>OY720227.1:6463765-7124110 GCA_963082605.1 Rhodophaea formosa | reverse complement strand
TCTCTCTACTTTTATCTGTCAAATTCTATAACCATACCGATGTTTATCTTTATTAACTAATAATTCATCATCATCATCATTTCAGCCGCAAGAAGTCCACCGCTGGACATAGGCCTCCCCCAAGAAATTCCAATATGACCGGTTGGAAGCGGCCTGCATATAACTAATAATTATTATAGTACAAATAATTTTGAGATTTGGCTCGTCTGTATTTGTGTCAAATAGATTGCATTCAAAAGGGATATATAAATATCATAAATAATTAACTCTTAATTCACAATTCTAACCTATCTACATTAACCGCCCTGTTAGGTATGCCATTATCTACCTGACTGACCCGATACATACGATGGTCTAGAACACTGGCCCTAACAGCAATTAATCTCTAATCGAACCACTGGTTTGCACACTAATAGACGCACCAATTTCATATTCTGGTACAATCGACAGCATGTAATGCGAAACATTAGATTAATGTATAGACCTTGTGTCCTTTACATAAAGGCGATTTAGTACTTCAGTGTCAACATCGATGTTTACCTGCCTGTACGCGCAAGATCCTCAAATACACTGCAATACCTAGGGTACTACGTATGGGTAATTTGCCTATATTGGAGACAAGTTGATTTGTTCCTTATATTGCGTAATGCTAGTGCACGGGTAGAATAAATGATAGAGTACTGTGTCCGGCAGCATTTTGTAAGATGGTCTCTTCACTAAATAAAATGGATGACTTGATCTATAAAGATTATCTTCCAGCAAAAGGTTTCGGGTAACCAAATTTTTCCTACGTCTTTTATTCTTGGTCTTTTTCGGGCTTGAGGGCTTGTATCGTAGCTAGTCTTCTGTACCACCTCAAGCAAGTGAGCACGTGGTGCTCAATATACACAAAAAACAACTTGTAGAAATTTATTCTCAAGCTGGTAGAGTACTCAGAACTGGTGAGTGAGTAAATACTAGTACGCTAGTTTACTCCACCAGTAAACTGAATTTATAACACAAATACATTGAATTTCTGACTGCAATTTAGCGTTACAATACTAAATTCCTCGTCCATACATTCAGTCTGTAGTGTTAGTCACCTAATTTGAATCTCTGACCTTCCGTTGTTCTGTCCTTGAGTTCAGCGATTAGTTTTATTTCAAAGAACCGCCGTTTTTTGCATATAAATAGCACAGTTATGCAGACAAAGAATTCTACCAAGCTATTTGTGAACTTGCATGATATAAACGTAGGTAGTTAAGTAACAATGTTTGGCTTGCTTTACGAGCTTAAGCCACACCCAAGCCCGGTTATTTTTAACTACTAATGATCTATTGAACTTGATAACAATAAGCAAAAAATGCCTATGGCTGTTTTGTCTTCACTGTGTGATTAATCAAGAGTCCTTGAATTTTGATAGAGATTCACTGAACCAAGACGGTTCTAATAATAAAAATACTTTTATTTAGAGACTTCTCCTATTCACTGATCTAGAAGATCTACAGGCTCAGATTACTTCATAATCTCATAGTAGGTATGTAATTATCTTTATTGAAAAATAATTAAAAGTAATACCAAAGATAAACGACAAGAAATCTAATAGCGAAGTAAATATTCAGATTTTTAGAATTTGATCTGATTTACAAGGAAAGGAATAAAATAATGGGTGGGCTAGTTTCGCTCATTACAAAGATTAGAGAGCGTCCTGAAAGTGCACGATAACCACCAAGTACATTAGTTGCCATTGTCTTTTCGGCATATTAACATCCAGCTGGCTTACACGCCATTTAACCTATATCAGGTGACATTTCATAAAAGCTGCATTTTTATTTATATTTATTGAGATATGTTTTGTAAATCGTCCTTGACTATATCGAGCCTTGTGAAATTTCGCCTCCGCAGAAATATTACTTTCTACGTCTGTCCCTTTCTCTCATCAGATAGTATCATAGGTGTGAATGGCATGAATGTTAAAGGTGAATGATGCGTGCACGCCTGTCGCCTCTGTCTCCAGCCAGTCTCAGGCCGCTGCGCGCGCGGCGCGGTCTACTCTGTTCATGCGTTGATTCGAATTTTCAATATTCAAACTAGCGATGCGATTCCGAATTCGAAATTTGACGAAGTTTATCGATTCACGTTTGTTGTGCTTGTGAATGGTGATTTATGATTTTGTTTTTATTAGTTCTTTTGTCAGCTGCCAGTTATGATTCGTGGACCAGATCGATTACCTCATTAGCCACCTGTTATAAACGGACACAGCCTTCCTGTTAAGTTGAACCATGATTAATTAACATTTTTATTAGCAATTGCAATTTTTATTGTTTCTGAATCTTATTTTACTCAACTCTTGTTAAATATTGGCTTGTTTTATAAGTATCTCAATGAGTAAAAACTTTTTGCTGCCAGTTTTTGCGCTACAAATTCTGGGAACGTCAAAACAAAGCTGGTATTTTTCAAAGAAAATTTTACACGGTTGAGTTTGTCGAGTTTAGTTCGTCTCGTTTGCGGCGGTCGGAAATAGAATGAGACATTAACTGTTAGACGTCTCCCCAACGGACGCACTTTTAGATTTTGTTTATTATTTGGAGGGGAACGACATGCAGTAAAAGTCGTTAATGGAATCAATTAACATCCAGAAGGAGTTGGAGACATCTTGTCTTGGGATGAAGAAATGACCGCTAAAGTAATAAAATGCAAAAGGAATAAAAGTTAAGATAAAGGATACTCCAGCTAGATCTCGAGTGTGCCGATTAAAATTTCTTTGGTAATTTGGAAATGACAAAGAAAAAGATAAAACACGCCTAGTTTCAATTTTAATATGACTTAATAAATGTTTGCTTGAGATACTTAATATAACAAACAACACAACTGTGACAAATAAGAAACAAATGTAACAAACGAGAAAAAGAAATACAACAAGGAACCCAAATGCCGATAAAAGTTCAACTACTAAAGTTCCGCAATAAAATAAGCTGAAGTCTAGTCTAGAACATAAAACAGTAACTATTAAAATTACATTAGAAGATGGAAGCAGCTATAAAAAGCGTTAGCAAAATTCATAAATTACTTTTGGCATTAAAACTCTCCGCTCCTTTTATGAGAAGCTTAAGATGCCTCCGCGTTTTCTCATAAAGTATAATTTGTACCCTGACGTAAAGACAGCATCTACATCACATGGCTTATGTATATATCAAGACAAGATATGCTCTAATAGGATGCGTATACCTACATTTCTACGACTACTGCAGGTCCACGCTGGACTTGGAGAAAAGAAAAACGCAATAATTTATAAGCTGCTTCTCTTCCCGCGCAGATCGTAAAAGGCGATCGAGGGAATTGGCGTGAGAAATTATGTCAACAGGCGATGCGGCTAGCAATCCATCATTAGGTTTTATAGACCTGGCGTATGTCTGTCTACTCCGCAAGGGGAAAGACGTGATAGTATGAATGTATGTACTATTAACTCCGCTGTCTGTCCATCTGACACAGTGCTAAATCTTGAATCCACAAGTTTACAAATTACTTGGTCAGGGCCGGCCTCGACGAACGTATCGTGACCAAATTACGAACGTTCTTGCAAAAGGAGAAGTAAAGAGTACCCGAAACCGGCGAGCATGCATGAAAAGAGTAATGAATGTAGATGAAGCGAATGAGGTTTGTAAGGATCGTAGCAAGTGGAGATCCATAGTCTCTGCCTACCCCTATGGGAGAGAGGCGTGATGATATGTATGTATGTATGTACAAATTACTTTGGTATGCTCGCTTAACCCTCTAAGGTAGACTCGTGTACTTAGAGCTCAATAATATCGGTTCACTAGTTTATGAGTTTATACATACAAACAAACACAGATAATCTAGAAAAACATTTTTAAACATTTTGGAGAGGTGTTCGGTTTACATATGACAAACTCGACTTAATATCCTTCAATACATTTTCTATTTGCATAAAAGTGTGTTGTTCGTACATATAATCACGTTTTTATCCCTTGCGGGATAGACAGAGCCTAAGGTCATAAAACCCAAAGGCCACGTTTAGTGTGTTAGTGGGCGTTAAATTGTAAAGCGGAATCAAAATAGTGATGGGTTGCTAGCCGCATCGCTTATTGACGTGATTCCTTAGAATTTCGCCCAGTCTCATGACCGGCTTTTACGGTCTGCGAGGGAAAAAAGGCAGCTGGTTTATTCAATGTTTATCTATTTGTCCCAAACAAGCATGTAAGAAAAGTTTAGTTCGTTACTTTAAGGTTCTGATCACCAGACCTATAAATGTGTATTTATAAATAAATGTTTTTTTTACTAGCTTTCCTTGTCCCACTGCTGGGCAAAAGCCTCCCCTCTTTCCTTCCATTCTTCTCGGTTCCCTGTGGTAACCTTCCAGTTGTTATCAAATGTCCTTATATCGTCCGACCACCTTATCTTTGGTCTTCCTCTTTTTCTGTGGCCATCGGATGGGAGCCAGTCAGTTAGAATGCGAGCCCACCTATCCGGGTGCATGCGGCAGACGTGACCCGCCCAGTTCCACTTTAATTTAGCCGCTTTATTGCCACGTGATGGAGCGCAGCGTCGTGTAAATAAATGATACAATTGGCTACTTGACTAAAAAAATTTTCGTGTCGCTATGTAAAGACCTGCCAAAAATAAACACAATAGTGACAGAAATTCATTTCTAAACAAAAAACTTTTTCAGATATAGAAAGAAGTTTTAAAGTCACATATTTTTAGACGTTAGTTTTTAGACGTGAAAACGCACTGCTGAAATGCCTACATATTTGTGACGTCACAACTTTGTATTCTGTAAGGGCGGCGTGAGAACTTTGTTTGGTAGCCATACGAAATATTACGTTTGTGGTAATGGTTTCGTAATAAAAGTTGCTTTAAATTTAGCGGACTACAATACAGTATAATTGTAATTTAAATTTTCATACTTTAAAAAATGGTCCTATTCACCCAACTTTAAAGAAGCTTTAAGAACACTTAACGAATCGATATCAAATTAAAAGTGATCTTTATAGTGTTTTTAGATAGAAATTAGTATCATTAGAAACAAATTTTATATAATCTTAACATTAGGCAAATACCGAATTACGTAATTAATTTAGATCGCTTGATAAATCTGCATTGCTAGTCTCTAACAAACGAAAAGAAGAAGCTATTAGAATGAGGAAGCTAGCTTTGATGTTCCTTATAATTTTATTAGGTGTGGACTTTTAGAATGTGCAAAGTGTTTTTATCTCATCGTGAATTTGATGTCAATATAGTTAACCTCGTTGGCTGTAAAATATGCAGGTCATTGAATCGAAGACGATGATATTTTGTCGCAAACTTCTGCATTTTTTGCTTATTAGCAGCTTTTGTGGCAAGTGACTGACTATTGCCGTGTGGTTCCCGGCAGAATAGAATAGGACCACTCCAGGTCATCCCGTGGATGTCGTAAAAGGCGACTAAGGAAACACAAGCTAAACAAAGCTTATTAACATCAAAGAGACCTCTCCAACCCGTCTGGCCGGCGTGGAGAGTGTAGGCCAAATCCTCTGACTACTCAGGCTAGTATATGGCTCTGGTAGTACAGAGATGGTCGTGCTCCTGCAGTGGAGACTTGAAAGACCTGATGATGATGATGTGGCATGTGATTCCCGGTAGAGTAGAATAGGATCACTCCAAGTCTTGCCGTGGATATCGTAGAAGGCGAGTTAGGCAACAGAAGCTAAACAAAGCTAATAAACATCAACGAGACCCCCCCTAACCAACCCGTCTAGTGTGGAGAGTGTAGGCCAAGTCCCCTGACTGCTCAGGCTAATATATGGCTCTGGTAGTACAGAGAAAGACGTGCTCCAGCGGCGGAGACTAAAAGAGACCTGATTAAAGAGAAGCTTTTATTTTGCAGTATTGTTGGTCAAATCTTACGAGTTCATATCTCCTTTACACAAACCTTCACAGTCAGAACAAATTTCATTTCTGCCTCGATGAGGGAATTCATCCTCATCGAGGCAGAAATGAAATTTGTTGCTCTACTGTAAGTAGATGTAAGTTCTAACCCAATAAGTAAAGCTTATCATGTGTCCGGTTTCTAGAACACGAAATTTCACAAAATTAAGATTTTCAAATTTAGATCACCCGTAAGGTAAAAGCACCTATTCCCGGTAGTGTCCCTGTTACCGGTAATCTGACATATTTTTAAATTTTGCACTATTTCACGAATAAATTTACAATGTTTCTATACAAAAAAATGTTTTTAGTTATATTTTGATCAATAATAATGGCAACAATTACCAAAAAGTATGTCAGCTTCACCACAATAAAATGTCAAAAGTTTGAACTCCAACATTTTTACATTTTGGCTGTGTGCAGTTGCTGAACGAATCAACGACATGTTCGTAATATTAACTGTGTCATACTCATACGAAAAGGAGTTTGGTAAGTTTGTTTATGTATTTAACAAGTTAAATAATGTATATTTCAATACAAACTATAAATTTAATTTGTCTTTTAAAAAAGTGAATATTTTGGGCTTTTACATTTATTGGTACTCAAAATTCCCTACTTGACCTATAATCCGGCAAAAAATTACCGGCTATTGGTACACGCGTCAGTCCAGTAATATTTATGGTACCTAAACCTATTTTAAGACTTTATTGCAAGGGAATAAGTTTGATTTTCCTTTGAAATATTGTATAACGTTCTTACCGGATTCAAATTAAACATAAAACAATGTGCATCAGGGTGGAGGGTCAACGTATGGTGAAAAATTTTACTATAAAACAAATTTGAATACCTCTTTCAAGTTGCATAAGGGTAAGATAATCACAAATCCATACTAATATTATGAATGCGACAGTAACTCTGTCTGTCTGTCTGTTACGCTTTCACGCCTTAATTATCTTTAATGTTCTCTAAAGTACGGAGAAGGACATAGGATACCTTGCATCCGAGAAAAATTAACTGTTTCTGAGGGATCGACATTAACGCGAGCTAAGCCGCGGGAAAAAGCTAGTACATTAAAGGTAAAGGTATCAAATTCAAATTTATATCAAATACATCATGTCATGATTTGACAACTTTTTTAAGGTTACCTATCATAAACAAGAATAGGTTTTGTACGAATTTTAAGACACCGAAAACGTTTCGCCATTTTTTTATTTTCTATAGTTTCATTTTACCGAAAATACAATTGCTATATTGTTGAAATTTCGATTATTGATACCTATTTTTTTGAAAACTATATGCTTTTTTTAGCAACCCAACGTTTATCCGCAGACACTATTGCTCTATGTTTTATTTTTCAAAAAAATTATTTCCATATTATTAAAAGACAACATTTCAAATGATAAATAAATGAAATCCATAAGAGTAAGTATAATATACTTACCTGTTTTATATATTTAAAGTCTATTTAAAAGACATAAAAAACATATAACTTTTGTCGAGCTCCGTGGCGCAGCGGTCAACACGCTAGCTTGCGATACGGGGGTCCCGGGTTCGATCCCCGGTCAGGTCAGGATGGAAAAAGATCTTTTTCATATTGACCTGGGTCTTGGATGTTTATCTATATAAGTATATATTATAAAATATAGTATCGTTGAGTTAGTATCCTGCGACACAAGTTCACAACTTACTGTGGGGCTAGCTCAATTTGTGTGAAATGTCCCAATATAGTTATTTATATTATTTATATTTATTTATATTTTTTTCTTTACAATTTCTCTCTACGGTGCTGGGTTTGGCTACAAAACACTTCAGAATAACGTGGCAATTTCGTTTCTAACCTACCCCTAGTTTTCGTTAACCAGTTCCTTTCTAACACCATAAATTCCTAACCTTCCGAGACGAGTTTTCGTAAAACCATGAGTCACAGAGCAAAATTGAAGAAACAAAAGTGGCTTATTTTTAAAACTTTTAACCATTACAACAGAAAAGAATAGGTCTCTTTACCTCTTATGTAGACCTCCAAATTTCACGTCCAAAGTTTTTTAAGTCCCAAAACTTGCGCTGCCTTTGCTACACTCCAACCGAATTTACTTTACTACTAATCTGTGTAAATAATAATATGGAAAAAGTTACTTCTATCTTTCATACTTCTAGAAAATGAAATTATTCATACCAAAACATTTGTCACAATAAAATTACATGATTCGATTTTCGGTCGACAGGTTGTCTAAAAGACGAAAAATATGTTTATCAAAGTTATAGATGGAGAAAATATGGCAAAGAAGCCATTTGGCATTTAAAACGTCGTTGTACCGTTTTCGAACAACTGAAATTCGAAGAGAAAAAAATCTTGTTTGTGATAGGTTACCCTTTTTTAAGTTCATGCTTGACTATAAAAACTTAGAAAAAAATGCAAGTTGATACGGATACCCCAGTGCGCGAATCAGACTCAACCAGTTCTTATATTTCATTTTGTGGACGCAATTCTCGGATTAGGTACATTAAGTATAAAATAAAATAAAGCAGGGCAGTAGTCCGACCGTCCAGACGAACATGTATAATTGCTGTTTTTGTAAGTCTTATGCTACTTATAATAGAATTCAAAATCGTGGTGTAGTTTACCGGTTTCTGGTACAATATAGTAACGGTTATTAGTACAAACTTGCCGGATACTGGTACAATCAGCCCTTTTTTATTTTAATTTGTAATAACAATAAGGAATGTTTATAATTTATTTCATAAAATTATTTACGTCAAGACTACTTTAAATTACCTACAACCACGTGTATATATCATCATTGTTAGACTAATAGTTTTAACACAAGCGACTTGCAAAGTCAGGAAAGTTCAAAACTTCACGGCTATTGGGACGTTTACCTTAGTGTTATGTAATTGCATAATAGATTAAAAAAGTTAGTATTACGAGTACCTCTTCATTGACATAATATTTTCTTTTCTGAGTCGGGTAAATCTTAATTACATCCGGGCTTTATTCCTTCAGTTTCATCTCACAGAAGCTGTAGAAAAAACAACGGTGCCTCGAAAGCAAGATGAGTCCAGCTTCATCTCAATAATAATAACACTAACGCTTTATTTCTTTGTGGATGTTTCTCGTTTAGCTTTCCTCTCTGTAGGATTAAGTGGCGTCATGCTCTCACAATAATTTTTAAGACAAGTCCCTTTATGTTTTTGAATGAGATAGCGCAAAGACTTTCTTAACAGTTGGGCATATAGACCTAATTTGCATGTCCTAAGGTCATGATTAGCAAGACCTAAAACACAACTCAAAAAATCTGACAAGTGTGACACCCGAAAAAAGCAGAAATTCCCATCGCGATTGCAGCCTAACGATAGTTTGAATCAACGGCTGAACAATCACTCCAGTATACATCGACAGAACTAGTGTGCACATTTGCGCAGGGAATATCCTAAGTAAAGGAGTAAATATCTAAAATAATTAATAACGACTAGTTGACATTTATCATTAAATATCATTTGAATACAGCCTATTGGAGCTATGTTTATTGCCGCCACCACGATTTTTACAAAACTGCCTCTTCTAAGCTTGTGCCCTGTTACATCCTTAACAAAGATGCTTCGCAGTCCACTTTTCGGCTTCTACCATAAAATTCTGAAAGTTAAATAATTACAAAATCAAAATCAAAACGTTTATTCAGAAAATAGGCCTTTGCAGGCACTTTTTCATTTCATATCATATTTAAAATTATCTTATTAGATAATATGTATTTATTAATTGTTCAAAAGCTACAGACTACTAGCGTTTCGGAACCGACCACTGCAGAGAAGAAACGCCGAAAGAAACTCTTATCAACAGTTTACAGACCGCTCCCTTAGTGTAACGTGATACGGTTAACTCCTTAGTCAGTTAGTTTAATCCTAGACCATGAGTCAGCCTGGAGTTGTTTAACAACACGGACATAAATATGAGTAAAAAATGAGACATCGTAGCGTTTTCTTTATAGGCGAGTGTCGGCGAAAATAGAATGGGACTCGACGTTGGAACCGGGAAACGGCTAGTGTGTATTGATATAAATTGTCTAGTTGTGTGTGGCATGAGAAAGATTAATTTTAATGAAATAGGTTGTTAGCTTTAGGACGATTAGGTTATAATTCATGAGATGGGTAATGACGATGAAGTATTGTTAGAAGTTTCTATAGACTGACTGACTTACAATTGTTTCTTTTTTATTCCATTTTTAGTCCTCTATTTCCTGACCGTAGCCTCTGTAATTGCAGTCTCTCTGTCATCCGAACGAGAGAAAGACGCAATAATGTGCTGTTTATCGCGTATGTTGATAACATTTCTAGATATAATGTAACTAACTTTCTGGCAGGAGTTTTTGATTATATTTCAAATTCATAAAATTTCAGCATTTATAACAAAACGGTTTAATGTTGTAGTTCAAATGTTACCAATAACAAATTCACTAGCAATGTCATAAATATTTCTTGTACGAACAATGTTCTAAGTTTAGACACAATTGCGGTATTCCCAAATGTCCTGGGCCTATAATAAAATTTCTTCGAGACAATAATTGCCATCGTTTGTCTCCTCAAAAGAATTCCCAGGGAATTGTTCCACCGATTATCCTATTCGTGGGTTTCTTTCACTTTAATTCTACGTGATGGCTTCGACCTCGCTGGTGACATAAACATTCGAATAACGATAACATCGGCTCACAGTTTCCTAATTAAAACAATTGAAACTCTTCCTCTCTCGTCATGTGAATATGCCTCGCAGGGTTCTTTGTCCTAAACAGACATGGGTCATGTTAAAGTACGTATTGAAATCATTTGTTTCATCGTGATATGGCGTAAATAAAATATAGTTAGATATCGATCGAGCAAGCCCTTTAAGTCAACAATACATTTTTTTTAAATAGTACATTTATTGATACCAAACCACGAAAACCTCGCAGGGTTTATTTGGGTTTCGATGAGTAAACATACAAATACACAAATTCATTATTCATTCATTGAATTTTCAATTGTATTTGTGCTTTTTCACAGACGTCAGAGCGTCGTGGGTTTCCCTAAGATTTGTTATTAGGAACTTTTTTCTTTATTTTCTCTGTACCTAATTGGTGATTAATGAATGAATAGGCTACAGGGAATTACTCGTATTATAGGTCGAATATGACGGAACCACGGTCTGATTCATATGTTTTGATACAAAATTATTAGATATCTAGCCATTCTTTTACCTCATCCTGTAAGCACTAAATTGGTATGTCATACAGGCTTTCTAAACCCCCTTGTAATAATAAATCTCAGAATATATATATAACCTATAGAACACAAAATTTTGGGTTTACAATAAAAATTCACTGAGAAAACTAGAGGTTAATTTATTTATTATTTTTCTTGATATTCAGTCTTCTATTATGGATTATGACTCCGATATTGTCAGAGGTGAAATCAGCCTGAATTTATTAAGTGCTTTGTGAAAAATCCCCCATTCCAAGTAATCAATATCCTTTAGCAAATAAAAAGTTAGAATATAAATTTTCTTAAGTCGCTAACCTTTGTACTTTTATAACAAAAATCACGTAATTACAAACTCCGATGTAGAAAAAGTAAAACAACCATCCATTATTATCTTTTGCGGCTAAAATATCGGAGGAGGTAGTAGAGTCACACAAATTCATTCATTCTCGTAAGATGAACTACTAGGAAACGATAAATGACTTTCATACAAAAAACGTAAATGAGGAAAGCATAATGATAAGAGTGATCTTTACGATAGCGTTGCTCTTAACGATCTTTTTTACATTTTAAATTACGAGGCTTGTTTAAACGCTGCTTTGCATGTCAACGTGTACTCAATCCTGAGATGAGAGGAGACTTCAGATGAACGTAATAATGGTTATATGAGGCGTTTTAACCCTCCGTGTTGTGCCATTGGCTCGGAACATATTTTTATCCTTGAATTATGCCGTTACTTAACGATGACACTACTAATTCAAGTACTAATAATTCCTTGCCGAGAAGGTCTTCTAAATTTTAATATACTATTCTTATTTCTTGAGGCTATTCCATTGTCTTAATTTGCAGTTTAAATCTGCCGTCAAATCTACGAAACTATTCGTTAAATCCACATAATGACTGTTAATAAAGCCTTATAAATGTCAGTTTCTGTGCAACTACCGGGAATTTGGCCAAAATAAGAATGGGTCTTTAGTCGTTTCGCACCACACAAGCGATTCGGACCGCGGGGCGAATCCCTTTTTGAATAGAATAGTGACCGTCCACCGGAGAACCGCAACGATTGGGCGGTTCCAAAAATTTAATAGTACTTTGATTGTGTGACTAAGAGACCAAAATTGATGATACATATCAGGTTCAATATTGCAGGCAGAATGTCGTGTTTCGGATAAAAGATTAGTATAGGATAATTTGTTATATATTGATATGCATCTTTGAAGCACAATTTTAAAAAATCTAATTCCTTAATTTCATGACATTCTTCCCTTAAATCTATCTTGCGTAACAAAATTACTCTTTACAATGTATTACCACTATTAATAATTTATTCAGTCAATTGAAATACAAAAAGCCCTTTGTCTCCCTTATCTCGCCGACCTTATTTACTGTACATTGTAAATTTTAATTAATTGTTTGACGCGATACAATCACAACATTTATTAAATCATTACTTTTTGTATGTCCTTTCGTAGGTTTCCGTAAGTTAAGTTGTCGGAATGCATACGTTTTTTATGTCTTAATTAGTAGTATTTTTTTCGTGATCAAGTTTATCTACAAACAATAAAAAAAGCTTTAATTAACCACTTTTTTTTAAATCCTGTCTTAATTGTACCTTGAGAGGTGGGCTGGTAAAATATAGTTGTAAGATAAGTCTTCGAAATTTAACTTCTTAGCTAAACCACACACCAAACAATCAATTCATTCGAGCTGTCGCTATAAGAACTTGAAAGTATTGCTTAAAATTTTGCCTCATTAATGACTCAAGATGAAATGTATATTTCCTTTTTTTAATAGGTATATAGGTCATGTCCAAATCTAAATATTTCGTTGTTTTTACAATTTTCATCTTACATATAATCTTCTTCCTTTTCTTTTCCTAATATGTGGGGTCGGAAAACATGTTAGTTTTTTCCACTCTCCCTATCGCTTGCCATCTCAGCTATTACATTCATTTTATTACGAACTAATGTTTGCAATAAACTCTTGTCTCCAAAATGATTGAAAAGCACACTTATTATGTTAATACAGATGGTACGTGGAAAGTGGTCCCAACCATTTAAAAATAAAATACTCTTGTGGAATGCGTATAAAAGCGATATTCCTCATAACTTGTTAAGTAAATGTTTTTAATTATACTTCATTTTGAATTACCTTTGCGACTCTCCCCGGCTCCGTATGGGAATGAGAAATGATGGTGTTTTATTTCGCAATTTCATGCTTTGAGGTAAATTCTTCTTTTGATGTGTAAACATTTTTATTTTTTCTTATTTTGCTGAGTATTTTGTATTTATTCTGTTCATTGAAGTATGTTATTTTCTTATTCAGATGTCTTATTTTAAATGAGCTGCTATAGATTATACTTAATTATATTGACGAGATCAATTGAATTGCATTGGCTTATTCGGATCGCAGATCACTTCCGTCGTTTATTTCGTCGAGCTCCGTGGCGCAGCGGTCATCACGCCTGCCTGCGACACGGATGGTCCCGGGTTCGATCCCCGGTCAGGTCAAGATGGAAAACGATCTTTTTCAGATTGACCTGGGTCTTGGATGTTTATCTATATATGTATATTTGTTATAAAATATTCTATCGTTGAGTTAGTATCCCATAACACAAGTCTTTCATAAGAACTTACTTTGGGGCTAGCTCAATCTGTGTGATTTGTCCGTATATATTTATTTATTTATATATTTATTTATTTATATATATTTGCTTAATTTTTTTTCAAAATGATCTTTTTAAGTATTATAAATTGGATACTAGTAAAGTTTAGGAAGTAAAATATCAATTGCTATTTAGGAAACTTATCATTGCATCTCTATTAACATATCATATTCCACTATAATATCCCGTTTATCAGACCCTAAAACACTTAGGATTATAGCCTTCTATTCTGGGCCATCCAGTCTATTCCTTGGTACTTTAACTGCTTGAACCATCTGAAGTTTCATGTCCAATTCGCCAAATTACAGCCCTACTATGACTCACTCGGTCTTAATAGCGTGATTAAACTTCTATGTTCACGTCTAACAACACATTTACTTCAATTCGAATCCTATTCTTCAACTTATAAGGGCTAAAATGTTTTTAGATGTTCCTTCCTGTCATTGCTCCCATTTCGAAGCGTTCCATTAACTAAATTGCTACAAGCGGGTTTTTAGCTGTCCCTTTGTTTACAATTACGTTTTCTTCTTAATTATTGTGTCGTAAATAGTTGGACGATATTTTGAATTTTTGACAATTGATTAAGATGTTACGTAATTGATTGGTAAGTATTCAATTGATTTCCGAATGTTTCTTAAATATTTCCCCGAATTCATTATTGTAGATGTTTTCAATTATACTCTGAATTGTTTGTTTGTTTATTTATTTGAGTACGCTAAATACATTTGTGTTATTAATTTTCATCAAATCAAATTTGTGTCCGTTTTAGTTGTGTTATCAATTCAAAAGATTCACTTTATTTTTATAATTATTTCCCTATTCTATCCTTATTTAAATAAATCGATTACTTTTCAGTAATTATATCGATTAAATTAAATTATTCTTGTTACTATTTTTATCCTAACTTACGAGCTATTGCTCGTCTTATATCGAATCTCTCGTTTACATCGCCAGGAGCGTTTGTTTACTGTTATAAATTTGTTTATTTAGCAATTGGCTTGCGAAATTGCTTCCCAGCCGCGTCTGTTTGCTAATTTCGTCATTGATTACGCGAAGACCTGTTGTTTTACGATTCAGAAAATTATCTGTTCAATTTGAGATAATTTCAGTGATACATTTATAAGTCATCTTTCTTGATTCCTTTTTAACAAAAAAAAAAGATTGAATTTTAGTTGTTTGCATAACATATATCTCCTCCACACTAAGCTATGACCTTGTTTCGAGGGTTAATTTCTTCTTTAATAATATTAAATAAAATTTAAAAAAAAAAAATATTTTTTGTAAAATTCTAGTAATTTTTATATCGACGGTTGGATTAAACCTGGCTAGTTGACCACAAGGTATTAAGCATCTAGCTGTTTTGCTGCTATCAGAGACGAATCTAGTTTAATAGAACTATCAATACATATATAGAAGTGAATATAGAGTAATGAGTTATAATAATAAATTAATATATAGTTTAACTTTATGATTTAAAACAAACCTATGCTTTGTTACCTTTGATGCTTTTGGCTCCGCATATTTAAAAGTATAGGTGCCAAAAATCTCTACCGTTTCCCCTGCAAACTTTATTTGAAATGAGGAACTTCACGCACGGTCTTGAACCTAAACCACAAGTTAAACTTATGAGACTTCCTTGGCACAAGATAACGGAAGTAACAATCAGACTTTATTAACTTTGAATTTTTTCCCTAATATTACCTTGGTTGATGATGACACTTATCTTGCTCATCTGTTCACTCATTGTTATAAAAAATTGAAATCAAATTTGATATTTCAAGAATTCAGAGTTTTAGGAATTCATCATTGTGGTTCTAAATATGAATAAGACGCTCCCTAGGAACAAGAGATTGATTTCAAGATTTTAAACGTTTATTTAATTAATATAGGTTTCTTTGAAACTAGTGTTTACAATTTTCACAACAAAATAAATTATACTCAACAAGTTTTTTTTTCTCTTGTCTGCTGAACTGAAACTACAGGTCCGATAATGTCGTAAAGAGGGTCTTCTGAAATAAGTGAGGGCAGCACTGAGGCGGCAGGTCCGGTAAGGTATTATTTGGCAATAATAGCACGTAGGGACCAAGTCTGAATTAAGTTTCTTTTGGCGTATTGCATATTAAAAGTCATAAGAAAGAAAATATGTCGTTCAAAAAGAGATGCATTTCAGGTCCCTACGATTCACAACAGCATAACTATGAAATTGTTTTTCAATAACTGCATTTGACCTGCTTTCAAAACTGCTATTAGACCACTCATCACAGTTTGTGTTCCATAAAATCTCCAATATCCCCCACTTCCCTTCGTAAAAGCATGTCGCCAATTATTTTCCCCGTGAGCATACTTGTTCCTTAATTAATTCACAGTTGAATATTCAATACTTTAGCTCCAATGCAAATAAAAACGCGGAAGGCCGATGACACAGGCGGCTCAATTCCCTGTATCACCTGACTCATCAGGGATCCTTTGGAACGGAGCCAGCTCGCAATTACGGAATACACAATTTGCTCAAGCAGGAACTTGATATTCCAGGGAATGCGCTGTAACAGCGCTTACGCCTGTTAAGCTGCCCTGGACCTGGACCACAATTAGAGTTTTCAGAATTGATTTATCCCCCAGGTGGCGACACTGTGTCGAGAGGTATTTTTGACAGCTACTGTCAAAATCCACCAATTATGTTTAATCATCAATTTTATGATTGTTGGATTTTGATAACTCGATCTCTCGACACAGTGCCGTCACCTGGGGGAAAAATAAAGTTCTGAAAGCCTTCATTGGATTGCATATTAGAATGACCTTTCTTAAAGTTCTCCGTGCTTCGGAAGGCAAGTTAAGGCGTAGGTCCCACGCCGGTGAGATGACAGTCGTTGAGGTGTAAATCTGACTTCAATATTAGCCATTTTATCACACGAAAACCAACTATTTGCCGTTCGTATCAAATGTTGTCGTATGAAAGATAGAATTTCCTGTATCACCCGTCTGACTCGTCAGAGATCCTTTGGAAAACAGCCAACTCGCAATTAAGGTGTATTGCAACTTGCTTGTAAAGCAATATGGTATTTTTTTTAAACATTTATTTAATGTAGGACAAGTTAAGAGTAACGTTAGTCTTTGTACATTGATTGATTGTACATTGTAAGATTTGTACATTGGGGTGAAACGACGAAGTATCCTAAAGATCCTTACAACTAGCTAACTATAATATGGGAGGAAATCTTCATAATACGAACATGTATGAATATTGACAATATAAACGAAGCTATTTTAAATGTATACGTGATCGATCCGATATCTTTCATCGAAAATGGATGGATGTCCATCTAACTTTCTGGCGTGATTATACTTAGTTAATTCGAGAATTTGCTGAATATTGTTATTAGGTAAATACCCGATTTTCCTACAACCATATTTTGGAATATTGGATCAAAGAATTGAAAGATTAAGTTATTCGTACGAATCACACAAAAAATATTCGTCTTTCGTAAACGTACTTTAGGTTTTTATAAAAAATCTGGTCGACCATACTTTGTTTTTTGTAGTGAAAATTTAAAAGCATAGTTCGGGTTCCTACGTCCGTTTTTGGAAGTGACTTGACGAGCTGTTCCACGATATTCATTCATATAATATGAGCGCAATTAGGCACACATGTCATGCTTTTCATTAGCGCAATGTAAACCGGCTGATTGAGGACATAAACTCAACTTATAAAGAATACAGAAAATATAAGACCCAATACATTTATTCTATACTTTTTTTTTCTTATTACCTTCGTTTCCGTTTACGTCCAGTTTATCCCGACTATATGCTCTAGTAATGAACTTAAGATCTCTACAAACAGTTCTCTCTCATTTCTAGCGCATATTGATTATTTTGCTTGACATGTGTCTAAAATATAACTAATCTTTGTATGTTATAAACATACTAGCTGTGCCTGCGACTTTGACCGCGTGGAATAGTCAGTTTGGGTAGCTTTTATTCGTATTAATAATTACCCTATGTCCTTTCTCAGGCTTTAGTCTATACTCGTATGTGTGCCAAATTTCATTTAAACCGGTTTAGAAGTTACTTTCGCATTTAAAGTATAAAAAGTAGATTAAAATATGGATATTAGTATGGAAGTATGGATATAACGTTTAAGCAACCTTATAATATGTGTGATACAAGCTATACTAACATAGCAACACTCACAGAAGCCAAACTTAACCACGTAGATATGTGATCGAAATGTGTGCTTGAAATCAAGAAGTTTATTAAGAGGGTATACTAGCAGTGCGTTTTCCATACAAATATATTTCTCTATTTTCTCGCTGAAAACTGCTTTTAGAGGCACAATTCTTTTTACATACCATCTATTACTAAAATAGGTATGTCCCTATGTTTTATTTTTTTCTAAAAACCTGTTTAAAAGAATTTTTTTTTTACAAAAACCGTTTTTTTTTTTTGAAAAAATAAAAACAGGGGCATTTCTATTTTAGTACTAGATTTTATGGAAAAAGAATTGTGGCTCTAGAATCAGTTTTCAGCGAGAAAATAGAGAAATACATTTGTATGGAAACCATATTGAAAAAATACTGCTAGTATACGCTCTTAAGCAGCTATCTGTTTCTACTTTCGTTAAGTTGCATGATTGAGGTCGCTGCAGTAACGACTTCCGCGAACGATTCGGCGACAGAATGCGACTGGAATCCTATTCTCGTGTTATACGAATATTTATGAGACTACATTTTATTATACTTGGCTGAATATGGTTTTGTTTTGTTGCAAATAAGTGGCCTTTATTATTGACACGTGTAATCTACAATAAGTTTGAACGCATTGGAATAAATACAAATGCGCACATACAAAAAACGTTTTTCAAATGAACGTATTTAATCTTTCTTGGAAATGTAAAAATATTAAGCGTGGAATTATGAATAACTAAGACACTCCCTTAACTTTCGATTCTTAAAATATCTGAGTCGTGTATTTTTATATTCAAGAAAGGTCTGTATCGCAAAAAGTCAAAATCATGGCATAGCCAACCACTTTGGCTTAATATATCCCTGATTCTTTACCGTCAGGTCACGATCAACCTTTATTTCAACAAAATTAACACAGTGCTAAACTTTGTCTACATAATCAAGGGAATACCTAAGTTATAATTTTCAGTTTGGAAATAGTTTCTCGACCTATGAGAAACTTGCACACATTTTTATTCATTGTGTTGTGAATAGAGCTCTATATTTCGGAAACGGATCCCTAAATCGAAAAATGGTGTTCTCAACCTCACAATATTTTTCAAAGACCTTTTTAACGATACCCCACACGATGGGTAAGTAGAGAAAAAAAATTACTCCCCCACTTTACTTGTATGGAAGCTACCCTAAAAAAAATTTTTTCAAGATTTTTTTCGACCACTTTTTTGCCATGATTAATATACATACCCATACCAAATTACAGCTTTCTAGTACTTATAGTCTCTGAGTAAAACCGCGGATGGACAGACAGACAGACAGACAGACATGGCGAAACTATAACAAAAATAGGAATATCAGTGTAAAAAATACCTTTTAAAACCAAAAACACTTCAAGATATGAAGGTTGCAAAGTGACAATTTTTCCTCTCGCCGTAAACTCCTCTAACAAAAACCAACGAGCAAGTGACGTCACACCTTTAGCATTTTGTATGGGTGATGTGAGAAATTTTGTTCGGCAGCTATGTTAAGTATTGCGTTTATAGAAATGGCCTAATAATAATATGGCAATAAAAGATTTTTTTTTAATTTTCTTGTTTTTGAAATTGATTTTTCTACCAATTTTAACCAAACTTACTGTGTTGATATAAAATTAAGTGTCTTTAACAGACTTTTGGAGTCAGATGCTCTCAAAATCAGACGCATTCATCAAAATCTATTCTTCATGCAAGTCCCATTGTCAGCATATTTGGACGTTTAACAATCGATTTCGATTCCATCTTGTCGTACACAGGTGTGTATTATCTTGGTATTATTTACCCCTATTGAAGTATTCGAACGTCTGCATCTATTTGTGTCACACGTCGTGTGTCGTCCACTTTGTGAAAAGCATGAATCGTTCCGAGAGGGTATTGTGTTGCTTGTTAGTGGAAATCTGTGATTTTATTCACTGAGAATTCTGGAAAATTTCGGGATATATTGAATTTTAAAATCAAAGAAGATCAAAAGATGGTGTATGTATCAAAACTTTATAATATCGAACCAAAGAAGACTTTTTAAGAAAAGAAATTAAAGAACTGAATCAACTGAAAAGCAAAATATCAATCATCCCCGGTTTTCCTACCCTAAGGGTTAGATTTTTCTTTTCTAAAATTATATAGGACCAAATTTGGGGTTTACCTTTTCCAATAAAAAAGAAATGATCAAAATCGGTCTATTCTGTTAAAAGTTATGCGTGGTCATATAAAAAATATAAGCGTAGACTTGAAACCTCCTCCGTTTTTTCGTCGGTTGAATAGTGGTTTTAATAATTATCGGTTGATATATTGTATATATTTGTAAATATTGAGCTTGCTGAATATCACTATTACGAAAAAAAATAAAATCTTACGGCATCAACTATGAAACTTCCAACATGAATACTCTTCGATCATTTCCTCGCAAACTCGCCAAAACAATACAGAAAATATCGCGCCCACTTGTGTAAACAATGAGGTGAACAACCAGCTCTAAACGATATAATAAAAGATAATGGCCTGAACAGCGTTTCTGTCCAGCTGTAGTTTCAGATGTGTATTTATGGATTATTATATGTAGGCAATGCGACCTTTTTTAAACAGTTACATAAAGTATATATAATCGTTAGTTTATAAGAATATTATAACTAATATTATAAATGCGAAAGTGAGTTTTTTTGTTTGTTAGTTACGCATTCACGCCCTATTTACTGAACTGATCATCATGAAATGTTGCATATACACGTGTCTGGAGTACGGAGAAGGACATAGGCTATATAACATGCGGACGAAGCCGCGGGCAACAGCTAGTTTCCTATATTATTCCTATTTGACACGGGACGTTCATTTACTTACTCAAATCAGCTTGAAAAATATATTACTTCTAGTTCATACTTAGAAGAAAAGAAGAAACGTAGAATGTGCTTCTCATCAGTGTGAAGAGAAGTACTCCTTAAATTATGTGCTGTTTTCGAAATTTTCAACAACGGAGAGAACGGTGTTGAAATTCCCAATAGTTTCTTATTCCCTCGTATCTAATGTGATAAATAGTGAGAATTTTTTTAAAAATTATTGGAAACTTCGCAAATTACCGAAAGAATTTTTTGAGAACTGAGAATATACGGATACGGTACACAATTGTGTTTCTGCGTAGACCATACTGAGCGCAGACAAGCCAGCCGAGCAAAAATGTGACGATTATAGGAATCAATTCATTAGGTATAATGCGACCTATACACCCACAAACACTCTATTCGTAGCCTTAGGGTCTAAGGCCAAGGCCCATGGTTCTGTCTACCTAGTCATCATCATCATTTCGTGTAGGTGACACGGTCAGTCGTCCATGCACACCCTGGTGTCAGAGTTCTTCGGAACCGCCTCTCGGCCTCTGACGTGGTTCCTTTAACGACTACCAGATGGCAGCCGGGACCACCGGCTTAACGTGCCTTCCGAAGTACGGAATCGCCTTTCTTATCAGACAATCAGGTGATTCATGCCTGCAATGTCCTAACCAAACTAGAAACAACTTAACAAAGTATGCTTCCCGTGGGAATCGAACCCACGACCCCCGGGTCAACAAAGCAAACGCCTTAACCACTGGACCACGGAGGCAGTTTACCTACTATAATATAAAGATTCGACATGATAATATATATTTATGTTCATGTATGTAACCGGTGTTTAAAGAACGGAATCCAGTTTATAGCTAAAACACATTAGCCTCCGACCTCCGGCCGGCAGTTAACACTGACCCCTCGGTTTCTACATTCCTAATCTCGTGAATGGCCTAACGCTTTTACAACTAGATTTTGCTACTGGTTGGTTTGGTTTGCAAGTGGCACTTTTAAGACGAGAATAATATTTTACTGACGGCCTCTGTGGACTGGTTAAAGAAGATACTATAACTAGTATCAGACGAAGGCGTTATGTTCTCTAGGCAATAGAGACAAATATTATATTGAGGGAAAAGATGATTAAATGTAATACAACCAAGATTGCATTTCTATTGGGGGCATTTGGGGGCCATACATTCATACTCTTTTGACGTTGTACTATGCCCTAGATTTTGATTATTTATATATAGTCAAAGGTCCTAGACTGTAATAATTATCACCCAATCATCATAAGCCGATAGCCAAGTGGGCGTGTGCAGTATTATCGCTTCCGCATGTCAAGCAACCCTGGCCGCAGTCCCCACTTGGAAGGGCGACCGCAACTGGCATAAAAAAATATCTTGAGCTCCTCCATGCTTCGGAAAGCACGTTAAGTCAGGACCCGGCTAATGTAAAGAACGAAGAAAATCTTTTGAATATCGTTCGGAGTAAAAATCGACTAAATAAAGCTAACGTCAATTCCCACTAAATAAAGTATAAAAACATAGAATTTCCTTTTTGCTGGGGTTTCTAGGAACAATGTAGCGTCCAATAAAAGAAAACGTCTTACCAAAGACATCGGAATAAACACGTCATTCGACCTAGACCCCGCATAAAATAAAGGCAAGGCCCGGTCCCACGGGCATCAGCTGTGATTGATATGCGCGATCCCGCCCGCCATCCTTCAGGATCTTCGTAATCCGTCATGTAATCTAAAGCAATTACTTTTCGTTTATTATAGTGATGCCTTTACCCTTATCTATTTATGATATACTTGTTTATAAGATATGTTTAATATTCTGTAAGAGTATTGCGTCTTCAAATGAAATTTGACTTGCGGTTGAAGTTTTGATAACTAAGTATCAACCGACTTCAATATAATTTCTATTGAATGATGGCAGAATAGTCTCGTCGTCACCACTTCGCCGGTATGTGTCCACGTGATATCTTATCTTTTCCCATAACGATTGGTCGCAAATAAAATTTCGTATAGTATAAAATGAGTCCCATTCGGCTCTTGGAAAAAATCGTGGTCTTGCGAAAATCGACGATTTCACACTTTTACGTAACTTAATAATATTAAAACTTACGCGAGATAAATTAATTATGAAAACACGGCTTTACTCACGTTTTATTACGTCGGATCTGACGACTAGTTTCGGTCTGTTACGAAGACCATCATCGGGGCGAGTGAAAGGGGTGGCGACACGACGGCCACGCTTCCCTCAAAGCACTGAGGGCCGCTTCGCGCGTCGCCGCCCGCACCGTTGCCCGCGCCGCGCTGCGCGGCTCGAAACGATGACCGGTGGGGGGGATTCCAAAAAACCAGAAAATGTTGCCTGTGGTGTGTCTTCATCGTCTTGTGAGTCCGTTGTTTCATCGCCAAGACCATCTCAGTACATGCAATCGTCCAACCACTAGCCGTTTCAGTTTTTAGTATTCTTCCTTTTCATGCGTTAGTTTGGTGTGTCTAACATTTTGTTAAAGTATAAAAAGACTAGTTTTCACCCGCGGCTCCGCACGCGCTGGTTTTGATGCCTCGGGATCATTATTTTTCGGGACGAAGGGAGCCTATGTCCTTCCACTCCTGAAAAAGTGTATGCGAAATTTCTTGATAATCGGTTTAGTAGTCATGGCGTGAAAGCTTAATAAAAAACATACCAACCAACAAATAATCAAACTCACTTTCACATTTATAATATTAGTTACGATTATTAAAAAACAAAGTCTGTCGCTCAGCCGACGTCCAGGAAGTAGCTTTTTGGCCTTATTAATACTCTAGACTCTATCCATCCCGTAAGGAATAAAGACGCAATAAGTATGTATGATAGAAAGCCGAGCATCGCGCTACAGGCAGCCGTCCAACTACTGGCCGTTTTAGCCGAGTCTTCCGGTCATTGTGTGGTCTCATAAATACGGTGATTCAACGCTATCTCGACTGGCGGCGCTGCAGGGTTAATTTCCTCGCGTTAACCATCTTAAACACGTGTGTGGCCATTTTTGACCCTCCTTTTCCGTATTGTTGTAATTGCCACGTGCCATGACGTGCGTCTTCCAATGTATTATTGTCAGCTTCTCTTCCCGCGCAGATCGTTAAAGCCGATCGAGGGAATGGGCGTCAGGAATCATGTCAATAGGCGATGCGGCTGGAAACCCATCACTATTTTGATTCCGTTCTCACCTACAAGCCCAACAACATGCTAAACGTGGCCTTAAGGTTTTACCAGACCTTGGCTATGCCCACACCGTACAAGGGAGAAAGACGTGATAGTTTGTCTATGTCTAAGTCAGATTTGCCCAGTTTTTTATATGTTACTCTATTCCAGCAAACTTGTATGCAAACAAACAAACAAACATTCTTTTAGTTGGTGTAGGTATTTTCTAACTTAGGAAATAGTGCAAGTTTCATCAAAATCGGTTCAGTAGTTTTTGAGATAGAGAGAAATGACGTCTTCATTTCTCTCTATCTTAAAAACTACTGTACCGTTTGATTTTTGTAAATGTTCTTGATACAAAATATACAGACTGACCGCTATCCCGCGTGTAGTCGACGCAGTCGGGTTAACCATGTTTGTGTGTGGTCATTTTTGACCCCCGTTTTCCGTATTGTTGTAATTTTTACTTGTCTCTTAACATATTACGCTCTTGTAATCAAGCGCATCTCCCGACAAACATCGTCGTTAAATGCCCCAGGCAAATGGCGTAAGTACCTACGTTATTTCTTTGAGGACACGGTAGTGAGTGGCGCAGTATACATATAGTAAGTATACAGCGTCTAATTTGAATATGAACAACTTTTTCTCTGGAATCAATGCTAGGAACTCTTCGACCTTTTTCATACAAAAGTGTTCAGCAGCCGGGCAATTACGAAGGGACAATAATAAAAAAATGAGATCCCAGCCACCATGGCTGGGATCACGGACATTTTGACATCATTCATGCTGGTCTGGGAGAAGAAAAGATAATATTCACACACTATGCGAATTGTTTTGTTTTTCGTGTGTGTAAGTGGCCAACACTGGTGTCAGATTTTTCAAGCTGCCTTAAGGCATCTGACTTAGCTTAACGACTGCCATCAATGATGACAGCCGGGACCAACGGCTGAACGTGCCTTCCGAAGCACGGAGGAGCTCGAGATATTTTTATGCCACTTGCAGTCACCCATCCAAGTGGGGACTGCGCCCGGGATTGCTTAACATGCGAAAGCGCTAATAATGCTCACGCACTAGGCCATCGGGCTCCTACTATATGAATAAGAAACAAAGACTTTAGAACACGATGTCTCAGTAATCTTAATGCCGTATTTGTTATTCAAGAGTATAGTGGCATTGGTACGCAAAATTTAAATAAGCACCAGGAGCTACCGAGAAGAACACAATGGATCATCAAAAGCGTGAATTCAAAGGAATTCTCCTCGTTATTCAATGCACTTAGATCGGCTATCAGCACATTCGTGCGATCGCCTGCTTACCAACTAATAAGTAGATACTAATAAGTCCTTACCTATGAAATTGGCGTTTTCTAAAGAGAATTTCGAGCAAAGTTAACTTTTCATACTAACGTTTTTAGTATTATTACGGGTTTGATAAATTCAACAAAAATGAAATTTTGCATGTAGTTACGGACAACAGTAAGCTTAATTTAGTCATTATTATCATAAGGAACGAAATGGCAAGCGGGAAAAAACGCCAATTTCATAGGTAAGGACACAATATTAAAAGAATAAACTTGATTATACGGACATTTTGAGATCATTCATGCTGATCTGGGAGAGAAAAACATAAACATAAAATGTACCCGGTGCTTTTCTCCCGCGCAAACCGTAGAAACCGCTGAATTGACGAAAAATAAATTATAAAGTAAATGCCGTGTGGTTCCCGGCAGAGAAGAATAGGACCACTCCAAATCTTCCCGTGGATGTCGTAAAAGGCGACTTAGGAAACTAAAGCTAAACAAAGCTTATAAACATCAAAGAGACCTCTCCAACCCGTCTGGCCAGCGTGGAGAGTGTAGGCCAAATCCTCTTACTGCTCTGTCAGTACAGAGAGGGTCGTGCTCCTGCAGTGGAGACTAATAAAGACCTGATGATGATGATGATGAAATTATAAAGCGTATTCAATATCATCATCATCAGGTCTTTTTAAGTCTCTGCTGCATGTGCACGACCCTCTCTGTACTACCAGAGCCAGAGCAGTCAGAGGATTTAATGTCCATTAATATTTTTAATCCGTTTTCCACCTATACGCTCACTTACACGCAAAACGAGTATCTTATGATCTTAAGAGTCCCACGTAAAGCCGCAATCCCATACAAACGTAGTTTCGCTTTAGTTTTACAACAGTTAAGCCAATCTCAACAAAATTTCGTACATACGACCGGATAAGGCATATTGATGTTTATAATCAGATTTCAATTTTAAAAACAATACCCTCACAAAATTACAGCGAGTACAAGTTTTCGATACGAAACTTCAACTCGCTGTAATTTTGTATAGGTATTGTTTTTAAAATTGAAATCTGATTATAAACATCAATATGCCTTATCCGATGGTATGTACGAAATTTGGTTGAGATTGGCTTAACTGTTGTAAAACTAAAACGAAACTACGTTTGTATGGGATTGCGGCTTTACGTGGGACTCTACCCCGTAAGGGACTAATACGCGATGAGCTCCGTGGCGCAGCGGTCAACATTGCTTAGTTAAAAAAACGCAAGTTACATTACATACCTAATTTAAATAAGCCTTAAGCACTAATAAATAATAATAGCAATTTTAAAATCCTCTATGAAGAAGCTTCCATCTCTCATCTGTCTTCTTCCTTTTCGAGCTCCGTGGCCCAACGGTCAACTCGCCGGCCTGCGAGACGGATGGTCCCGGGTTCAATCGCCGGTCAGGTCAAGATGAAAAATGATCTTTTTCAGATTGACCTGGGTGTTGGATGTTTATCTATTTAAGTATTTGTAATATAATACAGTATCGTTGAGTTAGTATACTCGTACCATAATACAAGTCTCGTACTTACTTTGAGGCTAACTCAATCTGTGTTATTTGTCCGTATATATTTATTTATTTATTCAATTTAATATAAAGTATGTATCTTGAGATTTACTAATTTCCAAGAACAACTTACTAATATTATAAATAGAAAAGCATATCCACCTAAAAGCAGTATTTCCCTATCTATGATGCACAACGCATCTGTATTATTATGACACAGACATCTGCAAACATTTTACCTATAACAGCACTCATATTATCAAGAATTGAATATTTTTGAGAATGCCGTGACGCTGAGTCACCAACTCGAAGTAATTCGTCAAGTTTGAAGACTTCCTGTGATTCAATACGATACTACTTCCTGCAACTTGCTTTAGAATGCATTTTGTAGATTTGAGGTCCTTCCACATTGACCGACGATGCATGACGTGAAGCTAAGCGACAATTTGATAGCGTTTGTTGTTGTTTTTCGTGTGAGGAATTGGCCGATATAAGATTTCAAGTTATCCAAAGTCATTTGACATAGCATGATGACAGTCAGGACCAATGGCTTAACATGCCAAGCCCGGAGGAGCTCAAGATATTTTTATGCCTCTCGTGATCCCCTTTCCCAAAGGAGTCAACATCCGGGGTTGCTTAACATACATTATCGCTAATAGGCTTGGGTTGACACTCTTTATCCCCACAAAACTTTAGGCTGTATCGAGGATCTATGCAACCATGTTTTTTTATTGTATAAGTGGTACATCATGCGTGCATAGATGATCGATGCCCTCTTAGCAGTCAACTAAAAGTACGCTTCTGACGTTTTTATATATTCTCTGTTTACCCCCTTTCTTGTTCTTTCTGCACCCATTTTAGTAGTTGACTGTTTTATTTCCTTTACATTATAATCCATTGCAGAAAAATCTAGTACGAGTATGTGCTTGTATATGCTCCTGCTGGGCTGTATGAACAAACCTTTATAAATCATTTTTGTGGCCTTATTACAAGCCATTTGATTTCTTTATGCTGTCGTTTTCTAAACAATAGTCTTTTTTTATATTTTGTCGGTCATGTTATATTATTTAGGTCAGTCTTTTTTGTTACTACGTATTGTTTATGTATTATCTTATCATGATCGAAAGCAAAATTAAGTTTATCTATCTTTTGTTCCGGTACGTTATCATTGTCTCTCAATTTGATAATGTTAGAGGTTTTATCTGGTTTTCTAGATATATTCCATTCTTACTGATTAAACTTTTCACTGTCTTTGTAACACTAGTTCCTTCTCATTGTTTTACCTATGAGTGGATTATTTTATGGCTTCATCGCATATGGCAATTTGTTCCTATTCTTGATCGAGATTGGATATCAATATAGATTCTGTTACTTGCCGGCGACTCAAGTATGCAAAAATCATTTCTTTAGGAGAGGAGCGCACAAGTGGCCAAATAAATTATGAAACATATTTTGTATATTAATGAATTAACAATATTCTACGAAAACCTCACGGAATGATGTTAATGTGAAATTACTGATAATATTTCAGATCAACAGACTTCAACCAAACTTCTGTACCGATTTTATCACCAAGTTAGAGAAAGTGTACTCTTCCAAATAATATTTCCAATAAGAACAAATCCGTTCAAAAATACATAAAAACAAAGATTTCGACTAATTGAAATTACTAAATGCCCTACAGTTAAACCTTACATGATAGAAAGTGTCCTGTTAGACACTCATCTTAGACCAAAACGAATGCGAAATAATTAACAATTCCATTGTCTCTTGACAATTCCTGTCTATTAGACATTTCAATCAACATGAGCTCCAACCAAGCTATCCATCATCGGATGTCGTCGTCCAGGCCGGCATATAAACTAAGCTGGGCGGAAACGTAAATAGTCCCCTGACAGGACGTAATGCGTGTGCTGTACTAATGTTATGTATTACACAACTAGCTTTATATATTACAGACGTTTCTTACACAGACCAAAAAACGGATTGCATGTAATGACGTAATCGGTAATAATCTGTAAATCATAAAAAAGCATATTAGACACAGGATCTCCGAAATATATAACGAATACAAATAATAAAATCTACCTTAGAATTTACGTAGATTCCACTGATAGTCTCTTCGTGCCTGAAATGAGTATTTTTGAGTAGAAAAAAGTCGTCGTAAATCTGATGCTCAAAAATGTTACATATATTATCTACATAATGCTGTTTAAACTATTTTATATACCTATTAAAGGTTAATAGCTAAACTTTCAGTTGCTAAAAAGATTTTTTAGTAAGTACTTTAGAAATACGTCTAATTTGTAAATAAGAAAGACGTCACCAAATGCGTAGCGCCTCCAAAGTAACACAAAAAGCGAAACTGCAACAAAGATCAAGGAATACCACAAGAATTTATACAGGTCAGTGCCTAGTCGGCCCACGTCACGTAGGTGAAGCTACTTTATTGACTCATCAAAACAGTCACT
Source organism: Rhodophaea formosa (assembly GCA_963082605.1). Classification (NCBI taxonomy): domain Eukaryota; kingdom Metazoa; phylum Arthropoda; class Insecta; order Lepidoptera; family Pyralidae; genus Rhodophaea; species Rhodophaea formosa. Next base: position 7,094,782 of record OY720227.1, on the reverse strand, counting down.
ACAGTCACTCTTTATCTGCATTCGTTGTAAACCCACACGTGATTCGAGCTTCGTTTTGACGAACTTTTCTCCTGTTTATTTAGTCTGTCAATTGCTCTTGGCTATGAACGACGTGTCTGTAGTTCATTTTAATTATAATTCGTTAGTATAAAGTTTCTGTTAATTTACAACTTTAATATTATTTATTCGTGTCTACGATTATTGAAACATTTTCTTCTTTACTTTTTAAATCTGTTACGTATGCAGGCAATAAAATTTTAATTGATTCATTGTGTCCACGAATTTTGACTAACTTGAGAACCTATTGATTTGTGTCTGCGAATTATAATTGGTGCTAATTGTAAATGCGTGTTTATAGGATTGATAAAGTCAGTGTTAATGTGAAAAATGGTGATGGAGTCGGTGCAACAGACTGGGCGATTCTGGCCCCTATCTCCTAGACTGTGGAGACGGAGCAACGAATACTCAAAAGTTGTGTTCGAGCCACGGAGACCTCCTTTATCTCCGATAGAAATACGCAAACATGACAATACTCCTGATTTGTTAAGAAGAAACACAATCAGGGATAGGTTAGATCATCTGAATTTAGAAGATGGAATTGAAGAAGGGAAGCGATGGAGTGTTGATTCTAAGAAGCCTCCGAAGGATGAAAGGAAGAAGTCTGAGGATTTCGTCAAGTTGAGAGTGAAAAAGCAGAGACAGCCGAGGCCTAATAGCTTGCAGCTGCTTCTATGTCCTTCCAGCTCGGGCCATTACAGTAGCAATACTTGGAGGTACACCAGGGTGCGATCAAAAAGGTTCGTTAATTGTTATTATACTTTTCTGTTTGGTGTTGGTTTGTCAGCAACGGCAAAAAGTATTTCTCAATCTCTATAAATGAGAGCACTAGATCAAATGTATACATGAGTTGATTTTGATTTTTTCTTTATGTTGTCAGCAGAACAATTTATCACAACATCAAGTACATTTTTTAATAGATTGGCATGGTTATATTATTATAATATTGTCTCATGTTTTCTTTTTATTTGAAAACAAGTGGATTCGAAGGTTCAAATAGATTTTGGAGATTTTGATTTCAGTTTCATCAATAACGTCAAATTGATAAAAAAGTATATTTTCTGTGTCAAGCCCACAATTTGTTTTTATATTTCCGCTGTCTCTGACATAATTACGATATGAATATATTTACTGACACAGTTTTTGTTACAAAAGTAAAAGAAGCAACTGTCTTAAACAATAATGCGTTTTTGACTTGTCTCTAACTTTTTAATTAAAATTATGTCATTCCTCGTCACGAAGTCGACGAGACTGAGTGGTAATCGATTTCCAGATTGTATCCAACTTTACAAAATAAATTGTCTTCTGAAAAATTTCCTTACGCACATTTTTTGGATGACTTACTCGTTTTATTTACTAATCCGTTGTTATTGTGTAATCTTCTGAGATCAAAACGGATTTTGAGGTAGATAGCTAGATGCCATTTGGAGTCGGTAAGAAACGGTTAATATCAAGGTCAATTAATCTTCAAAATAAGGTTAGAATAGATTATTAAATTATGTTCTTCATATTCAATCACTCAATGTCAATTTCTTCTCATAGGTACAAAAATTCAATCATCTTTAAACCTTTTTCTTTTATTTACCTATATGAATAGGTTATCTTTTAATTATGTATCGGATAATAGGTTCAAATTACAAAAAAATATAAATTTACTTCTTGTTATCCCAGATAACAAATAATTAGAGTCTTGAAGTGACATTTCGTCTTGTCATATTTTACTCCTTATATCTCATCATCATCATCATCATCATCATCAGGTCTTTCTAGTCTCCACTGCAGGAGCTCCTTATATCTCAAAATCTACAAATCAATTATGCTATAAATCACATCTTTAGTACATAAGTTATGCTTTGTTCTACTTAAATTCAGATATTGGTCACAAGTCACATCTGTGCCCGCGTGGGCGTATGTACCAATGTTCTTACGCAGGGTTATGAAATTGCGTTCAAGTTGGACCGTGTTTTATCATACAAGTCTATAAAACAGTAATGTGCCATATGTTGCTGACCTGAAGTAATTTGAAAGACTATGGTTAATCTGTAAATAAAAAAGAAACGAAACCTCTTTATTGGATGATAAACAAATATCATGATTTCTCACTATGGGTGGTCTAGAAATACGAGTATGTATAAGTTCGGAAGACACTACTAAAACCTGCATGGAATCCATATACATAAAAGGCCAAACCTGACTGACTCACTGACTTATACGGGGGTCCGCCGGCAGATTTCATACTTCATAAAATTAAATATAACTGAATATGATTACAATGAAAATTATTTATTTATATTCTTAGAAAAGAATAACGCGGATTTTATTTTTAAATGTCATTTTATTGAATTGGCGCCTTTCTACCCGCAAACTTTAATTTGTGTTTTTACGGTTCCGTCTCTGCCAAAAAATCGCCAGAAATGGCGAACCCAACTATGGTTTTGAGGCCCTAAAGAGACTTTTAATCTTCTTGTAATGGATTTCTCGCACTCCAATAATGCATATTCTGTTTATTAAAGTACCCTCCAACGTGAAAATGTGCCGCATTACTAAAAAAGATGATCAATAATCGCGTGGGTATAGAAAATTGTTACAGAATGACTTAACATAATTGTGACTATATAAGATGTTTTTCATATCGTCTTATAGCTAGTAAATAATCCGCAACACTTCCGCGTTGAGCCATAACCCGATTTCTTTGCTGCTGACTTGCAACGCGCCATGAGGTCAATTTAAAGTGCAAAATCTGCCAGCGGACATCCTGTATATCAACAGCCGAAACTACTGTATCTAGAAACTTGGAATTTTGTACAAGAGTTCTTTCATGATGTAAGTGAGCACAAGTAAGGATTTTTAGAAATTTAAACCCTAAGAGGGTAAAGTTTTACGCGGATAAAGTTGCCAGAAAATTCGGTATTTGCCTAATGTTAAAATTATATAAAATTTGTTTCCAATGATACTAATTGCTATCTAAAAACACTATAAAAACACTTTTAATTTGATATTGATTCGTTAAGTGTTCTTAAAGCTTCTTTAAAGTTGGGTGTATAGGACCATTTTTAGGATTTTAGAGTTGTACTAAACGCTTCGACAGTTCCTTTTTGGTTCGAGTCGCTAAGGAGTGGAATGAACTGCCTGCGTCTATATTCCCAGACAAGTACAATCCCGGGACATTCAAAAGTAGAATAAAGAGGTATCTCTTGGATAGGCATGTAACATCCTCGTCTTCACAGTCACTTACCATCGGGTGAGATGGGAGACAAATGCCTAATTCTATAATTAATAAAAAAAAAAGTATAAAAATCCTTAATTACAATTATACTTTATTGTAGTCCGCTAAATTTACAGCAACTTTTATTATGAAACCATTACAACAAACGTAATATTTCGTATAGCTACCAAACAAAGTTCTCACGCTGCCCATACAAAATACAAAATTGTGTCGTCACAAATATGTAGGCATTTCTGCAGTGCGTTTTCACGTCTAAAAATTAACGTCTAAAAATATGTGTCTTTAAGACTTCTATATCTGAAAGAGCTTTTTGTTTAGAAATGTATTTCGGTCACTATTGTGTTTATTTTTGGCAGGTCTTTACATCATCATCATATCAGTAGCCAATTGCTATTGTAAATTGCTACTGTAAAAGCTAAATGTATTCGCTTGAACATTTCTACTGTATTAGCTAAATATATTAGACAAAACCAAAATGTTTGGACTACGGACAAGGGTAATACTCGCGCCCTGACATCTTCATACGCTACTTTTTTCTTTCAAATATTTTTGCAGATGTTGCATGTGTTACGTCAGTTGGCGTGTCGTTTCCCCTGAACTAATGATCGCTTTCAAAACAAGTGAAGCTGAATGAACTGTTATAATTGTAGTTTTGCAAGCCTTTTGCACACTCTCGCTTATGAATGATCAGTGTTGCGCAACAGTTAAAACTGTTGAGGTAAACGACATGAGCCTTATTCTACCAATTACCTGCGTAGCACATTGACATGTTTTCCTTTGGAGCGTTTTTCTGAAAGATGTCAATTAGTGAAGTTAATTTATTTAATAAAGGTACACTAATACTTATGTTCTCAATTTTGAAATTTCGGTTGGAAATAGTAACGGTCGCATTTTATTAGTCGCCATTAGTATTTATTGTACTACTACTAGCAGACATATATTGAGACACTAGTGTCTCAATATATGTCTGCTAGTAGCACTATGTGCTCTAGTTCTAGTTGTTGCTTAAAAAATATTTACTTTCATGAGTACTCATACTCTGCATACGTTGATTGCATTCGTATGTATGGAACCTCGAATACGTGACTTTTGAACTTTATCCTCGTAACATAATTTATTTTTATACATTTTACCGTATTTACTTCACTTTGCCTTATTGTGTTATAGTTTAGGACTTGTGTTTACATGACATAATCACGGCCTTTAAAATTTTTGTTTAAATCTGAAGAAAAGTCTATTGCTACCTCCAATTTCATGGAATCTAATTGAAACGTAAAATCTAGTATGAGTTTAAAAACGCCTAACGAAAGTTCTTAATATAAAGTTTGCGTGAGTGGGTTTTTTTGCTTGTGTTTTCCGGTATTGCTGTGTGTTTCCCGGTAAAGTAGAATAGGACTTCTCCAAGTCTTCGACTTGGGAAACACAAGCTAAACAAAGCTTCTAATCATCAAAGAGACCTCTCAAACCCGTCTGAACAGCTTGGAGAATGTATGCCAAATACTCTGACTGCTCTGGCTAATATAGGGCTCTGGTAGCCAGAGAGGGTCGTGCTCCTGCCATGGAGACTAAAAATGGACCTAATGACGATGATATAAAGTACAACGTTTGATTGAATTTAAGAGAAGGTTGTACCAATAACACATTATCTTTTATACCTCGACATAATTTGCAAATTTTAATCGCGAAAGTGGACGGCAAACCGGCTGGTTTTAATTTAACATATCATTTCTTAATCGGTTCTGATTTTTGATATTCAGAGTCATAATTTAATGTAACGACATAATTGCTTTGCTCTGGGCGACTTTTAACTAAAACATTGAATAATAATTTTTAGGCCAAAGGTTTCATATATTACTTTTTTTGTACTAGCCTGCGGGTGTAGTGTTACTACTACAATAATTCGATTAAAGATATTATTTGTATGAGTTATGATATGATACAGTCGGTAATACGAGTAATAAAACAGTCTTATACTATATGTATCAATCAAAACCTAAAACGCAGCGAACCCCGGGCTATGAACCGTTACAGCTAAGGATGCAACTAGGAATACTTAATGATAATGATGCCGCCGTGTAGTTCCTGGCAGAGTAGAATAGGACCACTCCAAGTCTTGCCGTGGATGTCGTAGAAGGCGACTTAGGAAACACAAGCTAAACAAAGCTTATAAACATCAACGAGACCTCGCCAACCCGTCTGGCTAGCGTGGCTAGTGTAGGCCAAATCCTCTGGCTGCTCTGGCTAATATATGGTTCTGGTAGTCTGGTAGAGGGTCGAGCTCCTACAGTGGAGACTAAAAAGATCTGATGATAATAATGATGTATCAAAACCTTGCGGTTACTTGAAGTAGATAAAATTACGTAGGTTTTTAAAAATGTGATGACCTATGTATCATCATCATCAACAGCCTTCTGCTCCCACTGCTGGGTATAGGCCTCTCTCAATGCATGCCATCCATTTCGATCTTGTGCCTTACGTATAGAAGCTTTGATTACAAATTTCGTTTGCTTGCTCCAGTAGTGTCCCCGTCCTTTCTTATCAACATCTTGAATGTGGCGTCGTGGGCTGAAGTGCTGTTATTGACGGGGCAGCCTTATCGAAAGCCCTTTACGACCGAAATGGCTGTTATCTCGCACAGGTGGGAAGGCGTTTGGGAGATCTGGGGTTCTATTTCTGAACAGGTGACTTTACATATGGAAAAATCGTGCATTTTCGAAAACAAAGTATTACGGGTGGTTGTAATTTTTGCTAAATATATTGGTTTAGTTCCGACTTAAGATTATTAACTATCTGCTAGCTTTTGTCCTCAGCTTTTGCTCGCGCCGTTAGTGACAATCACTTAGGGATTTTTAAACTTTTTTACGAATTTTCGAACCTAGTCCTCCAAATTTTATGATGATCCGTGCAGCTCGAAATACTATGAAATATAGAATTTGATTACTGTGGTGGTGGTGATTACTATATACTTTTACTTTAATCGTATACTAATAAATAAATATAAATATATATACGGAAAAATCAATCAATACCAAAAGGAATCAATTATATATAGCTATAGCTTTCGCCCGCGGCTTGGGGTCAGTACTTTTCTCCGGGGTGAAAGATGCCTATGTCTTTCTCCGTACTCCAGACAACGTTTATGCAAGATTTCATAATGATCGGTTCAGTAGATAGGGCGTGAAAGCGTAACAAACAAACAAACAAACTCGCCTTCGCATTTATAATATTAGTTGGAATCTTGTATATAACATCAATTGACATTTGGACGACCGTAAATACCGAGCGCATCGTAATATTATGTACAAATGTCTCTTAATCATTCTCAAATGCCGTAGGCGTGGTAATGCGAATCGTAAATGTATGCAGTCGTAAATGTTACGTGTGCAATTTGTTCAATAAAGCGTGTACTCTTAGGCGTAAAACTAACAGATAAAGCAATCAGCGCTTATACGGCGCAGACGTGGAACACAGTGATAGAATTGAAAGCCTTATTGTCTTACGTAAAACGAATAGAATCGCGAGAAAAAACATTTCCTCAAAACGCCACGGAAGAAAAAATTGACGTCTACTGTACCCGACAGTAGACGTCAATTTTTTCTTCCGATATTGGTCGTTTCATATATGATAATAAGGTTTAAAATCCTACCGTTGTGACCCACGCCTACACCGTATCTGCGCCGGTCATGCCTTCGCCATACGCCTTTTCTGTGTTTTATGCCTTACGTGCACCACACATTCCGTGTGACGTCACCATGACGTCACAGATTTTAGTTTAAAATCGTGACCAGAATACTGCGTAAACAGGTGTCTACAACTTTCACAATGATGATAAACGTATTTTCTAAGGAAAAAGAACTAATGGGGCTTTCCTTTTACGCCATTGACAAAATATGTTGTACTAGCAATTTTTCTGGGACTTTGCGTAAATTATAGCCTGCGTCACTCGAAATTAAATTAGCTTTCTATATTTCTAGTTGTAATGATCTTGTGTTTCATCGATTTTTCCAAGACACACGCACTGTATTAATTTCGAAAATTTCAGTTTGGTTTATAAGTATTTCATCTGTAGTAATATTATAAAGAAAAAATATATTATAAGCAATAATATATTTTTTCCCGTATCTCATTTATATATTTATTCAGCAGCTATGCACGTTATTACCAATTATCATACAGTCCAAATGTTAATTAACTCACAATTAAATGTATATCGAGGCCATACTGCATTCAACGAGGAAGCCGCTTTTCCTGTAACCGTTAGTCCGTGTGTCCGTCCAACCGTGTTGATGGGATTGACAAACAAACCGCAACGGGAAATACATTTTGTAATATTATTTAATATTACGCTTATTATTGATGTAGAGCGATATTGTTATTGAAATTAGTTGGAAACAATTTTCGAATATTAAGAAAGGAAAATTATTGTTTCTGTTATTTATTACGGGTACGTTTTCAACAAAGTAGTATCATCATCATCAGTAGTTTGTAGATACAGACAGCTAGGTAATTAATAGAAAAAAAAAAATTTATACAAATTATCAGCACAGATGCCGTGTGGTTCCCGGCAGAGTAGAATAGGACCACTTCAAGTCATCCCGTGGATGTCGTAAAAGGCGACTAAGGAAACACAAGCTAAACAAAGCTTATTAACATCAAAGAGACCTCTCCAACCCGTCTGGCCAGCGTGAAGAGTGTAGGCTGAATCCTCTGACTGCTCAGGCTGGTATATGGCTCTTGTAGTACAGAGAGGGTTATGCTCCTGCTGTGGAGACTGGAAAGACCTGATGATGACCGGCACTTTTGTCTGGAAATCTAAATTTTTGTTCGTATTTTTAGTCGCATAGTAAAAGTTGTTCGTATTTATGGGCTGAATCGCCCCTTTGCGGATTTGTATACAATAATAGGTACAATGATGCAATTCAGAGTAAGAAGTCTAGCCGAGTGATTGCGTACTACCTCATACTGCAGTGCACCATCCAAATGCGGCCCAGAAATATGTAGGTTTTGCAAACTGAATGGTGTCAGACTGAAGACTTACCCAACCATTCGATGCGAACTCATAAATATTACCTAGTACAGATACACTATTTAAGTAAAAAGTTAATACTTAAAGGGGTAACTCAGCCCGTCATATGAATAACTTGGGACCAATGCTAGAAAATTTCAACATTTTTATACAAATTACCCGGCCGGCTGAACATTTATATAATTATATCAATTTTATATTTCGAAATCTTAATCGCTTATTGGATACAATAAGCGATACAAAAAACTCAGAGAGAGGAAGCAGTCAGGCCGCGTGATTGCCTACTACCTCATACTGCACTGCAAGAAATTGTAGGTTTTGCAAAGTAAATGGTGTCAGACTAAAGCCTTACTCAAGAAGTCGACAGCCTATGAGTCATAGCCACACGTAAATAATAATGGACGCACGCGCGCCGAATAAATAATATACGTAATTATGAGGCCATCGGCAAGATTTAGTTGTAACGAATTTACTGGTCATTCATCGAAATGACCAGTAAACTTGTGCGATTTGGGCGAGGCGTATATTTGAGCAGATGAACAAGTTTTTGAATTGTTAGAATCGTTCGATTTTTTATTCAATAGGCAAACACGCTTATGGCCCCACCTACTGGAAAGGGATTACCGTAGCCTATGAACGCCTGCAACACCAGGGGTGCCGACCCCGATGGAATATTTCTACGACTTTATTGAAGGACCCGATGTTGTAGTATCTCTGTAAAACCATCGCTGGGAGTTCATTCCGTTATTAGCAGAGATCGGAATTGGGTGTGTGAAAATACCTAAAGTTTGCAGCGGGACATAATATGGAGCTGTTACAACCACTTAAGTTGAACCGGTTTTGGATTTTACCGGTATAGTTCCTTTTTTGTTTGTTTTACATGTTCCTTACCGTTGAAACACCGAACTATAAACATTTACTACAACACTTTACTATTCTGTGTTTGACCGACAAAAAAACAATTAGGACTAAAAAACCGAATTTCAACCGGAAAAGTACAAAACAAAAATTAATTTAGAACTGTATTAGCAGCTTGTAAATGTTTATAGTTCGGTGATCGGAAAAATCCTAAACCGGTTATACTTAAGTGGTTGTAACAACTCCATATTATGTCCCGCTACGCTACAAACTTTAGATATTTTCACACACCTAATTCCGATCTCTGGTTATCAGGAAATTCAAATAATTTGATAAGTTTTTATTTAGCACGACCCTCTCTGTACTACCAGAGCCATAAGTAGCCAGAGCAATCAGAGGATTTGGCCTACACTCTCCCCGCTGGCGAGACGGGTTATGAAGCGCTTATCCATAACAGATTGAGCTGAAATTTTGTAAAGTACATACTCATGTTTTACGTCTTTTACATGATATGTACAGTATATTCTTTCTATATTCAACTACTAAAAATCGGTTGGACTGGACAATATCGATTCAACAAAAACAATATAAGTTCTGAAAACAGCTTGACCTTAAGAGGTCGAGAGTGCCTAATACACAACCTCAAACGCGAAGCGTTATGAGGCGTGCAAAAGTTTATGATATGATAAATGATGATATTTATTTTTATCCTCACACAGAACTAGTTGAGAAGGTCCATATTATTTTTTAACTAACACAGCTGTATGAAGTGCAAAACTACCTTTTAATAATAATATTAAAAAATATATTTTCGCTCCGCGTTATGAGGCGTGCAAAAGGTGATGGTATGATTAATGATGATATTTATTTTTATCTTAACACAGAACAAGCTGTGAAGATCGATCCATATTATTTTTTTTTTACTAACGCAGTTACGGGTATATCGAGTGAAATAAAACATTAACTTCTTATTGTCTTCCATGCTGGCCTGGAAGAAAAGAAAAATATGGAATGTGCCTGCTGCTTCTCTTCCCGCGGAGATCGTAAAAGCCGATCAAGGGAATGGGCGTAAGGAATCATATCAATAGGCGATGCGCCTAGCAACCCATCACTATTTTGATTCCGTTCTCTACCTACAAGCCCACCAACATGCTAAACGTTGCCTTTAAGTTTTATAGACCTGGGCTCTGTCTACCCTGCAGATGAAAAAGACGTGATATTATGTTTTCTTGAATGGTTTATAAATAGCATTACAATGCTCGGTATATTATTTTACACACACCACACCTAGGGCGCAGACCTAAGACTCGTGGGTTCGAATCCTACCTGTGGCGAATTCTTTTTCATCACATATTTTCAATTTTAGTGATATTATGTATTGAAGATATTGAATTTAAAATTTTGTTGGCATCAAATTGATTCCTCAAATGACCAAGGTGTTCAAAACAGCTGCATAGCCCGTAGGCTTGACTTGATTAACCTTTATATTCAATCACAGAAACGTTTTCAAATAATCAACCCATCATTACTACACAATCAGACAAATTATACAAATAAATCGTACTCTGCCTACGCCGCTAGCTATATTATAATTAAATATTTTAATCATTTGCATAATTAAGGATGCGCTAGTCGGGAGCTCGAACTCGTCAGCGCACGTGGCTAATTTGCGTGCTATTTCGCTGAGAAAGGGATAGACTAGGTTTTGAACAGTGCGTTACTATTTACACTGATGTATAAGTACATCGGAACTACAGTCTAGTGTGTGCAAACACAAATATTGTTGAAAATCTCAATCTTTGTCGCCTAAAAATTCGCAAGTATGCGTTTGGGAGAAGTGTTCTTGTAATAAAAAAGCTGAATGTTTTAATTAAAAGTAAAGTTATTTAATTTTTTTAATAACCAAACTATGTTTGTATGAATTTTGTTTTAGAGATTTTATACTCTTTCCGGTATTTAATTGTGCCCAAAGTTGCGTTAAAATTACGTGTTGAAACGGAATGTTCTGAGACTCATAACTTTTAAAGTACTTATAATTTTACAATTATGATTCCATACAAGCATAGATAACGACAATACAAATCGATAGAATTAAAAACTTTAAACAGACGATACCGAACAACGGAGTCATCACCCTACAGAATTTGTATGGTGAAACACCTGACTAGCGCACCCTTAAGGGGACTTTACCGCACCGCATCGCTCTTTTGATTTATATTGAACAATAATGTTTTCTTATGTTTTCGCGATTTTTACACATTTAAATAAAATTATTTTATTGAACAAGTTGTTTTACCTCGACTCTTGTCACGATGCCTGCTGAAAATGTAGCTATGTAGGTTCATTATTTTTATTAATACGGTTTAAAAAAAATTTTGAGCTTATCCATTACAACAAACACAATATCAAATATTTATAATATTAGTTTAGATCACAGTAAATTTGAAGTCATCATCATCAGGTCTTTCTAGTCTCCACTGCAGGAGCACGACCCTCTCTGTACTACCAGAGCCATATACTAGCCTGAGTAGTCAGAGGATTTGGCCTACACTCTCCACGCTGGCCAGACGGGTTGGAGAGGTCTCTTTGATGTTAATAAGCTTTGTTTAGCTTGTGTTTCTTTAGTCGCCTTTTACGACATCCACGGGATGACTTGGAGTGGTCCTATTCTACTCTGCGGGGAACCACACGGCGAAAATTTGAAGTACATAATTAAAATTGTTGTTATTATCCCTTAATATAATACAATATAGTCGCAACTTTCTACCTTACGAGCACATGGTCCTAAGACCTAAAGACCACGTTTAGCGTAAAAGGGAACAAAAAAGTTAAATAAGAGGCGCATGTCCTGAGATATTCACATTTACCTTGATTGATGTGTGCGGTAGAAAAAGCAGCTGTTAATTTTTTTTTAGCCTCAGTACAGGATGTTAGAAATTTATAAATGAGAAACTTTATCCTAAAGAAAAATGCAATATTACTAACTTCTCGTTTTTATTACAGCCGTAATATTAACAAATCTGTTACGTAATCCCCACGCGGTGATATCTCGAACATGATTTGTTTTTACGACGGCCGATTCTGCTTTGTGAAAAGATTCATGACGCCCTAGGGACACCTCTTTTATGATGCTAAATTGAGTTTTACGTAAATATTTTTACACGACGCGGCTATATCAGAACAATTTAATACACGAACACTTATTGCGTATTTGATAATGACCATCAAAACATTACTATTATTTTCACTTCGGGACTAACAGCGATCATTTAAAAAATCGCGGTAAGGGCCGTAGTGAAAACAATAGCGATTGTGACCGCGAAAGCTTAAAATCATACATCAAAACATTGTACACCGAAAATGTAATTTGAGAATAAGAAATTATTGTGCACATTACATTAAAAATTGGTCGTACGCATTGTTATTGCTTAGGTGGGTTAGACAACTCCGGGCGTGGTAACTACTTAAATTGGTGATCAGACCATTAGTGGTTCGATGATTACGCTTGCAATCATTAGATGGTAATCGTTAAGATATCATCATCATCATCTGAGCAGCAAGAAGTCCACTGCCACCAACGATTTCCAATACACAACCAGTTGGCTGTATTATTGTACCTATGTTTCACAAATAAATGTTGATTGATTGGAAGAGACCTGCGTCCAGCGCTTTCTAGAACCTTTCTGCCAATAAATGTCAGATGTCTTAAGGCAACTTGAAAAATCTGAGAAATTGTGTTGGCTATTACGACACAAACAGAAATATAGGACGTGAAGCATACCCCCTTAAATCATAATCTAACTCACGATTGACAGCGCACGAGCAGCCGCATTAGCACTGATTATATATGAATGTTTCTCACAGTGACCCACAAAAACTTGTTTTGGTCTAAGACATCCTTCGATTGACACCTACGTTTGGTACATAATAAAATGACATCTGCTTTCTTTGAACATTATCGTTTCCGGTGACGCAAGTCCGAAGGTGTTGTATGGAAGTGTATGGGTGATGTTGATTGATTGCATTGAATGAGGAAGAGCCATAATAATCTTTAATAACTCAATTACTCGGGCATTCTTATGATGTGCAATAAATTGTCTCCGAGGCAATGCTGAATTTTTTACGGTTCATTCACACGATTTTTAATAACATTATACGAACTCGAAATATTTGTTTATGTATACGCTTAATGTTAACGTACTTACTTCCCATCGAGTATTTTGTATCCACGGACAGTTTTTAAAAATATCACTACGGGTTCTATGTGAACCGAAATTACTACTAACTACAGCCCGCAGCTTAGGTCGCGCTGTCGTTCCCTCAGGATCTGCACCTTTTCCGGGATGAAATATAGCCTATGTTATGCCTTTATCTTATCCCAGACAACGCGTATACAAAAAATTCCTGATGATCAGTTCAGTAGTTAAAACTCCTATTTTTTATTATAAGATATTACTACATTAAAACATAGTTTCCTCATACACGAAATTATAACCATTTACAACCGCTTATTTCGCAAAATGTAAAGATGTGTCTATGGTTTTATTGTGATTAATTTCGCGTTGTAAATCTAAGTGTTTAATTTGCGAAATTATTGCAGAACTATGCAATAGGCTTTATAAATAATGCAAAACGCGACTGCTTATTCAAATTAGTTTTCTATCACCTGGGATTTTATTAAAAGCAATTCATTTATAATCGATTTGAATTAATATGTATTGATTGTGGCTTACTTTGAATATATATTATTTGCATTCATGCTACAACTATAACGGTGAACGTTCAGATGTAGTGTATCGCAAAACGGATTCGGATTTAACTTTGAAAGACATATAGATCATGTAAGGCAGGATACCTACTTATTCTGGTTGCTGAAGGATGAAACTTATTTAAAAGCTTACCGGAATTTTAAATTCGCGAAGCAATTCAAAAAAGTAAAACAGTTTATGGGCGCTTAATTCTCAAATCAAAGGTTTTGTTTATATAAAACTGTTATTTCACACGTTAATTAACACTGTACAATATATACGCAAGACGATCCAAATAAAAAATTACATATTATGGACCCCGCTAGTGATTTGTTATTATTACAAATAGATTCTCCAGTAAACTTTACTGTAGAAAGGTTCGAATATGTTCATATATTTTTTTTATGAATATGTAAGTTTTTACGTTAATAAAGACGGTACATTAACGCCAGACGATCCAAATGAAAATTGACAGGTTACGGGCCCCGTGAGTGATTGCGTATTATAAATTCAGTATGAATATTCAGAACACGATGCGACCAACGACCGGCGTCCAGTACTGTGAGGTCATCGGATGATTTGAATAGGCATTTGGCGGAAAATGCTATTTAGTTTGTATTATTCCTGTTTTAAAATAGGTTTTGAGTTTAGTATTCTTAAATATGCAAATTCGACCTTGGAAGTAAAACACTACATAAATAAACCTCCATCTTAATTAAACTATCTATTCATATTGCATGATATATGAATTGAATATGACTGATTTATGAATTGAAATTATGTGACTAAACGTTATTTTTCTATAACTTTCAGCGGGAAACATGAACGGGGGGAATCAAATCTAACCCTAGAAGATCGGTAAGTGAATTAACATATGTACGGAAAAAAATAATTTAATTCTTATTTTCGTCATGATCCGTCTGCGACCGAAGAGACTGAACGCTTTCCTCCCTCGCATTTCGTAGATAAAAACGGATCAAGGGATGTACAGGAACGTAGATAGAGATAGCAACCAAAAGTTAGGTAGACCAACGGCTTACCGTTGATCTTGGCCTTGGTATTAGCCAAAGCAGTCAAGAGGATTTGGCCTACACTCTCCACGCTGGCCAGACGGATAGCAGAGATCTCTTTCATGTTAATAAACTTTGTTTAGCGTGTGTTTCCTAAGTCTCCTTCTACGACATGCACGGGAAGACTTAGAGTGGTCCTATTGCACTCTGCCGGGAACCTCACGGCATTATTTCATCCAGTATACTTTATTATTATTTACCAATTTATGTGCAAAAATGAGCGCTCTGTAAACTATTTGATCCTATCCATTGTTTGTTATCCCAGCTGAGCACACGCCGTTTTCTTATAAAAACACGCGCTCGCCCCGCTGTAATACTAAGCAATGTTTTACGATGTTCAGTGAACTGGGTTCTTCACCCCATATAGCAAACTAGCTTCAGACCCGCGGCTTCGCCCGCGTAATATATAGCCTAGCCAGAAGGCTAGGCTATATATTACGCGGGCGAAGCCGAGAACGGTACCCTAACCTACATGTATGCAAAATTTTATGATGATCGGTTCAGTAGATACGGCGTGAAAGCGTAACAAACTAATAAATAAATAAACAAACAATGCGAAAGTGAGTACTTTCGCATTTATAATATTAAGTTGGGATTGGGATATACAACTTCAGTCCTAAAACGTCTCTTTATAAAACTTGAGTGAACCTAGGACTTGGTTTTAACCGCGGTACACTCCTGCATACTGATTTATAGATTACCTGCATAGATTATTATTTGCCCTTTAAAAAGTAATAAATTTTGTGGTAAATTAATTGTTTGGGGTAGGTAATGATTCAATACAGTAAAGTACTAACTCAAGTGTACGGTTTGTAATAATAAAAGTTGCAAAGTAGTTATTGTATTCTTGATAAGTCTGAACAAATTACACATTTGCTTTTTCATGGGACCCATGAAACATATAATTTTTTAGATCTAGTTCCGTTCAACTATAAAACCAAAGTATGCTGATTCGCTCGCTCATTATCAATGTTACCATTATCAGAAAGGGAATATTGAGCTATGATTTTATCAGTCACCCAAGAGATCAATCTTCTGCTATCCTTAAAACATCCTTGGTTTTACGATGTTCAGTGAACTTAGAATTCTTTGGTCGCATTTTCGTCCAAATATAGCTTAGTTTGGCTATTTTTAAGTTTCTTCTTCGAAATCTCTAAGTTGATAAATAGTTGAATAGCTGGTCTTCCGATATCGATGTGTCATTTAGTAGCGCGGCAATATTTTTTTCCTCTTTAATCAAACTACTTCTAAAAAATAGTAAAAACCATAGACGGCGCTAGGACGCAATCCTATATTATTTCGAAAACATATTTGGTTTTACGTGGTTCAGTGAACTTAGGTTCTTCACCCGCATTATCGACCAAATATAGCTAAGTTTAGCGGAAATGTATAAATTTCATGAACAGCTGTTTTTTTTTTTCAATATTGGTGCGACATTTCTTAGCACGATGATATTTATCCCCCTTTAATCAAACTACTCCTAAAATATCTTGTAGCAATAGCAGAGTACCATGGGCGGCACAACGCAATCCTTTTATTTCGAAAACATATTTGGTATTACGATGTTCAGTGAATTTAGGTTCTTCACCCGCATTGTCGACCAAATATAGATGAGTTAGGCTACCGTTAAGATATCTATCCTCAGAGCTATAAAATCACAGTTATAAAAGAGCGATCAAAGGACGTTGTATGGACGTTGCAAGTATTTTTTATGATAAGTTCAATACGAACACTATGTGGGGATTTTAAAATGGTTACCAACAGACTTAGAAACCAACACAGAAAACTAGAATAAAGATTTATCAGCGTTAATGGATTTTCTGTGAACTGAGATTTCCCATAGAATTAAGTTCTCTGGCGTAGGTTAATTTTTAAGGTACTATGTGTATACTACGTGTAACTACTCAATCATATCCGAATTTCCTAAAACATCATAACAGGCATTTGAGCTTTATAAAAAAATCAAACTTGAAATTACTATCAAAACTGGTATCTCTATTTCATTTGTTATCTTAATACTTATCTATATCTTAATAAGCCACGAACCACTCGGGGGTTCGTTATTGATAACGTGTGAATTTAATCTCGTTACATTATCAGGAACTGCAATACCAATGCCAATGACATACGATCGCTATCTTCCGCACACAAAGGTCGTTAACTCTGCAATCTTGCGTAACACGGCTGATTCATTGTATAGCCTCATAGTCATAGACACCTACATATACAGCACGTTCTGACTTGTCCAATGGCCTACATATAGCTAGGTGTATATGCATATTGCCTGCAATGCCACACCTTCGGTACACCCACTGTTATTGTTTAATTGTTTCATGTGCTAGTTTGGGTAGGTCGTCCATCCATTACATTTGTTGACTTCCGATGTTGATACTGTATTATGATATAATTCATCATTCTAAACTTCCTTTTATATTAGAGAACAGGATTACCAACTGTGTTAGTGAATCCGTTTTACAATAGTTGTACATTTACAAGCTTTTTGTCTTATTGTTTGTTTTTCGTGTGTGTAAGTGATCCAACAATTTCCATAAACGAAAAGACGAATTATACATCACAATGCGGTAAACAAAAATGCAGCTCTTGCGAAGGGATACCACATATATAAGGAAAAGAAAATGTTCCTCAGCTGTCTTTTCAAATAGAATCCTATCGAACATTCACTCAAAATCCCATCACATACGTAAATCTATCAGCATTGTCTATTCGGTACATTTTCAAAATTTTGTTGTAAGTTTTTTTAATGTTTTATTTACCAGTATTTACCAAATAAACATTTTTTCTTTCTTTCTTTCACCTTTCACAACCTCTTGAGAAACACTGCACACAACACAAATCCTAATCTCAGTAGATATGGCATACCCATGTCCCATACCTTTGTGAGTGCAATGTTTGCTTACGCAAGGATTGCATTGTGCATTTGCATGCCGCCAATCGATGCGTGAGGGTGGCGAAAGGGGGTGATAGGAGGAGGGTGGGTGGGGGAGGGCGAAATGGGAGGGAGTGGACGGTGGACCTGTGAAGAAATTAACTAAAGTACAGAGATTAAGCGTTATGTTTATGAAGACTCGACGACTGTATTTTGGAATTAAACTGTGTTTTCTCACTTTAACAGAAAGCTTCTATTTAGTAAAGGGCGTACACAAATAATTTTAATACACATTATGTCCAATCTGATAGCGCGGTGAGAGGGAATGTATTAAAGGATTTTCGATGATTCACTGACCTGAACACGACGACTGCTTCCTGTCTTTGTTCTTTATCTTCACTTGAGCCCAAGTCAAATTCTACACACTTGTCACTTCTTAGTTTTTGGGCTTCCTAATGGGCATTCCTGAAGACACGGCGCGGCGTGGATTGAACAAGAACACAGTTATATCATGACTATTGCATGAGTTCCTACAAATAGCAAATCCACCTCCAGGATTATATTGTCCGTGTTTGTCTTGGTCCTGGCCATTTCGTGTCGCTTAATTTTTGGGGCGTAAATGATATACAAATGAAAGTCCACATTCTTCAATTTCCACCATTCCACAACCGGTACAGCCATATTTGCAACATCCACATACATACATATCACGCCTCTTTCCCATGGAGGTAGGCAGAGTAACTTGCTACGATCGATACAAACGTCTCTCGCTTCATAAAGTAATAATAAATAATTATAACATACATTGACTTATCTATCTGTAATCTTTTTTTTTGTGTCCAGTTGGACATGTCGCTCGTGCAGGAATAATTAAAATTTCCGAAGCCAGGGAATTGAGGTTTCCAATTGGATCGTCGCGACGAACCAATCCTAGATTAAGTAATGGACGCGGTTTGCTACAATTTTCGGTTAGCTGTGTGAGGTTTACGGTTAGTTTAACTTGTGAAGCGCAAAAAGAGGGGTATTTTCTCTGTCAGACGTTGCAGTTTGAATAATCACCGGTTTGAATCTTACCTGACTCGACCGTCCTTGTTTTAAGTAATTTATAGTATGGTTATTTTTATCATTCACTAGTTATTATTTTAAGAAGGTACTCGTATTTAAATGTCGGTATCTATATAGGGGAAAAGTGTCTTGCCCTTTCTGTGTAAAGAACTACATGGCAAAATTTTGATCGCCTTGGAATCTTAAAAGGGTTATGCAGGCCGTCGATATGAACAACTTTTCCAATGGGACCAATGCTGGAAACTCAAAAAAACTGACATTTCCGAACAAAAATATTCGTCGCTCGGTCAATTTGCATGGAGATATTTGTGTTTCCAGCATTGGTCCCATAGATAAAGTTGTTCAGATTGACGAGCTGGAACACTACTTTAAGGCCCCACACTACGTTTTTGGCGGTAATCTGATTTTCATCATTCCCACTGATTCTGATAATATTAAAACATGATTCCAAAAATAGTTCAGGTTATTTACTAAGGCTTATATGATTTACGTTCTTGAATTTCTGTCTATTTGTAAAGTTTTAGAAATAAAATTATTGGCGTCGCTACTGTGCCTAGTGTAGGGCCTGGCGATCGAAACTTCCTTATGTATAGCAAAAATGTGGTTTAGTAGTGTGAGTAGAATAGGAAGTGGTCCTATCTATTCCTACCTAGTATTCCCGTAGATGTCGTAGAAGGCGACTTAGGAATCAAAAGCTAAACAAAGCTTATAAACATCAAAGAGACCTATTCAAACCGTCTGGCCAGCGTGGAGAGTGTAGGCCAAATCCTCTGACTGCTCTGGCTAATATATGGCTCAGGTAGTACAGAGGGGGTCGTGCTCCTATAGTGGAGACTAAAAAGGACCTGATGATGATGATAGCAAAGTTCATAGTTTCAGATGCTCCAATTCTGATGAAAGTTTATAAAATTTCCCGTTACGTCAAATTAAA
The DNA here is from genome assembly GCA_963082605.1 of Rhodophaea formosa. Taxonomy (NCBI): domain Eukaryota; kingdom Metazoa; phylum Arthropoda; class Insecta; order Lepidoptera; family Pyralidae; genus Rhodophaea; species Rhodophaea formosa. The sequence goes on along the minus strand of OY720227.1, from coordinate 7,074,914 downwards.
CTCGGCTAGGAGAAACTTGGAAAACACAATGTTATAGGTACACTGTTTGCTCTGTAGCCGATTATCGCCTTCCTGGAAGCCACCGGCCGTCCAAAAGTTCATGTTTGCGAAAGTTGGCATGTCTGTTTAAATAAAATACATTGTTTGCTTAGCCAAAGTTTCCAACTCTTGTAGGTTTATTTTGACCTAATGTCTTCCAACCACGGCTTCGTTCGAACTGATGATAAATCCATAGAGCACGGAATGTCACTCTTGCTCTGCGAGCGACTATTACATTCCCTGCTCTGTGCATTAATCTCACTTCATTTTAGTCGTCTTTTAAGTGGAGCGACGTGTTACCTATGTACATTTTTTATAACAAACAACAAATTTTATGTGGCCGAGATCACTGAAACTAACCCCACTTGGCGATTGATTATTTTATTCCTAAATAAAAAAAAATAGAAAGTCTAATTCTGTATTTTGGTTGCAAATTAATTTAAGTATCTTTGGTATTACCATTATTTTACGTTTAGTAAATGATATTTAGTAAATTAAGAGATACCAATTACTTTTGGCACTTTTAGCGGTAATGAGCAGTTCTCTCAATTTGAAATAATACCAAAAATACTAAAAGATTTTGCAGTACTTCAAAGAAATAAAATTATGGATTAGGCTAGTTGGCTCATATGGCACGGGGCGCGGGTCGCACTCGCTCAATTACAATTAAAATAATATAGCTTATATTATAAATTACAATCCACCATAGAAAACCACATTATGTAAGTATATATGTATGTATTATCCGAAACAAGTTTCTTCACGTTTGCAGAAGTGACAAGACAAATTTATTTTTCAGTCTGGCATTTTGTGGGTATTTTCATCATCATCATCTCAGCCATCAGAAGTCCAGTCCTCCCCAAGGATGTGTTTTGCCATACTCACCACGCTTGGCAGACGGGTTGGTGAGCGCATAGTTTGGTTTGGCTTATATCGGTACCGAAGCTACTAGACATCAAAACCGTTTAAAGGGTAGAAGTTCGTTGAACAAGGGGACGGGTTAAAGATCTTTGGGTGGTTACTTTATTTACCCTTACACTGTCCAAAAAGGAGACACTATTTAAATTATTGAATTGAAATATTCACATAAGATTGATGTGACATAACAGGGAACCTGTCGCGAATATAGTGCTCTACATGAGACACTCTGTTGTTGTGGATTTATATAAATGAATCACTATTTTGAGATAGGGAAAAACTAACACTACTTATCAATTATTTTCCTCACCATATTACATATTAAAATTACCTATGGGAAATATCCATGCAGAACCAAAAAGGTTATGAAAAAATATACAGATCTGTGGTTATTCATATTATTCGCAAATATACTAAGAATGGCCAAATCTCTAATCACTTCATATTTCGATGTTTAATCAAGATCTAATGTAAATCTACTCGAAATAGTTTTGAAATAAACAATAACACTTATTAAAAACTAATTGAGTCGAATTGACGTCAATTTTCTTGAAGTTTTATTTGATCATCTTTGCAATTGATATTCTGCTTTGAAATGCAATGTACCTTTTTCCTCTTTATAATACAGCTGTTATTAACAAATGTCTTACGTTATTCTGAATGGTCATTTCTTGAAAATGAATTGATGCCTATAATTAAATTTTGCGTGAAAGCAGCTGAAAGGTTTTCGATTGGAGACACCGACCTTATGGCCTTGGTCAAGTCATCCGACCATCTGGTGGCACCAAGTGGTGAACGAAGGTCAAAGGTCGCAGGAAAGCGCTACCGCTTCCAACCAGTCGTATCGGAAATCCTTGGGGGAGGCCTTTGTCCGGCACTGGACTTCTTGTGGCTAAGATGACGATGACGATGAAAAGATGACACAAACTTGTCTCAAAACTATGGCAGAAATGGGTAAAACCTAATGCAGTTCGACGTAAAAACTGGGAACGCCCATATTTAACACCTATCCTGTTTCTGAAGGAACTCTAATTATGAACTAGGTACTCACCAAGACAGCACCAAGAAATATTTTCGAAGTATGAAAGATAACCATCAGCACTCAACAAAAGTAGGTTGTCTTGCGAAACGTACCAAAACTAAATTTAGCTTCCATTAACAATAGCGTCCTAAATCTGGGCTGCTTGAAATTTCACGCCCTTGCCCTAAACTTGGGGAAATATTTTCAATCTGTGAAATTAGCGTGAATTTGTCCTTTTGTTTGTTGGCTGTAGGTTAAGTTTCTGTAGGTTACGCTTGACAAATTTGTTGACCGCTTCGAATTATTTTGTCGTACGCGTCTGTCAGTTATTCAGTCTTTTGTTTACTCCCAAAGAAATTGAAATTACTTTTTGTTTAAGGGGGCACACTAGGCACAGTAGCGACGCCAATCATTTTCAATCATCAAAAACGGCCGTTTTTGGCGGTAATCAGATTTTGATAATTCTCACTGATTCCGATAATAATAAACATGATTCCAAAAATACTTCAGGTTATTTACTAAGGCTTATATTGTTTATATTCTTGAATTTCTTTCTATTTGTAAAGTATTAGGAATAAAATGATTGGCGTCGCTACTGTGCTTAGTGTGCCCCCTTAATTCATCATAATTTTCTTGCATTCTTAGAATAGACTAGAGACTTAGGTACTTTTGCTTTTATTTTTCTTTAAGAAAATACTGATTTGGTAATTTGGGCTTATTACAAAATAGTGTTGTTTATGACGTTCTCTTACTCAAATTAAATCTTTTATTACAACAGATTATTACAAATTATTTTATAATTCAATTTATAATATTATAATTAATTCAATTTATTTTGTATTTCTTATTGTGACATTTCTTTTAAATTAAAATTGTATTTCTCTTTTGTATGGATCTTTGATATCTGAAATAAATGAATTTTAATTTTAATTTTAATAACGTGTGCATCCTCTGCCGTAAGAATAAAGAGGCCAGGATCTTTTTTAAAATTTTCTTCTACACTTTTCATGATATTCGGCATCCTTGGTTGTAAGAGCATTCGCATGCACATGTTCCCTTAACTGCAAAGCCAACATTTCTTAACGGTTTACCTCTTCATTAGTATAAAAATAAATAATATCTATATTAATAAATAAAAACAAACGATGTATAGTACCGTTATATGTTCTTGCATATGTTATCATGTGCGACAGGGCGACAACATATAAATTATCTATAAATAAACTTAACCCAACTATTATTAATTCAGTGTAAACCCAGCGCTTAACAGGATAATTTCTACATCTACATCGTCTATCATTTTTATTTTTGATGCAAATTCTTCCTGATGGCTCGGATCCCGTACAACTACTTAGGGCTTATAATTATTCATGAGACAAGCCCTTTCCTCTTTACTGATTGTTTACTGCTTGCTTTGTATGATAATTTGTGTCATATTGTTTTGTTTTTGTCTGGCTCGTGTTTTGTCATGGATCTAAGAATAATCAGGATATGCCCTTGGAAAATGTAACAGTGACGCACATAAAAATCCCTACACTCGTGTCGCGACACTAGCGCACGCACACATCGGCACAAAAATCCCTACACTTTTCCCCGGTCGAACGAAATGTCAAATTTCCCAAATGTCAAATACATGCTGCACACATGTGACTTGATGTGACGTAAGTTTGCTTCACTTTTGATGTGTCTAATGCCGGGTCCATATTATTCCTAGGTCCATGTGTTTTGTTTAGAAGTTATGGTAGCCTGATGCACATAAATTCTAGCTACTTTTGCGCTTTTGCGTCAATCATCATCAAATCAAAATATTATTAATGTTTCAAGCGAGCATTTAAGGTTTCCATGAGGTAGGCTAAAAAATCCTTGCCGTGCCTTGTAAAGGGTAAAACACAAAAAATTAGGCAACTGATAAATAAGAATCCTAAACGTACCTATATGAGATAAATATTCCTTTATAATTAAAAATCAAGGCTTATCTATATCCTGACTTCATTGTGTGAATAGGTTATTTATTATCAGAAAGTCTATTATTATTACTGCTGAAAAAAATTAAAAGCGAAATACCATGGTTATATAGGCAGTAAAACGTGAGCGAGAAGACACCATTTTAAAGGTTTAACATAAGCCACGGAATCGTCAGAGCTGAGCAGCTGTTTCGCCTGGCGTTGGATAGAGAGGAGTTGGGAAAGCTGACGGCCAACCTCCAGTAATTGAGTAGCACTCAAACAAGGAGAAGAGTTTCGATATCTTATCACTATCATATTTTGTAGCCGTCAATGCTCCTCTGTTTACAAATTATGATTCTTTTCTGATGGATGATCTAACGATGTCGTTCTCTTGTTTGCAGCCATGAGCCGGAGGGCGGCGGGCGGTGCGCGGACGGGCCGCTAGGGCGCGCCATGCAGCCGGCCCCCCCGGGCGGCTCGCCCAAGCGCCATCCCACGCCGGCACCACCCCATGGTAAGTGTATTCCCTCCTGCAACGAATGAACTTAAAGACACGTCTTCATGAACCGGTGGTTCACCGTTTTCCGAAGACACCGATGACCTCGACTCGTTCTTTCCACCACGCTTGGCAGACGCGCTCACCAGTTCAACCCAGTTCAACAAACTGCGCTCACCAACTGTGAGCGCAGTTTGTTCGGCTTATCTCAGTTCCTACGGTCAATTCAATATCTGCTGCCCATCATCATTATTTCGTGTAGGTGACACGGTCAGTCGACCATGCACACCCTGGTGTCAGATTTTTTTGGAACCGCCTCTCGGCCTCTGACGTGGTTCCTTTAACGACTACTAGATGGCAGCCGGGACCACCGGCTTAACGTGCCTTCCGAAGCACGGAATCATCATTCTTATCAGCCAATCAGGTGATTCATGCCTGCAATGTCCTTACCAAACTGGAAACAACTTAACAAAGTATGCTTCCCCTGGGAATCGAACCCACGTCTCCCGGGTTAACAAGGCAAACGCCTTAACCGCTGGACCACGGAGGAAGCTGCTGCCCATTGAAACTATTTTTTAAGCGAAGCTAGAGTTGATTGTTGGACTGGGAGATCGGTATAAAGGTATTTAGTATAAGTAGCATCCTAAATATCTAGCTCAGATAAAAAAAGTAGCAAGTCGGTAGGGCAGGTGCGCGTACCCGATGCCATACCTGCAAGTCCTTCAACTAACAGACAGCAGTCGAGGATTATACCCCTGACACCAATAATAAGTAAAGGAATCCATCAGGACTGTATAGGGTCAGGTCCCTGGCGAACTACCATCGTGATCAATAATCGCAAATCTTCTGATTTAGGCAGTTTAAATACTATTGATCAGTCTTTGGCCGTGACCCATCTGTATATTTTTACTATGTGTACTCGTAAAACGGTCATTGCTCTGCTAGTATCTATCTCTACATTTATAATAATGATATGTTAAATAAACGCACTTTTGTCACAGAATTAATAATAGTACTCTTTTGTCATCAAGGCATTAATTTGATATCATCATTAGCTATTTTAAGCACCGTCTACCATGTTGCTCATTACCTGTCATAAAATATCCAAGGCACGGGTCGTCGTTGGGTGTTAGTATCTCGCCAAATATTTGCCTGCCTTAGCACACGCAAGATACCCTGGCAATTTGCAATGTAAGCAAAATGCTAGCCTTTCAAATTTTGCGTGGATGTGCAAACCTAGAGGCTAGAAAGGTCTCATATAATTTATGGCTACATAGAATGAGATACCTAGTTATATTTGATATCATCATGAGCTATTTTAAGCACTGTCTACCTTGTTGCTCATTACCTGTCATAAAATATCCAAGGCACGGGTCGTTCGTTGGGTGTTAGTATCTCGCCAAATATTTGCCTGCCTTGGCACACGCAAGATGCCCTGGCAATTTGTAATACAAGCAAAAAGCCTTTCAAATTTTGCGTAGGTTTGCGAACCTAGAGTCTAGATTTGTGTAATATAATTTATGGCTACATAGAAATGGATACCTAGTTACATTTGATATCATCATGAGCTACAAGTATTTTAAGCTCTGTCTACCATGTTGCTCATTACCTGTCATAAAATATCCAAGGCACGGGTCGCTCGTCGTTGGGTGTAAGTATCTCGCCAAATATTTGCTGGCCTTAGCACACGCAAGATAGTTGGCAATTTGCAATGTAAGCAAATTGCTAGCCTTTCAAATTTTGCGTGGGTGTGCGAACCTGAAGTCTAGAAAGGTCTAATGAAATTTATGGCTGTATAGAAAGGGGTACCTAGTCATATGGTTAATGTGTATATGAAGGATGAAACTACCCAAGTTTAAGTAATTAAATAACATAAATTATACAAAATCGTAATACATGTTTCTTATGGTTATGTCATAATCTGAAAACAAGTGGCTAAATCTCAAAAAAATATGAGAAAACGTCTGCTTTTTATAGGGTTCCGTTGTAAACTAGGAACCCTTATAGTTTCGCCATATCTGTCTGTCCGCGGTTTTACTCAGAGACTATAAGTACGAGAAAGCTGTTATTTGGTTTAGGTATGTATATTTATCATGCCAAAAAAGTGGTAGAAATAGAAAATATTGCGAGGTTGAGAACACCATTTTTCGATTTAGGAATCCTTTTTCGAAATATTTGGTTTTAAAGTGCAAATTTTTGTTAGAGGTACGTGTGTGTGTGTCTATCTGCCAAACGGTTATATATGGATACGTGAAAAAAATTACAGCAATAGTATACATACTGAAGTTGAAAGGAAAACTATCAGAGCTGAGTACTAAGTACAAACTAAATAGTTAGTTGAAAATCAATCAATTTATAAAATGTACTCAAAAATGTAAAATTTCATACAAATTTTCATTGTTAGATGTTTTTGGTCGTTAAAATGTGAGATGCGAGTGTGAACAGTGTGAACTCGAAGTTGTCATTCGCAACTACGGAACCCTACACTACGCGTGGCCCGACACGCACTTGGCCGGTTTATAAAATATACTCAAAAATGTAAAATTTCATACAAATTTTCATTGTTAGATGTTTTTGGTCGTTAAAATGTGAGATGCGAGTGTAAACAGTGTGAACTCGAAGTTGTCATTCGCAACTACGGAACCCTACACTACGCGTGGCCCGACACGCACTTGGCCGGTTTTTTTAGACAGTTTACGTCCGCCATATTGATTTTTTGCTGTTGTCACTTAGTCTAAGCCACTCCGGGAAAGAATACGAATCTAATGACACCTCACAAGTGTGGTGGTGATAAAACATACAAACGTTCGAAAAACATTACCCTCCCTGGGTGGGTCAGTCGGTTAATAAGCTTAAAACCTAAAAGTAACTTCGCCAGAATATCATCTAGGTATATTTTGCCAAATATTTGCTGGTTTAGGACACGCAAGTTGATACCTTAGCAATCTTGCGATGCAAGCAAATTGCTCGCGTATCAAACGTTGCGTGGGTTTGTAATAGCAGACCTGAAGTCGATACAGCTCCTAAAATGTAAATTGATGACAGTTCCATGATACTGTATGAATAAAGGTGTAACTTACATCATGGTTAGGTAGGTACGGAACTCTAAATATAGGAGAATTGTTATAAAAAATAATCAACGAAACTACAAACTTTGTAATCACTACGACAAATATATTGACAATACAAAGTTTTAATGTAAGCCATGGAGATACATATATATATATATATATATATATATATATATATATATATATATATATATATATGTACTCCGTGGACGGCGGAAATATCGGATGTGTTATATGATTCACTCTATGTTTTTATTCAAAATGTTCAAGATTATTTGAATTCCATTAATTATATTATTAAACCTGTATCTTCTTATTTATAATTTTTTTATATTCAATGACATAAATTAAATTAAAATTACTTTTTTTATTGCAAATTTACTTCATTATGTCTGTGAAATTGTATATTTTTTATTTTTAACATTATTTAATTATTTTTGTGACTATTTTGAATAGCATGCAGATGTTTTGGTGTTGTTAACTGTAAGTCTGTGTGTAATAAATATAAATAAATAAAATATCTACTAGCTGATTCACACAGAGAGACAGGTTTATTTGTCCACGTAAGTCGTCCTCTACCTATGTTAGTTCGCCTGCGTCCTCATTACCCGGCTGATTGGTTTGGTCACGAAACAAACTAACGCCGAGTAGGTATTACTGGGGGAACGACTTGACAAATAGTTTGTGCCGAGTTCTTGCACTTTGGTGGACTGAAACAACTAGCAACTTAGTTCTTTGCCTCTCGGCGGGTGAATACGCGTTTCTTATAAGGTCTTATATGGATAAGATCTTGTCACACAGAAGTCTTGTCATAACCCAAGCAGAGTGGGCACTGGAACAACGGTGATTGGTGCACGGCGCCTTTTGCTGTTGCAAGACGCTAGATGAGTGGGAGACACGCTGAACACATCGTTCCTGGTTTGTGGATTCTTGGTTTACATTTGTACCTTATTTCTACACTATTTTCTCCTTTCTCACGGAAGGAGTTCTCGCGGAGCACGTCCCTAATTTGATTTTAAATGTATATCTTCATCCGCATGCATGTTTTACGTAGGACACTCTTAAGTACCAACAAGGGGTCACGGTTTCTTACTTGCTTAACGTCCCTGCTCTTACAAGCCTTTTTTGAATTTGTCCCTCGCCTCTTTCATTTCTAATTCTAATCCAATTATTATCGCCCTACCTTTTGCTGCCTTATCTTTTTCACCTCTATCCTACCTCCCTTTGCGGGTACTTCCTTTTGAAACCTTTCCAGTACCTTTTCCCCGTTTCTTGTTCATCTATGGAGGTTATCACCACAGAATGTAGCGTCTTCCTCGTAGTCTAAAATTTTTTCTCATCCTGGGGTTGACAGATTCGCTTCTATACTCGCATATGTTGTAAATGAGGTTTCATGTTTTTTTAGCTGTTCGTTAAGTTCCGTCATTTGCTTGTTACTCTCTTCTAATAGTTTTATAGGTTCCAAGATCATTTATTTCATTTTGCTTATGTCTTGTTTTCCATCTCTCTGATATTTCATTCCTAATCTCTTGTTGTAGTTGTTGTATAGATGGAAAAGCGTACGGTGACTATTTTGGGCAGAAATGTTTTATTCATCATAATATATTTTAATATCATCCCATACAGACAAGATTGCCAGTGTGTATGAACACTTGTATGGGAATGTCGTTTTATTACATTAAGTTGCTCATATTGGCGGGCTGAGATGCCCTTGATTACTTTGTCTATAGGATGAGTTGGAAATGGGCGCAAACAACTGCAACAAAGTTTAATACTATATTGCAGTTGTTTACGATCCAAACCAAATCGTTAATGTATAACATGTTATTTTGTTGCAAATTAACTATTTAGTAGATATCTTCAGAGCCTCTGAGGTTATAATGAATGATCCTCTTCATGAGCAACCGTAATATTGACATGTTAATTATACGCCAAGTTGCCGCAATCATAGTGCTAAATCGATAGAGCCTACTTTCCGTATCCTAGGCCTTATTTATAATGTACCGTTCGTTTGTAGGCCGGCTAGCTCGGTGACGTCATGGCATGCAATGCTATAAATAAACAAACGTAGGTTACCAGAAACGTAGGAAGATTTAGCAAAAATATTTACAACGATTAAGTACTTAGTCAATTATTTTCTTAATAAAAAATATGACTGCTTGCTAATTTATTATGCAAATATCACTCAAGACAATGTTCTGTCTGATATATCTGTTCAGGCATTCAGAAACTTACATTAACGTAAGTACATATATGAATCCTAAAACATTTACTACATTTTTAAAGTAAACGTGTAAGTAATGAATAATATCTTTACTAATATTCTGAATGCAAAAGAATTACTGGTGTCACCAGTAATTCTTATGCATTCAGTACAGTTATAAAAGTATACTCGTAATCAAAATATTCTGTTTTTAGGGTTCCGTAACCAAGAGAAATAACGGGACTGATCGAAATTTTCATAGATTGTGTAATTTTTTGCCACTATACCAACAATTACAACAGTAAAATTAAATTAAATATAAGAGGGAACCCATACCTTGAAATGTTTTTCATGGTATGGGTTCCCTCTTATATTTATTAAAGAAAAATAATAATCTATACATCACTAATATTACAATGAGGAAAGAAGTTTGTTTGTTTGCACTGAATAGGCTCCGAAACTATTGGACCAATTTGCAAAATTCTTTCACCTATAGCAAGCTAATTTATCTGCGGGTGATATAGGCTATATTTAACGCGGACGAAGTCGATGGAAACTTGCTAGTTTATTATATTTAGAACATAGAATGCACCAGCTGCTTCTCTTTGCGCGCATATCATAAAAGCCAATTGAGGGATCGGGTGAAAATCTAAGTAATCATGGCAATAAGCGATGCGGCTAGCAACCCATCACTATTTTGATTCCGTTTTCTATCTACACTGCCCACCACCATGCTAAACGTGGCTTTAGGTTTCAAAGACCTAGGCTCTGTCTACCACGCTAGGGTAAAAGACGTGACAGCATGTATGTATGTTTTATTTATAAAAAAGATCTGTTCCTTTAGCAGGCGCAGCGGCGGGCGACCAGTCAACCCTCAAAGTCCATCTACCGAATGGGGGGTTCAACGTGGTGCGGGCGTCGGCTGATGAAGACGTCAGATCAGTGCTCAGGCTCTTGGCCGCGAGGTTGGCAGCCGGAGACAGAGTCTATTCTAGTTGCTATGCACTCCGGGCCAGAAGGCTGACTACTGGAAAGGTGAGATGCCAATATATCAATAAAAAATATAAATAGTTATCACAGCCCTGCGAGCGATCCAATGCTAACATAGGCCTCCCCAAGGATTTCACTCATTGGGGGGGTTTTGCCGTTCTCACCATGCTTGGCAAACGGGTTGGTGAGCCCAATTTGTATGGCTTATATCGCCTCAACGCTTTTTTTAGGCGAGAGAAGGGAAGGAGTTTTATGGACTGGGGAAACGGGATGAGAATATTTTGGCAACTTGCTCGGATGGAATGGGGATGAAAGAGTAGGTAGCATCGGGAGGCCGGGCGCGCGTGCCCTATGCCATTCCTACAACCACAGACAGGCAGTTGAGAATTACATCCCTGACCACTGATACTTACTTCCTCCGCTGGCTCAGCGACCCGAAGTGGATCTTGGCCTCGGAGATGTGGGAACGCCACAACTTTCTGTTCCTTGCGATACCTTGCCAGGCGGCTGATACAATTAGTAAAAAATTATTCCTTCCGTTTCAGATCCGATGGATCCACCAAGACACGCCGGTATCGGAGCTGCTCAGCAAATGGCCCGCGAGCGAGTGGAGGCTGGAGCTCAGGGTTCGGTATTTACCTGCAAACCTGCGAGACCTATGCGATTCGGACCGCGTCACCTTCCACTATTACTACGACCAGGTCAGCCTTTTTCCACATTTTTCCATTTTAAATCTACTAATCCTTATGCTAAGACTTGATAAATGTACTATGTTTCCTATCTTGGGGATAAGACGCCCGCAATCACTCAATGTCAGTTTGTCTTTAATTTTGCGTTCGAAATCGCACCTTTCTTATGCTATACTTGACTACAGGGCGTCCCTGTTTTGGTTAGTACTCTACCTTTCAATTTTACTATGGCTCCCCATCCCTAATCCAAAGTATATGCTTATAGGCAGATAATGACACTCATATTATAGATGGACTTTCATTTGATGTGCATGTTGAGTTGATCGGTCGTTATTTTGTGAAATTGTAGTCCCAATCGTCTGTTAGAGATAGCCTCAATCCAGTAAATATCGAAAAGGTACTTGTCGAAACCAACAAGTGACGAGGACCTTGAGTAGAGCAAATATTAACCAATGCGAATATGAGCAAAACGAATCCAATCAATTTCAAAGTATTCGCACAGATAAAATTAAATGTCCATCATAAATTGATTGAGCTCCATTGAGTGGCACAACGGGCAAGGCCGGTCCCGAACAACTAAATTTTCCACATAATGAGACTAAATGGATAGGCATCCTAAATGGCGGCCTCTCCTACAATTACATCAGCATTCGTTATATGGCCTGGTTGTTTTGTTCAACATTATCCTCAATATACCTTAAATCAACTATTTAGTATATTCACCTGTTGTTCATACTATTAAGTTTGCCTGTAGCTATGATTAACTACTTTGTTGTGACTAAACATCACATTGCAAATAGGTATCCATGTTACGAAGTTTTATCACAGAAAACAATTATGTTGAGAAGTGAGTTAAAGAGATAAATAATAATAAATAATAAATGTATAGAGGGACTTATCTCACAACTTGAGCAAGCCCCACAGTAAGTTGTGAACTTGTGTTGTAGGACACTAACTAAAAGATAACGTGGGAATAAAATCGAGTTACATTATTTTAACTCATATGTATGGGTTTGTTTGCTGTAAATGAGACCACGCTAAATAATCTAAAGTCGATGGCACCCTGGACTTTTTCCTCAATTTATATGGGAGCAACTTTGGGGAATACCCTGTCCAATAAAAAAAAGAATGATGAAAATTGGACTACCCTGTTAAAAATTATGCGGTCATTCATACATTAAACAAATACGCGTCGTCTTGAGAACCTCCTCCATTGCTATGTTAATTACAGTAAGCGCGATATAAACGGCGTTACAGTTTCTGTCTATATTGTTAGTATTGTTCTAAAATTTCTCAATTTAATGTTTCCAGGTGCGACACGACTACCTCAACGCCAACCATCCTATGGTAGACCAGGAGTTGGCGATACAAATAGCCTGTTTAGAGATAAAGTGAGTACATTGTTATTAGCATTAAAGGTTTTAAGAAACGTGTGGTGGTGATGCTATGAGCCGTCGGGTCGTCATCGTCATCGTCATCAGGTCTTTGTAAGTCTCCACTGCAGGAGCACGACCCTCTCTGTACCACCAGAGCCATATAGGAGTAGCCAGAGCAGTCAGAGGATTAGGCCTACACTCTCCACGGTGGCCAGACGGGTTGGAGAGGTTTTTTTGATGTTTATAAGCTTGGCACGGTGCCGTAATGTCGGCCGCCTCATTTGACGGCACGGTGCCATGCCGTTCAATGGCGACGATATAGGGCGATAAAGGGCCTAGCTTCGTGTCATTGAAATTTCAGGGCCCTTCCTGTCATGCTGGACGTACAAATACAGGGCATCTCAAGTTCTGTTTTTATTTCAAACAACTATTTGACTTTACAGGGTCGATGGCCCTCTTGCTGGTCACAAAAAATATTCATCAAAATCTACGTCGACATAGGAGTAGATATTCTTTACTGTGTAATCCTTCGGTGTAATCGCTTATATTGCAAATTGTTTGATGTTTATAGCCTAACCACTAATTAGCTATCCTTACAATGTAGTGCCACAGTGCCTAAAGACCCGCCTCTTCAACCAGTGTGTCCTGCCAACCATTACTTACGGCGCCGAGACATGGACTCTCACAAAAGGTTCCATGTACAAGATTGCCGTTTCGCAAAGAGCCATGGAACGAACCATGCTCGGCATAAAACTACAGGACCGAATTCGCAACACGGATATCCGACGACGAACGAAAGTTCATGACGTGATCTCGAGGGTTGCGAATCTAAAATGGAATTGGGCAGGGCACCTGGCTAGAAGGAACGATGGTAGGTGGAGTAAGGCTGTCACTGAGTGGTATCCTAGAAATGGCAAACGAAGTGTGGGACATCCGGCGGCTAGGTGGGTCGACGACATTAAGACCATAACTGGAAAGAACTGGCTCGCGATAGCAAGGGACAGAACGGAATGGCGCAGACAAAGGGAGGCTTATGTCCAGCAGTGGACCACAAAGAGCTGACGATGATGATGATGGTGACAATGTAGCAGCTATTTGTTACATATTTGAGTTTTGTTGACATAACCCTTATATTATGTTTAAAAACGGGTCACTCATATGCTATTTTGTCGTAATTGCCGACTATTGTCTAATATAATGTATTTCTCTCATGTTTATCTCACGTTTATCCACACACATATCGACGCAGAATCAGCTTTGGCCGGTCTGAAAAACCTTTGTCTACGAAATAAAAGAGTCGCTGATCCATGACAACCTCACTCCGTAGACATAAAGGATTTACTGATCGGCTTGAGCCGATTTTGTGTCGATAAGTGTGGGGACTCCCTTAGTTTCAACGATATAACCCTTATACTTAATTCCAGATACTTCTGTAAGGATAATCAAATATCCCTGGACAAGAAGTCCAACATTGAGAACTTGGAGAAGGAGTTCGGCCTACACAAGTTCCTGCCCAAGTCCGTGCTCGATGCCATCAAGCCCAAGGTGCTCAAGAAGGCCATACAGCAGCAATTCAAAAAGGTTTGTCTTCTCTAAGAGTCCGTTTTTTTCTTTCTTTTTTATCTACAAGTATTGATTGATTAAGGTAGACAAGTGTGTTACACTGATATTATTGAAGACATCAACTACCTATAAAACTGCCTAAATACGGTTTTGAAAAAAGCAATTTCGATAACATTTATAGGTAGATTGTTTCGTGCGCCTTTTTTAACAAAATCGTCAATTTGTCACGATAAACTCGTTAAAGAAAGAAATCTATAAATGTTGTTACTAATCCCAGTTTCTTTTTCAGGTGGCTAGCCTAAGCGATACGGAATGCATGCTGAAATACCTGGAAACCATGCACACTCACTACGGGTACGACAGAGAGACGTTCACGGGCGCGCTCGGCACCGAGTGGGCGATACCCGTGGAGCTGGCCATTGGGCCAGACATCGGTAAGTCGAGCTGATCTTTCCTCTCTCTGTCATTCTCTGTCTCTCACACTCTCTTTCTCCTCTCTTTCCCTCTCTTCATCTCTGTCTCTCATCTAAGGGTCAGTTCACACCGAGGCGCGACGCGACGCGCACTTTTTACACAGTGATAGGATTTTAGGCCTTATATGTATAATGAGAACGACCAGAATCGCATAAAAATTTACCGCCTTCTCTGGCATCTTGCGGCCACTACGAACGAAGTTTTTTCTCGAAATATTTAGTCGTTTTAAGTGTGCAAATAAGGCTTAAAATCCTATCACTGTGTAAAAAGTGCGCGTCGCGTTGCGTCTCCGTATGAACTGACCCTAAGAGTTATCCCGGTTGCATCCTCAACTGTGAAGCGTTATTACATCAATACGGCGTGTGTGACTGCGCCACGGGGACCGTTACGTACTTACGTCCATCTTTCCACCTTATAGAAAGATACGGAGACAATCATACAACTATGATAAGCTGTAACTACAAGACTAAAATCATTTAGTAGTGATAGCATTGTTTAATTTAGTTTTCAATCTCTCACACTAGTGTTTTTCTTTGATTGATTGGGATATCTGGACAAATCCATTACAACAGTATCAGCAAGGATTGTGTTCCCCAATCCAGATAATAAAATGATAGAAAAATCTTTAGCAAACATACTACCTATTAATCTCAAAATGAAACCTAAATTCTTTTTAATAAATTGTACATTTCCTTTTCAGATATTTCCTACGTTTCGCACAAAGCGGGCGAGCCGCCAACCTACTCTAAGATTGCCTCGTTCAGCGACATCGTCGCGGTGCAGACTCTCAAGTCGAATTGTTCACAACAGTCACAGACGCAGGTATTTATCATTCACATATTGATTGAAACAAGGGTCGTTTACAAACATTAGCAAAATTAATAAAAAAAAAGAATAAACAGGCCTCAGAACTCACTATCTCAAAACTAGTGGATCGATTTGAATGAAACTTCCATTTTTTTCGTACTTAGCTATGCCTTGTTTAACTAAAAAAGAACTTTTACAATACGAATTATTGTTTTTAAGATATCCGCAGACAGACATAAACCTAAAATATTTGGCACACATGTAAAGAAGCTGATATAATAAAATAACAATTAAAAAACTGTGCAATTTTAAAAATATTGCATACATAGCGATCGAATTGATAGAATTCTGTTTTTAAGTCCTATAGGCCCATACCTTACCCATATCAAAGGCATATACAACATGTAATTTGACCCTCGACATACGTGTGACGCGTGACCTAGCCCGTCAGTATAAACAACTTATCCAATGAGATCAACGCTGGGATCTCAAAAATAAAATTCGACATTTTCATACTAAAGTGCTGAACAATTTAATTAGTATGGAAAAGTAAAATAAATAAAAAAAAGTTTTGGAGTTTTCATATTGTCGAAGTGTATCAAGGGAATGTCGAGAATCAATTTACACACGGTACCTATAAGTTAAAAAAATAACACTTAGTATCAATAAAGAGCGTGACTCATAAATAAACGAAAGATGTTTTATTGTAAATGTTTCAGAGCGGTTCGTGCGGCAAAGCAGCGCTACAGCTGAGAGTGAAGGGAGCCACGGAGACGCTAACGATCACTTGCAGCAGTGTTGAGGTAATTACCAAAGAGCATACAATCACTACGCCGTGTGGTTCCCGGCAGAGTAGGACCTCTCCAAGTCTTCGCGTGGATGTCGTAAAAGGCGACTTAGGAAACACTAGCTAATCAAAGCTTGTAAACAACAAAGAAACCTCTCCAATCCGAGAGAGTGTAGGCCAAATCCTCTGACTGTTCTAGCTTATATAAGGCGTTTATTATTTTTGTTTTACTGGTGTTATTGTATACATTTATAATGCCATTCTCTTAGAAATAAGATATGGAAAAAATGCCACACTAGCAAGATTCGAACCAGCAACCTTTAGACTTTGTACGACTAATGCCTTACCAATCAGGCAACCGCGCTTCGATCCAACACGTAATATGCGATTAAGATCTAATTAACTGTGTATGAATTTGTGTTATTAATATTGCAGGCTGCAGAGAGTTTAGCGGACCTGGTAGACGGCTACTGCAGACTGGTGACCGACTCACAAACGTCGCTGTGGAACAGAACGAGTGAGTAAACATTAATAAAAGGACGATTGTACATTTAAACGTTAATTAGCAATCGGTACTGTTTTTAAAATACCTAGCTAATTCAGTATGAAGACTTAATTTTTGGGTCCAAGATATGATTAACTGGATATTTAATATTTTTTAAGATGTTTTTATATGCATAAAAACACAATCTTATTCTATTCACAAGTATGATTGTGCATGCACACAATCTATTCTGATATATTCATATTAAATTAAGAAATAAGATATGGGAAAAAAATCCACGTGGGCAGTATTCGAACCAGCGATCTTAGTCTTCATACGACTAACGCCTTACCAAGTAGGCTACCGGATATTTATATTACTAGCAAAAAGGGGTTGTTTTTTGAGGCCTCAAATTGATGATAAATAACACATTTAAACATGAATTGAATTACTATGTTGATGCCAAAATATAATGCGATAGTTTCACAGCAAAGTGTACCACAAAAATGCATAGTTTGTGTGATAGCATTAAGATTCACTTCGCTCGCCCTGATAATATCTACGGGAAGTATGTAATTTTTCTTCTGTAACTTCTTCCTCTTTCGAAAATAATGGAATAATGGGTATTTTATCTTCTTTTTCCTTTTCTTTTAAGCGACCGTATGGAAATCCCTCAACTGTCAATGTAAAAGTAAGTTTTAAACTAACTAGCATTTTTATGTCTTAATATAAAAGTAACATTTATGTTACGGAGTCCAGTGCTGCCGCCATTTGACATAAATTATTTAAAAAACCGATACCTATAATTTTTTTTTCGTGTGGCCCTAAAATGTAATCTTGAAGCTTTTTGTAAGATTTTTCCCTTAAACAACCTCATTTGTAAAAGATGCTAAGCAAAATTCTTGTAAATAATTTACGTCAAATGGAAACCCTAGGCTAATTCGTGTATCCCTGAAATATATGTGTATCTATGTATTCTAAAGAATAGGGTAGATATTAAGCTTTATGTGCTAACATTCCTTATCCTATTTACTAAACTTTGTTTGGTCAGACACAACCAATTATGGACATAATAGCAATACCCTCGCAAACTGCCTGACACTACATTCCTGAATCTTTTTAAATGTCGAACAAATCACTAAGGAAAACGCATCACTTTTCATTTGTATAAATTGCCTAGATTTTTAGCACCCTTGTTTTCAAAAATAGCACTCCAGTGCCATTCACTTGTAGGTTATATCATAGGTATGGGAAGGGGAAACATCGTTCGTTCAGAATATCAGTTATTTTTAACCCCACTTGTCGGCAATATTAAATAAAGTAATTTTCCCCTCCCCCCAAGCTTACATAATCATTTTTAAAAACTGATTGTTTAAACTAGGCTGATTTTAAACCTATGAACAAAATTAAATTCTCGGAATCAGAATCCCTAATGGAATACAGAATCGAAAGAGAAAAGGTGAAAATTGAGAAATAAAATCAGACTTCCCATAGAAATTCACCCGGCTGATCGGCGACTTTGTATTGGAGGTCTTAAAATTGTTTCGTTTTATTCCTTATTTTCCTTACAATTCTGTATTCTATGAAGGATTCTGATCCCGAGATTACTATATAGTTCATAGGTTCAAAATCAGCCTGTATCGCGTAATGTTGTTGGATGTTATTTGCTAACCTGCCCCGTCCCCATCTCATCAAAAATAAGCCAAGCCAAGACCAGACCTCCACTCCACTTCAGTTGCTTACGTTATATTTTGAATAACCCCTATATGGCATTAGAAAGATTCTAATATATGACTAGAAAAGACTAGATTCAAATCTTAGATCTGTTAGTATTTTTACTTGTAAGACAATCATTGCACCGCACTACGCATCTTAGTTTAAATCATGCTATAAAGTATCGCTACCTCGCTTTTTTTCCGTAAGACTCCATAACGATAGACGACAAACATTACTGCTATACGACGACGACGTAAATGGTAGATATTACATAGAAATAGTAGTTATTACATAGAAAGAAAACACCTTTGTTACAGCGGAAATGAGCAGTAGTTCGTCAGAAGGCAAGACGAGCTCGTGGGAAGCCAACACTGCGACTTTACTGTCTGAAGATTATGCGGAAATTGTTGATGACGACGCCGACTATTCCACGCCGGCCGGTAAGCATAATACAACTGTTATAGGGCGCCACCAAAGGCTAAGGGCGCCAAACCTGCCGACGACTTATGACGGGGACCCCTGTCCATAGTATAGCGGCAGAGGCGCCGCCAATTCCTAGAACATAATGGGGTAAAAGGGCGCCGGGGCGCCAGCAAGATTTCACTCAAATATGGTTTAAATGAGTCTGACGCCAAGCTCCGTCAAGATTGGTAACTTTATACATTGTTAACGCAATGGCAACACTGCTGCGGTGGAGCCCCCTGACGGAAGACACGCACATCATCCGCCCATCTTCATCACGTGACGGGCGCTGCGTGGGCGGCCAATAAACGCGCCCAAATTTCTCTGTATGCTCATACCATTGGTCTAATTGTTCCCACTACCTTATTCCCTGACCTATGTAAATTTGAATTCATTATACTCGTTTTTCAACATTGAACCAGATCACTGCGTTTACTTTGCTCCAAAATTATCATCCCTATTATCAGAAAACTTAATACAAAAAGTATCTATACGCGCGGATACATACATATATTTGACCGACAATCAAAGGCTGTTTACAGCTTTAGCTACAAACTTGATAACAAATTTTGGTTGGGTTTTTCCCACAGATAAGGTTTCCACTGACACTCAAGCTATACTAATAAGTTAATATGTTAACCCAGCTCCTATACTATTCTCGTTAACATTATTGTTTCGTTTTGCAGTGCGCGACTATGAATTAGTGCGAAATCAGATCGAGCTGACCGGCATCATCGGTGAGGGACAGTTTGGAGACGTTCATAAAGGTACGAAGACAGTTTTATGTTGTCTAATACACAGAGCAAGGAATGTGATTGTCGCCCGCGCTACAAGAAACGCTTTTTCAACACATTTCGTACGAAACAAGTGTGTCAAAGGCTGCACCGTTTATTGAGGTTTTGGGTTACAAGGTAATTTGTAGAAATGGAAAGATCTGCAATGTTCTATTTACATGTGATAAAGGTTACATCAGAATTTAGAAATATGGGACAACCCATTATACGCACTTTAGCGTTAATGAATGAATAAATTTGTCTCTACGCGCATTTGATTTAATTTAGAAAGAAAGAAAAATAATTTATTTGATGGTATTACAAATTGTCAACCGCAAAATTAAAAAATACGTTATTTAAGTACCAAAAAGGTTCCACTCAGCATAAGGCAGTGATAACACGCCGCTAACCTGATTTTAAGGGCCGCCGAGCTTGAAGAGAAATAATACGTTATATAAAGTACATTTTTAGTAATTTAGGGTAGAGTCTATACGGCTATATGGACTGCACATCACTGCTAATGCAGGTGCAGCGCCATATGTAAACGTAACCATCAAATACCTCTTGCACCTTTCTGTTTAAGTTTGTTTTTGTAAATTAATATTCTAACATTTAGGTACTTGTCGAGTGACGTCAGCAAACCACCCCTCCCTACGAAGGCAGTTGGCCCAGCAGCGACAGCAAGGGAAGTGTTCTGGCGGAGAGTACATACTGCCTGTGGCTGTGAAGACGTGCAAAATGGACGCGGATCTTGACACTGCAGAAAAATTCCTTGAAGAAGCATGTAAGCACTTTTAATAACCGACTAATCATCTGAATGTTTTATCTTCTGAATATTTCTGTACCAAGTAATAACACTTACCTGCGCATAGTCTGATCCTAAATGCTGGCAATACGAGTTTGTTAGGGAATCTGTTACGGTATACTATTTTCAATACATTTGCTAATAATACGGTTCTTATGACATCAAAATTTGTATCGTAATGATGTATTTACGGCACTAGTACTCTTTACTTTACACCAATCACAACCGCTCAATTATAGCCCAATGCTACAGATGCGAAATTGAAACTTTTTCATAGATTCCGAGCAAAGAGTTTCATGTCCAGCATGAAAAGCTTTTTCTGATTCGTGAGATGTTATTTTTTAACCGACTTCGAAAAGGAGAGGTTATCAATTCGGTTTTATGTACTTTTTTGTAAAAAATAAACCTGAGTAAATATACCTGATTATCAACAAATGATATTTAAAATATCTTAAGATGAATAAAATTTTTGACTATTGACTATTGACTATTATTATAAATTTATTTTTACAAACTGCTTTAGTTCCTAATTTTTATAAATTCCTTATTTGCCGAATTATAATCTTGTTTTAGTTTATACGGTAATGAAAAGCGTCGTATGATGCTCGCGCGGTAAGCTGTCTATTATAGTCATCAGTTTATTAGAAGCTCTCGGTTCGCCTCGTGCCTATAAACACCTCGATAATAATATCCAGCTTACCGTACTTGCATCATAATGTACTATTAAAAACTGACTATCATCTTTAATGGTGGAAATATTTCTGTACCAAGTAATAACACTTACCTGCGAAAAATTTGCATAGTCTGATCCTCGTATTGCTGGCAATACGAGTTTGTTAGGGAATCTGCCACGGTATACTATTTACGTAATGCTTGAATGGAGCCTATTCACAGGTTCGTTATAATTTCCTAGCAAAGTTGAGATAAGAGGATACTAATTATGGGGACAGGAAATTATTATTTTTATATATAATAATTTATATGAATATAATACGCATTTAATATAAAATATATATTTTTGCAGATATAATGCAGCAGTTCTCCCACCCGCACATAATCGGGCTGGTGGGGGTGTGCAGCAGCCCGCCCATCTGGATCGTGATGGAGCTCGCCACCCTCGGGGAGATGAGGGCCTACTTACAACAAAATGCGAGGAGGTATGGTATTTACGTTTTTTTTCTGAGAATTTTGGCTTTGACTTATAAATGCTGGTTGAAAAAAATATGTCATACTAGCTTTCGCCCAATTTCAGTATCCTTCTACGTACTTCAGACAACATGTATGCAAATTTTCATGATGAGCCGTTCAGTAGATACGGCGTGAAAGCGTAACAAACAAACTCACTTTCGCATTAATAATATTAGTTAGGATAAATAACAAGAAATTTTGTGCACAACGTACCTACCTGGATATGTTCAATAGCGATCATTCAATGTGAAATAAAATTCGAATAAAAAAAACTAACTGTGTAACGCATGTGTGAAACTTATTAAAATCTGTTATCTGTGTTGTGTTGTGTTCTTGAACTCTCTCTCTCTCTCTCCGATGAGCATTTAATACCTTCCTTCATATTCATGTTGGGCCTACTCTAACTAGCTGGGTGAGTAGGACCCGACACTAATATACTCAGCTGCCCAGTCAGTTTGTATGGGAAAGTAATATTTTCTTTTAGTTTCCAGCATTTGTTCCATAGAAAAAGTGGATTGAGGGTCAAAATTTCGCTATATGGATAGGACTATAATAAAATTACATAAACTTAATAAAATTTCCATTACTTTCATTTTTCAGATTGGAGACTTGCACACTAGTCCTGTATATCTACCAGCTATCGACGGCCCTCAGCTATCTTGAGAGTAAAAAGTTCGTGCACAGAGATATCGCTGCAAGGAATGTCCTCGTTTCAACGCCCACATGTGTCAAGGTAAATTAGACCTTATTCTTCTACGAAATAAGAACGATGTTCATTGCTTATCATCATCATCATCATCAGGTCCTTCCAATCTCCACTGCAGGAGCACGACCCTCTCCGTACTACCAGAGCCATTTATTAGCTTGAGTAGTCAGATGACTTGGCCTACACTCTCCACGCTGGCCAGACGGGTTGGAGAGGTCTCTTTGATGTTTATAAGCTTTGTTTAGCTTGTGTTTCCTTAGTCGCCTTTTACGACATCCACGAGATGACTTGGAGTGGTCCTATTCTACTCTGCCGGGAACCACACGGCCGTCATTGCTTATAACAAGCAATAAATTTCATGTGTATTTTGACCTAATTTTTTACGAAATAAGGACGAATTTTCATTGCTTACAAGAAGCAATAAGTTTCATGTAAATTTGACCTTTTTATTTAAGAAATAAGAACTCATTCTCATTGCTTACAACAAGCAATTAGTGTCATGTACATTTAGACCTTATTTATTTAAGAATAAAAACTCATATTCATTGCTTACATACATCAAGCAACAAAACGTTGTTATGACAAGTATCATCGAGAGTGGGATGACTCGGATGGGAGAACAATTTTGATAGTTTTTCTTTAGCTCCTCGGTTCTTCAGAAGGCGGCCATAAAAATGGACTGTTGAATATATGAAATCAATCTTCATAATAGTCTTGAACAATCTCAAATGTTTTATCGTTAATGCTATATCAGATTAGATCCGCTTAATGAATTTTCAGAAAAAGGTAAAAATAATTAAATGAAATACAATTTCTTTGAATTTTTATTGAGGGCAAAAACTCAATTGTCGCTCGTGTTCTTACTTACTTACTTACTTCCAACGGCCTTACAACCCTTTGTGGGTCTTGGCCTCTTCCATAGTTTTTCTCCACTTGACACGGTTACGCGCCTGCCTTCTCCAGTTGGTGTACTTCCCCATTTTCGTGAGGTCTTCCTCCACACAATCGATCCACCGCTTCTTTGGCCTGCCTCTCGGTCTCTTTTGTTGCGGTATCCATCTGGATATTATTTTCGGAGCCCTATTGTCCGGCATTATTTCCAGATGTCCCGCCCAGATAAGACGCTGTGCTTTACAAAACATAACTATGGTTTCCTGCTCCATTAGTGCTTCCAGTTCCTGGTTCATTCGAATGCGATAAGATTTATCCGTTTCTGGCACAGATCCAAAAATCTTTGTCGCTCGTGTTCTATACCCAAATATGTTTAAAGCCAGAGTTTTTCGGCAATGACTAAAACCATTTTTCCTTCCACGTAGCTGGCTGACTTCGGCCTCTCAAAGATGGTGGACGACAAGTCGTACTACAAGGCGTCGCGGGGGAAGCTGCCGATCAAGTGGATGGCGCCAGAGTCTATAAACTTCAGGCGGTTCACGTCTGCCTCTGACGTTTGGATGTTCGGTATGTACCTCTATAGCTGTTTCATCGTATATATATTGAAATTAAGCTTTATTTATTGGCCTTACAATTTTCGCTCTTGTGGTGCTTTGGTTTTCTAGAAAATTGGGCGAATCACTATCCGCCTTTTAAGCGACAAACTTAAATACTTAAAATAGAAGTTGTAAGGGTTTCTCGCTCTTTTATATAGGTACATCTCGCTCTCCCCTTCGTCCTCCGTCATGAAGTACGCCGGAGTACGATGTTGGGACTAGGCAAAGGAGGGATCGAGGCGACCATACCTTCAAATATTTTATGTCTCTCAAATTTGTAAACATAGAAATTTGGGCTTAGCTATAGCAAAATTTCAGGATTCAAGGAATTCAGAAAACATTGATATTTCCATGCAAAAATCTTTACGTTTTTTTTTGTGTTCCTATCATTTGTCCCATAGGAATAGTAGTTTATATCGATGCCCTGAAGCAACTTTTAAATGATCCAAAACGATCAGTATGTTACCGAGTATGAACTTAATTTTTTCAACCATATTTCACAAGAGTGACATGGAAACTTTGTCCATGAATTAATAATAAAAAAATCTTTTCTTATAGGTGTATGCATGTGGGAAATCCTGATGCTCGGCGTCAAACCCTTCATCGGAGTGAAGAACAATGACGTCATTGGAAAACTCGAGAACGGGGAGCGTCTGGCCTTGCCTCCGAAGTGTCCCCCTCGATTATATTCAGTCATGTCGAGGTGTTGGTCCTACGAGCCCTCGCAACGGCCTACTGCGCACAGCTTGAAGGAAACTCTATTGTGAGTATATTTCAATAATTATCATTTCGTTTAGGTGACACGGTTAGTCGACCATGCACACTCAGGTGTCAGAGTTCTTCGGAACCGCCTCTCGGCCTCTGGCATGGTTCCATTAACGACTACCAGATAACTGCCGGGACCAACGGCTTAACGTGCCTTCCGAAGCACGGAATCATCTTTATTATCAGACAATAAGTGATTCATGCCTACAATGTCCTAACCAAACTGGAAACAACTTAATAAAATATGCTTCCCGTGGGAATTAAACCCACGACTCCCGGGTTATATATACAATATAGTATCGTTGAGTTAGTATCCCACGACACAAGTTCACAACTTACAGTGGGGCTAGCTCAATTTGTGTGATATGTCCCTATATATTTATTTATTTATTTTATTTAGTTAACAAGGCAAACGCCTTAACCACTGGACCACGGAGGCTGTTACCTGTTAGTATATCAGCAAAATGTAGGTACAATAGTTTGACCCCACATTGTCCTCTCCCGCAGTGAGATCCTGCAAGAGGAGCGCAGCTCGGCGTGGGACACCATGCGGCGCGAGAACCGGCGCGTGGCCGCCGCCTCCTGGGGGGACGAGCCGCCCCCCAAGCCCTCCCGGCCCTGCACCAACCTCACTGGTAAGTGCCACTTTGGACTTTACGCTTTGAAGAGTGAGGTTTTTCAGAATTGTTTTTCCCCCGGGTGGCGACACTGTGTCGAAAGATCGAGCTGTCATTCAATTGATGTCAATCATAAAATTGATGATCAAACATGAGTGGTGGATTTTGACAGCAGCTGTCAAAAATACTTCTCGACACAGTGTCGCCACCTGGATTTCTCAAAACCCTCATTGAAGAAGCATGTCATATCATACCTACCTCAATATACCTCTGTAGAAACTAAATTCAAATTTTCAATTTATTTTTATTTGTTAAACATACGTACATAAAAATGGTTGACAAAAATTGTAAAGTTGTATCTCTAATTTAATAAATAAAGAAAATAAGAAATGATGAAAAAATTTCACGCGGGCAGGACTTGACCTGCGTCTAGATCTCAGTACGATCTATGCGTTGCCAATTACGCCACCGCGCTTCAAGCCCCGGCGCCGAATTTCTCTACCATATCCCATTCCTCTTACACGCATCTAGGCTTGCGTCACCCAACTACCAACTACCCCACTTTTACAAGTGCGGTATTTGATTTCAACTCATTTTGCAATGAATTTGGAAATCAACTAATGTGTAGGAAGCCATACAATACTTTATATGGGATTTTATTTTGCATTCATAATGCTATTTTACTTTAGCAGCATAGCATAGCATTATGAATGCAAAATAAAATCCCATATAAAGTGTTGTAGCACTAAGTTTAGTTTTTAATTTCACATTGTTTTGCTTTACCCTGACTGACCCACCCAGAAAGAGGGTAATGTTTTTCGCACGTATGTATGTAATTATGTAAGTATGTCTGTTCCAGTGTTGCCTCCTGTAGCTTAAACGACTTGACCGATCTTGTAGTGGGAGGTGTCATTGGCCTGACTGATTCATTGACTTACATATTAACGCACAGCCGAAACTACTGTTCCTAGAAACTTGAAATTTTGCACAGGGGTTCCTTACATGATATAAGTGAGCACTAGGGAGAATTTTTGATGATTTTAAAGATTTTCAGAAATTCAACCTTTAAGAGGTTGAAATTGTGGGGGTTAGGTTTACGCTTATGAAGACGCAGGAAAATTGCTAGTGTATGTATGTAAGTATGTCTCTTCCATTAATGTCTCCTGTAGTCTACACGGTTTCACCGATTTTGAAGTTGGTCGTGTCATTAAAATCATATTCTTCCACGGAGTGTCATCAACTAATGTGTTCTATCGCTCGGCAGCAGCCGTGGAGTCACCATCGGCGGCGGGCGCCCCGCAGACGTACATCGTGGCGCAGAACCCGCTCGTGCTGGCCCACCTACTGCGAGAGAACCAGGCGCGCGCGCTCGACCCGCAGGCCTACACCACGCCCGCCTCGGTATTCAACACCGTCGCCGTCGACTTCGCCGAAACTCTGCCGGAAAACGACCCCGACATCGTCGACAAAATCATCCACCCGAAACCCGACGAGAAAATCGACATCCCCCTCCAAACCGTCCCTATCCCCGTCGCTAGCCTCCATAAGTTAGATCCGATCGTTCCCGAGCAAACCGATGACACGTTGACGGTAGTTGTAGGCGCGAGCTGCGATAATTTGTGCCAGAATCAGATTTCCCCCCGGCCTGATGTGACTTCTCCCCCGCAGACGGTTGAAGCTGAAGTGCCGAGTGAGCCGTACGCTAATCGCGTTCGATCGCTCGAGCGGAACACTAGAGGTACTTTGTCTACAGCGGAGAGAGCTCCAGTAAGGATGGGGTCTTTGGAAAGAAATGCGAGAGGCAGTCTCTCTCATAGAGGGTCCCCAGTCCCAATAGCACCTTTTACTCGACAGCATTCTGTCCCGGCTTCCCCCCCACCTAGGAGCCGTCGCGAACAGGACGTCGGTCAATTCTCAGTCCAAGGTGCAATCAACGCGCAACTCGCTGCAAGTGTCGTCAATAAAATGAGACACCAACCCGACCCGCCGCTAGTCGAAGAAATATACGACTTCGGTGGGGAAAATGTTAAGAGTTGCGCCGCCATTGCTGCCCAGAAAGCCATGTGTAAACCTTACCGTCCTTCAGTCTCAGGCATGTCCGCCTCACATCCTACTTCTTACGGCGTCCCCGTTGGTGTAGTTCAGGGTATCCCCTACTCCCAAAGTCCAGTTAAGCCAGGGAAGCCTCAGTTCTTAAGGTCGTCTAGTCCAGTGTACCCTCAGGGTTACATGCCCCAGCCGATGGGTGTGGTCGGGCCGATGTCGTACGTGCCGCAACAGATCTTCAGCTCGCAGGTGGTGGGGGCGCAGCCGATGCTATATAAGCCACAGGCGACACCGCAAGCGGCTCAGTCGACCGCGAGCTTCCGGCCGCAGTTCACGTCGGCGGCGTCTATTGACGCTCAGAGCTTGTATGCGTCGCGGCAAGAATGTTCAGTCCCGTCGGTGCCTCAAGCCGTGCAGGTGATTGGTAGTTTGGTAGCGGTTGGCATGGTTTTCTTATGTTGGTAATTAGTTCTTTGCATGATAAAGGATTTTCGTTTATTTTTTGGTTGGCAGTCGAACTTGGATTTATACATAGACGATAAATTTTGTGTTAAGTAACGATTTTGTTTTACGTAAGCACCTTAGAAAGGCAATTTAATGTCGATTTGTAGTCAAAAATTTGTAGATAACTGTCAATATAAAATATAGCGTATAGGCACTCGTCCAGCTTAACACGGTATCTGTATATAATTTGTATATTTTTAACAACATATAATAAGTATTATAATATTTTCTTTGTAAATTAAGGCCTTATTTTTCTTTTTTTACAGAGTTTTGTGTGTCCGTTGGGTTTTCCGGTAGATTTTTGGTTCTATTTTTTGTTTTATTACTTTTATTTCAAAATGATATCACTCTTGGTAAATTTACAAAAGCATGACCAAAGTCAGTGCCTACCATTATGTCATTAACGTTTTGTTGTGGGGATTGCAACTCTACTATGAAAGAATAAAAACCCATTTCCATAATATTAAGTGTATTACTAAACGTAGTCAACTATATTCCAATAGTGATGTCAACTATATTCAAAAACTAACGTTGTGTTGGTATTATTGGAGGGATGAATTAAAGGAATACCTGTTTGGTCGGGTGACAATTTAACAGATCTATGTTATACCTACTAAAACAAGAACAATGTATAAAAATAACACTAACATCAACGTTAGTTCCTAAGAAATCAAAGAAAAAATAACACAATCAATACTAACCCTTATTTTGTATGCAACAGAGTCCGGAATTCGACACGGAGCAGGCTGTGGAAAGAAGACTATTAGCTGAACTTGCGAGACAGCAACATCAGAGTGAAGAAGACAGAAGATGGCTTCAAATGCAGGAAGACAACTTGGTAAGTATTTATTTAACGTTAATGTATATTTTGAAAAGCACATTGTATAATGACAATAACAAACCTCTCTCAAAGTCATCCTTCGCCAATTAACGTTATGCTAGTTAGATGCCTTTAGGCAGCTTGAAAAGTCTGACAATAGTGTTATCCATTTACACGAATAACAAACTAACAATGGACACTTCAAATTAAGTGATTAGGTAACACGTTGGGCGCCATTATTTTTTGGCGCCCAACGTGTAATCTAATCACTCAAGAAACAAAAAGTAAAATAAAAAGAGTGCTTCCGTTATTTTGTAAAAGTATAAAGTTTTTTTTAATATTTGTAATTGTTGACGCATTTTTTTAATTGCAATTCCAGGTGAATTCTGTTTATTGTAATGAGTTTTAAAAACTTTATAATATTCCAACAGAAACGCCTATCAAACATACAAGTGTCAACAGAGAGTGAACCAAGCGAACAGAAATCTGAGAATAACCCTGTTGAGATGCGTACCTCTAGTCAACCGCCGTCAGGTAAGGTTTTTTTCTTAAAATTTGTTCTATTTTTCAACCGACGTCAAAAAAAGTAGTTTACCAATTCGAACCGTAGCTAATATTGTCAAAATGACATGAGTTTTATACATGTTAATCTTTATCAGCTTCTTAACATGGGTGCCAAATTTCATAAGTGTAGTTCGTATGATTGTCCGCGCATATCTCAGGTACTTTGGATTGTTAAAATTCTGTTGCTTAAAAAGGTATACAAGTTCAACTTCAAACAAAATCAGAATTTTTTTAGAGACAAGAATTTTTATCAAAATTGGTATAGTAGTTTTTGAGATAGTAAGTATACTCTTACCATCGATTTCAATTTGTTCAAAATAGTGACTGATCAGTCAGTATTGGTTTAATTTTTCAAAAATACTTTTTGTTTAGTTTCACATTATAACTTTTTAAGAATGATGCTTTCGATCAACGGGATAGTGTTTTGTTCAAGGTACGAACTCAACAGAAACCAGTCCAGCCAACACAGTGAACCCCAGAGAAAGGCCTCTCAGTGACGATAAGGTACAGTTGACAATTACTACTACTAGCTAGTAACTAGCGTTTTTTTCGCTTGCGTTACCGATCATATCTCTGGGGCACCTTTTTTTCGGGATGAAAATGTTCGTTAATTACCTGCTATCATGAAATGATCAACATATTCTGATATCTATGTGATCAACATAAAATTAAGACTATTACTAGATAATCTTTATACCAATTTTCAAACCCCTTTTTGAGCCCTGTAATTAAGGATTTTTGGAAAAAATCAAATTAATTTAGTATTAACTCAAGCCCTTCGTGTCCGATTGCGACTCGCACTTTACGATGTTTACGATTGTCTGTCTCCAGATGGCGCGAGGTGGCGAGACTCCCGAGCCAGTGTACTCCGCGACGACGGGCGTGGTGCGGAGCGTCATGCGGCTCGCGCAGGCCGCACAACGCGCCGCGCCGCCCGCCGACATTCTGTCGTCCGTGCGCGCCGTGGGGACCGAGCTGAGGGCTTTGTGTGCGACGGTGGACCTTATTGTCGTGCCGTTCCCTCCAGCTGCACAAAGGTAAGATTCGAATATACAAGGACAGGCCGAGCTGCCTACCGACATTCTGTCGTCCGGGGGGGCGGTGGGGACTGAGCTGAAAGCTTTGGGTGCGACGGTGGACCTCATTGTCGTGCCGTTCGCTCCAGGTGCACAAAGGTGAGATTTCGATATGCACGGACGTTATCGGCGTGGTGCGTAGAGCCGCCCGCCGACATTCTGTCGTCCGTGCGGGCCGTGGGGACCGAGCTTAGAGCTTTGTGTGCTACTGTGGACCTGATTGTCGTGCCGTTCCCTATAGCTGCACAAAGGTGAATTTCAATTATGCAAGGACATTACCGGCGTGGTGCGTAGGGCCGCCCGCCGACATTCTGTCGTCCGTGCGGGCCGTGGGGACCGAGCTTAGGGCTTTGTGTGCCACGGTGAAACTTATCGTCTTACCGTCCCTCCAGCCGCTCAAAGGTGAGATTCGAATATACAGGGATCTTACCGGCGTGGTGCGTATTGCCGCCCGCCGACATTCTGTCGTCTGTGCGGGCCGTGGAGACTGAGCTGAGAGCTTTGTGTGCTACAGTGGACTTGAATGTCGTGCCGTTCCCTCCAGCTGCACAAAGGTTAGATTCAAATCTTCTTCTTTCTTTCTCTCTCTGATCTGGCACCAGTGTTGGCCACTTACACACACTAAAAGGTAAACAATTGAGTAATTCTGATCTGGCACCAGTATTGGCCACTTACACACACGAAAAACAAAACAATTGAGTAATTAGGTTACGATGTTATTTGCAGGGAGGTGGAGATGGCACATCAAGTACTTAGCAAAGACATGGCTGCATTGGTAGAGGCGATGCGTCTCGCGATACAGTACGCAAATACAACACTACACGATGAATACACCAAGTAAGTCAACCAAAAACTTATTAATGTAATGATAATCAGTTTTCGCCTATTCCTTCGACTGGGTTTTACGAAAGCGCGGGAAGAAAGCAGCTGCTACATCATACCAAACAAGGAAATCCCAAATATTATAGATTCTCTTAGGGTTGCTATACACATATTCGAGCCGGCATTAATAGAAGAGGTAAATACTGAAGGGAACGTTTATCTCTTTCAGACGAATGCTGGCAGCCGCTCACGTCCTGGCAATGGACGCGAAGAATCTCCTCGACGTGGTGGACTGCATCCGCGAGCGACACCCTAACATCGACTGGCGCGCCGCCCTGCAGCCCGCGGACACCCCCACCACCCCCGCCCCCCAAAACCAAACCCTCACCTCGCAAAACCAAGCCTACGCCGCACAAAACCAAACGTTCACCCCTCAAAACCCAGTGCTCAGCAACCAGTCCTCCATACAAGAAGACGAGACGCCACCACCGAAACCAGACTTCAAAATCAACCAACCAGTGACGACGGGACAACTCAACGTCACCGAACACCTCCCAAAGGAACACAGCAGTCTCCCCGTCACTTCCAACAGGGTGTCCGCCTTGATACACAACTACAACCTCTACGGCAACGTCAGAGAGCCACAGCACATTTATGGCAACACCGAAGTCGGTGGCTCTTTCCAACATTCATCTTCGAGTATCAGCGAAGACGGAAAAGAAGTTGCGCCAATAGAGTCCGTTAAAAGCAGAGTCCAAGCCATCTCCGGCAAAATAGACTCGCCCCCTATCTACTCCGTCAGTAAGAAGATGATCCCCATAGACCAGAACATGGGGCACAGCGATCAGGGATGAATGTTGCCAGCCTAAACATTTAGTTTGCTTGTAGTGGCAATTTTTTTTACGGCGTCTCCGCTGGGAGGTATACAGCTTTACTAAATAAGGCTATGAACAGTAGAACGACTAGTGTACTTACCGGGATATGCTCATGAAACGACAGCATTTATATTTTCGTGCCGCTTTAGAAATCGTAGTGCGATGCAAGCTTCTAAAAGACCTATTATAATGCTCAATATTCAACGTAGCGGGTAGATCAGTTTTATTTAATCCTGAGCCAAAATCGTTCATAATCGTATTCATCCTGTCTCGAGATTCATAGATCATAAATTAATTCATATTTAAAACAAAACGTTGACTTTGACTTTAAAATGCTTGGCTCAAAAATAAAGTAAGCTTGAAGTGTTGCCAAATAATAAGATTTAATTTAAATAATTAAAGGTCAAAGTCAATGTGAGTTTTTAGTAAAATTTTCACTTGGCGAAGTTTCGTTGGATGTCGTTTTAGTGATAATATCTATTGACATATCATCGGCATTGTTGTGCTTCAAATTAATATTCTCGTGTTGCCTAATTACATTTACAAAATATTATTCGACATATAGTCAAATTGGGAAAATGCGAACTCGGCTAAATAGGAACGTAAACATTTTAGTTTCGCATTTATATTCTCTATTGCTTTTGTCTGACTCTGTTCCCTGTTGCATCCTCAACTGACCATCATTTTTCTGTTTTATCGTTGCCACTATTATTAAAATTACAACACCAGTATGTCAATGGCCTGTATATTTCTATATTTTTTATGTTTATTTTTGTCCATTCGGAAATAAAACTCAATCGTTCCTTTTTAGCTCTGTTAAGATTTACCCACGTTGGCCTACATATTTACATGTTCATGGAAAAACATTAACTAGTGCTCATTTCATAGCAGTGTCATCTAAAAATTGTCATTACTTCAAACTGTTCGTCAAATGGTTGATTTGTGATATTAATGCCAATTTACGACCTAAATCGCGTAACTTAATTCAGCTTGCATAACTACATAAGCACATTCCTTACGGCTGGTCACGAGTTAGCGCGGCAAGCGACAGCGGCACGCGATTTTAGCGTTCACTGCTCACTTGTCACTGTCAATAAATTAGTTACATTATGGTAAGTAATGTCGGGAGTTTTTGATAGGAAGTCAAGGGGTGCTGTTGGGGTCTGCCTGAGACGTTTCTCCAAATTGATTTTAGTGGACTTTATAATATGGAATTGGTAAAGTAGTTTGGTGTTATAAATGCACGTGCTCATAATCATTGTGTGAAATAGTTAAAGTACACTGTCATATATACACGTCTAGATTTGTCACCAGAAGCTCCCATAAAGCAACCAAAGGACCTACACATTCTTTGATTGCTTTTTAATAACTATACCGTACAACACCGATACTTTCTCTTTAAACTGGAAATTGGCAGAATAAAATAAAATAGAATAGATAAGTAATGTCACCGCAAAATGCCAAGATCCGCCTTTCCGTGTCAACACCGCACCGCGCGATTTCGTGACCTCGCTGTTATATTGCACCTAACGAGTAAGTTGTAATTATTTTCATACAAATTTTATATTTTTTGGTGTTATTAATACAGGTTTTATACGGAACCATTATTATAAGTAAAATGAATTCTTCCATGCAACAATAATCTAATTAATCATTTTGAAATTAATCGTAAAGTATTATTTTGTAATCTAAAATGTATTATTATATGTGTATAATTTGTTAAGTACCAGTCACAAGATTTAACTCATAGATTTTACGTAAAAGGATTGTTAACAGTTCAAATGCGGCCCTGTCTAGAGCGAGAAAACAATATGTAATCTTGATATAAATGAAAGAGATAGCAATATACAAGGCCGTAATACGTTTAACAATTAGATTACGAATAATTATGTATGCTATAACTTCGCATTTAATTTCTCATTGTCAGTGGATTTGAAAATTTACTTTGTAAAAATGTACAAAAGGTTTATTTTAATTTTTATCCAAAGTTTTATTGTAAGCTTAGATCTCAGTCGATACTGTAGTTAACATTAGTACGAACAGAATTTATTTATTGTCATTTGATTTGATATGTTGCCGGATTTCATTCCAAAGTCTACATCGTCCGTAGTCCGTTTGCGCGAGATCCCAAACTGAACTAGTGTGGACCGGGTTTTGTTTATATGCATATTGAATAAAGGACAGGTCAGAAATAATTCTTTGTTTTACTTCTCTTGTATCATTGCCGCGTGGTTCCCGGCAGAGTAGAATAGAGCCGCTCCAAGTCTTCCCGTGGATGTCGTAGACGGCGACTTAGGAAACATAAGCTAAATAAAGCTTATAAACATCAAAGAGACCTCTCGAACCCGTCTGGTCAACGTTGTGAGTGTAGGCCAAATCTTCAGACTGCTCTGGCTAATATAAGGCTCTGGTAGTACAGAGGTCATGCTCGTGCAGTGGAGACTAACAAAGATTTGATGATGATGATGATGTATCATCGCCCGGGCATGTATTATACATATAAAAGTCTTCCTCTTGTATCTTTAAAAAAAAACACATTAAAATCCGTTGCGTAATTTTCAAGTCTTAGCATATACATACATAAGGGCAGACAGACAGCGGGAAGCGACTTTGATTCATACTTTGTAGTGATGATAATCAATGGCTCATGGGAGACCATAATTCCTGATTGATGGGCTGGTAGATAATCTTTATGACGACGACCTCTGGAGCTCAGTGGTACCACAAGGATACTCCGTACCGGCGTAAAACGGTAGTGTGCGCATGCGCCCTTTGAACCGAGTAACTCCCCCATAGATGAATATTAACTCCCCCATCCGGCTCGGTGAGTCTGCCCCGGTGACGGGACAGTTGGGTAGAATTGATTCATCGACCCCGGTATTTCGGTCCCGGCGAAGAACGGGGTTAATGGCACGTATGATTCTCAACCGTCCCGGTGGTCTGCCCCGGTGACGGGACGGTTGGGGAAACTTTGTTTCATCGACCCCGGTAGATCGGCCCCGTCGACCAACGGGGTAGATGGCACAGATCAAGAATCAAGACATTTCGATATCAAAACTGAGGTTTATTAACAAAATAGAAAGCAAGCGATTTTGTAAAATCATTGAACTAAATAAAAGCTAGCATTTACAATAAACTCAACTAGAAAATCGATACATTTCAACTGAACCCTGAACCTTTTTTTTTAAAACAGACTCTGTTTACAAAGAGAACTAGAGTTGGATTTATGGACGCTGCTATTTCTCTTGGCGTAGTGTTTTGGGATTTTTACAAAGACTTCTATGTAAAATGAGGTGGAAGAGCCGTATGTACCAAATTCTGCAGCGTTCAAAGGGAGCTAATTAACACCGTTGCGCTTAGTTCACACCTAAACTCTGTACCGTGAAGACGCCGTCCACGTCACGTGACACGATTGCTTTTGAATATTTGTTTCTTGAAATACGGCGCGTCTATCTCAGTTTATACAGAAGTCTTTGGGTGTTTACCCCTGTTCGCCATGATTTTATACAAAAATCACAAGAAAACTGTTGTTTTATATCGATACTTCAAGAGAATAATAATAATTCTTGAAATAATATTTGATCGTTGCCGAAATCAAAATTTCTACGCCACTCTTCTGAACAGAGTTTAGCAAGTTACTAAACGAAGGATTTATCAGAGAGAGATAGACGTTCGTTTAGTAACTATTTGAGTTAAAAATAACGCTGCTTAATCTTACGTTAAATTGAAAAATCTGTTTTAAAATTATGAGTAGTTTATAAATATAATCAAGTTTCCTTCCGTAGTAGAAACAACGGAAACATATTAAGAAAAAAAAATACTAGTTTATGATACAATTATTTTATAGTAATGAAGTTATGATACAATTAATTGATAAGTAACGAAGAAGAGTCTACCAAAACGTTTAGACCTTTGAACGTTTACGGATCTTTCCCGCTTTTAGAAGTACACTTATTTTGTCAGGTTGAGGTCCTTAATGTGAAAATAGCTGACCCAGAAATTGATTTTTTTATCAGGTGACTACTGTTCTTTACCATCGTTTCGCTCCACCTTTTTTCGTACTAAAGCTAGCTTACGTCACATACTTTACAAAGCAATACACAAATCGTTTATGTCTGCAACAGTTACAGTCCGAATCCAACTTTATGGCGGCTCGGAACATCGCGCGAGTACACAATATTAGGGCAGCGGGGGGCGCGCGGGGAGGCGGGGCGCGTACTGCGCAGCCCGCAGCTAATATCCGACCTGCCATAAAGTTTCATTCGGACTGTACATAGAAAAACTTATCGGCAGATTAAAAGTAGTTTGCTAGATGTTTAAAATCCCATTTTTTTACAATTTGTTATACTCATTCGACTTATTCTTTAATATAGTACGTACGCAGCTAGTAAGTTTCGATTTTAAGAAAATAATAAATCTATTTTGTTTGTTATACAACTTGGCTATAACATTTTTTCAACAGTGGTATGTAACCTTAGCGCCACGTACATAAATCAATATTGATATGGCAACACATGAGATCTTTTGACGTAAATTGCATGGTTGGTGTTGCCATAAAATGCTCAATAATTTTAGCCAAGCTTTACATTTAAACAGAGAGCAAAAATAAGAAAAAGAAAATGATAATAAATTCAAAAATTAACTGACTGAATATGTTTTAGTAGAAACATCACAATCCAAATGAAATAATTAAAATTTTGCTACATTGCCCTTATAAATATTAATTTACCAATGTTAGTTGTGTTCATAACTTATGATGATATTTTATTAGTTTTGCTAAATCATTAGCTCGTGAACATTTTGATTAAATACTTTAGAAGATATACAGTTAGTCCTATTCACGAGGATGTGTTACTGACTTAGGCTGGAGAGGTTGCGGGGTATCCATAATATACCCATAGTTGTTTGACCCAAACCCAAGAATAAGTACTAACGTGTAGACCACTCTTCCCCCGTTTATTGGGGCAGTCTATGACATATGACAAAGTAAAGATGCTTTACTCTACATAGACTTGTAGGTATATGAATAAATGTAAGTTTGAATTTCTTTCGTCCAGTGCATCTTCGTAGATGACTTTAACTGCATTGATCCATGCCATACAAACATAAATTGTTTGTATGAAAAGGGTGGCGAACTTCCCTTTTCCAATGATTCTAAACTAGGGTACAGAATAACTGAAAAGTTTAAGATTATTGTTGTACAGAAATAATTTAATTGTTTACAGTATGCTGCTTTATCTTTTATCTTGATAAGGGACGATCCAAACTAGTGATTTTTTGAGTTATGAGTCGCGTAAAATGAGCTGCATAATTTGTAGTGTTCAGTTTCATATAAACGTCTTATTGACGCTGAACTGCGACGTATTTAACTTAATGAAGCGACGTATGAATAAAAAAATTGCACTGATTTGGCTCAGCCTTTTAATGTAGAGGGTCTTAGATCAGCCAACTATCGCTGCCACTAATTTGATTATTTTACTTTTTAATAAGATCACATTGAAATAATCTACGTCAGTTCTTCGGTATAGTAAATTACTTTTAGTATTTTTGGTATCAGTTTTTATTATTTAGAATCTCTTCATTACCGCCAAAAGCAGCCACTTTTGGCGGTAATGTGCAGTTCCCCAAAAAATATTGGTAGTATTTTTAGAATAACAATATTTCATCAATATTATCATTTCAATTTAAGAAAATTTAAATGATAACATTAATGAAAAGTTATTTGCTACATGTAATTTATTACCGAAGTACTGACGTAGATTTTTCAATTTGATCTTATTTAGGAATTCAAGAACAAAATTACAGATGTCGCTAGTTTCGCTGAAGTAAGCCGTTAAAAAGAAAAACATACAGTCATCCGTACCCATAATCCTTTATCAAACGCATAGTCATTATCTTTAGCAGTCCAGGAAGTTAGCGGCCATGAGGAGCTCCAGGGCGATCTCTGGAGCAATGGGGAATTCTGGGATCTCCGTGGATGAGTTTGTATAGCGCACTTTGTATGTGAAGTACATGCATACCTTTTGCAGGACGTGTGACCTGGTTGCAATCAAAAATATTTATTGAGAAAAAATGGTTTTAGGAACCTCAATGTCATTTTGGAAATTGTCGTGTCGGGAGGTGGTCTTATCGGGAAGTTGTGGTATCGGTTGAGGAGCCCTATGACCTAGTAGGCGAGAGCATTATTACTGGTTTTACATGTTAAGCAACCCCGGGCGCAGTCCCCACTTGGATGGGTGACCGCATAAAATATGTGGCATAAAAATTACTCGATCTCCTCCGTGCTTCGAAAGGCACGTTAAGCTATTCAAGCAGTCATCATTGATGGCAGTCGTCAAGCTATGTCACATGCCTTTACTCAGCTTGAAAAATCTGACACCAGAGTTGGCCACTTACACACGAAAAACAAACAATCGGTAAGTGGCCATCTCGGGAAGTGGTCATATCGGGAGGTTGTCGTACTGAGAAGCGGTCCTCGCCAACCAAAAGATTTTTAAAGACCTATCTATGAACATCCTGAAAAGAATGGAAGAGAGTGAAATACTGTGGCGATCCCGCTCCCCACTGAGTCGATGCGCAGTACCCAATATTAGGTTCAGCGGGGAGAGCGCGGGAAGGCGGGGCGCGTACTGCGCAGTGAGCATCTAATATCCGAGCCGCCATAAAGTATAATTCAATGAACAATTATACTGTACCTTCATTATATTTTAGTTATTTAAATATGTTGAAGAAATGCTACTTACGGGATTTCCCTAAAGTTGACCTCATTGGCCTCATTCTCAGCAAACTGCCCGGGCCCGCTCAACATGGCCTTGATTGTTCCCGAAGTAAGAGCGTGCTCTCTCTTCACAATGAACTCGTGGCCATCAGACGATACCAGCTTCACATACATGGCGTCAGGGCCTTCGCAACCTCCGTAGACTTTCTCTTCAGATACGACGGTGCCAGCTGGGGTAAAATAACGCATATTTGAGTGATTATGTATCTTGCCCTGTATAGGGCGGTTAACAGCGCTAGCGAGCGAGCGTGACGAGCGAAATCGCTTCAAAATTTATAATCGATGCGTTCGAAGATATCCGTGATAGCTCGCCTCGCGGTGTTAACCAACGCTTAGCTCATAAATATATACGGACAAATCACACTGATTGAGCTAGCCCCAAAGTAAGTTCGAGACTTGTGTAATGGTATACTTACTCAACGATACTATATTTTATAATAGATACTTATATAGATAAACATCCAAGACCCAGGTCAATCTGAAAAAGATCATTTTCCATCGTGACCTGACGGGGGATCGAACCCCGGACCATCCGTGTTGCAGGCAGGCGTGTTGACCGCTGCACCACGGAGCTTGTTACTTATGTCAATCAGAAAATAATGCAATACTATATATGATCTGATGATGGAAGTTAATAAACGAATTGTGTTGAGCTCATTTTATTTGTCTTAGCAAGCATTTTACATTATTCATAACTCGTCATGATAAAAGCTAATCACACAAAAAAAAACTTATTTAATTTAAAAAATAGGCAACTAAAAGTGTGCTTCTAGTCTGGGCCACACTAGTAATGGAGCAAATTAGTTTGTTCACTAACTAATGCCAAATCTAAAAAGGTTTATAACTCAAAAGAAATGTTTAAGAGCCATTGCTGGAACAGTACCTCATTTTTAATGTATTTAATCTTTTTTCAGTTTAAAAAAAAAATATATTTTGGATTTGGGTAAAACTTGGCAAATAACAAACCGTAGGAGGATACTTTATACAAAAACAGTTGTAAAGTTAAACAAGACCTATTACACAGTACAGATTGTTATCGCTGCAATACTGCACCATACTGAGAGATTCAAAACCAATCAAAATTGAGAATACAACTGGAAACAAGCATGGATGAAAGAGAGAGCAATGCCTTTAGGAAACTCAAACAATGTACACTTGGTGAGAAATATAAGTTTCCTGCGACTTCGTCCATGTAAAACTTCAGCCCTTATTTCACCTTGCTTGGCTGACATTGTTGAATTATTGGTATAGTAAGTCTTAAAAAATTCATGATAGAAGATTCAGTCAACTATCATTAATTCAAACCTGCGATAATTCGAACCTCTCTATAATTCAATGTTGTCACAAGTTCTGTAGAAAATCTCTTTATATTTCGAACAAAATCCATACATCTTTATGCAATTGGTAGTTTTAACGAAAAAATCATTGCTATGTGACCGAAGCGTTAATTCAAACTCATCGGCATTACACACTCCACACTTCAAAGTTGTAGAGGAAGAGGTAGTTACCTCAGCACATTTTGAGAAAAGTTCATATATGTAACATTGTACACAAGCCTTTTTTGATGTATGACACACACTTCCGCACGAATTGGTTTGTGTATTAAGTTTCAGTTACTGTTACCTGTTACTCTTTCGTAGCCATAAAAAGTATCAAGAATTACTAATTTGAAGTTTAATTTGTTTTCTCTCAAAAATTCGAACCATTTAATATTTCAAACACTTAATAATTTGAAATATTTTTTATGTCCCTCAGTTTCGAATTAACGAGAGTTAACGACTGTAATACAACTCACCTGATGCTGATGCTGCAGTGCTTCCAGAGCGCTGTTCTTCAGCAA
The DNA here is from genome assembly GCA_963082605.1 of Rhodophaea formosa. Lineage (NCBI taxonomy): Eukaryota > Metazoa > Arthropoda > Insecta > Lepidoptera > Pyralidae > Rhodophaea > Rhodophaea formosa. Next base: position 7,034,206 of record OY720227.1, on the reverse strand, counting down.
CACTGGTAGCGGACGGGGCGACAGAGCCAGCGGCTGAACCAGCAACAGATCCAACATTTTGTTCAGACATCTTTTCTGAAATATTCAAAATATTAAGTAGTACCTATACACCAGACACCCGTAAGCAGTTCTTCTTCTTCTTCTGTTTTATAATATGGCATCCACTGAGATTAGAGTGATTCTGTCAAGTATGTCCAGTATAATAAGATACTAAGTTTTGGTGTTTTATGGTATAAGTATCAAAGATGGTATCTTTGATGCATATACAAACTCATATAACAGTCTACTTTAACTATTTCACAAATTCTTCATGATCATGAGCATTTATAACACCAAACAACACCACTTTTATTTTTAAAAGTTCACTAAAATCAGTTTGCGAAATCCTTTAAGGCAAACCCCAACTGCACCCCTTGACTTTACACCACAAACTCCCAGAAGTAGTTGTATTTGTTGAATTAGTATACCACTCAAGGACCCATTCCTAGATTTTGACCCTTTTTGTCAAGAGGGCATCTATACTTTCATATCATATGTATGATGCAATTTGTAAACTCTGAGATGGTAGAAAGGGGGAAACGTCTAATATCAAGTTCCATTTTGTATGATTTGTTTACTGGCAGAGAATACTTCAATGAGGCTTATGTCCATAGCAGATAATAATATTATTCTCAAGCTTGACATTGGCAAAATCATCGCCTTTGGCTAAAGGATGGAACCTAAAGAAAGAAAGAAGAAGTAAGGAATAAGTAAAATTATGGGAAATATAACTCCAAAACTTGCTGCTTGTTTGTTTTAGTTACTTCAATTATTGCTGATATCTGTATCAAATGACTAAATCATAAAAAGTGAGACAATGTTCAAGACTTATGTTATCGCAGTGTAATAAAATAAAATTTATAGTCAAGACAATTTATTGAAACAAGATACGAAAATCAAAAATGCCTCTGACCGAAAAATCATTTTGATAGTCATCACTTTTTACAGATTTATGTAATATAAGAATGGAAAATACCTTTTGAGATTTCTCTGATGATCAAAATCAAATCACTTTTAAATAAATTAAAAGCCAAGAGTAATTTAATGAAGATTTTTAATAATTTCCTTGCGATGAAAAAGGTTATTTTTATGACAATGACAATGGATTTGTTTGACAATTATGACTAAATTGACAATTTGACACATTGACACTGACAGCAGTAAGGCGGACTACATTACACCGGGGGTACTATTTTTGAACGCGTGCCACTCGTCTTCGAACAATTTTTCCATACAAAAATCGTTCGAAGACGAGTGGCACGCGTTCAAAAATGGCACTTCGGGAGTGCTATTTGCGAACGCGGGACACTCGTCTTAGAACGATTTTCCCCTTAGAGTATAAATATTTTTCCTATACAAAAATCGTTCGAAGACGAGACGAGTGACCGCGTTAAAAAGGTGTGTGGGCCGGGCTGGGGCCGAAAAAATACCGGACCCACCCGGATTCCGTCACTCAAACAAATGCATGGAAATTCCGGACATCCGTTCCCGGAAAAAATCCGAAGATCCGGAATGGAAGTCTGGAATTTCCATGTAGTCGACACACGAAAACATAGAAGTATTCGAGTGATGGAATCTGGGAGGGTCCTGAATTTTTTCCGCCGTAATGTAGTCCAGGCTTTTTAAAATATAAAAAGTAGTTAGGTAATAATGTATGCGCTCTGCGCTGCGCCTCCTTGCTCGAGCACTTAAGGCAGTGCACAGTATAGTACAGTACAACTCAAATTTAAGCCAGCAGGCGGCAGGCGGCAGGCAGGCAGGCAGGCCTTTATAATTTGCTCAGATTAATAACTGCTTGAGTTATTAATCTGAGATAATTTGTTAACTTTAGACTAGGGACAGACAACAAATTAATAACACACACAAATTGAGCTGGTCCCATAGTCAACTTTTTCATTATTTATTTATTTTATTAGCCATTGGTCCCGGCTGCCATTTGGTAGTCGTCAGAGGCCGAGAGGCGGTTTCGAAAAACTCTGACTGACACCAGGGGTACTATTTTTGAACGCGTGCCACTCGTCTTCGAACGATTTCTCCATACAAAAATCGCTCGAAGACGAGTGGCCCGCGTTCAAAAATAGCACTCCAGGGTGTGCATTGCATGGTCTACTACCCGTGTCACCTACACGAAATGATGACGATGATTTCAGACTAGTGATTTTCCCGCGACTTCATCCACGTAAAACTTTAGCCCTTTAGGGGTTGAATTTCTAAATGTTCACTCACATTATATAGGGAACCCTGTACCAAATATCAAGTTTCTAGATATAGGTAGTACTTTCGGCTGTGCTGTGCTGTCAGGTAAGCAAGATCCAAATTCTAACTAATATAAACTATTGGCTTCATAAATAAAAATAAATATGTTTATTGGGTAACTAAATTCCTAAATTCTTAACTTCTTACGGATTGTCTTCACTTCACTTAAGCCACAGAATACATATTATAATAGTACGCTTAGCTCAGCTGCAGTTCACTTGTGTCAAAAAACGTAACTCAAAAATTCAACGCCATGGAACGCGTCCGTAAAATCGTCGACGACGATTCGGCGGACTTTTTTTGACATGGCTTTTGGCTTCATTTCATTATTTTGACATTTGAACATTTCGATGTCAAGCGCTACGTATTTCTTTGAAAAAAGTCAATTTTTAATCGTTTTTCATTCTTTCTCCACTTTCTTCGTTCGAATTGAAGCGTAGAGAATACGAATCGAAGAATTAACGTGTTCAAAGTGTATGAGAGGCCCGTATAATCGACGAGAACCATGTGACACGAATACGAAAAAGGGCTTCCAGACCGTCAATGTGACAGAAATGTTTTCTGCCATCGCGACGAGCCAGCGCCACCGCGGAGTCGAAACGACCACGACGCGTCATAAACGAGGAGTGATATAGGGTAAGCGCGTTAAAAATGACCGCGAGATGGCCACCCCGCCACCGAACCCTAGTGAAGGAGAGGAGGGCGTCTCCGCCGAGTTGGCGGAGGAGCCGAGCGGGGAACGCCCGGCCGCCGCGCAGAAGATGTTCATAGCGCCGCCCGCGTCGCAGCTGCCCACGAAGCTGCAGTTCGTGGCGCGCGGCGCGCCCGGCCCGAGTGGCGGCATCAAGCAGTGTTTCCGCACCGTGAAGACGGCGCGGCGCGTGCCCACGCTGCCGCGCGCGCCCAGCCAGCCCGAGCCCGGCCCCTCGGCCGAGCCCGAGCGCCGGCCGCGCCGGGAACGCGACCGGCACAAGCGCCATGCCTGTGCTACCTGCGACAAGCGCTTCTCCAGCCCCGGCAAGCTGCAGCAACACGTACTCTCCCACACCGGTGAGCTCCCCTTCTCTTGTAATCTTTGTGATAAGAAGTTCAACTCTAAATTCAAGCTTGTACGCCATAATCTAATCCACAGCGAGGCGAGAGCCTTCAAATGTAATACTTGTGGGAAGACATTCAACAGGAAAGATCATCTCACTAATCATGAAAGAGTGCACAACCCTACTAAAAAGCTCTACACGTGTGAGAGGCCAGATTGTAGAAAGTCTTACACATCATCACTGAGCTATCGCAAGCATGCTGCACTACATTCGGCAGAGGAGGGCAACCTACAGTGTAAGATATGTGATGAGGTATTTGCCACGAGCCAAGAGATAATCTATCATCTGAAAGTTCACACAGGAAGCCGTACTGTAAAAAATGAGACTGATAAAAAGTTCACATGCGATCACTGTGATAGAAGATTCTTCACAGCGAAAGATGTGAGGCGGCATCTTGTTGTGCACACTGGTAGACGAGATTTTATTTGTCCACACTGCCCCCAAAAGTTTGGACGGAAAGATCATTTAGTGCGGCATATGAAGAATGCTCATCCAGAGGAGTCTGTTAAGGCAGCGATGCCTGGTACGTCTAGTGATCCAACCCCTGAGCCCACCTCCTTTGAGGAAACATATTCAGAGTTTAATATAGAGGGTACAGAATTTATTTGGAAGTCAACATCACCCAAAGAAGGCACCACAGAAAGGCAAACTAGAGTGCCTTCAACAGACATTATAGTAGAAATTCCGCCTGATGTTGATATAAAAGTGGAACCTTCAGAAATAAAGATAGAGGAATCCTTAGATACTCATATCAAAATAGAGCAGCCAGCATCGCCGGGCTGTCAGCTGCTGCCGGTGCCTGGTGACTTTCCCGTCATGTTCATGGTGTCCACACCATTTACCCAAACACCAGCAGAGCTGTCGTATATAACAACGCAGCCGATACCAGACCCTATCAGCCAAGCGCATCTGTTAGATCCTCAAACATTGCTGATAGATCCTGGGGAAGGTCCTTCTGGGCTGTCCAATGAGATGCTGGAGCTTCTGGAGGAAAGTGAGCCCGAGTACGCGGGCGAGGAGAGCCGGCCGGCGCCGGCACAGCCGCAACGGCTGCCCGCGTTCCGCAAGGCCTTCCAGACGGCCAAGAGCCCCAAGCCTCCGCCGCCGCCGCCCCCGCACTAGCCTGGCGCATTTAGCTTATAACCGAGCTACCTCACTAGGTAAGGTAAGCTGTACATAGTCTCGAGTGATCTAGTAATTCAATTGTAAAGTTTGACTTGATGACAGTGAGTTGTATGCTAGGGGGCGCGCGCCCTCCGGTGAAATTGCCAAATTGTATATTTGTACGTTTCAGGTATACCAAAATGTTTCCGAATTCTACATGAATATGTGATCTAGTCGTGTATGTACTTTCGGAATTGTATATTGTTTATTTATAGCGTACATGGAGTTTAGGGACCAACTCTGCTAAGTTCATCGTGACGTCGAGTCACTGGTGTTCCTCATGTAATGTTGAAGCAGAATTTAGAAGGTATGGCTCTAGGAAGCAGTAGGCTATTACAATATGTTTCAGAGAGGCGTGCTGCTTGACGCGAAGTATATTACACCGGAGCATATTGATAGATTCATAATTCTGCTAGAATAACATCAGATCTGTCTAGAATGTACTATCCTCTATGTGTAAGTGTTCAACAAGTAGAGGACATGTCGAGTCCTTAGCAACCTCAACAGAAGTGCTAGCAACAAAAGCAATACCTCAGAGGCACCGTGCCTCCTTATTTATAAGATATTATTTGAGTCTGATGAGCAAGCTTATCTGTAATTTGCATTATCATTCAACAAATTGTGCCAAAAACGAGAACGCGGTCTAGAAATCTAGTAGTTCGAAACTTATAATTTGTTTGCTCATTAGACGACTGAGATAGCGTTGATCAAATTCAAATCTTGCATGAAACTGAACAACCTGAGAGCTAGTTAAAATTCCGAAATTTTTTAAGAAGTCTTGGCATACTTTTTAGGTTTATGAGCCAAATTATGTTATTTGTGTTATTCAAACGTGGATTGGTGTAAGTGTCAGAGGTATGATGTATAGTGAGATCAAACAACTTGGTGAAGTGATACAGGGATTGGAATATAGTAATTCCAAGTTTATCGATACGGTATTCAAAGATTACGAAGTTATATCGATACTTCTATTAAATTTTTCACAAAAATATCTTCCTACCATACCGTAAACATTCTACCTATTACAGCGCCCGGCAGTTTAATATCGACATAGCAATATTACGAAGTTATCTGATTCCCTTGGTATTATTCTAAAAGTATCGATATTCCGGAAATACTGATATGCAGTCCCTATATTAAAATGAAAGGGTAGTACAGCTGGCTTATTATATTAGGTGCCTTACGTTTTAAACTGAACCGATATGGGACTGATAGCGGAGTTCGAACTCGGGTTTTGACAATTAATATATATATCACCGCGATTATCAGTTAACAAGCCCTTTTTACTTCCTGTTCCTATCAATAGAGAATGCAAGGACCACAATCCTTAATGCGCATAAGGACAATATGTCGAAAATAACATGGATCCGGGAAGACTTGGGTCACAGGGTCACAGCACATAAATCAACACGTAAATGGAACGTTAACGTTATGTTTCAAAACGGTTCACTCACGTGCTACTTTGTCTAAATTGTCTATCGTTTAGGACTCGTCAGGAGTCCTTTTTCAAGGCGAGTTCGGGATGCACGACGCAGAAGTATCCCGGGCCCTATCGAACTTTACGATAGGGAATTCAGTGTTCCCTACATTAAATACTGAACTGCTGGAGTGATACGTCAACTCCAGCAGTTCAGTATTCAACGTTCCCTACTACAACGCACACTAATCGGAATCGTAACGTAATCGTCTCGTCTCAGGACTAGTTCATGAACTGCTTTGCGGTTTTTCGTCCACGTCTTCATAGCCGAGAGAAACTCCTTGAAGAAATATATCCGTAAAAGAGTCGTAAGCGCGGCGTCTCGGCTAGCCGTAGCCATCAACGACGTACCGAAACTGATTCGGTTTGAGTACTACGTTAGGTTGACACCAGGTTGACGGTGAGGCGAAAGGCGATACGGTGTCAATCCCTTTCAGAGTTGATAAGTGTGCTGTGAACCTGTGCAATTCTTTATCACTCTAACTCACAGCTTAAGTCTCTTGAGATTTTCTTGACTCAAATTAACAACTGGATATTCGATACTTGATTTTAGGAACAAGGAAAACCTAATTCCGTATTCGTCCATGATCCAATTTGATAATCAGCTATCGGGTTTCGTAGTAATTTCCAGACTTTGTTAACAAAACATCAAGAAGCATATACGTAATCAGTCCTTTTGGTGTCATCGTGTTGTTCACGTTCGCACACGTAAGACTGCTTTTCCACCAGTGATGTGCGATAATGCGTTGCGAGAGATGGGTTTATCAAAAACTAATAGAATCGCTTCATTATCTCGCTCAGCAGAGCTCTGGTGGAAAAGGCTTACCGGAGCGAGGATTTATACACGCACATAACATGCGAGAGATGTGTGCAAGGAATGTGTTGTGAGGGATGTTTTGCGAGGATGCGTTCAGAGTTTTGCGACATACTATACCCCACATTAACGCGCATTTTCACAGTTCCGCTTCACATCCTCGTACGTCACATTTTCCTTGCACAACTTTGGTAGGAACGCACGAGTCCGCACGACACATTTCCCTCGCACATCTCTAGTGGAAAATCAGCCTACTACATCTTAGAGAGTCGATGAATCGCACGAACTCTAGACGAAGAAAGTAGTGAAGAAGAAACTTAAGTAGAGTTTCTTCAGACAGAATCCCTGAAAATAAATGAACGACGATTAAAAACGGCGATGTTTGCTGTTACTAAAAGGGCTTTCGTTTCTTCTGATTTTATTACCGTTAATTTACCATATAATTCTTCGAACTTTGCTATTGATCCTATATTAGACAGACGGACACAGAATTAAGGAACGCAGTCGAGGTGTGTCGTATTTTGTAGGATTTGGAGTTAGTTTTTACTTTTTAATTTCGTGCACAGAACAGCATTGGCATTCGAAACCATTGGTCTATTGTCTTTCGTGGTGGCCATTGAAACGCAGTCTTATCAAACCTCTCCTTATTTTCATGTGGGATGGGCATTTACTGTTAGTCTACCATTGTTTTTCACTCCAGGACAGTTGCAAATCAGCCATCATCCATGAAATTTTCGTTTAGATTATTCTAAAGAAAATAATGCAACCAGCTCCACTCCCTCTTTCTCTCTCTCTCGTCTGAGTATTTCGCATCTCCGTTATCATCGTAGAACGATTTCATTCATTATTAATTATTTAGATGTCGTCACGATGAATCATCATTATTTAATGAATGAACTCTGTTTACTAGATAACACAAGACAAAAGTTCATCTTGATTTTTAAAGGCCCTTGTACACTTTCTGCAAAGCGTTCGGCCAAACCACACAGAGCTCGGGCTGTCACTCGCGCCCAGCTAGTAGGCGAAATTAAAAAAATGCATTTTTACAATTATTATCCCAAAACCTCAATAATCGGTACCGCCCACTGACTCGCTTGTTTTGTATGAAATGTGTCTCTAGTAGCACGCGAGAACAGTTACATTTTTTAATTTTTATTTTATAATACTTCCCTGCTCTGTGGGTCAATTCATCATCAAATAGAGCTTCTTTACAAGCCTTAGAGCGTTTTTTGGCACTGCGTCCCATTCGAGTCTGAAAAACGACATCTGAAGCAGCCATACCAGTCCTGCTTCTCAGCTGACCGTTTTCGCATTAGTAGCTATGGTGCGTCGGACCCCGGGTTCCGTCGCCGCCATTAGCACAGCATTTTAGTAATACATACTGTAAAAGTTTAGCCATAGTAATATTTGCCACAACAGCGCACACTCACACAGAAACGTAATCCATGGCACTGGTGGTATAGTTACTTTGGGCCCAGTTTTTCGGATTCAGAACTGATGCAGTACGAAACTTTTAGCAATTTCTTAGGTTTCGTGATGCAACGGTTGCTTCTATAGCGTGCGTTACGCGTATACGCCAATCTCTGTTAAGAAGTAGTCAGTTATCAAAACCACGCCCAAAATAGTAAGGTCCACTCAAGAAAGGAGATAATCCTAGCTTATTTATATTTCTTTACTTTATTATAATATAAAACTCATCGGCAACACTATAATGATAGTATCGCGCGAGATTATACTGAAAGTAATTCCGTTGTTTTTAGCGAAACAGTATCCGTTTGATTTTTGAAAGAGAAAGACTGCATGGCTACCAACCCACTTGAACCACCCAACAACCGACTTGACTTGCATATACTTTGCAAGTAGGTACGTATTTTGTATCGTCTACGCCTTCGCCTTACAAGGACTAGACGGTAATACCGACTAAGTAGACGTCAGTAAAACCATGATTATTATGATGAATTTAATCTCCTAATAATAAATTAATAGGCACATATTATACAAATAGAACTAGTCCAAGTATATACTTATATAGATAAACATCCAAGACCCAGGTATATATATCTGAAAAACATCGTTTTCCTTCATGACCTGACCGGGGCTCAAACCCGGGACCCCCGTGGCACAGGCAGGCGTGTTAACGTCTGCGCCACGGAGAGCTCGTCAATTATTATTATGTACAAGGGCCTTAAAATTTATCAATCTCGACTGTGTTCCGTAGTATTTTATCAGAACGTTCTATTCCTGACACTATTACACATTTAAATATGTAAAAGTAAGTTTAATTTGTAATTTTAAAGGTTTTTTTATGCATATAGTAGTTGATACAATCAATGTTTGGCGTCTAGTAATGACAATTGGCAAGAATAGTATAAAAGGAGTGATCCAATGTTGCAAACGCTTGGTATATTGAATATGTAAATAATTCTAATCTTTTGTAGGTTAATAGGACTATAAAAAATTTAATCTACCTCAATTGCAATTTATTTTTACGGCTAGAATTGTAATTACTATTTTAGTTTAGCGAGTGTTAGGTCTTTATTCTATTTGAGAAATGCACTGGACCGTTGGTCTGATGCAACTGGTATTGCCATCTTTCTAAATGTAATTGTAAACATTACTTCTTTTGTTGTTGTTAATATTTTTCTAATTTTTCCGAGTATCAATTGAACCAAGATAAAATTTCAAAAAGGGAAGAAGTAAAGAAGCATATAATTTAAAGAGTTAGAAAAATCTGTATAAATAATAATATATAAATTATTATTCTTTCTATCCTTTTGTTTTATTATTTTATAGAAAGGTGGCAGTCCTAGGTATGTGTTTAATAATTGTGCTGAATAGAAATCTTTATTGATAATTGATATGTACAAGATAAATAATATGTATAGTTTCGCTTCTTTTTTAATTTTTAGTCACCATTCGAGTTGGGATTTGTTTCGAATCAAAAAGTTTTCCAAATACGAGATCTGGGTTTTGATAGTTTACTGAAAAAATAATCAAAAATTCTAAAAAAATAAATAGTTATATCGTAGGGCTTTATCGCACATGTTCAATAAGGAATATACATATTACAGAAAACAAATATCAGGAAAGATTTCATGCATATTTTTAAGTGCAGTAAAATACTCGAACCAGGAATTACTGAGCCTAAGCCAGATTGCAGAAAAATATATGGGTATTAAATATTCACAACAAACAGGTATTTAAAAAAAAAACTCAAAACTAAAATTTAATTTATATAATCTTTATAACAGGCAGCAACCTCAATTTCGTAATTACTGGTTTTATTTATTGAGTCTTTTGTCAGATGGCTGGATGGATACGGTGAAATTTCCTAGAAGGTTCAATAGTTCTCTGTTAGGCATTATATAAAATCTTTTTGATTTTGCTGTACTTTGAAAATTATGCATATTGAAATGGATATTTCATTTCAATACCCCTAAACCCCTAGTCATGTCATATAAAATAGCAGTACATATTTTCTCAAATAGGCAGTTATACTGAGTGATATTTACCAATCTGATAACAGTAATTATTTAAAGGTGCAAAACAGATGAGTACAAATTAACAGATGTAGTTTATGTTTAGGGTCGAAGTGGTTAATTGGTAATAGAAGTAACTGGTGAAGATTGTATTATATTAAGTAAATTTAACTTTGAAAGCACAAGCAACAAATCCTAACTAATATAAATTATAAATGCGAAAGTGAGTTTGTTTCTAGGTTTATTTGTTTGATACGTTTTTACGCTTAGCTACTGAAACGATCATTATGAAAATGTATGTGTTGTCTTTGATACGAAGAAGGGCATAGACTACCACTCATCCTGGCAATAAGTATACTGTTTATGCCAATCATATATTATATTCCAATAATGGGAAAATCGTGAAGACTGACACACTCATGTATTGTAAACACTAGTTTGTGAAATGGAGAAGTCAAAAGAAAACCACTCAACCTTATTTTTCCGAAAAAAAATGTGCATTAGTTTACAACGAGAGAAACATTATCAAAACTACGTTAATTATAAAAATGTCACCATTTACCTCCTTTTGCAATTACCCACTTTGAATAGAATTTCCTCAATATAGTATTGACATAATTATACAACGATATATACGCAATATATTTTTGTAAAGTTTTAGATTTTAATATTTTAATAATTAAAATATCAAAGACTAGCATCGATGCACACTATGACTTTGTTACGTTTTTAATATATTATGTTCTTGAATATATAATATTGAAGTTCAGTACAGTTTTGTATTTATTTATTTAATGCAAATGTCAAATGACAATAAAAATGTATCTATTGTGTTTGTGTAGCACTGAAAGTGTTCATATTTTTTGGAAATTATTTTTGTAAATTTAATAGTCTTGATTTTGTGGCAAGTTTTTAAACAAAGGTTTTCGGCTATATTTCATATAATAAAAAAATATATACATGTCATTTTTGGGAATTAAATTTCATGTAATTTTTTAGAAACTTAAAAATGTTAAACAAATAAAAGGATTTCCATAATTCAAAATATTTAAAACTCTTTACTGTTACAGTTTTTTGCCACAGAATTGATACTTATTATTGTATATTATTTAACGATAACTGGAAAAAATATTGTTGATATTTTTTTGTTTTCCCATCCACCCCAGTTTGTATAGTTTTATTTTGTAACAGTTAATGAGTTTGACTCATTATTTTTATTTTTGTAATTACAATTATTTCGTGTAATACCAAATAATTTTATTTTCTTACATAATATGTAAGATTTCGAATATTTTCGTCTTAAGTTGGTAACAGCAACGAATGTGCTATGAGTAAGGATTTTTTTTGTATATTTCAATATCTATAAGTTGGGGATTGTATAGTTTTGTATAAAATATGAAAAGATTTGATAAATTATATGTATTTCAGATGCGTTGATTATAAACTGTTATATATTTTAGATTGTTAAAATTTTGACGCTGATGTGATTGTTACTTAAAAATTAAATTAATATATCTCTATTGCTCTGTATAACTTAGCAAAAAATACTAGACATTTTTTTCCATTCAATAGATCGATTGAATGTTTTTAAAATAAAACTGTTTGACAAAAATGGTAACACACAAGACATTTTTTAAACGTTTTGCCAAGTTATGCAGAAAAAAATGTTTATTTGCAACACGAAATATGTATTTGGGAACACAAGGAAAAGGTACATTTACTGTATGTATATCTACTATTAAATTGTTAAAATGTATATAATAAAATTAGTGATTTAAAAAAGAAGCCTTACTCATAGCAGAATGTGACACTGATCAATAGATATACGTAATTTTGGTACATAACGTAGCGGCCTTAATAAATAAAAATGTAGATTGTTTGAATTATAATGAAGAAAAAATATTTTTAGAAATTACGATATTTTAATAGAAATGATCTATTTTTGTTACCCTTTTTGAAGTAATACGTCATTTTGTATTTGGATGTTGAAAAATATACTTCCCGAATGTTTGGTTACGGTCGGCAATAGGTTTACCGTTTCTAGTGCGTAATATTATCAAATGCTGTTGGATGATTATGTACTGTCGTTCAGGAATTATTAGGCAATAATTTGCTTATAGTAGTACCGTTTTTGGTACGTTTGGTTTGGGGAAATTATAATGGCCTCACACGGTTTTACAGACAACTGAGTAACAAAACGGAACCATTTACTAATAATCTACCTGAAATTTGGTGAACTAAGGTTCTTGTGTCCTAAATATATATCTTTTGGAAGAGTTTGAATTTCGAACAGGGTAAAATTGCAAGCAATTCTAATATCGATGTGTGCGTGAGCTTGTATTTGCATGCTTTGGCATTTGCGTCATTGTTATACGTTCCTTAGGGGGCTATCCCTATTCTTAGATCCATGGTTCCAGGTATATTTACCAAGCAAGAGCAATTGACTGAGGTAAATAATTGAATGGAGTAAGAGACAGGTGCGCCATAGTTCTTAGTTCACTATGTATTCCAAAGTTAAAATTGTTTAATATCATCAATCAGTAATTTTTGAAGTGATTAATGAAAGTAGTCTGCTCGCTGCGCCATTTTGAGAAATCATGCAGAGCGCCTGTGGCATGCCGCGCGGGTATAAAAATCCATTGCCCGCGCACGCGCCATGCACCCAGTCCGATCCCTCTTCGGCTCAGAGTAGCCTGAGGAATCCTCCGACCCTGTCGCACTCGCCACCGGAACAGAGTGATTACCTCCGATTATAGGTGACCGTTCTTCTGGTAACGTAGCTTTGGGCCCATGTGGCAAAACATGAGTTGCTGCTCCCTTCAGGCTAGGCTTGCAAATCGCGTCCCATCAGGCATAATGAGAGTTTGCTTTCTCTCTTTTCAATGCTGTCCTCTTCGAAGGGAGAACTCCGCAGGCGTGGAGTAGAAGTGTAGTCGTCCTGTTCTTCAAAAAGGGAGACAAAACCCTGCTGAAGAACTATCGACCCATTTCCCTTCTAAGCCACGTCTATAAGCTGTTTTCAAGAGTGATCACGAACCGTCTTGCGCGAAGACTTGACGAATTCCAACCACCGGAGCAGGCTGGGTTTCGGAGCGGATACGGCACCATAGACCACATCCACACAGTGCGGCAGATTATACAGAAGACCGAAGAGTATGATCAGCCCCTGTGTCTAGCGTTTGTGGACTATGAGAAGGCCTTTGACTCGATTGAAATCTGGTCCGTTCTGGAGTCCCTGCAGCGATGCCAAGTAGATTGGCGATACATTCAAGTGATGAGATGTATGTACGAGGCCGCCACCATGTCCGTCCAACTACAGAATCAGCAGACTAGTCCCATACCGTTGCATCGAGGAGTGAGACTAGGAGACGTTATATCTCCCAAATTGTTCACAAATGCAATGGAGGATATGTTTAAGACGTTGAAATGGAAAGGACGTGGCATCAACATAAATGGCGAGTACATCTCTCACTTGCGATTTGCAGACGACATCGTCATCGTGGCAGAAACGCTGCAGGACCTACAACAGATGCTAAATGACCTGGCTGACTCTTCTATACGCATCGGCCTACGGATGAACTTGGATAAAACCAAGGTCATGTTCAACGAACATGTACTACCGGAACCGATTGCAGTACACGGTGCCATTCTCGAAGTTGTTCAAAAATATGTATACCTCGGGCAAACATTGCAGTTAGGTAGAAACAACTTCGAGAGCGAGGTAAATAGAAGAATTCAGCTAGGTTGGGCTGCGTTTGGAAAACTACGTCAGGTCTTCACATCGTCGATCCCACAGTGTTTAAAGACGAAAGTCTTCAATCAGTGCGTCCTACCCGTCATGACATACGGAGCCGAAACGTGGACACTAACGGTACGGCTGGTCCACCAGTTGAAGGTCGCTAAGCGGGCTATGGAAAGGGCTATGCTCGGCGTTTCTCTGCGGGATCAAATCCGAAATGAGGTGATCCAACAGAGAACCAAGGTCATCGACATAGCCCACCGGATTAGCAAGCTGAAGTGGCAGTGGGCTGGCCATATTAGCCGCAGAACCGATAACCGTTGGGGCAAACGAGTTCTTGAGTGGAGACCGCGTCTCGGCAAACGTAGTGTAGGACGTCCTCAAGCACGGTGGAGTGACGATTTGCGCAAGATTGTTGGCAGAAGCTGGATGAGAGCAGCCGAAGATAGATCTCGATGGCGTGCAATTGGGAAGGCCTATGTCCAGCAGTGGACGATTATAGGCTGATGATGATGATGATGCTTTCTCTCCAAGCCTTGCGTACACGCCCAAAGCCAAGGTCCGTCCTTTCTGGGGCCTTTTCGGTGATGTTCGCCTTACAGGTTAAGGACAGTCTGCCTTCAACTCAAAAGTCAATGAAGCAGCAAAAGCTCACTTGGAGCTAGCTACACAGTCCATTCAAGAATAAAAGGCACGCGCCACGCAGAGTTGATCAATACAATTTTTTAAAAGCTTTTATTTAACTTGCAATGTATGTACAGACCAACCACTTTTATAAGTTACACCGATGTACCTGCGCAGAAATCAAATTTTGGCGTGGCGCGAATCCATCCGCTATTGGCTGATGCGTACGCGCCATGCGGCGTCTCGGCCAATCGCGGCAGGCGTACAAGTATTGTAAGCGAGATAGCACGAGACCTACTGCCCTTGGATTTAAAATCTTATGTCGTAGCAATAAGTTCGTTATTTCACTGATGTTTTCTTTCGGCCCGAGTCGGTGGTCGGTTGCACTATTCTGCGCCATCGAACAATGTTGAGATAACTTATATAAACGTGGTACTACTGCAAGTATGTCCAATACATACCCGCGATCATCTGATTCGCGTCAGGTGCCCACGAGACGCAGCGGATGGCCTTAGCTCTACACGTCTGTTTTATCAGAATTGCATACCTAGATTCTACAAAGGTTTTCTATAAACAAATAATTGAGTAAAAACTAGATAGACCTTATTTCCGACCGTAACTACATACCTATAAAATCACCTATAGTTTGACATTAGTAGGTACCTACTAACAGATGTGCCCTCGCAGATAGCCACTTAATAATAAATTATAAACAATGTACCTGGTTTATAATAACATGATGTAATGTTTTTTTCATTGTAATAAATATTTTGAACATCATTTATTTTTTTATTTTACTACATACTTAAATGCTTTACTCCTCTGTATAACCTGTTCCAAAAACAATACTCAAAAAGTAACATTCTTTTAAACTTTACATAGGTAATTCGCTCGTTTTCGGCATATTCGCCTATCGAAAGAATATTTAAATTCCTGGCTATAAGCATAGAATTATTTATTACCAGTCCATTACGAACACAAGCGTAGTATAACGGAAAAGACTTTCGATCGAGGTTTTATAGAAAGAAGTCTTGGAGTAATAGTAAAGAACTCTCAAAGGCAATGGCTGATATTCACACATACATATATTTTCTTCCAGTGCAGTGAATAGAAATAACGCTGAAGGTTCAGAAAGACGATATTTTTTAATGCCGTTTATTTTCGGCTAAGTTCGGGAAGCACGGTTTATATGGCTCTTAGCACGCCCTCTGGCCGTTTCTTACGCCTGAGTTATTAACTAGGTATTCTCCATACTGTTCTATACACTTAGATAGTCAAAGTCCATACATTACTGACCTGAGTAGCACGATGGCCTAGTGGGTGTAAGCATTATAAGCGCTTCCGCATGTAAAGCAACCCCGGACGCAGTCCCCACTTGAATGGGTGACCGGAAGTGGCATAAAAATATCTCGAGCTTCTCCGTGCTTCGGAAGGCACGTTAAGCCGTCGGTCCCGGCTGTCATCGCTAATGGCAGTCGATAAGCTATATCAGCTGCCTTTAGGCAGCTTGAAAATTCTGACACTAGTGTGGGCCACTTACACACACGAAAAACAAAACTGACCGGAAGGACAGGTTTTAATGACCGTGCGTAGCCCGGCGGAAAACAGCTTCATGATCAAAGGGGCTTAGGTCGGTTATACACTATAAGATTTTTTGGTAGCGGACGTCCAGGACTCCGGTATTAGTTTATAGTTGGCGCTGTCTATATCAAAATTTTCTTTGTAGGTAACAAACAGGCGTAAAGATAAACGCGCGGCGCAGGCAGACATAGAACACTGATAGAATTTTAAGCCTTATTGTCAGACACAACAACCAGCATCGCTAGAAAAAACGCTATCGCAAGATGCCACGTGCGGGCAGCGGACGACTCAATTTGTTGCGATATCGGTCGTTTTCAGTATTATAATAAGGCCTATCTTAGTGACCCACGCCTGCCCATGCCTTTGTCGTACGCCTTTTGTGTGTATTTTATGTCTTGTCAGATGCACTCAAGCATGACAAAATAAGGAATATGCATGAAAAAAATATGTCTTACCAGTTTATCCAAAAATATTCAAAAGTAAAGTACTGAATGTGAAAACAGGAGTGCTATTTTTGAACGCGTGACTCACTAAACGAGTGATTGACGCGAGTGTTTCCAAAAGGCCGCATTTTTGAATCGTTAGTTGACGAGTGATTGCAACGAGCGGTTGAGACCGCTCGTTTCCGCAGGCGACGAACGCTTTTATGTCAAAGTCACTTCCTGTCATTTGAAGTTCCTATGTCATGATTTTACGTTCCGTTTGACGCTACACTTCTTAAACATTATAAAAATCCATAATAACCTTAAAAAAGTTAATTCTGCGTGAAATAAGAAGAAATGAAATATTTTGCGTTGAAGGTTGGCAGCACTACAGTTCAAGCGATGGTTTCAAAAATATGGCAAAATGGCATTTCCTGACTTGGAAGACGAGTGTGACTTGTAGTCGTGCACGACTTCCGTTTTAGTGAGTCACGCGTTCAAAAATAGCACTCCGGAATAAATTTGGTTGAAAAACGAACGAGATAAAATGATTTTACGAAACTATGTCTCTCACTCGTGAAAACACAATTTTATATGGCAAATGTATACATGATATCGACTTTGATGTCACTAGTCCATATCGGACTTTTCTTTCTTATTTAAACTTTAAAATATTACATCTTCGTCGCTAATTAAGATACTTTAAAAGTTCTTTCGTATTTTTTACTGTGGTTATTAGGGATTATACTAAGCAAATAAAAAAATTCGTGCATATTCTCTATTCTGATATAAAATTGCGTTTGGCCACACATAATCACAAATCAGTCGGATAATGTGGGGCCTGCCTAAAATATCACTGATTTGGTAAATGATTTTCTCTCAGAGGCTAACTACCGAGTTACCGATATACTATCTACAAGAAATTAAACGCAAGAATGCAGCCAATATAGATGAAATAAATTTTATTGCTGATCAATTCATTAACAAATATCATAGACTTAGAACCAGAAACAACAAAATAAATACCTAATCCACAAGTAAACAGAACGAAAGAAATGCAGTCTGAAATATACTATCTATAAACACGATCTATACACATAGGCGAGGTCGATTTTACATAGCATGGCAACAAAGTGGATAACTTACCAGAAACTAGCATTTTCCTGCGAAAATTATAGCCTATGTCCCCCGCAGGTAAATTAGATGTCTATAGGTGTGTAGCGGGAGCGAGGTGGTATGTACGACCGCCACAAAGGGAAGATCTTCCCGCTGGGCAAGGTGTGTGCCCAGGGAACCGTACGGCTCCGACTGAATTCTGTCGGAGGTCTTATTTATGTCTCAAATGTGAAGAAACTATGTTAGCGCGTTTCAGGATTGTGCAGCGCCATCTTGTGAGTAGTCTTATAGTTATTTGCTGTTGCGGCATATTCACAGTTGGGTCTTCGTGTTAGTTCTAGTGGCGAGTACAGAGGTCGCCACAGGTGCAAGAATTTTGAAAATCGATCCAGAAGTTTCGGAACCTTTTTAATGCAAACAAACAAGTATAGGCTACTTTTGAAACATATTAGCTCTATGGTAATTTCGATTTTCTGATTTTGTTTTAGATACTCACTTCTTTTCTTAAGAGTCGCCTGGAAGCGCATGTCTCCATACAAACGGAAAAAGGGAATTGTGGCAATATTTGATAAGTTTAGGGCAAAATTCAAAGCATCCAATCAATTAATCTCATTATAATCTACGTACGTTCCTATACAGTTTGGTTAAATTATCAAATATTTGAGAATTATACGCCTCTCAAGATTTCCATACAAATTTTAAAAGGCTTGTAATTCTCAAACCATTGGTATTTTAACCAAGCTGTTTAGGAACGTACGTAGATTATAATGAGATTATTTGATTAAATGCTTAATTTTACTCCAAAATTATCAAATATTGCCACAATTCCCTTTTTCCGTTTGTATGAAGACATGCGCTTCCAGGCGACTCTTAAGTTTTTTTATCCTATTCGCAACAAACTGGGGCCCGAAATAAGTATAGCGTATAAAGTATAAAAGTAATATAGTAAAAAATATATAGTTACTAGCAGCCCTCCTCAGCTGCGTCCGGGCATGTATTAAATCTCTAGTCCTTCCTCATTAATAATTCTATCTATTGGTGAAAACCACATGAAAATCCGTGCAGTAGATTTTTCAGTTTATTGCGTACAGACAGACGCGGAAGAGGACTTTGTTTTATAATATGTAGTGATGCTGCGAGAGAGAAGAGTAAAGTTTCCACAAAGTACATCCGATCGTCATGTAAAATCGACTTAATGGTTAACATCACGAAATTTTACAAGATATACATTCATTAATGTAAATGTACAATTCGATTATTGATAACATCATTCAAGTATCTATTCTACCTGAATTTGAACTAAATTAAAATTGTACTAAAATACTATCCCTCCCAAGCGGGGCTTAGCGGCCGCGAATTTAATATAATTTAGAAAAATATTGTTTTATAGCCCACACCGGCACACTCAGAGTCATACATAACTTTTTAAAAAACCAACACAAAAAGAACTTTTTGCAGACATTGTCTTTTTTCCTTTCAATGATAGGTGAAACTATTATAATTCCAATAAAACAGGCAAGTTTTATTGCCATTGTAAATGTTATCTTGTATCATGGATAATAAAGTCCAAAGTAGAAAAAGTAGAGTACCGAGTGCGGCGGTATAATACGTAGAAAACGAGACCAGTAGAAACAAATTTATATTTAATAACACTAGCAGCCTTACCCGGCTGCGCCCGGGCATGTTTTAAACCTTAAAACCTTCCTCGTGAATCACTCTATCTATTGGTGAAAACCGTATGAAAATCCGTGGAGTAGTTTTTGAGTTTATCGCGAACAGACAGACAGACAGACGCGGCGGAGGACTTTGTTTTATAATATGTAGTGATAATAGCTATTGCTGCTGATTGAAAGCGCAAAATGCACGATCGGTATAAGTTTCTAATACTTTAGAATTCACTTGCTAAGAGACTGCAGCAATAAATTCTATAGCTATTGTAATAAGGTCTGTTTCCGGATAGCCAGTGGGAAGTAAAATTTGGATCGGAAAGTGGGATAGTTTTTCCTTCCCTGTGATCACCAAAGTCAGTAACTATATGGATGTATAGCGAAAAAAGAATAAAGCATAATTACTCCATAAAAGAAAATTAATTTTCTTTTTCTTTATTTTACTTTAGTAGATAGAACAAACAGGCCTTTGCCCAGCAGTGACACATGATGACTCGAAAAAAAAATAGAACAGTCTATTTTTATTTTATAATATGTTTGTGGATAGTCTCGCCTTCTACGCATCGGCTGAATAGACTGGAGCCCTGAGACGAATTTTCAAAAAGTATTCTAGATATATTTTTCGTCCATATTGATTGAAAAATGTGTTAAAGTACTTCTTCGTGAAGTTTAAGATCTATTTATTTACAATTACTGCTTCTTATGAATTAGGAAACAATCTATGAATAAGGCTATACATTTTACTATATTTTATTCGTTATATTTAAGGCATACTTTATATACCCGATTTCGATATTCGTTTGATTATGATCAGTATAGATAGTAAATTATATATTTTAACGGGAAAATCCGTAATTAATTTATCTTGCATAAATTATAATATAATACTATTTTATTAGTTTAAGATAGTAATAAGGTTCGTCTTAGTCTTTATTTCGACCCACTATTTAAAAAAATTGTATTGAATAGCTTTTCTTTACAAATATGCAGATAAATAAAAAAGATATTTCCAAGCCCAAGGTTAATTGACGGGTCTCATTATTCTTTCCCTTCTTTGTTTCTTTGCAAAAGTTAAGTATTACGTCAAAAAAAATGTTCTGTATATGATTTATATTGAGTATGTAAAGTGTACCTTAAAATCTTAAAACTCCTCAGGGCTCCGAAGACCTGCTAAATGCACTAACACCAGTCACCGATAGGAATGTTCATACATAGTCCCGGTTCGAGCGAACCTTTTGCCTCAACCTGTGAACGAATTGGAAAGCTAGAAAAAATCATTTCACTGTCCGTGTTTTCATCCTTCTCACTTTACGGCTTTTAGACGGCTTGGCTTTAAGCGATATACTGTCTAGGTTCGGTAGCTCATCCGTTTTCTTGCTGTACACTGGGTTATCGTTGGCATCGTGATCTGAACTGTCCACACCGTTCTCCATTCTGACTGTATTGACATATTGGAGCGGTATCGCTTCCATATCTTCATCGGAGTCTTGGTAGTTACCGTTGGGTTCGTGACGTTTATATTGGAACTTGTAATTGACATCTTCGTCTGACTCTGCTTTCTTGTGCCTTCTGTTGATGTTTTGGAGCGATTGGTTCTTTTGCAGTTCTCCCTGGATGGTGTCTCGTATATTCACTTCTGACGTTGACTTCTGGCAGTAATCTTCTTTGTCGGATTCTGAATATTTCCTCGAGAGTCGTCTGGTCTCGAATACCTTGGGTTGGGGGTCGTGCACGGCGGGCGTGGAGTTGGGGGACTTGAGTTTGACCTCTGGCCCGCCTCCGTAGATGTCGGTGAAGAACCTCCACAGTTCCTCACTGAGTTGCGCGTGATCAGAGCCCTGTTTCAGGGTGTATGTTGTGACACCGTCTACTTCCTGAAATTGTTTTAAAGAATATGTTAATACATTTGCTGGCGAATATGTTAATACATTTGCTGGCGAATATGTTAATACATTTGCTGGCGAATATGTTAATACATTTGCTGGCGAATATGTTAATACAGAAGTTTTATAACAATGCGAAATAAGCCAATTCATCACAATTAATTTTTGAAGATTCGTTAGCACGAAAACGCGTCATTATTTCCCTGACAATCGCGTAAGCGTAATTCGTTGCTCTCGCTAGTCTCGTTCGGAGAGGAGAGGACACGTGGTGGCGCACCACGCGTCCTCTCCTCTCACGATTCGCGCTTCTATATTTTATGAGCTGTCCGATACGATGACGTCACGTGGTAAAACCAGAGTGCCAGCAAACTAGGCGAGGTATTTTGTACTATAACTTTGTAAATACTAATCGTATAAACTATTGGTCTTGTGATAACAGCTTCTATCATGGTAAATGATAGAAGCTTACTGATATAAACTTTTTATCATTCATCTCACATCCGTTGTGAGGCGTCTTTGACGCTTCCTTTCCTCATCATCATCAGGTCTTTTTCAGACTCCACAACAGGAGCACGTCCCTCTCTGTACTACTAGAGCCATATTTTAGCCAGAGCAGTCGAAGGAATTGACCAACACTCTCCACGCTGACCAGACGGGTTGGAGAGGTCCTTACCTGTTTGGTAACAATTCCGCTGTTGTCGACGGGCGGCGGCGGCTGTTGCGTCTTGTTCCTCACGAAGGCCTGCCACTGACGGAACCAGTGCATGCTTATAGCGTAGATGGCGCGCGGACGCTCTTGTTCCTATAATAGTACATTATGATACAAGTACGGTAAGCTGGACATTATAGTCGAGGGGTTTTTAGGCACGATGCGAAGCCGAGTGCTTATAATAAACCGACGACTATAATAGACAGCTTACTGTACGAGTATCATACGACGTTTTTCAATACATTTGCGATTACCATAAACTAAAACAAGGTTGCAGTTCAGCAAATAAGGAATTTATAAAAGTCAGAAACTAAAGCAGGTTGTAAAAATACATTTATAATAATCAGGTAAATTTACTCAGGTTTTTTCTCCAAAAAAGTACATTGATAACCTTCTCCTTTTTGAAGTCGGTTAAAAAATCACATTTCACGAATCAGAAAAAAGTTTTCATGCTGTACTTGAAACTTTTTGCTCAGATTCTATGAAAATGTTTAAATTTTGCATCTGTGGCATTAGGCTATTGAGCGGCTGTGATTGGTGTAAAGTAAAAAGCACTAGTGCCGTAAATACATAATCACGATACAGATGTCGATGTCATAAGAACCGTATTGTATTGAAAAACATATTTTTAAATTCAAATTAGTCATAAACACCATACGAGTTGATTGGTAATCAAATATTGGTTTCGGTTACCAGCGCTCACAGTGCATGAGTGATCCACTGATCTAATCTACGAATAATAATTCTCTAGAAATGTAACGCTCCTACATTTGCCGCTTCGATTCTGATTCCGGTAACGCAAAACTAACTAACAGGAATAACAAACACTCAACCCCTCTCATAGACAAATCTGCATGCGATTGGTCGCGACAAGGTCACGCGGTGAGGTACGTACAATGCGTCAATGGTAGTTGCAGTACAGTTCGCGAGGCCTAAGCTGAGCTTTGCATTTGTGTGAGTGCACATAGATAGTGTAGGTGTGACATCGGCTTATAGCGCGGCGCATCTCCGTCGCGCACCTGTCACACTTCACCCTTGTACTGGTAGCAGTGTGACGTATTTAATTCTTAATATTTTGTTCTTGTGTTCGATTTATTAGTGAAATGGCTGCAAAAAAAAGTTAACGAAGAATACGAAACCCTTTAAATAGCCATGTAATAGAAATATTTTGTAATTTAAACAATTATTTTAAAAACATGAACGATAAAGACGTGTCAAGTGTCAAATTTATTTTTAAGAGTTTTTGGTCTGACTCTACTTTTGCTGATTACTCACACAAATGCAGAGCTCAGCTTACGCCTTCCGGACTGTACTTGCAGTACGCTACATAAAGTAGTCTTGCTTACGTGTTTATTTTTTGATGGATGATTTAAGGCGAAGTGGGTTCAGACGATACGCGACACTAGCGCCACCCAGCAATTAATTCTATAAGACCTAAATCATATCAAATTTAAAAAATGTAATAGCTGAATGCCCTAGTAAATTAATTGTAGTATTATTGGTACAAGTTTTCACTATTTTTAATTTGATGAATTAAGAGAACGAATTATTACCGCCAAAAGTGGTCACTTTTTGCGGTAATAATTCTTTCTCGAATACTACAAGTAATTTACTAGGGCATTCTGTTATTAGATTTTTTAAATTTGATATGATTTAGGACTTATAGCATTAATTTCTGGGTCGCGCTAGTGTGTCGTATCGTCTGAACTCACAGAGCCTTAAGTACTAAAATTTCTCGTGACGTAACCGCACGACTCGAGTATCACGGCAGACTGGCGCGCCGCCCGCCGCGGTACATATCACGTGGAATGATTTTTCGGGACTAGTTACGCTTCTAGAGAATTATTATTCATTGATATTATATAGTTTATAATTTGCCTCGGCATTTTTCGATGGTGCAGAATAGCGTAACCTATCACAGACTCAAACCGAATGAGAACATCGGTGTAGAAACGAACTTATTAATAATATTAAAACTTACGCGAGATAAATTCACTACGAAAAAACGGCTTTACTCGCGTATCATAACGTCGGATCTGCTGACTAGTTTCGGTCTGTTACGAAGACCATCATCGGGGCGAGTGAAAGGGGTGGCAACACGACGGTTCGCTTGTACGCACTGAGTGCTTTGAGGCAAAAGACCGAAACTAGTCGGCAGATCCGACGTAATAAAACGTGAGTAAAGCCGTGTTTTCATAATAAACGAGCTTATTGTTACTACATAAGATTTATATAAGTAGATTGGCGATACATCCAAGTGATGAGATGTATGTTCGAGGCCGCCACCATGTCCGTCCAAGTACAGAATCAGCAGACAAGTCCCATACCGTTGCATCGAGGAGTGAGACAAGGAGACGTAATATCTCCTAAATTGTTCACTAATGCAATGGAGGATATGTTTAAGACGCTGAACTGGAAAGGACGTGGCATCAACATCAATGGCGAGTACATCTCTCACTTGCGATTTGCTGACGACATCGTTATCGTGGCAGAAACGCTGCAGGACCTACAACAGATGCTGAATGACCTGGCTGACTCTTCTATACGCATCGGCCTACGGATGAACTTGGATAAAACCAAGGTCATGTTCAACGAACATGTACTACCGGAACCGATTGCAGTTCACGGTGCCGTTCTCGAAGTTGTTCAAAAATATGTATACCTCGGGCAAACATTGCAGTTAGGTAGAAACAACTTCGAGAGCGAGGTGAATAGAAGAATTCAGCTAGGTTGGGCTGCGTTTGGAAAACTACGTCAGGTCTTCACATCGTCGATCCCACAGTGCCTAAAGACAAAGGTCTTCAATCAGTGCGTCCTACCCGTCATGACATACGGAGCCGAAACGTGGACACTAACGGCACGGCTGGTCCACAAGTTCAAGGTCGCTCAGCGGGCTATGGAAAGGGCTATGCTCGGCGTTTCTCTGCGGGATCAAATCAGAAATGAGGTGATCCGGCAGAGAACTAAGGTCATCGACATAGCCCACCGGATTAGCAAGCTGAAGTGGCAGTGGGCTGGCCATATTAGCCGAAGAACCGATAACCGTTGGGGCAAACGAGTTCTTGAGTGGAGACCGCGTCTCGGCAAACGTAGTGTAGGACGTCCTCAGGCGCGGTGGAGTGACGATTTGCGCAGGATGGCTGGTAGGAGCTGGATGCGAGCAGCCGAAGATAGATCTCGATGGCGTGCAATTGGGGAGGCCTATGTCCAGCAGTGGACGAGTATAGGCTGATGATGATGATGATGATAAGATTTAAAATCCAAAAACCAACTGGACTCGTGCTGACTCGCTCATGTGAGCGAGTTAGCACGAGTCCAGTGTCGCGTTTCTGTCAGTCTCATAATTGGCACAAATATGTTTTTGTACCAATTATGAGACTGACAGAAACGCGACATTTAAAAGTGGTAGTACTGGTAACCATGTTATATTCTTATCTAGACTATAGAAGCCCCAGTAACTTGTCAGAACTTTGCCCAACCGGCGTTAATGTGACTTTTAACGTTCCGGTCTATGGTGTCATCGCTCTGTAAAAAAGACCTGCGGTATCGAAAATCGGAGCAGACTGGCATGAATACACTATCCAAGGCAATGGGTATGAAACGGAAAGTATCATCAAAATTAAAATAGTATTGAATGGTTTATAGAATAGAGAAAAGTTACTTGAAAGATGGCGTGCAGGTCGTAGAAGGCCGTGAGCTCGGTGTCGCGGCGCGTGCGCAGCTTGCGTGCGGCGCGCGCGCACGCGCCGCACTCGTGCACGTGCGTTACCGCCGGCCCGCCGCCGAAACTGCAGGGCAAAGAGTACAAAGTTTTTACGCCTGTAGCACATAGCCGCGAATGCGGGATGGAATCGTTCCGGAACGAAACATTGGCGAAACCCCGAAACGCTATCTAGTATGATTTTGTTTGGTGCGATCTTACACCGCAAACGGAATGAAACTGAAACGGAATCATACAACAGCGTTTCGCGGTTTCGCCAATGTTTCGTTCCGGAACGCTTCCGTTCCGCATTCGCAGCTGTGCTACAGGCGTTAAAAAACAAGAAAAATAGTCGTAGCCCGTCAGTTAAGAGGACTGTAAGGACTTTAACGATACCCCATGCAAACGAATCTTGAGGCATTTAGAAGTTATGGGGGGAATAAATCTTTTAAAGGACAAATCAAATAGATCGAGCTAGTCCCACAGTAAATTGTGAGTCATAGGATACTAATTCAACGATACTAGTTTTTTTAAATAAAAGATACTTATATATAATGCCGTTTGGTTCCTAGCAGGGTAGAATAGGACCCCTCCAAGTCTTCCCGTGGATGTTGCAGGAGTGACTTGGGAAACACAAGCTAAACAATGCTTATAAAAATCGAGGAGACCTCTCCAACCCGTCATGCCAGCGTGCCAAGCCCTCAAGAGGGCGTAGGCACAGTACATTTTTTATGACATAAGACAGCAAACAAGCAAGCGGTTCACCTGCCGGTAAATGATCACCGTTGTCCATGGTCTAATGTATCACCAGGAGCATGTGACATGAGCGTTGCTGGCTTTTTGTTTTTCCCTCCCCAGAGAAGGGGAAGGGATGGGCTTTCAGATCTCTCACTCATCGAACGAAGCTTAGAAGCGCTAAAGCTACTACTCAAACGTAGATTTTCTGTGACAGTATGGTACTTCCCCGGACGAGCCGGCCCATTCCTGCTACCAGAAAAGGCAATTTTCGCCGGTAGCTTGGCTCTACCACAACTATCCAAGTTTGCCTGTAGCTGACTTAAAACGGAAAAGAGTCATATTTCGCATTAAAAATAATACAATGATGTGTATCATTGTTCCAAAGGGCATAATCAAACTTCTACAACAGACAACACAAGATATACAGTGCAGGAATTGCCACAACAACCCGGACACGAAGTCGCTGTTGTCTATGGCTAGCTCTGAACACGTGTTATAATACATATTATACAATGTAATGCTCACTGTTCGTGCAGGAACTGCCACAGCACGCCGGGCACGACAGTGGCCAGGTGCTGCAGGTGCTGTGCACGCTCGGGCCGCACGCCGCCGTGGCAGCACACGAAGTCGCTGTTGTCTATGGCACCCGGCTCCGCCCACGTGTTAAACCTGAACAGACAACAAGCCATTTATATAGAAATCGTCTTCTGCTTAGTACCCTGATAGAACTGTTTCAATTTTTGATATACAATATTTGCCCTTATGTTTCTTTTAATAGAGAGCATAATTCTGTGCAAACATACATAGCGAAATTTTGATCGTTCCGGACCATTAAAGGGGTGATTCAGCCCGTCAATATAAACAACTTTTCCTATGGGACAAATGCTGTAAACTCGAAAAAAATTTCGACATTCCTATACAAATTGCCCGGGCGGCTGAACACTTTTGTATGAAAAGGTCGAAAAAAAATTTTAGTTTCCAGCATTGGTCCCATAGGAAAAATGGTTCATATCGACGGGCTGAATCACCCCTTTAAGGGTCCAGAACGATCAAAATTTCGCCATGTATATTCATCTAATTGTGGGTTTTTTTTGCGAAAGAAGATAGCAAAAAAGAAGTCCCAAAAGACAATCAAATAGGAAAATTTTATTGCCTTTTTTGTCTTTTTTGCTGTTCACTTTTCTGATAATCTACGGTTTTTCGTCTATATGATTGAATCAAGATAAACAACACTCTATTTGTATGTGCGGTTTTATTTTTATATTATTTTGTTGTTAAAAGAAATCGATCTATACAAGATCTATATGTATAATACATGCCCAGGCGCAGCCGTGAAGGCCTTTGACAGACGGGCGGATAGCCAAAGCTTAGTAATAAAGTCTCGTTGGTACCCTTTGGTTACAGAACCCTAAAAAACACAGCAATTTTTGTTCGTAAGGTACTAGAAAATGTAATTCTAATATTTAAACTCACTTATTGATCCACTGCTTGGAGATGTAGAACTTGATGTCGTTGGGCTCCACGGTCGACGAGTTTATGATCTCCGCCGCCTTCTGGCGTAACACCGTCATTTGGGGATTCACTTTCCTGGAAACAGTATTTACTTGCTTTATTGCTACTAGCTGTGCCCGCGATTTCGTCCGCGTGGAAAAATGGTAGAATTAAATTTAATAATTTATGTAATACTTTTATAATAAAAATAAGTTTGGGAGTTTGAGGTTTTGTGCTCTTTCATTAACATGTTGTATACAGAGTGTAACCTTAGACACATTTTTAAAAGGGTGACTCATCCCGGGAATAAACCGACCCGAGGATAACCCGAACAACTTTTGCTATGGGATCAATGCTAAAAAAATCTTGATCACACAGCAAAAGTTGTTCATATTGACGGGCTGAGTCACCCCTTTAAGGATGTGTCGAGGGTTATATTACACTCGTATACAACGTGTTAATAAAACAGCGCAAAACCTTTGGCACCCCAACTTATTTTTATATAAAAAAATACTTCAAGATTCAAAAATTCAAAACGTTTATTCAGAAAATAGGCCCTTGCAGGCACTTTTTCACGTCAAATCACATTTAAAATTATCTTATTAAATATTATGCATTTACTCATTATTGTTCAAAAGCTACAGACTACTAGCATTTCGGAACCGACCACTGCAGAGAAGAAATGCCGAAAGAATTTTTTTTCAACAGTCGCCTACTCGCCTGAAGGGCTTTGTATGATTAATGATTATATTATATTTCTTTCTTTTTTTACTTCTTTTTTTTTCATCTGTTTTCATTTTACAATATTATTATACATTCATTATTTCTGGAACATGTTTATGTTTACGATCGAGTGAGCAAATCACAAAAACAACAGAACATGAAGTATTCTCAAAGAGGCCGACCAGTTACCAGAGTACTTTAAATACATGTAAAGTAAATACATGTAATGTAATTTAGAAGTGTTTGTGTGGGCGCGACTCACTTGTAGAAGAGCACGTAGGCCTCGCAGTGCTGCAGCTGGTGCGCGGGCAGCGGCGCGATGCAGAGGTCGTCGAAGGTGTACCAGCCGCGGCCGTGGCGCGCCGCGCACGTGTAGTGCCCGCCGCCCGCCGTGCCCGCGTGGCAGATCACCGCGCACAGCTCGTAGCGGGTCACGCGCGACGTGCACTCTGCAACGGGACGCCACAACTATCACACGTCTACAACATCTACTCTAATATTAACGACTCAGTGCCCGCGTGACAGATCACCGCGCACAGCTCGTAGCGGGTCACGCGCGACGTGCACTCTGCAACGGGACGCCACAACTATCACACGTCTACAACATCTACTCTAATATTAACGACTCAGTGCCCGCGTGACAGATCACCGCGCACAGCTCGTAGCGGGTCACGCGCGACGTGCACTCTGCAACGGGACGCCACAACTATCACACGTCTACAACATCTACTCTAATATTAACGACTCAGTGCCCGCGTGACAGATCACCGCGCACAGCTCGTAGCGGGTCACGCGCGACGTGCACTCTGCAACGGGACGCCACAACTATCACACGTCTACAACATCTACTCTAATATTAACGACTCAGTGCCCGCGTGACAGATCACCGCGCACAGCTCGTAGCGGGTCACGCGCGACGTGCACTCTGCAACGGGACGCCACAACTATCACACGTCTACAACATCTACTCTAATATTAACGACTCAGTGCCCGCGTGACAGATCACCGCGCACAGCTCGTAGCGGGTCACGCGCGACGTGCACTCTGCAACGGGACGCCACAACTATCACACGTCTACAACATCTACTCTAATATTAACGACTCAGTGCCCGCGTGACAGATCACCGCGCACAGCTCGTAGCGGGTCACGCGCGACGTGCACTCTGCAACGGGACGCCACAACTATCACACGTCTACAACATCTACTCTAATATTAACGACTCAGTGCCCGCGTGACAGATCACCGCGCACAGCTCGTAGCGGGTCACGCGCGACGTGCACTCTGCAACGGGACGCCACAACTATCACACGTCTACAACATCTACTCTAATATTAACGACTCAGTGCCCGCGTGACAGATCACCGCGCACAGCTCGTAGCGGGTCACGCGCGACGTGCGCTCTGCAACGGGACGCCACAACTATCACACGTCTACAACATCTACTCTAATATTAACGACTCAGTGCCCGCGTGGCAGATCACCACGCACAGCTCGTAGCGGGTCACGCGCGACGTGCACTCTGCAACGGGACGCCACAACTATCACACGTCTACAACATCTACTCTAATATTAACGACTCAGTGCCCGCGTGACAGATCACCGCGCACAGCTCGTAGCGGGTCACGCGCGACGTGCACTCTGCAACGGGACGCCACAACTATCACACGTCTACAACATCTACTCTAATATTAACGACTCAGTGCCCGCGTGGCAGATCACCGCGCACAGCTCGTAGCGGGTCACGCGCGACGTGCACTCTGCAACGGGACGCCACAACTATCACACGTCTACAACATCTACTCTAATATTAACGACTCAGTGCCCGCGTGACAGATCACCGCGCACAGCTCGTAGCGGGTCACGCGCGACGTGCACTCTGTAACGGGACGCCACAACTATCACACGTCTACAACATCTACTCTAATATTAACGACTCAGTGCCCGCGTGACAGATCACCGCGCACAGCTCGTAGCGGGTCACGCGCGACGTGCACTCTGCAACGGGACGCCACAACTATCACACGTCTACAACATCTACTCTAATATTAACGACTCAGTGCCCGCGTGACAGATCACCGCGCACAGCTCGTAGCGGGTCACGCACGACGTGCACTCTGCAACGGGACGCCACAACTATCACACGTCTACAACATCTACTCTAATATTAACGACTCAGTGCCCGCGTGGCAGATCACCGCGCACAGCTCGTAGCGGGTCACGCGCGACGTGCACTCTGCAACGGGACGCCACAACTATCACACGTCTACAACATCTACTCTAATATTAACGACTCAGTGCCCGCGTGACAGATCACCGCGCACAGCTCGTAGCGGGTCACGCGCGACGTGCACTCTGCAACGGGACGCCACAACTATCACACGTCTACAACATCTACTCTAATATTAACGACTCAGTGCCCGCGTGACAGATCACCGCGCACAGCTCGTAGCGGGTCACGCGCGACGTGCACTCTGCAACGGGACGCCACAACTATCACACGTCTACAACATCTACTCTAATATTAACGACTCAGTGCCCGCGTGACAGATCACCGCGCACAGCTCGTAGCGGGTCACGCGCGACGTGCACTCTGCAACGGGACGCCACAACTATCACACGTCTACAACATCTACTCTAATATTAACGACTCGGTGCCCGCGTGGCAGATCACTGCGCACATTTCTGTTTGAAACTACCAATAGCAGGGCCGGAAATGTCAATCCCTATCAATAACGGACCTATCCTACATACACAAGTGGCCTGTGCCAGTAATTTGTAATATGTATTTGTAATAGCAACTGCCCTGTGCGTGTAGGCTGGTTTCCATGTACTAGCCCGAGCTCCATACATTCTTGCAACAACTACTTTAGCGAGGCCCAAAATCACTCCCTCTAACTGGCCTGTGCCAGTAATTTGGAATATGTATTTGTAATAGCAACTCACTATGTGCGTGTAGGCTGGTTTACATATCCTAGCCAGAGCCACATGCATCCTTGCAACCAGTGGCGGCTCCCCCTTAAGTGCACTCGTGCGGTGCTCTACCAGTTTAAGCTTAAATATATACTAAAAAATAACATTGATATAAAAAATAAATAAGCAGTTTAACGTAAAAATATATTAATTTTGTGTCAAATGATAATCAGTCGTGTCGTTAACAAAATAAGTATTATTTTCGCTTGACAAAATAGTTTGCCGTGCGCCCGCTCCCAGTGCACGCAACGCGCCTATACAGCTGCTATGGAAAAGGCGACGAAACGCCTGGCGCGTGAGACGGAAGATTAGTATGGAAGTTTAGCGAAATCTGGTGCGCCGCACGGGGCCCGACGCGGACCGAACGCCGACGTTCGGATATGTTCGGATTAGGTAGTTTTCGTGTAAATTGTCTTACGTTTGTATTTGTTCGTGTTTTACTTTCGCTATTTTTTATGTTTTGTTTTACTTATCAATCTTATTATTATACTTTGTATATGTAAATAGAAAAATGCCTTTCTAAATAAGAGAATTATTTCTGCTGTTAGGAATTCTGTTAGGAAATTGGAATCCAAACAATTTTAGGCATGTTTTATGATGTGCACCACCAGGTCTTTGAGTCACGAGCCGCCACTGCTTGCAACAACTCCTTTAGCGAGGCCCTGAATGACTGTTTTTTAATAGCAACTCACCCTTGTGCGTGTAAGGCGCCATGTTGAGGTCGTGTATGGGGAAGGCGACGCGCGCCGCCACCTTCGCGCTGAACATGAGCTCGTGCCGGAACCGCTTCAGGTGCACGCACAGGACTTCCGGTAGACGCACCACTCCCGACATCTTTACGCCGTTTCGTAGCTTGTTGCAGCGGGAACAACTGGTGGAAAAAGAGAAAAAAAAAATAGTAATCATTTATAGGTAGCAAAGCTTGATGGTTGACGTCTTGTCATGCACCAAAATTTTATCTCGTAATTTATAATTATTTCATTGTGAATTAATTAAGTAATTATTGTTTTCTCTGTGAACACATACTGCAAATTCATGTATGAAAATCATAGCAATGAAGACCTTATATCATTTCGCTATAAGGTTTTATAGATTACTAGCTGTTACCCGCGGCTTCGCCCACGTAATATATAGCCTATGTCCTTCTCGGTAACCTAACCTATGTGTATGCAAATTTTCATGATGATCGGTTCAGTAGATACGGCGTGAAAGCGTAACAAACAAAGAAATAAACAAACAAACTCACTTTCGCATTTATAAAATTAGTTGGGAAGTTGGGATTGGGATGGGATATTGGGATGGGGATATTGGGATTGGGATCGGGATATTGGGATTGAGATGGGATGGAAACCCGGCATTACTCACATTTTGTTTTGTCCGATATGGATTTCCTACTAATTTCAGTCTGTTCCACTCGCCCCGATGATGGTCTTACATTAAACTAGTCGGCGAATCCGACGAAATAAAACGTGATGAAAGCCGGGTTACCACAATGAATGTATCTTGCGTAAGTTCAAATATTATTACTGGTATAGGTAAGGTCTATCCTTACCTATACATATTATCGCCTTTGAGTTCGTCAGCGCTGAAGAAAGCAGCTAAGCAATCTTGTAACGACACCACAGGGCCGTAGAACCACGACCTAAGCCAGCTCAGCAACCACCAAACCTGAAAAGGAATCACTGTTTTAGAACTTCATTTCTGAAGTCTTGTTTTCAGTACTGCTGATCTTGGCAGGGTCGCCATGTAATGACAGAAAAGAAAAAGAGACGAGAGTGTGAGTGAATGATAAATTTAACAATTCTATTTCCATTAAATTATAATAGTGAAAGATCTCGCCGTTTACGAATTGGGCTATATAGCTATGAAAAACAATGTCTTCGTTGTGATAAGGCCGATGATGATCCAGGTACACCTTAAACTAGACTAACTACAATGCTGTCATTGTGACATAGTCAGATGTCAGTCTGCAGAGATTTTAGACAGTTAGAATTCTTATGAAAATTTCTCTTTCGTTGTATATGTATTTGATTATACCCTCCGTTGGTGTCCCCGATTGTTAACTCGCACATTGATGAGTGTACAGATGCAAAATTTTACTTGTAGTAAAATTAGGTCTTAATATAACGCGATACCTATGACGAAAGTTATACACAAGATCGATCAAACAGATATTTATAGTAGATAATGTAGCGTCATCAACATACCCATGACTCCTGGGAGGTAGCAGCATTATGAGGTGGCTGTTGACACCGTAGCACTGCAAGATGTTCTCGGGAAGGAATCGGCAACGACAAGTCTTGGAACGTCTCCACACGGGTCGAAACCTAAAAGGATAAGAATAGCTATTACATAAATAATTCTATCATGAGTTTTTCTTATAATGATGCTTTTGTATTCATGATTTCCATGTATTCGCCTACTGACCAGCTAAATTTGACCTTTGGGTCTTATGATCTTAGTCTCTGTCTACCCTGTAAGGGATAAAAAAGTAATAAAGTAATGTAGATAGAAAGTGAAATGAAAGAAATAAAAAGTCACAGAAGTATCACGCTTACGAATGTTTAACACATTTTTTTTATTTGTATTTTTTTTGGGTAAGTGACCAACACTGGAGTTAGATTTTCGAGCTGCCACAAGGAATTGATACATTGGACGAACGTGAGAATTTGGGCCCAGGCGAACCCAAGGCACACATTTTTTTTTAAATTAATTATTGAATTCGGCATTTGTCTCCCATCTCACCGGTAAGTGACGATGAAGAAGAGGATATTACATGCCTATCCAAGAGATACCAATTTATTCTACTTTTGAATGTCCCGGGACTGTACTTGTCTGGAATTATAGACGTAAGTCCCTCAAGTCATTTTTGTTATAAATACAGTATTTGAAGAAGTTTGTGATGGGAAGTCAAGGGGTACAGTTGAAGTTTGCCTTAGACAATTATGCAAATTGATTTTAGTGGACTTTATAATATGAAATCTGTGTAGTTTGGTGTTATAAATGCTCGTGCTCATGAACAATTTGTGATTAAAGTGGACTGATAAATGGACTCGTATAGATTTGCCACCAGAAGCTCCCACGAAGCATCAAATAGCATACGCAATTTTTGATGCTACTTGAAAAATCTTTACCGTACAACACCGATACTTAGTATCTCATTATGCTGGACATCTATATATCGGTGGAAGCCATGATATAAAACAGAAGAAGAAGAGTATTTGAAATGGTCTTACCCTATCACAAATGAGGCACTGCACTGAAGACAGCAGTTTCCCGTCGAACACGTCAGAAATGACGCTTCTGTAACGGACGGAGTTTCCATCTCCGCTGCCGCACGACCCCGACGCTTTCCTGTGCAAACAATATAGATATTAAAATACGTAACAACCGGCTACTCGCGTAAATAGTCAGTTTTCGACCTTCGGATGAGGTCGAAACCTGTTAGCCAGTAGGATGAGGTCGAAACCTGTCAGCCAGTACCTGAATATTTACGTGAGTAACTCATCTGATGGTAATATAAGACTTTTCAATTTTCATACTTTTAGAATGAATTTTTCCAACCAATTTTAAACAAACTTAATGTATTGATTAATTAGTTAGTTCAGTATTAAGATTCCCATAACATTCGTCTTCAGCCACAAGCTTAAAAAAAATTACAGAAAAAAATCAAAATCTACTTTTATTGCAAATCCCCATTCAGTGGAAAGTGTGATCAAAACCACGAATAATTAATAAATAAATCGTTCGAAGGATTGTTTTGTCGACTTTTTGGAATTATTTAAGACTGGATCTTAAAATAGATAGATACCAAAATAGATAAACATCCAAGACCCAGGCCAATCTGCAAAAGATCATATAACCCGGGACCTTGTGTCGCAGGCTGGCGTCTTAACCATTGCGCTACGAATGCCGTCAAAAGTATCCGGTGAAAAATACTGCTTATTTATATTATTATCGAGTAAATCCTTAATTCTCTTACCGCGTCCTCTCAGGCCTCGACTCCGCCGCGTCGCTGGCCCCGCTGGAACAGGTCTCGTACCGCTCTTCCGCCTCACTCGAACATGACAGTTCGGATTCCGAGCCCACGTCGCGGTTCAAAGATTCACCACCTGCCAATTTAACATTGGATTTTAGACTTGATTGAAGTTCAGATTTCGGTTAGACAATCTTAAGAATTAGGTGGAGACAGGTAAGACAGGGCAGCCAAATAAGGCCAACTACACAAAATATCCTGTTCACCTAAGTAATGATATAAAATTAATAATTTGAGATATTTTTAACAAAAAACAAAAACCGACTTCACCCCTATAATTTTTTTTAATAAGCATAAGAAAATAATGGAAATAAGTGTGATCCAAACGGCGCATACCTGTAAACATTTTTTTGGTTTTCGAGTATTTTTTTCAAAAAGCGCTCGATACATTTCGATAAAAATTTAATGGGACCATCTGGAAAGTATTACCTACCGAACAAAAAAAGAATTTCTTAAATCGGTCCAGGCGTCTTCGAGAAATCGGGGAACATACATAAAAAAAATATAAAGATTACGACGAATTGTAAACCTCCTCCTTTTTTTGAAGTCGGTTAAAAACAAGACAGCTTACCAGTAAAATTGTCAGCAAGCGCTGCGTACGCCAAATGCCGTGCGCCTCCAAAGCTAGCCGACCTGCGATGTCTACCATCTGCCGCTGGACAACTCTCAGACACCCTGTAGAAAGATGACGTCATTACAGTTTTACTTCTTGTTTCTCCTGTTAGTTTTTAGTTCATCATCATCAGGTCTTTTTTAGTCTCCACTGCAAGAGCACGACCCTCTTTGTAATAACAGAGCCATATATTAGCCAGAGCAATCAGAGGCCTACATTCTTCACGCTGGCCAAACGGGTTGGAGAGGTCTCTTTGATGTTTATAAGCTTTGTTTAGCTTGTGCTTCCTAAATCACCTTCTACGACATTCAAGACTTGGAGTCATCCTATTCTACTCTATCGGGAACCACACGGCTAAGCTAGTTTTTACCCGACTACGGCGAAGCCAAAAGGAGGGTTATTTAGTTATTGGTGTGTAATAAGCAGATGTGATGAAACAGTATGCCGTGTGGTTTCCGGCAGAGTCCATATAATAGGACCACACCAAGTTTTCCTGTCGTGGAAGGCGACTTAGGAAACACAAGCTTAACAAAGCTTATAAACATCAAACAGACTTTTGCAACTCGTCTGGGCAGCGTGGAGAGTGTAGGCCAAATCCTCCGACTAGTCTGGCTAATATATGGCTCGGTACAGAGAGGGTCGAGCTCCTGCAGAGGAGACTAAAAGGACCTGATGACGATGATGATGTGGAGAAAATAAAGATACTTTACATAATTCAAGCTCTTAAAGAAGGTTGTATTTAACTCAAAACCCGGGTTGTAAGTTCGATTTACATCCTGAGGGAGGTAAGTAAATTTGAAAATCGAAGGCTGCCACGCGCCACACATCTGCTCCTATAATACTCTATTTTTTTGTAAACAACGCACTGGCCACCCGTTAATGGCTCAATGCAACAAGAGCGCAACGCCATATATAAAAAAAAAACTGTTTGGCGCGCATTTTCTTGCTTTATTGTTTCTTGGAAATTGCATATATTTTTCCTCGCATTCATGATGTAAAGTAGAGTGTTTAACTCTAGTGTAAATGATCAATTACACCCTCGAACTATAAGCGTCCTCGTTCGCTTCGCTCGCTCGTGCCCCTAAATATCTCGGGTGCAATTGATCACTTACAACCCTTGTATAACAATCTACTATTTTACTTTAGTTTTGATCTCTGTGAATATTTTTATTACCTTAAATAGCCATCAGTTCTGGACTCGCTGTATGATGAAGCGGCAGGCGATTTCCGCCTCATACGGGCGAAGAACGGCGCGTCGCTTGCTGCAAAAATATTTTTCACTAAATAATAAATAAATATATACGGACAAATCACACAGATTGAGCTAGCCCCAAAGTAAGTTCTTAAGAAAGACTTGTGTTATGGGATACTAACTCAACGATACTATATTTTATAACAAATACATATATAGATAAACATCCACTAAACATTATAGATCTTATAACCAATATTAAAGAAAACCTTAATCCCGGCCAAGTGCGAGTCAAATTCGTGCATCGAGGGTTCCACACATTTTTTTTATTTCTAATTACAAACTCACTGTTATCGGAATTTTTCCTTGAGTTATAAGAACTTGTTTCAGGTCAAATTGCATGATTTTTGGTCAATGAGAAGTACCCTATAGGTTTGTTTGTTTTTCGTGTGTGTAAGTGGCCAACCCTATAGGTGTTGATTTCCTTGCGATTTTAAGTCAATTCGCAAGATTTGCGACATGAACGGCTATATGTTTTGGCTTACGGCTACATCATCATCATGATGATGTAGCCGTAAGCCAAAAGATATAGCCAATGTGTAAAAGTGTGTCTAGTTTATGAAGTGCGGTTCCCGGCAGAGTAGAATAGAACCACTTCAAGTCTCCCCGTGGATGTCGTAGAAGTCGACTACGGAAACAAAAGCTAAACAAAGCTAAAAACATCGTGCCTCTCCAACCCGTCTGGCCAGCGTGGAGAGTGTAAGCAAAATCCTCTGACTGCCCTAGCAAATATATGGCTCTGGTAGTACAGGGAGAATAGAATAGCCATTTATTCCTTAAAATATAGTATAACAGAAGAGAGAGTCGTGCTCCTGCAGTGGAGACTAACAAAGACATGGTGATGATGACTACGTAAAAAAGCGTTTTTAGGCTGACTAAAAACGAGGAAAGCGCCAACGCTATCGTACCTCCAGAAGAAGCTGCCCGCCGCCTGACGTTAACATTTCTGCTGTCCTGGTGGTCTCCGTCCGCTTCTGAGCCTAGTTTGTCTTCTGGTGTACTATCGTATACCTGCAATGCAGAGATAATGTAAAATATTTGTGTTTTGTAAAGACAATCTTTACAAAAAATCATTGTGCTTGAGTAGTAGAGGTATAGTCTATAAAGATTTTGAATGCGTTGATATGATGTCCATACATTACCGGCTCTTTGAGTTCCTCGTGCAGCTGGTCCATGAAGCAGCGCAGGAACTCCTGCGTGTCGTGCTGGTGGTACCCGCGGAACATTGGGTGTACCTGCCAACACACAAATCATTCATTCATTTAAACTTTCGCGTTGCATGTTTATTAAATGCAATATCGGGAATTAACGCGAAACATACCGTTTTTTTTCAGACGTTTCGGCCGGTTTACACCGACCAGTTATCCAGTGACCACGGTCGGTGTAACCCGGCCGTCACGTCTGGAAAAAAACGCTTTGTTTCGCGTTAATTCCCGATATTGCATTTCATAAAAATCATTCATTCATTCAATCATTTATTCAATATCCATAATTAAACAACACAATACATTTTACAGTTATCGAACTGCGAAAACCTCGGGTTTATCTGTGTTTGGTAAGTCGCTGTCACTATGGGTACATTTGGGGAGAAATAAAAGACTTTTATAGAAATTGAGGTAGACGAGCAATACGTACCAAATTCTGAAGCGTTCAAAATTAATACCATTGCGCTTAGCTCACACCTAAACACTGTACCATATAATGTCTGGTTCTTGGAGTAGGGCATGTCGAACTCAGTTTATATAGACTATACGAGTATAGACTGCATACGAGTACGCGGGTCACCTTAAGTTAAGTGATCACCGCTGCTCATGAACAACTGCAACACCAGGAATGTTATAAGAGTAAGAGCGTTACCAGCCTTATAAGAAAACATAGACTCGTTTTTTTGAAGGATCCGATGTCGTTTCAATTTGGGAACACCGCCGCAGGAAGCCGATTCCAACGTTCGGTCGTACGTGGCAGGAACTTTCTTTTAGAATTTATGGTGGTTGACTGCCAGTTATACTAGGTAGGTACTACGGTGGTGAAATTTTGCGGCAAGTATCAGGTCGAATAATTCTTCAGAGCTTTCCCCGTGATAAATGCGGAAAAGAATGCAGAGCCAGACGATCGGGACGGCTGAAGTGAATCTCTTCGTCGACTTTAACGGATCGCACGATTTGATTTGATTAATATTGATAAGTATCATTGTGCATATTTTACACATCAGCGCGCGTCGGAGCGCGTTATATGAAGCAAAAGAAATTGGACCTTAAAATAAAGTAGATACATTTCAAATTTGAATGGCATGGCGGTGACGCCTCAAGACTTATTTTACGAATTGAAATATTGATAGTTTTGACCCTTAAAGGGGTGATTCTGTTTCAGGGGGGAAGGTTTTTGGTGAGTGCTATGAACAAATTTTTATACGGAAACAATCTTGAAAGCTCAAAAGAAATGATTTCGGGGAAAAGCTAATTACACAAATTTCTCATCCACGTTGTATTTAATTATTTGACTTACACTTCGGATCCCATATAGAATTCCAGTAGGTACGACGTAGCCTCTCGTTTTTCTGCTCCACATCTCTCTGATTAATTTTTGGTATGCACTGAAAAAAAAGACAAATAAGAACTTTTTTTGATTGTTCCAAGTTTACCCCAGTTTTAGATTATCTTATTACACCTTATAATAAATTATTATTTTATTGCAACTGAGTTTTAAAGCAGTTACAATCAACCGATTGAGCTGAATATTTGCGTAATTATGTAAGGTAGCAATACAAACCCATAAGACGTTTGCCGTCTATGAGTTCGGACGTGTTCATTTATTAATTAAACAAAATAAACATTTCGTTTGCTGCCGTGACCTAGATATTGATCTGAGTCACTAGTCGCGATTTGTGACTGTTTGTGTATTAATACTGTTTTTGTTATAATGTTCGTGTGTACATATAATCAATAAGTTTAAGTTTGACGATATGGAGGGCAGTCCCTTTAATCGGAGTGGTTTGACGCGCCGCAGCCCGCCACCCACGCCCTCTCCCGCTGCCGTGGACACGGAGGAACCGCCTCCTGAAATTATTTCTACGCCCGAGATACAGTCCTGGATGAACACCATAGAGTCGTGCCTTAAGGAGGTTTGCACTATTTCCTCGGAAGGGAAACTGAACACAGACCAAAAGTTGAAGATTAGCAACCTCTGCCGGAAAGTGAGTAATGGCACATCACAGATGGCTGTGCTGTACCAATCATTGAAGCAGAAGACGATTCTTTCCCATCATACTATACAAGCCCTTAAAGAAAACCAGGACTTATCAAAGCGACTTCTAGACCTCAAAACCAGCATTGAGGAATCTTCAAAGTCCACTCCCGCTGCATCCTCCTTCGCCGACATGCTTAAAAAGGGACCAAATAATTTTATTCAGCCGCCTAAAATAAATGCCGTAGCAATATACCCTACAGACAAGCAGAAAACCAGCGAGGAGACGAAGACACTGGTCCAAAAAATTATTAGCCCAGTTCAGATGCAACTTCATGTGCGAGGATTGCGAAAAACTAAAAATGGAGGGGTCATTATTAGCACCGAAAACAAAGTTGACGCTGAAAAACTAAAGCACTCGGTACAGCTGAAGACTTCGGGCCTTACAGTGGACGACCCATATAAGCGGAGGCCAAGAATTGCTGTAATTGGTGTGCCAACATCTATGCCAGATAATGAGGTCTTTTCTTGTATTTACAACCAGAACTTAGCCGATAAGTTACTGGGTTCAACTTTGGACAGCTTTTTGGGATCAGTAAAATTAAGCCATAAATCAGGAAAAAAAGACGCTGAGACCTGTAATTTCGTTATCGAAGTTCCTGCAGACGTACGTAAAGCCCTAATCATCAAGGACAGAGTTTTCGTAAACTGGTCTTCATGTCCTGTGAGAGACTTCACTCTGGTGACCAGGTGCTTCAAGTGCCAACTTTTTGGTCATGCTGCTAAAACTTGCCGGGAGACTGTTAACACCTGCAGTCACTGTGGTGGGGTAGGTCATTCTATTGAGGAGT
The DNA here is from genome assembly GCA_963082605.1 of Rhodophaea formosa. NCBI lineage: Eukaryota > Metazoa > Arthropoda > Insecta > Lepidoptera > Pyralidae > Rhodophaea > Rhodophaea formosa. Next base: position 6,992,581 of record OY720227.1, on the reverse strand, counting down.
GTACCAAGAAGGCAGACCCTCCAAAATGCGCTACGTGTCTTCGTTTCAAGAAACCGTGCGGCCATAAAACTGGTGACGCTGTTTGTCCCGCAAAATTGATTGCCGAAAAAAGGTATATTAATTCGGTAGATTATGGAGGCGCCTAAGAGCGCCACTTTTTGTTAGGTATTTTAGAACTTACTCTTCTTATTTTATTTTCTAACTATTGATAAGTTAATTTCCGACATAGACGATTTTTCTGTTTCTGAATCGATATCTTGCGAGGTCGAATCCTGCAAACAATATCTGTCTCCGTTTAGTCATCCATTAACCTTTTTAACGCAAAATATTCAGAGCATCAATAAGAATTTTGATAATTTCAATGTATTTTTGCATAGGCTCAAAATTGACTGTGACATTATTGTGTTAACTGAATGTTTTCTGCAAAGCTGCACAAACTTGCCTCCCATGCATGGTTTCAATATATTCCATAGTATGGATAACTTCAACAAGAATGGCGGGATAGTAGCCTATACCAGGAATACATTGGATGTCAGTGTCGAAGAGCCTTTCATATTAGACTGTAACCGTCTACTATTGAAAATCGGTTCTGAAATTGCCATATTAGCCATTTACCGATCACCGTCCCATACAAATATCAATGTTTTTACTGAGTCATTAAGTAATAGTTTGCAAAAATTATCCTCTTTTAGGCATGTCTTATTAATTGGAGATATTAACATTGATATTCGTCCTGAGAACGGCAACAAAGATGCTCTTGAATATCTCAATATATGTGCTTTTCACGGCTTACTCCCTGCTCATACGTTTATTACACGACCGAAAAGTGGTACCTGCTTGGATCATATAATGTTAAAAACAAATTACCGATCATTAACATTAGTACCTCACTCCAGTCTAACTGATCATAGAGCTGCCCTAACAACCTTAAACTGTAAATTATCAAACCGTTGCCAAACACAAGTAAAGACGAAAATATGCTATAATAAACTTGAAGACGATTTATGCAATATTGATTTTGACCCAGTTTATAATACTGCTGACGCGAATACCTGTCTGTCATACCTAATACAAAATGTTCGCCAAGCTATAATTGGCAATACAACTACGACGTATTTGAAAAACAAAAACTATAACATTAAGCCCTGGATTACACCGGGGCTTATCCGTTGTATGCGACATAGGGACAAGTTACACAAAACAGCTAATAATAATCCAGAAAACCTAATATTGCAGTTGTCATATAAAAGATATAGAAATTTTTGCAATAACCTTCTTAGAAAAATCAAGTGTAACTACGAAAAAACTGAATTGTTAAGTGCAGGTAGCAATAATAAAAAAATATGGCAGAGTATTAAAAAGTTGACTTATAGTACAAAACAGCGTGATGAGTCATCTTCGAGTTTATTACAAGCCCACTCGTCACAGCTGACATCTGCGAACATGGCAAATTCCTACTTTGTGAATGTAGGCAAATCCTTAGCAGACAAAATAATAAGTCAGTCACCCACTTTACTTCCAATTAAAACTACTTCCAGTTCACCCAAATCTTTTGTTTTGCTCGATACTGATGAAGCTGAGGTGGAATCTCTAATTTTAAACTTGAAAGATAACTGTGCAGCGGGGTGGGATAATATTTCTAATAATATACTAAAAAAATTCAAACACATACTAATCCGGCCACTAACTCATATTTTTAACATGTGCTTATCCGAAGGAACATTCCCTAGATGTTTGAAAAAAGCTGTCGTTGTTCCGATTTATAAGTCTGGTAACAAATATCAAGTCAATAACTACAGACCTATCTCATTATTACCGTCGATTTCCAAGATTTTAGAGAAAATTATAAACAACAGGCTTATTAACTACCTGGAAAAATACAACTTCTTATCGAAAATGCAGTTTGGATTTAGGTCTCAGTTATCAACAGCGGATGCTGTACATAACCTCACTGATTATCTAGTCCAGGAACTCGATGGTGGCAATCAAACCATAGGAATATTCCTTGACCTTGCCAAAGCTTTTGACACAATTTCCATACCCATCCTATTGCACAAGCTTGAAAACTTAGGTATAAGAGGAAATGAGCTTAAACTCTTCTCTAATTATTTAAGTGAAAGGTCTCAATGCGTGAAAATTGACAACATAATGAGTTCTGATCAGGAAAATACTTGTTTTGGAGTTCCCCAGGGAAGTATATTAGGCCCCACCTTGTTTCTTATATACATTAACGACCTGTGTAACATGAACATAGTAGGGGGAAAAATCATCTCATATGCCGACGACACAGCAATCTTGTTTTCTGCCAAGACAGTAGATGAACTATATAAAAATGCACAACAAGGTTTTAATGTTGTAAATAACTGGCTCCAACAACACCTGCTAACTTTGAACACCGATAAAACTAGCTTCATTCAATTTTCCATGCGTAACGTGCCGTCATCGCATGCAGACCTGAACATTTATGCACATCACTGCAGAGACCCTTTAGCTAACTCGTGCGAGTGCCCAAACATTACCAAAACCGAGAAAATAAAATACCTTGGTATTGTTATTGACAACACTCTTTGTTTCAAGCAACATATAGAGATTTTAAATGGCAGAATACGTAAGTTAATATTTGTATTCAAAAAACTACGATCCATCGCGGACTCAAAAATAATCAGTCAAGTCTACTTTGCCTTATGCCAATCATTACTAACTTACTGTATTACGTCATGGGGAGGTATGGCTAAAACATCTTTACTAACCATAGAGAGGGCACAGCGAGCGGTTCTTAAAGTCTCAACTTTCCGCCCTTTCCTTTTCCCCACTGACCTCCTCTTTAAATCCTGTAAGGTACTAACAGTTAGGCAATTATTTATATTAAACACAGTACTAAAACAACACGCCGCGCTGCCATACAGCACTGAAACTACTAATAAAAGACGAAAAGATATTGTTTGCTATAATAATATAAATACAATACATACTTTCTCTTCTAGATTTTTCTTATTCCTTGGTCCCCTTCTTTACAATAGGCTTAATAAAAAACTTGGTTTCTATCCTTATTCTTACGGTATGACGAAAAGAATATTACAAGAAGCCCTTCTCAATATGTCGTATGAAGAAACAGAGGATTTATTAACAGTTTTATCATAAGTATTATTAACATTTTTCTTTAAATATTTTAAATTTTACACAATTTTGTTAATTTTATTTTTCTATTTGTAATTGTTTATTTTGTATGTTTATGTCTAGCAATTTAAGTCTGAAACACAGGGTGCTTCTCACCTTAGCTCAGACAAAACTATGTTTGTACCTTTTTAATGTATGTCTATATTGTAATATTTTATACCACCTAAGAATTTAAATAAAGATTTATTTATTTATTTATTTACAACTTAATCAAAGTTGTGTTACTGCGAACTGGTAAGGCAGCATTTACAACAGCGTAATATAGACTCTAGGGCGTACAAATAGTGTACATTATCGCGTACTCACCGACTAAGCTCTGGTTTCTTTGCCCCGGCTACAATAACGACCGTAGCGCCACATTCTACATAGTGCGTACGACAGCAAGGAAGTTATGTTACAGCGAACTCGTAAGGCAGCTTTCACGACGGCGTAATATAGACTCTAAAGCGTACACATTGAGTACATTATTGCATACTCACCGACTAGGCCCTAATTTTTTCTAGTGCGTACGACGTCAAGAAAGTTGTGCTACTGTGAACTTTTAAAACAGCATTCATGACAGCGGTATATAAACTCTAAGGCGTACAAACAGTGTACATTATTGTGTACTCACCGACTAAGCTCTGGGTTCTTTGCCCCGGCTACAATAACGACCGTAGCGCCACATTCTACATAGTGCGTACGACATCAAGGAAGTTATGTTACAGCGAACTCGTAAATCAGCTTTCACGATGGCGTAATATAGACTCTAAAGCGTACACATAGAGTACATTATTGCGTACTCACCGACTAGGCCCTAATTTTTTCTAGTGCGTACGACGTCAAGTAAGTTGTGCTACTGTGAACTTTTAAAACAGCATTCATGACAGCGTTGATGTACTCACCGACTAAGCCCTGGTTTCTTCTCGCCAGTTAGAAAAGCCACCGCAGCGCCACATTCCAAGAAATACGACGTCAACGGGGCTGTTGCTGAGGGCTTGTAAGGCACCATTCACAACAGCGTAATATAGACTCTATGGCGTACAAAAGAGTACATTATTGCATACTCACCGACTTAGCCCTGGTTTCTTCTCGCCAGCTAGAATAGCCACTGCAGCGCCACATTCCAGGAAATACGACGTCAACGGAGCTGTGTTGCTGAGGGCTTGTAAGGCACCATTCACAACAACGTAATATAGACTCTATGGCGTACAAAAAGAGTACATTATGGCGTACTCACCGACTAAGCCCTGGTTTCTTCTCCCCAGCCAGAATAGCCACCGCAGCGCCACATTCCAGGAAATACGACGTCAACGGAGCTGTGTTGCTGAGGGCTTGTAAGGCAGCGTTCATGTAGCATGTGTTGCCCATGTTTTGGAGGCCCACTAGACCTGCTGACATAAAAATAAAGACAGCTCAATACAAAACGTTCATCATCATCATTTCGTGTAGGTGACACGGTCAGTCGACCATGCACACCCTAGTGTCAGAGTTCTTCGGAACCGCCTCTCAAAAAAAAAAAACAAAAAAAAGAAAAAAATGATAGATGAAAAATCAAAACGTTGATTTTTCATCTATCGTTCCTATTGTTATAATCTCACAAGTTACAGTAAGTAGCCAACACTGGCCATAGCTTTAAGCTGTCCATAGGCATCGGCGACAGCTTAACGACTCCATCTCATGACCACAACCTACCAACTAAACAAACAAAGAACTAATGATGATTATGATATGTTACCTCTACTACGCCCCTCATCGTCATAGTCCATATCGTCCGGGTCCAAGTCATCATCACCACTGATACCCAGAGACCCAAAACGAGCACTGCTGATGGAACCATCGAGGGATGTTGAGTCGGGACTAGTCTGCAAGAAAAACAAATTTTACTCATTAAGGGGGCACACTAGGCACAGTAGCGACGCCAATCATTTTATTCCTAATACTTTACAAATAGAAAGAAATTCAAGAATGTAAATCATATAAGCACTAGTAAATGACCTGAAGTATTTTTGAAATCATGTTTTAATATTATGAGAATCAGTCAGTAAGAGAAAACGTGATTACCGATTCTAATAGTTCTCACTGATTCTGATACTCGTAATATTAAACATGATTCTAAAAATACTTCAGGGTATTTACTAGTGCTTATATGATTTACATTCTTGAATTTCTTTCTATTTGTAAAGTATTAGGAATAAAATGATTGGCGTCGCTACTGTGCCTAGTGTGCCCCCTTAAAGTAACATAACCTTAGTCATAAGTAACCTTTGTAACAGAGATAAAATAAACGTTTTTTATTTATTTATTTAAATAAAAGCGCTGAACACACAAAAAAGACGTAAGACAAGGACGGGGCGCAGACATATGTCTCCTCCGCGTCTTTTTCATACTAAATGTATAGAAAGCTGTTTGCCTACTAAGTTAGTAGGCAAACAGGCATACAGCCCACCTGATGGAAAGCGGTCTCGCCATTGAGTCGTGGTGGAAAGATCAGCCAGTCTGCGTTACCGACTTGCTGTCTTAGCAGACTGTTGCCCAGGGTGCGCCGGACGCATAAATTACAAAGATACGTCACTCGGGGAGGCTCTTTCCTCGCACCACTAGCGGTTGCCGTAGCCTATAAACACCTACAACGCCAGGAGAGCCACTACTCTTTCATGTTTTTCTTGAAGGAAAGAAAAACGGAAAATGGACCAGCTGCTCTTCCCGCGCAGAAGCTGGCTAAGAGAATGAGTAAGATATGTGCCTGAGGAATTATTCCAATAGGCGATGCGGCTAGCAACCCACTACTTAACTCAGCTTCCTGATTTTTTGAAGTAGAAAATCAAGTCTTACCAATCCCTGCGCCAGCGCCGCTCTGATATGCACTTCCTTCTCGCAGAGGTAGCACCATATCCTCTCTGTGGACACATTCATGTGCACGCAGTGCGTCGGAAAATTCTGGAACAATTAATATAAATAAATAAATATATACTGATAAATCTAACAGATTGAGCTAGCCCCAAAGTGAGTTCGAGCAGAGCAGAGCAGCCAGAGGATTTGGCCTACACTCTCCACACTGGCCAGACAGGTTGGAGGGGTCTTTTTGTGTTTTCAAGCTTTGTTTAGCTTGTGTTCCCTATGTCGCCTTCTTCGACATCCACGAGAAAACTTGGAATGGTCCTCTTCTACTCTTACAAATACATAGTACATACATATAGTTATAGATAAACATCTAAGACTCAGGGCAATCTGACAGTTTACGTCCGCCATAAGGATTTTTTGCCGGCGTTATAAAGCCTATGACACTCCGAGGAAGAATACGAATCTAATAACACCTCACACTTCAAAGTCGGTCAAGCCATCTAAGCTACAAGACGCAACAATGGAACAGACAAACTTACATAGATAGATACATTTTTGGGTGGGTTAGTCGGGCAAAACGTTAACCCCAATTTTTTACAATTGTTTTAGTATGATCTCAATTTAAATAAAAAGGTGCTATGTAAAGTTTTGGCAATTAACAACGTGCAAATAACAATGAAGTAATTAAAACTACATGGTTTTGCTTTTAATAAAGTACATTCATTATTGTAATCGATAAGCTTTAGTAATCTTGTCCAGATCGAACCGTGGATACATGGTTTTGATATTATTATAAAAACAGTTAGGTATAATAAAGACCTTCAGTTTCGTATGTTAACTAGACCATTCGAAAACATAAATATTTTAATAAAATGCTAATATTATAAAGAGAAAAAAGTTGGTTACTGTTTGTTAGTTTCATTCAATTATAGAACCGATTTTTAAAACCTATTTCACCTAAAGAAAGCTACATACAGACATGATAGTGGTCTAGTATAAAACATTTTCATTTAACTATTATAAAGCTGAAGAGTTTGTTATTTGGTTGAACGCGCTAATCCCAGGAACTACTGGACCGATTTCAAAAATTCTTCCACCATTTGATAGTTGTGTTATCCCTGAGTGCTATTGGGTAAGTATACCACGGGCGAAGCCGGGGCAGACGGCTAATTTATTATATGCTTACAACTCATGCAGACAAAGTTGCGGAATAAATAAATAAATATATACGGACAAATCACACAGATTGAGCTAGCCCCAAAGTAAGTTCGAGACTTGTGTTATGGGATACTAACTCAAGGATACTATATTTTCGAAACCATCCGTGTCGCAGGCAGGCGTGTTGACCGCTGCGCCACGGAGCTCGTCGCTTGAACTAGTAAATTCATAAACAAGTCCTGTTAAATATAATGTTTTACATTTACTACTGCAAATATTACACCAATTTGTAAGACCATTCATACATTCTTGTTCTCCATTAGAGCATTTTATCAAAAGGGGCAAAGATTAAGCATGACAAATACTTCTTACACAAACAATTCCTTGTAGATATTTTAGTTTTGAGTTTCTACAGCATTCTTATAAATAGTTAATTTATTCGGATTCGCCCCGGCGCATAACATGTTCTAGATATTATGGAATCAGTCAGCATGAAAATTGATTCAATCGATTTAAATGTTGCTTTATTGAGATAAATTATATCTTTAGAGGTCTGAGTAATTGTGTTCATATATGTCAATCCCTATATATATACCTACCATATCACAACTCAACTTAAAACGCTAATCGAAGCAACGGGCGACCCTCATCCTGGCAGCTATTTAGTGCAGCGTATAAGTATCGCTATTCAGCGGGGAAATGCTGCCAGTATTTTTGAAACGTTGTCTTAGTATTGTATTTATAATTTTATTAATTACTTATATTTTGGTATTGTTGTTGTATCAAATAAAGAGACTATAAATACTGTTATACATTCAAAACCCGTCCTGTAAAGTTTCTGACAAAAAAGGTGCCGAAAACGTTGGATGCATGTTCTCGTATTGAGATTCACAGAAATATAATAATAATAATTGGTTAATATTAGAGTAGGCCAAAAAAATAAAAGGGGCCGTTATAGCCAGGCCAAATGTGCACATAAAAAAGCAACTTTCGGTACATTAATGAACAAAATCCATATATGTACATAGAAAATGAATATGAACTCCGGAAGCTTTCCGAAAGTGTTTATTATATACACACTGCCTATATCATGCACGTGCGATTCGAGTCATTTTTATTTTGAGGCAACTATTCTAGAATTTCGGATGTTAACTAAACCCTAATCTCATTCTCTAGTACCTAGGTACTAGACTTTAGTACTTTTTTTAAAACAACAAATGATTCAATTAAATTATAAAATAATTAGATTACTAGCAAATCCACAATTCTACATATTAATTGGTAAATGACTAATGCCACAAATTCTTTGTTCTAGTTATATATGATTCACTCTGTTTATAAAGACGCGTTTGGGGTGACTTGCAGAAACGGCGGCAAAAGGACTTTGACTGCATTTAATTATATGTATCCTCACTCATGTCTGAATACATATAATAATAAATAAATATATACGGGCAAATCACACAGATTGAGCTAGCCCCAAAGTAAGTTCTTAAGTACGACTTGTATTATGGGATACTAACTCAACGATATGTACTATATTTTATAACAAACTAGCAGTTACCCGCGACTTCGTCCGCGGTGACTTCAGGTTTGGAATGCGGGGATTATAAAATATGACGCTACAAAGCGGTAAACTAAACATATACCCCGATTTACCCCCTTAGAGGTTTAATTTCGGGAAACTATTAAAAATGTTACTCATTATTTTTGCCGTTCTCAATTCACACGAAATTTCATACAAATATGTCCAAGGAATAAAAAGTTTCATATAAACTTTAATCCTCTATTTCACCCCCTTAGGGGAGGACTTTTGAAAAATCCTTCCTTAGTGGATGCTTACGTCATAAGAGGAATACGTAAGCAAAATTTCAAATTTCTAGCTCTAAGGTTTGGCCTGCGCGAGATCTTTGATAATTGCGTTTTCGTTGAAAGCTCCCAAACGGCTCATTTTTTTACGACACCTCCAACAAATATTGTTGGTATATACATAAATGTATACATAAACTTAACAAACTATATACTAAAACCTTTCTCGAGAACCACGCTATCCATTGGAGAAAACCGCATGAAAATCGGTCAGGTAGTTTTGGAGTTTATCGCGAACAGACAGACAGACAGACAGACGCGGCGGGGGACTTTGTTTTATAATATGTAGTGATCCAAGACATCCAAGACCCAGGTCAATCTGAAAAAGATCATTTTTCATCTTGACCTGACCGGAGATCAAACCGGGGACCATCCGTGTCGCAGGCCGGCGTGTTGACCGCTGCGCCACGGAGCTCGTCGAGTTATATAAGACTTTTTTCTGAATTTCATTTCTGCAGCAAACTTTTTTTATGTGGGATTCCTAAAGTAAATTGCTTGCCAAGACAAATCAGCCCAAACACGATCAGTCTTATTTTGAAACACGAACTTAAGTTGGTCCCAGGTTTAAACCATTGGCCGCCTAAAATAAAATGTCCAAGTCTGCTGAGAAAACACGAAACTGATAAGTGTTGCCTATTTTGGTTGGATATTGGTTTAAACCAGGTGCATATGTTAGTCCTCGTATTATAATAAGACGGGATTGGATATTTTTAAGTTTAAAAGTGCCAAAGCCACCTTCTGGCTCCATCATTAGATCAGGACTATGATACCATAATATTGCATTGTCATCTGACTTACATAAGCATACAATATATCAGCCCAATCCTTGCTCAATCAGTTAAGCTGGTAGGTATGGTAGAGTAGACGGTAGAGTCTACTCTACCATTTTCTCTATGCGTCTACTCTACCATTTTCAAACTGGGCTCTTTGCAAGGGGAAAACAGTATGTATTTCAGGCATGATACTCATTTACTTTAAACTGATGGTTATCAAGTACTTACCTTTTGGTGTATAGTGCTGTGGTCATTCTTCACTTCAGAACAACCGATATGATGACAGTCCGGTTGCAGGCAGATCCAAAGGTTGGGACCCGGGCAGCCACAGTCGAAACACGTTAGTGTCTGTAAAAAAAACACCTTTTATAAAATAAATAAAATAATTTTATTTCAGACTTAGGTCCATATTTTGTTAGTTACAAATTCTTACATCCTATGTTAGTAAAAAAATAAATAAAATGTAATAGGTATATTTCGTTTAGGAACCTAGTGCCTCCAAATAGGACAGTCGGGTCTTTCCCGGACAACACAGAGGATACTATTTTTATGTAGTGCTACTGTACTACATCTAGAACGATTTCGCACAAAAAGTTTTTTGTGTAGATTTACTGATAATTAATGTTTTATGAATATTTTTCTTGGGTTTGTGCTGTGGGACATTACTTCTTATCAAATTTTATTATTCTATGTCTGTATAATATAGTACATACATGGTCACTATACAAACTTTTAAGTCAATATTCTTTTTTGATTGCATTGATCAATATATCTGTTTAGATTGCATTTACTTAAGTTAGGTTTTTTTATAGTCCCAAGAGACATTTTTTTTGTGTGTCCACAGATTAGACATATTGTACTCCTGATTTAATACTTTTAAATGCTAAAATTGTAACATGGAACACAACATCAACAAAATAGAAATTGTACCATGTACACAATAATGTGTAACTATTAAGTTAACCAAAATAAAGTAGGTTATTTGGTGTGCAAATAACATTTATCTAGCTCAAGTAGAAATAAATAAACATCTATTATAATATTTTACCGATATGGTTATTATCTACGTTATATACAGAGTGTATATAACGTAGATATTTTTGCACTCGCCGGGACGTTGAGGTGTCAAATCACGCAAGCAGGCGGACGTCAGAGCGGATATGTAACATTGATTAATCTTTGAAATAATAATTAGCACTCATTTTTATTTCTTATGCCTTATGCATCGCTAAAGAAAACAATTACGACTACAAGTACTACTACTACTAACTTTGTGTTAACTTTTGTTACCTACTGTATTGTATTTGTAAATCACTGAATAATTATTTTTCTATTCTATTCTATGAAGCATATTTTGATTAATATGGTCTCTGAAAAAGCTCGAGTGGATACCATTTCCAATCAACATATCAGTGACAAATTCATCGCTTACTAAGAAGATACACCAGGTTTATGTCCACACCCTTTGAACTGTTATAATCTGCACACAATAATCTTTTTGCTTGCAGACCAGCATGAAGACTTTTAGTATGTAAGTAATTGTTTAGCCAATGTTGTTATTCTAATCATATGCATAAACCTTCGGATAAGATACAATAATACTTGACTTAATTATCCCGATAATGTGTTCCCAAAAGAATGTTAGCCTTCGAGGCTACAGGCGTAAGTTAGTTTACTTCTAAGGCAATTAAAAAAGTAAACAAGATACAGCAAAACTAAGAAAAAAATGGTAGTATGCAATAATGCGGTACTAGGACTTCATAAACATATAGGAAGTCCAACGAGATCGCATGATACCCGCTAGGAATTCACAAAGTGTTACACAATGATATTAGAGTAGGGAATCGTAATTGTATGCCTATTACTGACCATTGATGTTTTAGGTTATGTATTCGAAAAATTATTCTTACCTCTTTTGATTGCCAAAGCTCCTTCCCCAAAGAGTCAGCAAGCTTATTAAGATGCTCACACGTTACTCCTTTATCCATTGTGAATTACAATTATTTCCGTAAATACGAAACCAACTTTACTGATACACTAAAGTCTTGTAAATAAAGGACATTATCTATACTACAGCAGGTCGTAAACGAAAACTAATTATATTTGGACGAACTGAACAGCGAACGTTAAGTTTTAAAAGGAACATTTTGAAGAAAAAGCTAATAATTGAATTAGATTACAGAAATTTCCTACAACACAAAACCTTTTCGTGACGAGCGAAAAGTCAGCTCCACTCCCTATTCTGTACGACTTGATTTCACTATATTAACTAATTTGGCTTGCTTTGACTCTTTCTATTGGGTAGTGAAAAATAGAGATAGAAAGTGAAAAATGACATTTGTAAACAGATTTCGAAATGAAATCCACTTTCAGAATAGGGATCCAGATAAGTGTTACCATATTGAGATTGAGATAGGTTGAAAAGATTAAAAAATTGGACAAGTGAGAGTCGTGCTCGCAAAGAAGGGTTCTGTAGTACCAAGCTGGCCTCTATAATTTTTCGCCAGCAAAGATTACTTTGTTTTTCATAGTGTTTGTATGAATCACAAAGTTGTGTATGTGGTTTATGAAAAACTGCAATAACTCATATCCTACTAATTATATGTTAAGTTAATAATATAAAAATAATAAGTTTGCTTTGTTACTAACACTTTATGGGTTGTAAAGCCTGAAATAATTTATTTTTTCATATCTTGTTAAAACCAGTTTTCGTTGAGTTTCATTGAGATACAAATCAATCTTAATGAAACTCAACGAAAACTGGTTTGATATAATGTACTTATTCTAAAAGTAAGAGAAAGAAAGAAATATATACCTATTTATTTGGTGCATAAAGTTGATAAAGTCAACAAACAAATACTTAAGAGGGGACACACACACAGTATTACACAGGCATTTCAACGATTCAAAAGTGCCTCAAATAGCCATCTTTTAAATTATTCACTCTAATAAAAATGGTTTTAGAAACCTCAATGTGATTTTTAAAGACTTATCTATAGACGCATATCTAGAGCATTTTTTAGTTTCATTTCCATTTATGGGGCCTCCTATTTTATTCTTTTATTTTTTATTTCTGTATAAAAATCATCACATCTTCCTATCAACTTTGAACATGCTGGACATACAATACGGACAGAAAGACAAATAGACAAACATGACGAATCTATAAGGGTTCTGTTTTTTGCCATTTAGCTACGGAACCCTAAAAACGCACAGGAGATGAACTGAGGCCCCAGTCAGCCCCACACAAACTCAACGCAGCTATTTTAAATTGGTTATTCTGAATAACTACAACATCTACAAACAACACTGCAATCGGATGGAAAGCAAATCGGAAGTAAAGCAAATCGGACGTGTATTCCCACCATAGAGAACGTCCTTGTCTTTGGTTTTGACTGACAGTGACAGTAAACGTCAATCAAAACAAAAATCAAAACTGAGTGAGTTTTCTTTCATGCCAGATTTCAGCAACAAAAACAATACAAATTGACTAAAAAAGTAGAAAGCAATCCTTGCGAAACAGCGAAGTGAAGGAACTGTAAAATAATGACGTCGGCTTCTTCAAGCAGTGCCCGTTCTCTTTTTGCGGAATCCAAACAGCGATTGGCGGAGCGCGTTCAAGTTAATATGAACAATATATCTTCCCTGGCTCGGCAGATACAGAGAGGATCCAAATCTAATGAAGTATGTTGTATTCATGTAATAGATCCATATCCATACTTATATTATAAATGCGAAAGTAACTCTGTTTTTCTCGCTTTCACGCCAAAACTACTGAACCTGAACATAAGAATGGACAGGCTGCTTTTTTTCACACGGATGAAGTCGCGGGTACAGCTAGTATTTAATAACTGGACCAGCCATTTTATATAAAATTGTCCATTCCAGCTTTTATCAAAAGCTGGTCGTGAATTTGCTGGAACTGAAGGCCTCATGGAAAGCAGCGAGGAAAACCTGAAGAAGATGCAGCTGATCTCCATACACATGGGCTACCAGTTTGAGAACATCCACAAGTCTGCCCAGATGCTCTCCGAGATTAGTGAGAAGGTTGCTTCTATGCAGAGATGACACGCAGCATCCTAGGTTATATAGTAAATATGTTGTTGATCCAAATATCTAATTTTTTGATCAGAACTAACATGAGATAAGAACATTATTAAAATAAGTAAGAATGGGTTACTCATGTAAATAGTCAGCTACTGGCCGACATGTTTTGGCCTCATCTGGATCTACTCCGGATGAAGTCGAAACATGTCGGCCAGTAGCTGACTATTTATCTGAGTAACCCGTTGTTACTTATTTTAATAAGATATCAAATTATTGTTTTTTTCATTATCATTGTCATCATCAGGTCTTATTTTTAGTCTCCACTGTAGGAGCATGACCCTCTCTGTATTACCATACATTATCCAGAGCAGTCCGATTTGACATACACTCTCCACGCTGGCCAGACGGTTGGCAAGGTCTCTTTGATGATTATCAGCTTTGTTTAGCTTGTGTTTCCTAAGTCGCCTTCTACAACAACCACTGGAAGACTTAAGTGGTCCTATTCTGCTCTGCTGGGAACCATAGGGCTTGTTTTGTGTAACATGTACCTATTAAATGTAATGAAAACTGTTGTAGTGTGCCCAGACAGAAGGCAGGCAATATTTATGTGGGTGATGGCAATGATTGGTTCAAATTCAAATTCAATCGTTTATTTAATATAGGTTTCTTTGAACACTTATTAATTGTCATATATGTCTTTGTGCAATTTCCAAGATTCTGGGCATACTACAAGGAGACATAGTTCAATTTTAATTAGGTTTATTTTAAGTGTAGAGAGAGATAGATTTATGATCCTTTATTCATGTAGAATTAAATACATAGTCGCATACTGTGGATTTAATTGTACTTATCACAATTTGAAAGACACAAATTGCAATTAGTACTTTTAATTCAAAATTAAAATCTTAATCAATTAATATTTATAACACCATATACCTACACAAAATATGTTCAAAGAAGTTACCTAGTCAATAATGTGTTTAAAATTATTAAAGTAGCGACATTGACACTACATCTTGTTTTAATTTCTGTCCTTAAATTACTTAATTAATATGACACACCAGCTATGGCTGAATGCTAATAATAACCCTAACTAGGGGTTGTTATTAGCATGTTCTTAAAAAAGGGTGTGAATAGATTTCTTCTGGGTTGGCAACGCGCGACTGGCACCCCTGCCCCCTTATTTACTAACTCGGATGACTGGTGTCGATGCCTATCAATCTAGAATTTACAGTTACAATGCGGGTTTTGCTTGCTCGAAATTTTTATTTGGAATACAAAAACCGCATTGTAACAGTAAATCCTAGATTGATAGGCATCGACACCTGTCATCCGAGTTAGTAAATAGCCGGCTGGTGTTGCAGGCGGCCATAGGTTACGGTAACCGCTTATCATTAGGTGGGCCCTATGACTGTTTGCCTACTTAATTGTATAAAAAAATTAATGTGAACTCTTCGTATATGTATTTACTTACTGTATCTAGGTTGCACATAGAACATGAACTGTATCCGCCTTAACTTCTTCCTGTAAATTTGCTATAAGTATCTCGTAGGCGTTGTTTTGCTAGTCCTGAAAATCACTCGCTCAACACCGATTTTCAATAATATTTAGGTAGGTATTTCACTTTTTCTTTATCGCGGTCATGGTGTTTTTTAAACCAAAGTGAAACTTCGGGATCTACCATAAGGCCGTCTGCTGAGCGTATGGTGGGCCACATAGAAAAGTAAACAATCCCCATATACTATTGGTACTATTATTATCTATTGGTGCTATACTTTTTCGCGTCCACTGTACCTATAAGTGTTTTTCGCCCGGGGTGGACATCAGTTTGGTACAAAGGTGATAATAGTACATTGTGTAGCAAGGGCGGGATAGAAGACATTACGTCAAACGAGCGACTTCTAACAAGCACGAGGCAAAGCCGAGTGCTTTTAGTAGTCCGAGTTTGTAATGTCTAATACCGGCCGTGATACACACAATGTTTTTCATCTCACCGAGTAAATAGTAGTATAAAAAAAAAATATTTTTCATATTATATTGGTTGAAATTGAATAGTATGAATATTCTATATAGTTTACCTTGAAAATTAATATTTATGCGTCTGCAAGCTGGCTGATTATATTATCTATATCAACATTATTAACCATGTATTCATTTATCATAGGGTATGTATTTCATGCAAATTAATGAAAATTATGATTACTTATAAATATTATGCCTAAAAATAAATAGCGGTAAACAGTGAACAGAAAATGCATCCGAGGATTACACAGATAACAAAAATGTTTTATCCAAAAAGTGGAAGTCAAAGATCGATGAATACAAACAGCCAGCCACGCACGGCCATTTACGATTCCAAATTTGAATTAAGGACAAATCTCGCAGAATTGTTCAAATGTTTTTTTCATCGGGTTCACTGGCAATTCCAAATTTGAATATTCGACTAGAAAACTTTTTGGATGTAGAAGATTTGACGCTTGTGCATGGTATAGTGCCCTATTAAATTTAAAAAAATACTTTATGCGCTCTCGGGCTTTATGGAATTTGTATGAAATCTTATAGCCCGTGGTCGTAATAGCGACCATCCAGCCCACTTTGCTTGCATTTAATGACACTGTTTAAGGGCAGGTGAGATGAAAAGATATTAACAAGTGACCAAGGCATCAGGTCCTAAGAAGTAACGGAAAAGCCTTTACCATAATAGCGTTTTCTGCTTTATCTTCCATGAATTGCTCGAGTGACATTCATCCATTTATTATCGACTAGCTGTTACCCGCGGCTTCGCCCGCGTGATTTATAGCCTATGTCCTTCTCAGTACCCTAACTTATGTGTACTTATACAAAATTCCATGATTATCGGTTCAGTAGATACGGCGTGAAAGCGTAACAAATAAACAAACAAACAAACAAACTCACTTTCGCATTTATAATATTAGTTAGAAGTTAGGATAGGATAGGTTGGGATAGGATAGGATTAGGATGAATGTGAATGTCCGATTCTTCGACTATCTATCATCATCTTAGCCGCAAGAAGTCCACTGCTGGGCATAGGTCTCCCCTAACGATTTCCAATACGACCTATTGGAAGCGTACCTTCGTCTATCTAAGTAAATAGTCGATCAATGACGAAAAGCCTTCATTAATACCTAACTCATTTTTTCTTTTGAATGTTCTTCTGATTGAACTACGAGGCCACGCCACGAAGGCCTTCCGTTTCAATAAAAGTAGGTATATTTTACTGTCTGAGACAAAAAGGGAAGGCTTTTGCCCAGCTGTGGGACCTGAAAATGTCTGAGGGCATCATCATCATCATCAGGTCTTTCAAGTCTCCACTGCAGGAGCACGACCCTCTCTGTACTACCAGAGCCATAAGGGCAGGAGGCCTCTCCATACTCTGAGGGCATACTACCTAACATTAAGTAAGTACCTACTTTGCATGTACGGGCCCTATAACCATAATGTAACATTCCTGCTTTCACTAACTTGGACATTCGTGATCGGCTGGTTTCCTTAGTCCTCTAGTCACGATTCGCCGTTTACCATAGACGCATCTGTTTGTTACACTAGTAGTTACTTGCGTTCTTACTAAAATGTTTGAAAATATTAGTGAAAATAATCTTTTATGAGAAAAACAAATTCGGTAATGAAGTATGGAACAAATTTCAATGAAATTTCTATGCGACCAATATGAAGATATTTTCCGAGTCCCCGCATAAGTGATAGAGTTGTGACATCCAATTGACAACCTCCTCCGTTTCTGAAGTTGGTTAATTAGATCTATTGAGAGCCATGTCGTCTCCAAGTCCAAGTTATAGCTATTCTCCCGCGACTTCGTCCGCGTAAATTATAGCCTATGTCACCCGCAGATTAAATTAGCTACCTATAAGTGAAAGAATTTTGAAAATCGGTCGAGTAGTTACGGAGCCTATTTAATGCAAACAAACAAACAATCAAATCTTTCCTCTTTGTTAAATTAGAAACGCAACGGCACACTCCTTACAAAAATAAGAAGTGTGCCATATGTTTGTCCTCCCGCGAACGTGGCATTAAATCAATTGGTAGCGGCGCTGGCGACTCTACGAGTAACTCCCATCCGCCCCGGTGAGCCTGCTCCGGGGTACTATTTTTGAACGCATGACACTCGTCTTCGAGCGATTTTTCCATACAAAAATCCTTCGAAGACGAGTGTCACACGTTCAAAAATACACACACAATTAGTGACGGGACGGTTGGGAAAAATTGATTCATCGACCTCGGTAGATCGGCCCCGACGTCCAACGGGCAGATGGCACAACTCAAGTACCATCTTCCCCGGTGCGTGTTTTTAACGGAGCGAATAATTTATTATCCTGATAATATCTCGAGAGTTACTCTTGAAATATTCTTAGAATATTAAATTAAATTATATATTCATAATTAAATCAAAATAAAATAAATATTTGAGGGAAGCTCCCGTATGACAAATAGGATTTTTTGCGTTTTTGTTGGATAGTCTTGTGACTAACTAATTTAATTTACATAATATTCTGAGAATATTTCGTAATGTTATCAGAATATTAAATTATTTGCTTCGTTAAAATAGACACACCGGAGTAGATGGAACTTGATCTGTGCCATCTGCACGTTGTCCCGATGGGGCCGATCTACCGGGGTCGATTAATAAATTTTTCCCAACCGTCCCGTCACCGGGCAGGTTCACCGGGGCGGATGGGAGTTGCTCGACTCTAGACTAGGAACACCGCCCACGGCCTCGCAAATCCAGGGCGCATAAGTGTGTTACTATAAGGGATTAAAAAAAAATGGGATTAGGGACAGCACTAGGCTAAATCTGCCCCAATGTAAGTGCATATTGCATCACACACATCAATGAATGAATAAACTGTGTTTACCTACGTAATATAATTAGGTAGGTACTAGGTATATCTGCGTTGAAATTTTTGTTTTGCGTTACTGCATTTGTTAACGATCACAAGGGTATAAAATTACAGGTTTTGTCCTTAGACCTTGCAGAGGTTTTGGTTCTATTTGGATTGGTGCCAAATCAAAACTGTTTCTTGGGTCAAATTTGCGTGCCTTGTGTAAATTTAATTCGTTTTACTTGTATTTCGGCTGGTAGAATAAAATAAAAGTTTGTATAAACTTTTTTCAAGCTTTGAAAATGTATAAAATTATCAATTCTAAAACTTTGCTGGCCTCTAGCAATACTTATTCCACTACATTGCAAAAAATTACTTTTAAACGGTAAGAAAATGTTCCATAGGTACCTTGCACAATTTAATGTTCAACATATTTATCATACCTACAATAATTACATTCGTCATAACAATATATTTATGAAATTGGTAAGTATTCTTTGTTCTGAAAACGGTACAAGGTTTTTCAATTCAATGGATAAAATATTGCTTTTCTTAAAATCTTATCTTTTGTACTTTTATTACCATCTTCAAGGTTTATGATATTGTCCTTTCGAAACTATTCATTTAAGTCATTCTTAAACTTATCTGCATTGCATACCTACAGATATATGCATCATTTGTAGTAAGTAAGACCTATTATATTATACCACGTTCGTATCCTGCGTATCCTAAACACGGTATTAAAATAGGACTAAGTTGATCTTTGAAATCTCTGCGCAAGCTATCAATTCTTCAAGTTGCAAGAAATTTTCAATTGTATAAACATATTTTACTTCTATGATTAAACCTTTCTAATTTAATTCTTCCGGGTTAAGTGATACACGTATGTAGGTAGGTATACAGTGGCAGTTCTATCAACATTTCAGATGGTGCTATATAAAAGATGGGCGCCTCTATCCTTTCACTATTGCCGCCTTTCATCTACATTTGACGTGCCGTTATCGCTGGGAGGGAGGTAATTATACTGATACTTATTGCGAGTTTATGGGGGAGGTAGCCCAAATTAATATTTTGCCCTCTCTATAAGTACAATGATTTCGGCGCCTCATGCATGATGGCGTCTGACGCCCGGTGCGTTTGGAGCGGTCCGACCACAGTCATTCTATATAGAATAGACTAGCTGTTACCCGCGGCTTCATCCGCGTGTTATATAGCCTATGTCCTTCTACTGAGAAGGTAATCCTAACCTAACCTCTGTGTATGCAAAATTTCATGATGATACGTTCAGCAGATTCGGCGTGAAAGCGTAACAAACAAATAAACCCACTTTCGCATTTATAATATTAGTAAGGAATTAGGATGGTGTTGGCATGAATATACATGGAAAAACATAGGGAGAGGCAAGGGGAATAGGAGGAAAAGCTGGTATACAGCGTGTAGATAAATTGACCCTCGACATTCCCTTAAAAGGATAACTCAGACCGTCAATATGAACAACTTCTCCTATGGGACTAATGCCGGGAACCCGATTTTTTTTACTTTCCCTATTATTACAATTCATCCAGTGTACAATTTATCCAGTGTACAACAACGTGTACAATTTACCCAGATGGACAACGCTTTTGTACAATAATGTAAAAAAAATTAGGTCATCATTGGTCCCATAAGAAGAGTTGTTCCGTATTGACGGTCTGAGTCACCCCTGTAATATGTGGAGGGTGAATTAACATTCTGTATATCTTCACACTCAAGCCTTAAGGCACTGTAGCGGAAATAAATAGTGCCAACAAAAACATGACCGTTCACCTTTCACACCAATTAACGCAAAAAATGGCACAAAACTCCCGGCTTATTAACAATCGTGTCGTGCCATTGTATCCAATACCCTACTTGAGCCACTTTCCTTTTTTTTTCCGCGACATCCAATTCTATCAAGCACGAGGTTACACAACCGCCAACTTTGACGTTTTGATATAATTTTTACTGCTTTGTGCCTTCGCCAACTTTAACAATACACTCTCCAAACTGTATTTGCTAAAATTATCGCCCGTATTTTGCAAATAATAGAGGTTAAAATAAACATGTGTTGTGGTTTGTTAGCGGCAAAGTTAAGCTGGTGGTATGATATGATCGTGACTTCAGAAGCGACTGGTAGTAGTTACGCAAGCCTTTGTAATTATCTGTGCTCTGCCGAAAGTGCAAAATTAGTGGGAGCGCTAATGTTAGAAGCAGACTTGCTCTGTTTTTACGATGCGCCATTGTTTCTGGGTTAGCGTTTTGCAGTGGGGTCATTAGTCATTAGTTTCGTCTTGTTGCTTTGTTACCGAGTAGAATTTGTAGTGGTTAGGCTGTGTAATAATAATGCTTACTGCCCAAGAAGAAACTTTTGTGTTTCTGACACAATTTTGAGTTGAAGTAACATGAAAATCTTACTTTTATTTAAACTGTTGTTCGGTAAATTAGGTGTGTCAAACCCACGTCCCTTTACTTTTGGTGATGATGATCAGTGGTGATTTATTTCTCTAGTTTTCCCTTCCCCTACCACTGCCTTAACTCTACTCTACCATACACTCTACAGCGATTTGGTTACACTAACCATAAATATATAGGTACGCTTAGTAAAGTAAAGATCGAGTACCGTAGTGCGGCACAGCGGCAGTGCTACTTGCTAACAAAATTCAAATTTCGTGTAGACATTTTATTACCAAAACTGGTAGAGTTACTTGAATTGGTAGAGTAATAGGCTAGTGTACTCTAACACTTACTCTTCGCGTGTACTGGAGGTTTAAGTAAGTAAGTACTAGTGTATACTGTAAGAAGTGAAGGATAGTTCCTTAAGTTCTTACGCAGTCTCTAGTTTTACGGTTTATTACACCTCTCCTTTTCTTACGCGCTTTTGTAATCCAGAACAGTTTGTAGTCGTAAAATTAAAGCAATTATATTGCGTTTTCGTGCCACAACTGTAATAATACTGTCTTCAGACGCAACGTTTGAACCATTTCTCTAAGATCGCGTTCACTAGCCTAGATTTGCGATGTGAGTATCGAACTTCTACGACGATCCAGGAGGTAAAGGATATGGCATGTTCAGAAAAGTATTAAAAAGAAAAAAGTGGCCAAAGGCGAGTTGGACTCGCCCTTGTGGTTCCGTCGCAGCAAGCTGATCTAAGACAATATACCACATGCACTTTGAGTTAAGTTGATTTGTCTGCTTCCGCCACCGGTTAGTTCAAGCAAACTATTGCTGGCCAGTGCCCACCCACCACTGCTAGTCCGTTTATGCCCGCCCCCAATAGTTAATGCATGTGACCCTTGCCGACGTTGCTGCATCCGTTGAGGCTGCAGCAGCATCGGCCGTCGTGCTCGCGACACGTGTTTCGCCTCAACACGAGGCATCTTTAGGCAATTAAGCTATTGATGATCTTTCGAATGACACAAAATTGTTATTTCAAAATTTATTTTAACGAACACATTGGAACAAACACCCAGAGAGGTCACAATTCGCAGATCATGTTTTGTAATCACACATTATCAAATAATCCTACATACAAAATCCTGTATTTTTATTCATTTAAGTATATGTTATGTATGTATGTATGTATAAGTTTGCTCTTGAACATCATCAAGCCCAGAGGCAAAGATATGGCTTAAGATGAAGCGAGCTTATCCAGGAGAAGTTTAATTCACTCTATTTTTAAAATTCTTCTATAATATACATCCACGACTGCGATCATTCTGTTTATTGTTAGAATAGTTAGTTTTAATTTAATTTATATCTGATCTATGTAGAAGAATTAATATTTTTAGATAGAAGTTGCTTTTCTCTCAGACAGGTAAAACATTACTTATTTCGTACTATTTATTATAGTAATTTCTGAAAAAGATAATCGAACCCGGGACCTGATATATGGCAGCCTGGCATGATGACCACTTACCTACAGAAGTCGTCAAAATTTAAATGCCCCGAACTCAACCTTTCACATTGTAGAAAATGAACTGCATACCACATATCTGCACATTTCACGTAGTGATTGATGCTCTTTGGTATAGTTGGCAACAATGGAACAGACATACATAAATACGAAAAAACGATACGAACGGAATTATAAAAAATCTGCCAAGTGCGAGCCAGATTGGTGTACGAAGGGTTGAATGAATGAATTAAGGGTTCTGTACCAATATCTATATGTATATACAAAATTGTTCAATTGTACAATATTGCTGTGGTAGTACAGAGAGGGCCGTGCTCCTGCAGTGGAGACTAAAAAAGACCTGATGGATGGATATACAAATTTAAACTGACGAGCAAAAAAAGTGGCAGAAGCACCCAAACGCAACTTTGAAAGGTTACATTACAATGTGAACATTGTTATATTTGAACTGTATACCACATCTACACATTTCTTTCCCCTCGTTATCAGTTGACGAGTGCACCAAGCGTAAGAGAGTGGGACAGTGACGCAACTTCCTCCAAGATGCACCGTTACATGTGCACTTTGTTGCATTATACAATATCGGGACATATCAATTATGTAAATTGTACTAAGATTTCAGTTATTCGACTCTT
Source organism: Rhodophaea formosa (assembly GCA_963082605.1). Lineage (NCBI taxonomy): Eukaryota > Metazoa > Arthropoda > Insecta > Lepidoptera > Pyralidae > Rhodophaea > Rhodophaea formosa. The sequence goes on along the minus strand of OY720227.1, from coordinate 6,969,312 downwards.
CGGATAATCATTATGTAGGAATGACGTAATTTATGTAGCTATACAAGGAGTTAAGAAGGAGGAGAGTAGAGGGGGGTTGGTATCAATCAGTTCATTCACCTCATCATCATCAAAATTGCTAGTAAAACAATGAGGTCAGGAACCGTTGGTCGATGGGCGAGAAAGGATCTTGAATGGCGACCACGTACCGGCAAGCGCAGCGTTGGACACCCACTGACCATGGCATGTGGACGGACGACCTAACCAAGAAAAGTAAAAAAGTCGAAGATTTTTATTCAAAGTTGGACACATCTATCTCTTTTCTCAAAGTTGCAAGAAGGTTGTAGTCGAAGTCGTATTGGAAATCCTTGGGTGAGGCCTATGTCCAGCAGTGGAATTCTCGCGGCTGAGATGATGATGATGAATCTAGTAATAGTAACGATCAAGTGGATTTTTTATTGCTCTTGCAAGACATACATACATCTCTTGCAAGAGGAAACCCAGTTCAGCCTATTTAGCGATAGAGTGTGGTATAAGAGTCGCCGCATACTTGAGGGAGAACTAGTTCCATTATGTATTTAAAAATAAAAAACCCCACTGCCGTTTTTGACAACTTACGTCCGCCATATTGATTTTTCTTGCATATGAGGAGGGCCTCCGGAGAACGATATGAATGTAATGACACCTCACACTTTAAAATCGATTAAGACGTTTAGGCTACAGTCGGCAATGATTGAACAGAAGTATGTCTGTTACATACATACGAATGAGCGATACGGACGGGAAACAAAAGAAAACAGCCTAATGGCTGGTATATAGTGCAAGTGCAAAGTTCATACATTTCCTACTAAACGTTTAGTAGCAAATGTATGTACTTCGCACTTGCACTAATCAAAGTGTATACCAGCCATAATGCGAGCCAGATTCATGCACAAAGGGTTACTCGTACCATTATCTAAACTATTAAACAACATTTGACTAAAGAATACAGAGCAAAAAATCGGAAAGCCTCCTTAAATATTCAATTTATTTTATTGTGAAATAAGTGTGGGAAGCCCCCTTAAATATTTAATCTATTATTTTTTTTAAGTGTATTGTGTTTGTGATACATCATCTCTAAAAATTTCAACTGGTTACCTAAATAGCCTGGTGACAAACTGGCGGACAATAAATTCTCATTAAAGTCCCGTTTTTACCTTTTGGGTACGTAGTCCAAAAAAGGTAAAATAAAGACTTAAAAAAAAAAACTTTCAAATAAGCCTTAGTAACCGTCTCATTATAAAATTCCACACTAGGAATCCGATGCGTTACCTCACCGCACCAAATAGTGCATGATGTTACCTGGCCACAGAGTAGCTGTTAATAACACACAATCAGATGTTACGTGGCTAAGCGGTATGCTGTACAATTTTCGCGTTTGTGCACTGATAGTTTAATAAATCATCTTTATTGATGAACGCTGATATTTAAGTTATAAAAAAATCATAAAAATAAATAACATAGTGGCTTAGTTAAATATAAACCTGTGATCTGAAAATCTATACTAATATTATAGAGCTGAAGAGTTTGTCGCGATAATCCCAAGAACTACCGGACGAATTAAAAAAAAAAAAACTCTCCGTTAAACGTACGTTATCCCTGAGTAGCACCACGGGCAAAACCGGGGCAGACTGCTAGTAATATGTAAAAATGAGACACTAAATACTTTTGTGAATGTGTCAGCATCAGCATTAAGTTATAAGGAATTATGAAACTATTGCAATCCTTTTAAAAATATTTCTACAGCCAGGTATTTTGAAAAACATCGTATGATTTCTTAGGAGCTATTTTGATCATAACAACACTCGTATTTTTATTCACCTCGTTCGCTTCGCTGGCTACTTAAAGCTTAATATTCTGTTAGGGGCGTTATTAATCCTCCTTCTTTTATGCTGATCTGGTAAAAATAGTAGGATAAATTGATATATTGAATCTGACACTACTGTTGGTCACCTACACACACGAAAAACAAACAAACAACGTAGGAGTAACTGCTTCTCTTCCCACACAAACACTGTAGAAGCCGATCTAGGGCAAGGGCAGAAGGTAGGAGTTCTTGAACTAGAGGAACGGGATGAAGGTATTTGAGATGCTAATTGTAGGATGGATTGGAGGGAAAGTAGCAGCTTAGACAATCGGGTGCGCGTACCCGATGCCTTACTTGCAAACACCGGACTGGTAGTTCGATGACACACCTGACCTGATTAACCCAGCCATGGTGGAAATCCTTGAGGGGTCCTTGTCCAGCATGGGAATTTATATTATCATCATCAGGTCCATTTTAGTCTCCACTGGTATCTTATTTTTTCAAGCTGTCTAGTGGTATACATAGCTTAACAATTGCTATCAATGATGACAGGCGGGAATAACGGCTTAACGTGCTTCCCGAAGCACGGAGGAGCTCGAGATATTTTTATACAACTTGCGGTCACCTATCCAAGTGGGGACAGCACCCGGGCATACATGCGTAAGCGCTAAGAATGTCACGTCCACCCAGTGGACGTTAGCATTCTTAGGCTCCATGTATTGATGATGACGATGATTGCATAGAAGTTGTATATTGCCCTTTGGCTAATGTTTTACCATACGCATGAATGCAAACCATAATGATTTCTTTATAAGATCCTTAACCTTAGAGTCGCGAAGGTCAAGGTCAGCAGCGGTAGTGCATCATAACTACCTTGCATTTTATGTGCAGTGTTTACGTTGCAGCATGATGTGCAAAACTGGCGGATTCTTGACGACATCATAAACTATAGAGTGTATAGAAGTAAAATTGTGGTAAACTATGTTCAGAAAAAGAATGTGCGTCGTGTAAATGCTAGCAATGCATTGGAATTGGAAAGGGGATTACCCATTCCCGGGCTCTACGATACCGTGTATGAGCTTGAAAAGAAGTGTTAAATAAAATTTACTTTTTATTGATTACATTAAGTTCTTGTGTTAATTTCTATATGGGGTTCTAATTTTATGTATATTTGTATATCGATGTACACATTTGTTTTTATTAATAATCTAAAACCCCAAAAAATACAAACTTAGGTTTTGTTTTATTGTACTGGAATTATGTAACGATGTATTCTGTGAAGACAATTTAGTCGATATTTCTAATCAGGGAGGTTGACTCTATAGACCAGTGGGCATTCTCCTTTATTTTATTTTGAATCACTACGAAGATAAGCTACCTATATGGTATCTATGAGATATCTCGAGGCTACTGGAAGAAATTTCTTTAAACATAAGTACTTACCTTGTACTCATTTTCTGTATGTATATTGTTTCTTAATGTTTTTCTGTGTACATAAATAAATAAATAAAATTTAATACAGTTCAAAAATACTGTCTGCAAATCTTTGCAAGTCCTTGCAGGCGAAAGAACAAAAGTATAATAAAAATAGATTTACGCGTTCTATATCTGTATTTTCAGTGTTTCGTGCAATGACGTATGATGAGGGCTCGACTGGTTTAGCATTGAAAAGGTTAGGTGGTTGCTTTTATTGAGAGAACTGAGCCACCTAGAAGAGGGGTATATTTTCGCGCGTATGTATGTAGGTATGTATGTGGGTATGAATGTATGTTGGTTTGTATGTGGGTATATATGTGGGTATGCATGTATGTATGTAAGTATGTCTGTTCCATTATTAGCTCCGCCTAATTTAATAAAACGGCTTGGCCGGTTTTGAAATGTGAAGTGTCATTAGATTTGTACTCTTCATCAGTGTCAAAGGCTATATAATATCAGCAAAAAAACAATATGGCGGACTTAAACTATGAAAAACGGCAGTTGGAATGTTTTTTTAAATAATGAAACATGATTCGATAAAATAAATCAGTTTTTAGTTCAGGGTAAGCGAGCCATTGACCAACAACAAAGGGGGTGTCGTTGGTCAATGGCTGCAACCACATCCACTGTTTACCGATTTACGATGGTTCTACAAGCTCCAGAGCGCAAAGCCCGGAGATCTTCGGGACGCCCCAGGCCAGAATAAGATGCTTTTCATCATTATGTCTTTTTTTTTAGTTTCCACTGCAGCCCGATGGTCCAGTGGGTGTGAGCTCTAAGAGCGCTTACATATGTTAAGCAACCCCTGGTGCAGTCCCTACTTGGATGGGTGACCGCAAGTGGCATAAAAATATCTTGAGCTCCTCCGTGCTTCGGAAGGCACGTTAAGCCGTTGGTCCCGGCTGTCATCGTTAATGGCAGTCGTTAAGCTATGTCAGATGCCTTAAGGCAGCTTGAAAAATCTGACACCAGTGTTGGCCACTTACACATACGAAAAACAAAACAAACTGCAGGAACACGCCTGTGTCTATACTAGTCATCAGATGATTTGGCCTACACTCTACCCGCTGGCCAGAGGGGTTGGAGAGGTCTTTTTTATGTTTACTTTGTTTAGCTTGTGTGTGATGTGTTTGCGAGGTCCCAATTGCTACTAGAGGGGTACTTCTTGCTCCAGAGTGCGAGGCTCCGTGGTGGGTAGGGTTTGCTACCTGCTCAGGCTGTCATTGATTATGATATTTACGGATATCTGTATGATTAATAGTATAATGTAGTTAATAGCATAATACAAATCAATTTACTTCAAATACCATTATTATAATCACATATAATTATTTCCTTAAATGCAGAATGACAGCAGTTTGCTATGAAGAAACGATTTAACTCGATTTAAATAACTGGTATGATAGGATGCGCACCGGAAGTCCTGCATGTTTTGCTTGTTTTGTAATTAATAACATGTATGTGTAAGGACCGAGTACAATGTGGTAAAATGTAGGTGTGTAGCTAGACGGAACTATGAAATCATCCTTGTATCTCTATAAAAATCTTATCGCCACCCACGTAAAAAGATTGAATCACTTTTCTTTTCTCCTCTCCGTAACACAAAAATGGGATGGGATTCGCCAATCTCTTTGGCCAATCCCACATCTCAACCTCTATATGGCGATATTTTGATTTCGCATGTAGAGTTTTTCATATCGACGGGCTGAATTACCTCTTTCACGGTACGAAGCGATCTAAATTTCGCCATCACTATCTCTAGGTACATATTATAAAATAAAGTCCTCTGCCGCGTCTGTCTGTCTGTCTGTTCGCGGTGAACTTAAAAAGTACTTCACGGATTTTCATGTGGTTTTCACCTAAAGATAGAGTCATTCATCAAAAAGATTTATAGGTATTATACATGCTCAGGCGCAGCCGGGGAGTGCTAGTGTATAATAAATACAGTAACTCAATTCATTTTAGAAATTTCCTTGCTCGAATTCGAATACTATTTTACTCTTAATTTTTTTCATTTCAAGTATGTAGAAAATAGGTCAATGTTCTTTCATCAATCAATCAAATTAGCCGTGTGGTTCCCGGCAGAGTAGAATAGGACCACTCCAAGTCTTCCCGTGGATGTCGTACAAGGCGACTTAGGAAACACAAGCTAAACAAAGCTATGAACATCAAAAAGACCTCTCCAACCCGTCTGGCCAGCGTGGAGAGTGTAGGCCAAATCCTCTGACTGCTCTGGCTAATATGTGGCTCTGGTAGTACAGAGAAGGTCGTGCTCCTGCAGTGGAGACAAACACAGACCTGCTGATGATGCTGATGATAAGGTCAATGTTCAACTGGTTTTGCTCTGTGTTCTTTGATATGTTGATAAAAAATTTTTTGTGCGGCGCAGACAAGGCTTTACTCTTACTCAATCATAGTGATTGTGCATGCAGTATTTGTCTGTAAAGAATGTACAATTAAGCAGTTAACTTTTTATAACGGTTACATTTTTGCATTGTCACATTGTTGACGAACTAAAAAAAACGTAAAATAATAGAAACTCTCTACAAACAGTAGTCACCTAAAATCCCTGGACAACGTTTGACTCTGACATGGTCAGGAGTGGTGACATCCTCAACTGCCTCTCCGGTGGTTGCAGATATGGCATTGGGTAAGCGCCTGGCATCCAGAGCTATTATTTTCTCATCCCCAATCCACCTAAGCAAGTAGCATCCCAAATACCTATATCTCGTTTCAACAAACTCCTACCCTTCACTCGCTTAAAAAATGGTTTCAATGGACAGCAGCGTCGGTTTCACATTAACTAAATGTTTATTTATTCCCTTAAAACATTTTAAATTGTATACTTGAAAGTTATTCTGACAGTGCTAATAAATATATTTATTAAATTATACCTATAAAGGTATATGTAAAGTACATGTATGTCGTACAGTATTGAATTGCATCTTCACTTCTGCTGCAGGTATAGATAATAATCATAAGCTGACATCTTCCTTAATCTTTAAACTAATTACATATTTACTATTTCCTGTATGGGAAATATTATTTTATTCATCTTTATGTTAGCAGTATTGATATTTGCAGCAATATGTCGATATTTTCTGGTTTTAAGACCGGTGTATTTAATGGAAGTCATCGGACCGCACAAAGGAAATGATGCGTTTTAAAAAATCATTACTTTAGGTATCAAATTAAAATTTACTATATTACTTCACTTAACAATAAAAGTAAATTTTAAAGCTTTAGTTATTTAAAAAAATCGGCCTAGTGTGAGGCGGACTCGCGCACGAAGAGTTCCGTATCATTATTTATACAGCATTAGACTATCGAGCAAAAAAACTGCAGAAAAATTACGTTTGTTCTATGGGATATCCCCCTTAAAAACTAAAAAAAGTCCCATTTGGACTCTGCCGGAGTAGCAAACTTGGGTGCAGACTATTCTTAGTGGTCTCTAAAATATATAAAAAAATCTCCGATAAATGCGCGTTTGCAAAGTTTGCACTTTTTTGTGTCAATATTGACTGGTCATTAGCGGCAACAAAAATACATCATCTGCGAAAATTTCAACTGTCCAGCTATCAGATGGACAGACAGTCAGATATCGAAGTCACAGTAATAGGGTCCCGTTTTTGCCCTTTGAATACGGAACCCTAAAAAGTACATACCGACAAGAACGTCTCTCAATATAAATGAATACATCAAGGTTTAAAAATCGAAGAAATTGTCCTCCTAGATGGTTTCCTCCTGATAAAAAACAAATGACCATCAATTCTCATTACCCGTGACTACATATTTAATTAAATGGTCAACTGGTAGATTTACGAGGAAGAATAAGACATCCGTCAACGCTTCCTATAATTGTCTCCAAACGGTTTTTAAGGAAACAACATTTTTAAATGAAAGCCTTGTAAGGTTTCCTATGCTCGACCATCGGCCCTTTAGCTTTTCCTTTTATTTTGTAAGTTCAATTAGTATTCTATTAAAATTTGTATGTTCCTCATTTACTTACTTACTTCGCTGGCTCAGCGACCCGAAGTGGATCTTGGCCTCCGACATTAAAGTGCGCCATTCTTCCCTATTCTGTGCCAAATCTGACAAATATGTTCCTCATTTGGATGAACATATTTCGAATACACTCAACGCAATCAACATGTTGTTGATTTGAGTTTGTTTTTTTATTTATACGACATATCATTATTGAAATTTATGCGGGATAAATCCTAACTATCCTAATCCTAACTAATATTATAAATGCGAAAGTGAGTTTGTTTGTATGTTTGTTACGCTTTCACGCCATATCTACTGATTAGATCATCATGAAATTATGCATACACATAGGTTAGGGTACAGAAAAGGACATAGGCTATATATCACGTGGGCGAAGCCGCGGGTGACAGCTAGTTTATTATACAGCTTGTAAATTTAACCTCGACATATTCTTAAAGGAGTAACTTAGCCCGTCAATAAAAACAATTATTCCCATGGGCTAAGAACATAAAAAAAAATCGACATTTTCATACAAAAGTGTTAAGATGTATAGGAAAGTTAAAAAAAACAAGTTCTCAGCATTGGTTCCATATGAAAAGTTGTTCATATTAACGGTCTTAGTCACCCCTTTAAGGAAATGTCAAGAGTCATTTACACGCCGAAGAATCATAGTTTTTCTAACGTTCATTTTGTCAGTATTGCGGACTAATTTTGATCATTATTGGGGCGATTACGATGAAAAAAACGCGATTAAAACCTTAATCCATTACCAATCAATATTGTCCTTCAAAAATTTCTCCTTCGTCAGAGCTATTTCTGTCCAAACTTGTTGAAATGTCATCATCATCAAGGGCATCGCACTAATATTTTTTGGATATATGAATTGGTATCTTTGAGGAATAGTCGAGCTCCGTGGCGCAGCGGTCAACACGCTAGCCTGCGACACGGGGGTCCCGGGTTCGATCCCCGGTCAGGTCACTATGGAAAAAGATCTTTTTCATATTGACCTGGGTCTTGGATGTTTATCTATAAAAGTATATATTATAAAATATAGTATCGTTGAGTTAGTATCCTGCGACACAAGTGCACAACTTACTGTGGGGCTAGCTCAATTTGTGTGATATGTCCATATATATTTATTTATTTAATAGTAGCCGCTTAACAGGTAGACTGATTTGATTCAATTAAGATTGGGGAAAGGGGTTATCCAAAGTAGCCAAGACTGAATGCATTTAGATAATGGCAGTAAGAATTTCGAAAAATTGGGCTCAAACAAGTATACCAATCGCTCGAGGCACGAACGCAAGTAGGGGGTGGTTAATTTTCTTGTTAAAAAAAACCGGTCAAGTGTGTTTCGAGCCACGCGCAGTGTAGGGTTCCGTAGTTACAAATGACAACTTTGAGTTCACACTCGCACCATACAGTTTAACGACCAAAAACATCTAAGAATGAAAATTGTATGAAATTTTACATTTTCGAGTACATTTTATAAGTAGGTTGCCTATAACTTTTTAGTTTGTACTTAGTACTCAGCTATGATAGTTTTCCTTTCAACTTCAGTATATATACTACTGCTGTAATTTTTTTCACGTATCCATATATAACCGTTTAGCAGATAGAGGGGGGGACACTTACCTCTAACAAAAATTTGCACTTTAAAATAAAATATTTCGGAAACGGATCCCTAAATCGAAAAATGGTCTCAACCTCAAAATATTTTTTAAAGACCTATTTAACAATACTCAACACGATGGGTTTGTATAGAAAAAAAAAATCCTCTTTACTTGAATGAGAGCTAACTTAAAAAAAAATTATTTTCAAAATATTTTTCTACCACTTTTTTGGCATGATTAATATACATACTAATACCAAATTACAGCTTTCTAGTACTTATAGTCTCTGAGTAAAACCACAGACGGACAGACATACAGACAGACATGGCGAAACTATAAGGGTTTCTAGTTTACTACGGAATCCTAAAAACTAGCACATTTCCACGACTTCGTCCGCAAATATCACCTATGTCATCCGCAAATAAATAATCTTTCTATAGGTGATCCTCTGACTGCTCTGTCTAATATATTAGCTCTGGTAGTACAGACAGGGTCAAAAACAAACAAAAGAGCAAATCTTTCTTCTTTATAATATCAGTATAGATGAAAAAGTCAGAACTTCGGTCAAAACACGGAACCGTACGGTTCATTACCTCGGCGATACTGCTAACTGGTCTGAACCCACGTAACTACGACAGACTCGCGTGATCGAAAACGCTATTATTTCACGTGACCGTTCGTGGAGACCTAGTTTTTGTGAAGATTATGTACGTACTGGTATTGTACCAGTTTTGAGTGGTCACGCCTGCTTTCAATAAGGTGCTGGCGTAGAGCTCGATATGTCGCTCGCGCCCTATTAGAAGCGAAAGTAATAATAATACTGCTGTCAACCCGCAGCTAGTAGGCGAAGGTCGCAAACTCGGTCTGTCAGTTCCTGCTCAAAAAAACGTAAAAATGCCCCAATCTGCTGTGAAATTGCTGGGCTATGGTATCATAATAATTATGTAATTATTGCTCCATCCACTCTGCTGTAATCTTGCTGTGATATCCTAACTTCCTAACTAATATTATAAATGCGAAAGTGAGTTTGTTTGTTTATTTGTTTGTTACGCTTTCACACCATATCTATTGAACCGATCATCATGAAATTTTGCATACATATAGGTTAGGGTACTGAGAAGGACATAGGCTATAAATCACGCGGGCGAAGCCGCGGGTAACAGCTAGTGGTATCATAATTACAGAAGGGTTAATAAACAAAGTCTGACGTAACCAATATCACAAGTAAGTAGAAAATAGCTGATTTAGTATTCTAGAATGACCTTGAAACCAAAAACCTCAAAATAAAAGGTACCGCCCCCTGCACCGCTTGTTGCTTTTGAAATGTGTTGAAAATGCGTCTCTAGTAGCGCGAGTGACAGTCACATTTACTGCTCTGTGGCAAAAGACCTTATCCTGCATGTGAGTCCAGAGTCCCACGTCTGGTCTGTCCCAAGTCACACAGTCTGGACTCACATGCAGGATAAGCTCTTCAGCTACTTTTTTAATTTTTTATTTTTACAAAATTAGTGAACTGTACTAACTTTATGTTAACTATTGTTATTGTACTGTACCATTTGTAAATCACTGAATAAAGATTTTTCTATTCTATTCTATTCTTCAGGATAAGCGTTACACAGTCTGTCTGGCAGATAGACTGTGTAACAAATGGTATAATATATCGAGCACCTCCATGCTTCAGAAGGCACGTTAAGCCGTTGGTCCCAGCTGTCATCATAAGACGGCCGCGGTTATGATATCCGATGCCTTTAGGTAGGTTGAGAATTTGACACCAGTGTTGGCCTTACACACACAAAAAAATAACAAACACATAATATTAACGTACCGTGCTGTAGAGTTATTATGGTCCCACCTGGCCAACTTGGAAACTGTCGTGGATGTTGGGCGACTGTGTTCAGTCTCTCCTCCTAAAAACATACATATTACATACGTATTAATACGTCTTTATCCCTTGCGGGGTAGACAGAGCACAAGGTCATAAAACTCAATGGCCAAGTTTAGCGTGTTAGTGGGCGTTAAGGTGGAAAGCAGAATCAAAATAGTGATGGGTTGCTAACAGCATCGCCTATTACGTAATTCTTTAGATTTTCGCTCAATCCCTTGACCAGCTTTAACGATCTGCACCGAAAGAAAATCAGCTCCCAAACCAGCACAGAAGAGGACCAGATAAAATTCATGCATCCCCTTAAGAGCGTATCCTAGCAATATTTTTTCAGTATGGTTTTCATAGAAATTAGTATTTCTCTATTTTCTCACTGAAAACTGCTTCTAGAGGCACAATTCTTTTTTCATAAAAATCTAGTATTAAAATAGGTATGGCCCTATGTTTACTATACATGGTAACATAACTTATTATTGCCCACCAGGCCAACTTAGGAAATGCGGTGGATGTTGGGTGACCGTGGGTATCCTCTCAAAGCTTTTAAGATTTTGGTTTCCCCATATTTCTATTAAGAAAATATTTTTCGTTGAAATGGGTTCTATTTCATCGAATTTTACTTATGATGTTGCTCATTCTAACATTACTTAAGTTAAAAGAGTTAAAACGTGACTAATTTAATTCCAAACAATACACATAAAAAATTGACAGAGTACGAAGAAACTTCATACGGCGTTGATTGCATGATTATAACCCTCTGAGTTATACCTACTGAAATATAGGAATCAGTATCCTCAATAGAATACAGAATTGCAAAAAAAAGAAAACACGAAAATACAATGCATGAAGAGTACATTTTGAAAACTAGTTCTGATTATACAAGCATCTAGCAAGTCCGTTTCAAAAATATGAAAATTTCAAATATCTTATAATACAATGAAATAGCTCTTTAAATTCATAGCAATTTTTGTTATGAAGCCATTTACCTATACGCAATATTTAACATAGCTGACAAACAAAGTCCTCACAACACGCATACAAATTGCTAAAGGAGTGACGTCACTAGTCAGTTGTTTTTTTCTTAGGTACGTTTGGGCCGAGACGAAAAATTGGAATTTTCAAACCCTTATATCTCAAAGACTTTTTGGGTTATCAAGATGATTTTTTCACCTCTTTCTAAATTGTACTATAAATTACTAAATAAACCTAACTAAAAAATATATATATATATTTACAAATCGTACAGTCCCTCCAGATGCTCACCCCTGGGCATCGTGCCCAAAAGGCTGGCAGCATTGCCAAATTGAATGGCAATGCTGATACGCTGAGCCAGGTAGCTTCCAGCCCTTTGGTCACGGGTTACCTCAATAAGCTTTTTAGCCAGGAAACTAAAAAGCTTATGTGCTGATGGACCCCACGGACCCAACGTTTCTACCCCAAAAGGCTCAAATATGTAGTTACCTCCGATACCTACATATTTGCGTCTTTTAAGGGTTTCTGCTCCAGCAGCAGCTGTGCCTGCCTTTGACTTGGTGCTCTGAAGATGGGATGGCGCCAGTGTGTCGACGCAAGTAGCGTCCCACACTAGCGGTCGCCCCAATTTCCAGGGCACCAGAGTCATTCCGTCTGGTCTCTTGCCATCATCCCGTGTCAAGCCGTTTGGTTCTAAAACCGCAGGAACATGGATGCTGGCAAGAGCACGGTGAATTATATTATTTAGGGCGGCATGTCGCCCTAAACGGCCAGCGCTTCTGGAGCATGAGAGACCGTGATGCCCAAAAGCATCTACGGTATCCCCACAGGGGCAACGATGGGGGACTGTGCATTTTGCCCCTAATCGTAGAGCTGCTGCAAAACGAAAAGTGTCACCATGCAACAGAGTACCCAAGTTGGCAGATGGTAGTGCCTGTAACCAGAGCCCAGATTCCCATTCTGCAGAAGCCAACAGGCGGGCGCGCTCTGCAGAGCCACAAGATGTTTGAAGTAACTTATCTTGGGCAATTCGACAAAGCGGTTCATCCCACTGTTTCTGCAATGACGGAAAATCAGGGAATTTAGAATTTGGAATCAGAGCATGCCAGGCGTCCATGGCCTCTGTGGCATAGCAAATGGAAGAAACGTTATTTGCTAGAATTTTATTAAATAGCGCTTCAATACTATGCACAGAAGACAAAAACGCCGGGAGTGCTACATGTGATATTTTTCTGATACCCAAGCCTCCATACTTGATAGGTAAGGAGGCTTGGTCCCAGATACGTTCACTAAAATCAATATTTAAAATAGACGACAGAGAATTTTGAACGAATGCGTCTAACTTGTGGAGAAGTTGTGGATATTTCCATAGATGACTACAACGGAGATTGTACGTAAAATTTGGAACAAATAAACAGTGTCGAATAATAATGTAAGCAAAATGTGATTGTATTTTTAAAAGGCGATCAGAAGCAATCTGAAAATTTTGAATTTTAAGATCAATAAAATGTGAAAATGATTCATCGAAAATAGGAGAGCCAAGAAGGTGGAGTGAGCTTTTATTCAAAATTTTGATTCCTGGACAAACTGCATTAAAATCTTCTAAAACCTTTTCTTTTCCTGCACATGACTCTGAAATAAATAATTCGCATTTACTAAAATTTAGTTCTAGGCCAATATTGTGGAGGCTGTTGGTGAGGGCCTGAAAATCGTCTAAGACAGTTTGGGCCCCCGAAATCAAACAGCCATCGTCTAAATACCATGTATTGAATTTAGAATTTAGCTTTTGTATGATAGGGTGAATGGCTAGGCTAAAAATTGCAGGTCCTAGTGGGTCGCCTTGCTGACATCCAACACAAGAAAGTATAAGATTGTCCTTATACAATAATTTAGAATTTTGACTATAACATTGCCAAATATATTTATAAATAGCCGGAACTTTATTTTTGACTTCTGTCAGCAAAACACCCCTATCCACAGAGTTAAAGGCATTTTTTACATCCACCTTCAGCAATACCTCTGCTTCCCGATTATTTAAGAAAGCTCTTAAAGAGTGGACGGCGGCTTCACAACCTCCCTTAGAGCCGAAACCTACTTGATGGGGTTGGAAATAATTTCTAAGGGAGGTTGAAATGGCCTTGCAGCATATTTTTGAGGTGAGACGTCGGTACGATGTCCCAACTGCTATGGGCCTAATGCCACCGTCCTTTTTCTTTAAGGCACATAAATTGGCGCCATAGAGTAGTTCTATGATGCTTGGCAAAACTTCTCCAGCAAGCATCATGTTTACCAGCATCGTAATGTCTTTCAAAAGTTCTGAGCCAGCGTTCCCGCAGTCGCCCCCTATCAAGTCCTTTAAATGTTGGGGAGACAGACCGTCAAGACCGCCAGCCGAACCACTTCTGAAAGACATTATTGCCCCGAGAACATCCTCTTGAGAAGCTGTCAGCGGGCTCTCTGTGGCGTCAGGTGGATCAGGAAGGTTTGGATTACTTGAAGATGGGTGCTTGTCACGCAGAGCAGAAAGAGTTTCTGGGGTATCTGGTGCAATAGCATCGTCGGAGAAAAGAACTCTGGCTGCCCCTCTGATATCACCTTCGCTTATCTTTGATTCTACATATTGGGAAAAGGATCTATTAATTTTTGAATTTTGATTCGAAATGTTTGTTGTTGATATCGACTCATTACAATTATATTTGATTTTGGATGCTAAAGAGTTATGGCCCGCCATATCCTTTTTCCCAACATGTAGTATTCTGTAGGGGAAGGTAAGTAAGTGCTCCCATGTTTCTTGGTTATTGTGAGAAACTATATTTTTTATACATTTAGATAAAGTTTGAGCGACGCAAATGCGGGCGCTCTTGGGAATTCTTTTAACTATTGGTTTCGTAGACTTAAATGTAGAGAGCTGTAGGTGGAAAGGTATTGATGGCACTGAAGTTGGGGTTAGTTGTGGAGTTACCGTAGGATTAGGGCAAAGAGGCCCCCCAGAAGGGTTTTTATGTGCACGAGCTACATGAATTTTTAGGCCTCTTTGCCCTTTAAAGAGACGGGATTGCGAGCACTTATCGCACCGAATTAAATCCTCCAACGATGTTTCTGGGTACGTATCATTGCACGATGAATTCGCACCTTCGCCTTGCAACATTACCTAAAATAAAAATAATAAAAAAAACAAACACTTTAAAACAAATTAGCACATTTTGTTAAATTTACTTAAAATAAATTAGAACTGTTTTTCACTGTTACTTCTATTTTTGAGAGCTTTTTTCACAGGACAATGAAAAAAAAATGTGTGCAAGTTCGGCATTGACTTCTCATGGACATTCAGCAACAGCTAGTTATTCTTCTACTGCTTTATATTACGGCTTCCACCGAAACTTCAGTGATTCTGTCAATGTCTAGTACAATGAGATACCAAGCATCGGTGTTGTACGGTAAAGTTTTTCCAAGTAGCATCAAAGATGGCGTATGTTCTTTGATGCCTCGTGGGAGCTTCTGGCGGCAAATCTATACGAGTCCATTTATCAGTCCACTTTAACTATTTCACAAACCGTTCATGAACACGAGCATTTATAACACCAAACTACACCAATTTCACATTATAAAGTCCACTAAAATCAATTTGCAAAAATGTCTAAGGCAAACTTCAACTGTACCCCTTGACTTTCCACCACAAACCTCCGCCTTCCTTTCAACAGCTAGTTATTCATAAAAAAGTTATAGCAACCCCAGTACCCTTAGCTATGGTGGGTGACATCTATGTTTTCGACGCAAGTATTACTCACTGAGTTTAAACGTAATTTACACGACAGATAAACAAACAAAGCAAAGCTAAACAAACTCGTATAATTTGCTTACCTGCCGTTTTATGTCTTATTTGAAGGTATTTTGAGATTATCCCGCGTTTTCCTTGTTCAGGCTTTAAATGGAATTGACACCATATAGATATTATTATGCCATCTACGAGTATACTTTGACGAGCTCCGTGGCGCAGCGGTCAATATGCCGGCCTGTGACACGGATGGCCCCGGGTTCGATCCCCGGTCAGGTCATGATGGAAAATGATCTTTTTCAGATTGACCTGGGTCTTGGATGTTTATCTATAACTAATGTATTTGTTATAAAGTATAGTACATATCGTTGAGTTAGTATCCCATAACACAAGTCGTACTTAAGAACTTACTTTGGGGCTAGCTCAATCTGTGTGATTTGTTCGTATATATTTATTATATTTATACTAATATAATATAGAGGACAGATTTGTTTGTTTGTTGACATTGAATAGACTCCGAAACCGATTATCTATAATATTGTTAATATGATTTATGCAATAAAGTTGAGGGGAAGTTCCTATTTATGTTATTATTTTAGAGTTTCATCAAGAATCAATTTTAAGTTTGCATTTAGAAACTTTTTGTGAAAACCGAGTTTCTAAACGTCAAAAATAATAAATTCACACTCTGACGTTCCTGTTTGTATTATGACTAGACAAATTAACTGGAATACTTTATATTTAAAACAAGTTTCAATGTATATGAAGAACTTTCCCATGGAATAGTGAATTTAGCGAGTCGGACTCGTGGTCGAAGGGTTCCGTACCATTATCTATAAGTACAGCATTAGACAATAATGTTGGTTGTATGGGAGTATTTAGATATTTAGTGTAGCTAAATATTGGTTGAAAGATATCTAAAGAAAACCATTTTGACTCTGCAAGAAGAAGAACTTAAGCATTTGCGAAGCAAGGTTATTTAATAATGTAAACTGTGAGGGTTGGGGTGTCATCCTCAATGCATGTCCTATAAGTTTTAGGTATGCGTCAATTACGAATTAATTACGCGCCACCGACTTCACAAGCTACTACTTTTTCGTCCCCAATCTATCCGGGCAAGTAGCATCCCAAATACCTTTATCCCGATCCTCCAGTTCAACAAACTCCTATCCTTCCCTCGATTATAAAACGGTTTCGATGGGCAGCAGCGTTGGAGCCGATTTAAGTCTAACAAACTACGCTCACCAACCCGTTTGCCAAACGTGGTGAGTATGGTGAAACCGATGAAAATCCCTGGGGGAGTCTGTGTCCAGTAGTGGACTTTATACGGTAATGTAGTTGTAATTTAATGCATTGATGTATGTAGGTACTCTGTATTAGACACCTTTTGATAATATTAATTGTACACACAAACATATAAAGTGCTTTCTGGACAAACCTTCGTGGTTTTTTGAATGCATGTTCAATTGTAATGTATTTCCATATTGTTTTTCAATAAATTAAAAAATAAAATAAAAATAAGGTTCAATCCCTAGCAAGGCCGAAATGGAAATCAATCTTTTTCAATAAACATGTGAACAATGGGGAAGAATAGCAGTAGCAGTTTCAAGCAATAGTAATTTACTAATACAAGTATACAAAGACGATTATTGACCACGTTTCCTCCTATATCGTTAGATACTTTACAGCTATTTTTCCAGCCATTAATATTTTCTGATCCTTAGTGGAGAAGTACAGAATTCTACAGAACTGACACTAACAGATCATCTTTAAAAAGGAAGGTTTTTAATTGAACTGACGTCTGTGTATGACGAGGTGCGAATTATGAAAAAAATGACTTGATCGACCTTATTTACTCCTAGAATGGGTTCAAAGCGATGATTTGTTACTGCCATGCAGATATTTAAAAGCAATAAGGGGCTATATTTTATTTATTAATATCAATTTAATGATGGGTACATCATAGAAACATGTTGTCTTTAAGTTATTTATGATGGATATTAATCAAGATTTTAATAATTTAAAGTAAATAGAAACAATCGTTGTAAATCTTGTATTTATTTATTTTATTTGCGTCACTAAAATGATGGACGAGGAATAAATAAATGATATATTTTTATTCAATTATGTGATATGATGCAATGATGCAAATGTTGTTACGTCAATTACATTGATATATGTTGATGATCACTTATCAGATTGTTTGCTGGTATTTTATTTATATTTAAAAGATTCTTAAGAAGAAGGAAACTTCTTTGAGAAAACGATCTCTGTGGTGCAGTGTTAACGCATGTGCCTCTGAATCGTCATCATCATCATCATCATCAGCCTATACTCGTCCACTGTTGGACATAGGCCATTTGAATCGTAGGGTCGTTCAATCCCTGGCAAGGCCGAAATGGAAATCAATCTTTTTCAATTTTCCTGCGTCTTAGATATTTATCAATACTTTTATTGATAAACATCCAAGACCTAGGCCAATACACATAAATATACTTATATGTATTTATCTTTAAATATAGTATCGTTAAGTACTAAATTAATGTTCGTATCGTTAAGTACTAACTTAACGATACTAAATATTCAACGACACAAATTCACGACTTAGTGTGGGACAAGCTCACGTACGAAATTTATAAAAAATACTTCCATCTTGACCAAGGAGAAAAAGAACCATAGAGGGGCCAGAATCTGAGGAATCTTATCCAGAGACGATGCAGCTAGCAACCCAGGCCATGTCACTTTTACAATCAACAAAGGCTTGACGGGGGAAGGAAAGTCATTTTTTCGTGGAACCAAAGCATGGAACTCAATTTTTTTGATCTTATCCAGCTTGGACGGCCAATAAGGAAAGATAAAGAGTAAAGAAGACTGAACAAGGGATACCTTCTGCTCACACACACACAATGAGCCCAAATAGGTGGCCTCAGTTTGGACAATAGCTACTAGGGAGTAAGCCTGGCCGGCCTTACTACGGAGTTAACTTATATCTTAGATTATATTCAGTAAATTACAGATTTTTCCAAGAACTATCCTAGAAATTTATTTGAAAGGCGTTATAAGAGGAAATTTCCAATCAAGCATAAATTATTTGTAATTCATTTATCTGTTTTGGTACCAAATCAGTACTAATTATTTCATTAAATATTTTATAACTATTGCTGGTGCTGGACTGACATTGGAGTATCTGTAAATTAAAATGGCGATGATGTCTACATCATTTACGTAAATTTCAGATCATTTTCTGGACTAAGCTTTTTGACATAGACCATTAGGACAGTTAATGGACAATGGACATTTAATAATTTTCAACTTACAAAACCCCAAATGTATATTGACAAAATTAAAGGACAAAAAGAAAAAATAACATTGACTTTACAAAATATGCAAAAGTATCGCGTTGATGTCTTTTCTTAGAGAAAAGCGGGAGAGCGTCGACGCTTGCTTCAGTCCAAGATTTCATGAGTTATTTTTAATTAATTTGAATTAAAAAACTAAAATTTAATCTAAATTAATGATTTAACTTTAATATTACTGATACATTGATAAAAAATCATGAATTTAATTCTTAAACATTGTAGAGAAATATCTGTTGAGTGTTAAATGGAAAAAAATTAAGTTTGCTATTTTTTAAAATATAAACCCTATTATTTCACCTTAATTAATCGTATGTATTAATTCAACGTTAGTAAATTTTTGTATCCTGGGACAGATTACTAGACTAGGAAGAAACCGTAGAAGTTCCTAAAAAAGTATAACAATGTTTCTTTATTTAAACTTTTTGTTGATAATTCTGCCCAAACTATATTAATTTTCATTAGAAATTAAGAATAATCCAGTATGTGTGCGCTCTGAAAACGGAAGAGATTCAAGGAAAACCCAAGGAAAATGAGATGCATTTTATGAACCATTTTCTCGCACTCCAAGGCTTTTACAATATGTCTACGTAACCTATTCCTCATCAATCGTAGACAAATTTATAAAAATAAATTTATTCCACAAAATTAAAAAAAAAAACCAGTCAGAAACCACTCTTCAAACGGGAGAGGATCTAGTAAAACCCGAAATGTATTTCCGAAACCGTTCACTCCCACTCAACTTTACAATACATCTACGGAACCTAATCATCATGAATCGTAAGCAAATATTCTGTAATTTGAACAAGAATATAAAAAAAAAACCAGCCAGCATCGATACTCCTGAAACGGGACACGATCTAGGAAAACCCGAAATGCATTTCCCTAACCGTTCTCTCCCACTCAAAGGTTTGAACAATACATCTACCTATGTAATCTATTCCATATCAATCGTATGCAAATTAAAAATTCAAACAAGAATATTTAAAAACTAGCCAGCATCCGCTCCTGAAACGGGACAGGATCTAGGAAAACCCGAAATGCATTTCCGAAACCGCCCCACTCCCACCCAAAGGTTTTATGCGTGGGGGAGACGTTCGTCGCGGCAGTGAGACGCTGGCCGTCGAGCGAGACACACGCGTCGCGGCCGCAGTTTTCCTCGAGGAAAAATTGTGTCGCGCGCTCCCGAAAATTTGAACTGTGTGATTCCAAATTTGAAAATTCAAAACGTGATGGATTAAGTGCATGGCTGATAAGTGTACAAGTGTTGTTTGTAGCGCGCCCGGCCCTCCTTGTACTAACTCGGTGAGTTATGCAACGAAACTGAAAGTGCGAAAGGATTCGGTTCTTTTTGACTCGATTCGTTTTTAAGGGTTCTGTTTTTGAAAGTTATGTAGCTTTGATTTAAGCGAGAGATTTTTAAGCACAAATTCAGCATAAAAAATAAATGACAAATCTAAAATGACATCGTTAATTGCAAATATAATAAATAACTCTAGAAAATGTTTCGTAAATGGATTAAAACTACTATTTATACTATCATTATTTGATGACGAGATTTACTTAATATAACTTCCTTAAATATCTAAAATACTTTGTGTATATTATTCATTACAAGTCAGGTAGAGTTAAGTAAAATCTATCAAGTTTTATTGCTCTTTAGTGAAGCAAATTTTATTTTAAACTTATTAGTGATGTAACTATGCCTCAAAACCTCATTTCAAATATGTACCTACTTAAAATTGCAGCAAAAACTATAATGGTTTCTATTTGCATAAAAGAACAAATATTTAATATACAAATAGTAATGAACCTAATTTGAATATATTTATTCACTAACCTGTTCAACACGGTCATAATTTTCATGTTAATACATAAGAAATTATATAGAAGGAAATAATACTTATAATAAATAATTTATACATGTTTTAAAAAATTAAGTATTAAATATATTTATTTATGACAAGAAATTGTTACTATGTTCACTAGAGATTACTTAAATAGAATAAATATCAATTAATTAAAATCAATTAATAACAACCTATATTTTATGGAAATAATAGTCACGGTTATGCATATATCTACCATTTTAAAAATTATTCCCTTTGAGACTTATTAGACTAACCTAAGGATCTGTCTTCATAAAAAAAGAAATAAGTTTGTGTGTAAGATTCAATAACAATAATAAAAAACATAGAAAAAACATTAAATTTTAAGGGCACTAAGCCATCATTTTATTTACTTTTTTTTTTGTTCGGGAAAAATCAATACTTTTCCTTTTATAAATAAATAAATAAATATTAAGTAATTTTAATATTTTGTACGCATATAATTACTAATGTTGAGAATATACTCGTATATTATTAAATATATTCAAATTGCTCATTATTTTATTCACAAGTATGTAATGATATACATCACTCATACTTTTACATAATAAGTTATAACTTTTGTTATGTATAAGTAACACAAGTAGGTACTTATGTATGTTTCATAATGACTTAAAATTTTATTACGAGCGTATCTTCTACCCACAAATTTAAATAAAATTTGCAGTTTTCTTAAAAATAATTGTAAGTCACGACAGATAATTAATTAAATAATGTATTTTAATAGGGATTCTACTGCTCATGCATTGATGCAAAGAGATTAATATAAAGATAAAGGTATAGTTAAAAATCGCATTATAACCATATCTAATAAAAATGACTAAGTTTTTTTCTAAGAAACATAAAGTAGTTGGTTTCCATAGAGATTAAATTAAAAATTACAATACCATAAACATTCTGTTTACGGATTCAGAAGTTATAGCACAAAGATGATCGCTAAAAATAAGACAACTTTTATTTTAGACAGTCATGAGAAAATTGAAAACATCATACGCCTAGTTAGGAGTTAACTATAAGTAGATCAACCAATAAACTTTTTACTATGGAATTAACTTTTTGCAGGACAACAAAAATAGTAATAATAATATGACTGTACATTAAGTATGCATATTAAGTGACGATTTTAATGCCTACTTGAAGTTGTACATTTTAAGTACAGGAAATACCGCAGGAACTGATTGTATGCATAATTTATCAATTAATATATCAGTGGAATATACTTATCTAATGATCATTGTAGTTAATTGTTAAACACTGCGTCCTCTAAATAGATTCACACTTAAATGTGTGCACTTATTATTTTTTTAAAGGATTAAGTAGCTAGCTAGCTCGACTCCAACTGAGCTGTCGCTACTTCACCGGACTTTTGAGGGCAGAGTACCCTTAACCTGTAAGGCGAACATTACTAAAGGGCCCCTGGAGGGACGAACCTCGGCCTAGGCATTACCTATGTGCGTAAGGTTTGAAGAGACGGCAAACTCTCAAATGCCTGATGGGTCGCGATTTGCATGCATAGCTTGAAATCTCATGTTTTGTCGTTTGGGTCAAAAGCTACGTTGCTAGAAGGGCCTATCCTGGGTGCAAGTGATCAGGCGGTCACCAGTAATCGGAGTTGTGCATAAAATGAAGAAAAACGTGTACTGTGTTAAAATAGGTAATTAACCATTTTATTAAAGAACGGGCTGTTATTTTTAAAATCTATACGCTCTATCTAGGGCCTACAAAAAGGTACAAAATAGGACAATAGTTGTAAAAATTGATCAAAGGAAATAGTGAAAACCTTCTTTACGATATGATTTCAATTTCCACCCACGTAGCTCTATGCTCCGATTTGCAAAGAATAATTTTGAATGTTTGAAATTTATAATGCTTTTTAAATATTTATCTATGGAAATCATAAAACAACGTGCAATCTCTAATAATACAATCATTAACTCGATTATGCTAATGAAATGCCCTATGGTGATGTAACACGACTACCAAACAGACAAAATCCGCGTAGCGGCCGCCGCGTATCAATATTTAAACAGGTAAATCCACAGATTATGTGGTATGTCCGTTTGGATGTCCGTTCATTGTAAACTATTGTTCTCGGGCTAGATTCTTGTTTGATAACAAGCAGTGCTAGGCGCAATCTTTTCCATGTTGCCTAGGTATCCCTCAAATATTCAAAATAATTTTTATATTAATTTAGTGTATTTGTAAAAATTCGTGATTTTTTTTCTAATGTCATTCTTACATGTTGGCTGTGTTTTGGCTTGGTAATCTAGACAGTGACAGAGCGAGATTTGAGAATGCTTTTAATTTTTGGGCGTAGGACTGAGAAATCAGCGTCTGATATTTCTGTCATTACTGCGTCAACTATTCCTAAATAAACTATCAGAAGTGATATATAAGTTATAAGTTACTGACTATTGACATGAGAAGCTTAATGACAAACATAATTGCTATAATGATAGAAGTACATAAAGTGTAATAAATTATTAATAGTAATATTTAAGTCACCTTTTACGACACCCACGGGAAGACTTGGAGTGGTCTTATTGTATTCTGCCGCAAACCACACGGCGGAGAAAATATAGTAAACAAAACTAATCTTACTTACAAAATACAAAAATTAAAACGTAAAAGTATAAAAATAAAAACTCTTTACATTATACGGTTATTTATCTATAAATCGCAATTAAAAATAGTCATATTTTTTTAACATGTCTGTAGTTCGCGTTTTCCTCCTGGACCAAATAATATGCACAACTGTTTAAGTAAGCGAACATTTCAAAATTCTCGATCACCCCAATCACATCTTCCAAGAAACACTAATTAAAAGAATTATCCTCTGATACATTATAAATGACCAACCCTGGCCTACGCCAAAGAGGTGACTTTCACAAATTAATATATTTATCAATAATGAATGATGCATGCAATTGATAAATAGGATTGAAATATAAAACTATTATTAAGTAAATAATTAATTTATTTAATATATATAAATTGGGAACTGTATTATAATGATGATAGTACAAATGGAATGGAAATCTACGTACTGAAATTTAATTTTGTGATGGAATAAAGGCTATTTTGTTTTATTATTTTTTTACATTATAAACAAAATGCCGAAATTTTAAAAGGCGATCTCTCGCAGGCGTCGCCGTGGGCAGAGGCTGTATAGTTCAAAGGTGGCCGTACTGGTTTGTCCAGCCAGCCGATAAACTCATGTATTGAAATGTACATTATAAGTTTGCTCCCGCGGCTCCTCTTGCGTTTGGGTCGATCTCACGGGAAGAGTACTTTATGTCATAGGCTACCTTTCACCGAAGACCAAAGACGGGATGAAAGGTAACTAGGTCTTTTTCCATACTCCAGACAACGTGTATGCAAAATTTCATGATAATCGGTGGAGTAGATAGGGCGTGAAAGCGTAAGAAACAAACGAATAAACTCTCTATCTATGCTAATCGTGGCTTTAAGGTTATACAGACCTGCAGGCCGATTTGTTAACTCGGTGTACAACGATTAGATTGTCACTTTAGCATCCATTACGGTTTTCATATCGTTATAAAAATAGTCATTCATACCGAAGCCGTAATGAATATTGAAGTTACCATGAAAATGATGTACACCGTCGCTGTCAAAAGTTAGCAAATAGGCCTGCTGGGCTCTGCCTACCCCGCAAGAAAGACATGATAGATGTATGTAAATAGACTCTCTTTCACATTTGTAATATTAGCTGGGATGGGATTATGCGTTTACCCGACTACACGGAGTCAAAAGGAAGGTTTTATTTTATTTATTTATTAGGATTTTATTGCACCAAAGCAAAACTTGTTACAATTGGCGGGCTTAATGTTATGACGAGTATTCTCTCCCGGTCAAACATAAAGATAAATAAATAGGCAAGGCTCTTCGCAAAAAATTTAATTATTTAAATTATATTCAGTTATAAAGTTATTGACATTCACTAATACATATGTACATAAACTATTTATATATAAATAAGTATACATAAAGTTCATACTGAAAATGAATACAGAGGATTTATGAAGTAAGCGACTTTAGCAAAATTACTAAAATATTATTTTATTTCATCTAGATAATATTGTTACGACGACTTTGTAACATATTTTGACATGTGGTTGAGACAGCATAATATAATATTTCACTAGTTATGTGTCTCTGTTTACCCCGTTACGGATAAGAGAGACAGTGCTGTTTTCATTATAAAAAAGTCAAGAAAGTTCTGAATTTGTCCAATTTTTTTTAGTCCGTTATAAGTTTTCTACAATATTATCTTGTTTTAAGTTTTTTCGTGTGTCGAAACACATTCGCACGCGCATGCGCCATTGTGAGGCTTTTTGAGACGTTACGACACGGTAAAAAGGTTTTAACAGCCAAGGACTTTGCACTCATCTGACACGAAGCTGACACGTTGGATTTCTATAATAATTTACTGTCTACTCGACTACTATTTTAGTTTTTTAATTGCAGAAAGGATTATATACGGGCTAGCTTTAAAACGCGGCTTCGCTCGAGTATAAATTTTCCGAGTCGTTTATAGCAAATCCTGCGAAAACAATTTTTTTGGGATGAAAGCGTACCTTCTCAATGCCCTAACCTATGTGTATGCGAAATTTCAAGAAAATTGGTTCGCTCGTTCGAGTAGATAAAGCGTGAAGAGATAACACCACACAACAAATAAATACACAAATAAAAAAACCTTGCACTTGCGCATGTATAATATTGGTTGGAATGGAATTTGTGCAATTTGGTGGTTTTGGTGGGCAGGGTCGGAACCGATTTAAGCCAAGCAAACTATTCTCACCAACCCGTTAATGAAGCGTGGGGAGTATTTTTTTTATTTCAAGACTGACATACGATGCGAATACAGAATTTTATGATTTTTATCAAAAATTCATCATTTTACTAATCACTAATTTTTTAAAATATTATTTTCTGTTTTAAACAAAGATATAAATAACTTCTTTTGCAACTTGATACATGTAAGTACAAGGTAAATAAATAATCTGAAAGGCAATGTTAACTAATCATTATTTAATTGCCTGTGAGGCATTTGACGCTAGTAAGAACGTGATTATATGACTTCTTGTTTGAACTCGTACAATAGATGTTTCGATAATTCAAATTACCATACTTATCTCTTATTTTAATTAAATTATAATATATCCTTGACTTCTTCGTATTGTGAGTCACGCGGTTGATGATAAAGCAGACATTAGAATTGATACTATTATTTAAATTTGACTATGTAGTCGGATGACCTGATTGGGGTCATAGAGGTCACCGCATGCAGACCAACTACTTACAAAATTTAGTCGAAGTTGTTGGCATAAGCTGTTATAAAATGTCACATACATACATACATATTATCACGTCTTTGTGTATTGCGGGTAGACAGAGCCCAAGGTCATAATACCCAAACGCCTCGATTAGCGAGTTAGTGGTCGTTAAGGTGGAAAGCGGAATCAAAATAGTGATCGGTTACTAGTCGCATCACCCATTACGTTAATTCCTTAGATTTTGCCAAATCCCTTGACCGACTTTTATGGTCTGCGCGGGAAGAAACGGAGCTGGTATATTTGCATGGAAGAGAATAATTGAAAAATGTCGCACTCTATTCAAAAAGACGATTCATATAGAACGCCTTTAGCCCTTATCGCCTTGATTTTTTACAAAAATCGAAGGAAAGAGATTCACGTGTCTTCAAATGAATTTCACTGTCATTCTTACGTTGGGATAGAATCCTTAAGTTTTATAATTAACTACCTGTCTAATAGAAAAAAAAACGAAGTTCGCCCTTCGTTTTTTTTTTCTATTTTTCTTATGTTTTTATAGTTATTCTGCCATTCTATCAAATCTATAGCAAAACTATTAATTAAAAAACCATGAAAATTGAACCACCCGTTCTCGAGTTATGAGTGTTTGAACAAACCTGACTGTATTATATAGGTATATATTATATACATACATAGATGTCAGCTGTCCTAACGTTCATGCTGTGTTAAGTTTAATTAATTTAAGTGATCTTCCCTTAAGTGATTAATATCATTTATTAGTTTTATGATCATAATTTGTTTACGGAATCATTTACAATTCAATTACTAATTAATATTAGTACGACTATTAATTATATTCAATGTTCACGTATTTGCCTTTATTATTTATAATATGATGTTCATAATAATATTCATATTTCTGTATTGAAATTGTATTAGGTATACGTATAAATATAAATATTATAGGCTGTACTTCTTAAATTCTACTTGCTTTAAAAAAAAATGAGATACAGCTTAGCTTTTGGTACAGGAATTGTTTGGAGTACGTTAGTAGACTTCAAATGCCTTTAAATCGTAGAGTCTCAAGGTTCAATCCCCGGCCAGGTCGAGATGGACCAATCTGGATGTTTATCGGTACAATTATGTATATGTAAAATCTTTGATGTAGGTGAGGCCAATGGATGGAAAGACTAAAATGTATGTAGGTACCAGTAAAAGTTTGAAACATTAAATCTATATCGAAAAGGTAAAAATAAATAGGTTTAACCCTAAACTAAAAGTTCGAGTCAGATATTCGATATTTCACAAATCAGAAATATTATCAAATGAGGATCTAAAGTGTTGTTAACCTTGCGCTTGCAGCCGAAGTGACGCAATGTAGAAAGTAGTGTTTTGGCCAAAAGTGACCACTTTCGATTGCATTGCGATATGGCATTGTGATTCACAGAGGACTATAAGGATACTGAAAAATATTTAGGAAAAAATGGTGAATCAACGCAAATATAGAAAATATCGTATTTAAAAAAAAAGTGTTTCTATCGCACTTGTATTATCTCGTGTTTTCCTTCTAGTATTATTGTATTGGTTTGCCAAAAAACGGAAATAATATATAGTTATATTGACCGTGATATTCCTTATATTGACCGTGATATTCCTAATTACTTACTAGTGTAATGTTAATTCATCTTGGAAATACAGACCAAAGTTGTATCAGATGATCCTACTTTTGTAATTATTATAAAGTAAATAAAATATATATATATTATAGTATAATATTTATATAGAGTCATGATTGCACATAGCTCTCAAAAATACTACAACTAGAACTAACATAAAATAGGATTAAACCGCTCTTATAAAAGTGACATATCATTCTATTGTACAAGAAGTTATGGTCATTAGTTTATCAGATGTGAGTCACTTAATGGCCATCACAGGTCAGCTGAAAGGGTAAACAACACATAAATTAAATTTCTATGCAAAGGCACCATAAAAATAACATGAATTATTAAACCTGGTGGTGGTCCAATGGTCTAAGAGTTCAGGCCAATAATCGAATTCTCGGGGGTGATCTCCGTCTGGTTAGACTTTTTAACACGCTTTTATTAGTTTCACTTGTATTTAAGAAAATCTTGGACTCTTAATTTGACCCACTTACCGGTCTTCGATTAGGATGAAATTTTGCACACGCTCTGAGTTCTGATGACAATACATGAAAAGTGTGTTATTTAGTTTTTTAAACAATTTATTTTTACTACAACTAATCAAGAAAACAGGCATACAGCCTACCTAACGGAAAGCAGTTACTGTAGTCAATGGACGCCTGCACTACCGGAGGTGCCACGCTTGCCAATCTTGAAAAAATCTTTTCACGTTTTTTTTAAGAACCCCATGTCAGGGAGTTCATTCCATAACTTTAGATCCGATCTGGCAGGAGCTGGATGCGAGCAGCCGAAGATAGATCTCGATGGCGTGCAATTGGGGAGGCCTATATCTAGCAGTGGACGCGTCTAGGATGATGATGAGATCTGATCTAAGTCCGTTGTTACTTTTTACCTTTTCTGACTCATGTGCGGCCATTTTGATCGATCACTGCTTGCTTTCTGAGAAGTATAACATCATAAGGAAACCTGCACACTAATGGATCTTTTTAATTGTTTTAAACCATTTCATAATTTTTGCACATCACGAAGATGCCCAGATCTCAAATATTTGATGCAATAAAGAAAAAAAAACCCGTCTTCCGTTTTTGACAGTTTACGTCCGCCATTTTGATTTTTGCAAATGTTACATCTAAATATTATTATTACTTCGGAGAAGAATATAAATCTATTGACACCTCACACTTCAAAATTGGTCAAACCGTTTTGGCTACAGGAGGTTTCAACGGAACAGATTACCCCATATAACACATACGCGCAAATACCCTCATTCTGGGCATCACTTGAGTAAAATTCATAATTAAGACAGGTGAATTATGTACAATAATCGAAAATTGATTTTATGTCGTTTTCAAAATAAAGATGACAAATGTTGTGTCATTACATAAAATAACTTAAAATAATGTATTCAAGTTTTATGATAGAGCTAGTGAATTACCATTTTGTTATTAATATCAAAGGTTGTGGCAGGTCTCTAGAACAAATAAAAAAACTAATGCCTTCATCTAAGTGTAGTAATATAAGATTTAACTTTTTTAAAAGTTGTTTTATAGTATCATATAGTATAGGTAGGTAACCTACCCATTTTGGTAGTATAATACGTAGTAAAGGTCTTAGAAATCCATATAAAGTTTTTGTAATCGATAATATTGAAATGTATTTTACTGTATACTCCTTGAAGAAGTTTTTCATTAATTAATCTTGAGTGGAGGCCTATAAAAACGGCAGTTACGTCAAACCAGCTCGTCTAACTGTTATTTACTTAGGTTAGTAAGTAGTACTAAGGATGAGGCGATTCGAAAAGGGTGTGAACGTAGACGTTCTAGCTATGACTAGCCTATGACCCAACTATCATCATCATCATCAGCCTATACTTGTCCACTGCTGGACATAGGCCTCCCCAATTGCACGCCATCGAGATCTATCTTCTGCTGCTCGCATCCAGACCCAACTATTTTATAACAAAAGGAATTAGAAATTCCTGATCTAATAACTCGATCACAAAATTGCTCCACACATAAAAGGTCAAATCTAGTTCATATTGCAAAAAAGGCTAAAATAGGCGTTACAAATTGTTGGTTATAGTATCGCTAGTTATTATTATCTAAGCTAAAATCACGACTCACTTTCATTTTCAATGCTACCGTGATATATTATAACCCTACTAAATTGGATAGACAGCCATAGTAATTGCCTTCATAGCTGTGGAAGCAAGTTAATTTTGCAATACTATATGTTGCGTGCACGACTGCTATATGTTGGAAACGGGTTAAAGCACACCGGAAGCAGACCAGTCAATGTCATAGCCGTATGACTGAGTTGAACGGCTAATTGTTTTTCTTATAGTAAATACATATATGACACGATAAGTTGCCGTTATCCTTAAAGCATTAGAATAATGTTGAAGGACAGTTTCAATGATTGAAACTGAAAGAAGTTTCTATCAAAAATGTTAACTAGATACAACACAAACAAAAACCTCAATCAACCTCTGGTGGCATGAGGATGACTTAATTCAGATCTGGATATCAAATAAAGATATGAATAATTAAATACAAAAGGACAAATAAATCGTAAAGAATTAATACCCAGGCCTATCTGAAAAACATGGATTTCCGATATTAACTGAGCCAAAGAGGTCAATAAAGACACAATTTTCAGAGATGTAATTTTCTCGCCTATACATTTTTCGCCCTGGGAATTCGTGTTCTAATCACAATTACGGCGCAAATATATATGCCTTGGCGAAGCATAGGTACATTTTTGAGCCGTTTGGGGTCGAGACACTGGGTCCGTGGGGTCCCTCAGCTCACAAACTATTCAAGTTTGTGAGCAAAAGGATGGTCGAGGTGTCGAATGACCAGACGGCTGGCAACTATTTTGCCCAAAGAATAAGCATTGCCATTCAACGTGGCAATGCTGCCAGTCTTCTGGGCACATTACCGCAGGGCAATGACCCGCTGGACATTTTCTATTTATAGGTAGGTGTTATTTATAAGTAGTTTTATTTTATAGGTGGGTTTAATTCTTAGTTTATATAAGTTAGTTTTAATATTGTTACATAATTACTATATATTGTCTCTTTCATTAAGAAATACAATTTCGTTCTTACGATGAATAAAATTATCACAATTCTAATTCAAGATTTTTTTAAAATTTCTAGAATATTATGTCAACAAAAAGTTTTGGGGTGCATTTATTTTTTATGACATAGGACGGCTAACGAGCAAGCGAGTCACCTGATGCGAGGTGATCACCGCTGCCCATGGCTAACTTCAAACACCTAGGGTGTTACAAGTGCGTTGGCGGCTTTTATTTTTTTCCTTCCCAGAGAAGCGGTAAATCTACTACTCAACCGTCGGTTTTCTGTTAGAGTGAGTTACTTCCCCTGACGAGCCGGCCCATTCATGCTACTAGCAAAAGTGAATTTTGCCGGTAGCGTGGCCACATTTGAATTCGTTACAAGGACTTAGAAGTTTAGTCGCTGGGCCAACGCACGGACCCCACTGCAGCGCTAGAACAATGCCTGACATGAACGCTCACAAGGCTGTATCTAAAGCCATTGTCGCATTCCTCCGATTTGAGCCTATTGTCATAATCGTGCTTGGTTCCATGTGGTTTGCATGGCATACCAGTGCAGTTAATGCATCAATATTTCTCGAAGGTTTGGATTTTTGTTTCGATCTAAAATAACTAAAAAGAAAATGCTTAAATATTAACACGTTGAATTTTTAAAAAAATATGATCTAACTGCTGTTTTTGACAGTTTACGACCGCCGTATTGATTTTTTGCTGTTTGTTTTGTTTTTCGTATGTGTAAGTGGCCAACACTGGTGTCAGATTTTTCAAGCTGCCTAAAGGCATCTGACAAAGCTTAACGACTGCCATCAACGATGACAGCCGGGACCAACGGCTTAACGTGCCTTCCGAAGCACGGAGGAGCTCGAGATATTTTTATGCCACTTGCGGTCACCCATCCAAGTAGGGACTGCACCAGGGGTTGGTTAACATGCGTAAGCGCTCATAGAGCTCACACCCACTGGACCATCGGGCTCCTCATTTTTTGCTGACATTATGTAACCTATGACCTGAGCCTATGACACTCAGGGGAATACGAATCTAATGACACCTCACAATGCAAAATCGTTCAAGCCGCTTAGGCTACAGGAGGCAACAATGAAACAGACATACCTACTTGCATACATAGATACATACATACATATGCGTGAAAAACATTACTCGCCTTCTGAGTGAGTCTGCCGGTAATTTTTTTTTTTTCTTGCACATGTACATTGTAATCCACTAGTTATTGAGACTCCTATAAAACTACGATGTGCCACACATACTACATAATTCCTATTGGTATACTTACAACACACCGGCTTTTGGTATATGTTTAAAATTTATAAGCCTATTCACTTTAGACGATTGTTGAGATAAGTATCAAAGATGAAGGTTTTTAAGAAACGTTTCTTAGTAAAACTTAGTATTATATTGTCTTTGGTAAAACCTTCATTTTAATAATGAAAAGGAACTCGTTTTTCCGTTATATTTGTTAGTACTCATGAACATTATTTGTAGTCGATACTAGTGTAAGTACAAGTAAAACTTCATAAAAATTTAATATTTATTGTTTTGAACATAATTTCTCATAGAGAATGGAATATTTTTCTGTGTGGGTGAACGTACTATGGTAGACTGGTCTCGTACATTATACTGTTTGTTCGCACTTAACTGAGATTTGTCTTATAAGGTTTGTTAAACGCTAATTTATAGATAAGTACTTTTATAACCATTATAAGCCCACGCAGTACTGAGCTTGTGTTGAAGTCCTGAATATACAAAATGTTCTTATGACCATTCTAGTATGAGTATTTTATCTGATTTAACATTTATCCTGAAATTAAGTGAATAGTTTTTTCTTTAAATTTGTTTATCACTTTTTGAGCGCCATCATTTCTTTCTTGTTTTTTTTTTATTCGCAAAATCGATAAATTTCTAGCATGTGTTTAGTTACCTAACTATGGTCTGTAAGTTACTTTTTCTACTATATTAAAATTATTGTTTTGTATTCAATTTGAGAGCAGGCTAAAACGAATAGGCTCGAGTCGATTTCTCTCCACTTTTGGTAAAGTAACTAATATGAACAAGGTCGTCCGCCTATTTTGTTTTTTCTTTACTTATTTAACGGCGACGTGGTTTACATTAATTGTAGCCTATGTCCCTTGCTAATAATGTAGCTTTTCCTAGACAAATTATTTTTAAAATCCATGATAAACAAGCAAAGAGGATAGATTTTTTAAAATCTTACCTCTTTAGCATATTGGCAAGCGTAGAATATACAGGTGAGATAAATTTATTTCTATTGAATAGAATATTTTATAGGTTCAAGTTTTGATAGGTAGTCATTTTTTTTTCAAAATATGTCTAATACATACTAAGTCTCACGTATAAATGATACGTATCAGATCGAAGTCTTATCAAGTGAAGTATTTAATCTCGTATTCAGTGAGATAGGTCACGTACACCGATGGCACGGAGATACGTCAAAGGCGAAAGGCGTACCTTATCATTAATTGAAAGTGATACAAGGTCACATACTAATAGGTACAATTTGAACTTAATTTAAAGTTTTTAATGAACAATCGTTACTAACGGCTGTAAAAACTTTATTCATGATTTGACCGTAAACTTTTGTTAATTAAACTTAACTTTAGTAAAGGCACAATAGAATTATAAATGCCAATTTAACTGATATAGGTAAAAACTTTATAAATAAAAAAATATATATAGGGTGATTTTTTACCCCCTGACTATATCGTTATCAAAACCCAAAATAGAATACAGAACTACAAGAAAAAATGGTAAAAATTATAAAAAAAATAGACTCCCTATAAGTTTGTCCAGCTGATCGGTGAATTTGTATGCAAGGTCTAGTATTTTTTTTGTTTCTTTTTGCCTTTTTTTTGCAATTCTGTGTTTTATTTGGGATTCTGATTCCGGGACTAAAATATGGTCAGGGGGTAAAAAATCAGCTTGTATGTATACACCGGATGTATTTTTTTTATTTATTTCGGATTCTTCACCTTTACTTTATTACTTGATTTATTTTAACATTAATAATATAAAAAAACTCCACAAAATGACGCAATCAGTTGCTAAGACAAAGGTAGCCTGGCAGAAAGTAAACTCGGCGAGTCAATATTGTCTCAGAAACAGGTCAGCTGCTTAGCGACGTACCGCCATCTTATTAGTAATCGTTTGACACGAGTTTGACAGCTATTGACATAATAATTTTACGATATGGTCAGCCCAGTAGCTAATTCTTTATAAGGATTGGTGTCTCAATACCCAATACCATACCTCAAGTCAAAAGTTCAACAAAAACATAAATTTAATAATCCTAAAACCTAGTTTTTGAGCTACGCGCTGACAAACAAACATACATACAAACATACATTTATGAAATTTGCGCACATATTTGGAAGCTGATAAAGAGTAACATATATAAAACTCATGGTATTCTGAAATATTACCTACATACCGGTCGAATTGATAACCTCCTTTTGCAGGCCACGCCAGGCGAAATTATAGCCAGATGCTTACCTACCACTTAACCCACAGATAGAAAATTATGGAAGTCCGTACAAATAACTAAAATCAAGATGGATTCGAACCTTTCGGATCTATCTGATGCTTTAGGTACTATCTTCCACGCTGGTCTGGGAGAAAAGAAAAAACGTAGAATGTACCAGCTGCTTGTCTTCTCGCGCAGACCGTAAAAGCCGGTCGAGGGAATCCGAAATCTAAGAAATCATATCAATAGGCGATGCGACTAGCAACCCATCACTATTTTGATTTTCCACCTATAAGCCAATCAATTTGCTAAACGAGGCCTTTGGAAATTATGACCTTAGGCTCTTTCTACCCCGTAACGGATAAAGACGTGACACTATGTATGTATGTATAGGTACTATATCAGAAGGTAGTTGTTGGACCCTGCCTACTAAGCAGATAATAAACTCCACGTCTAAAAGACATGCTGACAGGAACAGGTCAGGTGCTTAGCGGTGTGCCGTCTTCTACGTAAATCGTTTATCACCTATTGTTACTAGGCATGCTAAGTGTATTATGGAGGACCTGGAAACCTGTCTCTAAAGTAGTTATTGTTGTCCTTTTAACACTTTCTTACGAAGTAGTTTCTTAACTATTTTATGGTTAAAACCTATGATAAATTTTATCATATTAAACCTTTTGGAATTCTTTAAAAAATAACCACGATAGTGTATAGTTGTACATATATCTCCATGGAAATAACCTATTCCAAAACTTTTCAAATTCACCTTATATTAACCATTGTTCCGAGTATTTACCGGCCTTTTTAGGGGAAGATTTTTAGATGGAATTAAACTAGTACAAGCAGCTAAACTGTGCTAGTTAAAATTACTTACCAAACACTATAATACGTATAAAATTTAGTGTTCCAAAAAATGAAGAACGATTGTATGTGTATGTATAGCATAAAATTTTTGATCTCTTAACTATAAATGTTCGTGTGACGCAGTGTCAAATCTCTCGCCCAACTGGCTTCTCTGAAAACCAGCGTCATGGTGGCATACCTGCCATGGCATCACAGCTGAGGGAAACCATTTTGGTGACATATTCCGTCAAGCTGTCGTTGTTTTAATTGTTTTGTATTTTTATATGCACCAAATAAACATTTTCTATTTCTATTCTATTTCTATTTCTAAAAATAGAATATCACCCTTTTATTTCTTACTTTGATCAACTTTCTTATGATCTGCACTGCAGGAAAAGCTTTTGATATAAGTACTTGGGTAGATTTTTTCAATAGGAATATGCATGAAAAAAATATCTGTTATCTTACCAGTTTATCCAAAAATATTCAATAGTAAAGTATTGAAGGTGAAAACAGAATAAAATTTGGTTGAAAAACGAACGAGATAAAATGATTTTGCGAAAATATGTCTATCTCACTCGCGGAAACACTATTTTATATAGCAAATGTATGCATGACATACGACTATGACGTCACTAGTCCATATCGGACTTCTCTTTCTTATTTAAACTTTAAAGTTTCACATCTCCGGCGTTAATTAAGATATTTTAAAAGTTCTTTCATATTTTTTTACTGTGGTTATTAAGGTTTATACTAAGAAAATTAAAAAATTACGTGCATACTCGCTATTATTCATATGTTTAATGTCACAGTTATTCATATATTTTATGACAGTCATAAGTACAATAGTATCTTTGTACTTATGACTGTACGTGTAATATTTACAATACCAATTTTCGTACAATCTTTTAACATGAGTTTGCAAGCGCTCCACACGTGAATTTCTCGTAAATCAAATACCTACTACGTAATACTACGTAATCGTAATAAAAACTATCGTGTAATCTCGTGTAATAGGTACATACAATTGTGTAAGGCATTACTAACCTTATTTAGTAGTTATTAAAAACACTAATCAGTCGTCCATTGGAAAATATCTGGCAAAAATGGATACGTTGTGTGAAAATTGGCACATTGACAGTAAAAAGGTCATTTATGATGTTTGAATTCATAAATTATGAACAACCCATCTGGCCAGCGTGGAGAGTAAAGGCCAAATCTGGTAGTGCAGAGAGAGTTGTGCTCCTGCAGTGTAGACTAAAAAAGACCGATGATGATAAAATGGGAATTAAAGTTGCCTAAAACTCTAACCAAAACTAAAATAAACTTGTAAAACATACATACATACTATCACGTCTTTTTCCCTTGTGGGGTAGACAGAGCCCAGATCAATAAAACCTAAACGCCACGTTTAGTATGTTGGTGAGCTTGTAGGTGGAAAACGGAATCCAAAAAGAGATGACCGGATTGCTAGCCGCATCGCCAATTGACATGATTCCTCACGCCCATTTCCTCGATCAGCTTTTACAATCTTCGTGGGAAGCGTAGTTAACAGCTTAAACATTCTACGTTTTTTCTTTAATCCGAGATCAGTGTGGAAGAACTTGTAAAAGTCGGTCAGAATTATTATTCGCGAAAATGATAATGTAGGTTAACCCTAAATCTTGCATAAAAAGTAGTCGCGCGCAGTAGAGCGTTATCTGTTGCAAACTGTTGGCCAACGGTTGGCAAACGCTGGAAAATGTACTAAATCATGCTGAACTTGTGACCTGCTAAGAAGGATTCTTGATATATTTATCTATATCTATACTAGTATATAGGTATATATGTTGTAAAATAGCCGTGTGGTTCCCGGCAGAGAAGAATAAAACCACTCCAAATCTTCCCGTGGATGTCGTAAAAGGCGACTTAGGAAACTCAAACTAAACAAAGCTTATAAACATCAAAGAGACCTTTCCAACCCGTCTAGCCAGCGTAGAGAGTGTAGGCCAAATCCTCTGACTGCTCTGGCAGTACAGAGAGGGTCGTGCTCCTGCAGTGGAGACTAATAAAGACCTGATGATGATGATGATGATCTAAACTAATATTATAAAGAAAAAAGATTTTATTGTTAGTTTCTTTGTTTGCATCGAATAGGTTTCAATTTTACTTATTTAACATTTCAATGATATGACCAATTTCTTCGAATTCAATTTTCATCATGCCATACATACACAGATACATAATATCACGTCTTTTTTCTTTGCGGGGTAGACAGAGCCCAGGTCTATAAAACCTTAAGACCACGTTTAGCATGTTGGTGGGCTTGTAGGTGAGAACGGAATCAAAATAGTGATGGGTTGCTAGCCGCATCGGCTATTGACATGCTTCTTGACGCCCATTCCCTCGATCGGCTTTTACAATCTGCGCGGGAAAAGAAGCAACTGGTACATTTTACGTTTGTTACTGTTATTTTAATTTCATTATACTAAAGTGATCTTGTTTAGCCCGTGGTTCGATTTATTACGGGAATGCCCCTCCCACATTGTATAAACATTAAAAGCAGATAGGTATATACCCATCTAGTGGAAAGCGGTTGCAATATATCTATAATCATCAGTGCAGTTGCTGACGATAAAATATAGAATCTACTTATTATGCAGAACTTGCGTCTTATGACCGGACAGGAAGCTAAGGTCGAAGGGATGGAATGCTTTCGTTTCCCGTCAAATGCTTTTACTTAATTGGCATAGGATACTGAGTAAGGTGCTTGTTGATTTGCTTGAAAGTTAGCTCATAAATCTTTATGAACTTACTAACTGTGCCCGCGTCTTCGTCCGCGTGGGATAGTGAGCCTTTTTTCGAATTAAAAAGTCCTTTCTCAGGCACTAGACTATCTGTGTAAACAAGGCGGTGGAGAATGAATTAACAAAAATACATACACGCCTTTTCCCTAACGGGGTAGACAGAGCACAAGTCTATAAAATCTAAAGGCCACGATTAGCATGTTGATGGGCTTGTAGGTGGAGAACGGAATCAAAATAGTGATGGGTTGCTAGCCGCATCGCCTATGACATGATTCCTCACGCCTATTTCCTCGATTGGCTTTTACGATCTGCTTGGGAAGAGAAGCAGATGGTACATTCTGTGTTTTTTCTTTTCTCCCAGACGAGCGTGGAAGACTAATGAAAATGAATTAAATATCTATTAATAACTACAAAGTTTACATAAGTATTTGAAGGCTACTAGGGCGCCATAACCCAGTTACAACTATTTTAGTTAATTATTCAGTACTAGTTCTGATTACTTAATTTGACAGTTTAATTGGTCGGCATATGACTTCATTTCAAACTCGTTCAAATCAAGTACCTACATAATGCGTTATACCTTAATGTTTACTTAACATTAAAAGAATTTTCGTTTGGGTGTTATAAGTACTCTATATTAAATTAGGCTTTGGTTAAAATATTTAAATATAGTAAATGAAACTATTTAAAGTTACTCGTGGCTATAATATTATGTTGACGAATTTTAAGAGAAGTATAAAACGACTTTTTATTCATCATCATCATCATCCTAGGCACGACAGCGGCATGTGAGCCTTGGCCTGGTCCAGTAAATTTCTCCAGTCGTTTTTTAATCGACCGCGACAAAGTAGTGTATTGTTTTTGAGTTTATAGTGAGAAAGGTGAGTATGTAGGTAAATATGAAAGTATATACGTATAAGAGACTGCGCCTAACGTGCGACAACAACAATAGCAGCTAACCATGTTTTTTAAAACCTTAAGAACTCTTGGACGGGGGAGAGGTGCGGGGACGCTATATAGCGGGGGACGCTGCGAGATTCCTTTCCTTACGTTAGTGCTTCTATTAGTTCTTTGTAATCGTGTATCGCCGTATGGTTCCCGGTAGAGTAGAAAGGACCACTGCAAGTCTTGCCGTGGATGTCGTAGAAGGCGACTTAGGAAACACAAGCTAAACAAAGCTTATACACATCAAAGAGACCAACCCGTCTGTCCAGCGTGAAGAGATGAAGGCCAAATCCTCTGGCTATTATATGGCTCTGGTAGTACAGAGAGGGTCATGCTCCTGCAGTGGAGACTAAATAAAATAATAATAAATGTTTCGCCCCTTTTGCCAGCAATAATCGTCGGCTAGTCTGATCCATCGTGGGCGGCATGCCACGTCCTGCCAATAATAGTCAGTTATCAGGATTATGGTAGGTCTCCAACCCTTTGCAATAACCCAGTACAAGTCCATCCCTCTCCGGCCAAGACCTGTTCGAGGGCATAATATCATACAATGATATTTCTAGGAACGGGTTCTAGCAAGAGCCTACATGACATCAACTTTTCCAAAGGTGTTCCTACGTGTTGGATCTATATCCCCTCGCAAGCCTTCCAAAGGACAGGGGTGACACCCGTGAGTCTAAGAGAGATACAAATAATCATCATCATTTGTTCTTGTCAGTAGAGTATTTTCTATATTTCCTTATCCTCCGCTATATCTTTGACCTCTCTGTGCGACACGACTTTTGCGAAGTAAAGATTGAAGTTAGGAGAGGAAAAGGAAGGCCAAGGAGAGCATTCACAGATACAAATAATAAATATAAATAAAAATCACGGCCTATCCTCCAGTCGTGAGTCGAGTGTGAAACCAATAAACAGAAGTAAATTCACGAATGTGGTATCGAGGCATGTGCGCGTAAAAAAACGCAAATGTTTCATGTGCAACCGGGGTTCCGCCTCAGTGGATAACTACGTAACTAATTGTACCACCGGTTTGCACTGCAAATACCTTGTATATTTAAAGACTGTAGTTTAGTATAATATTCATCCAATCAGTTCATATATTTATTTTAGAAAAACAAGTAAATAAATAATTGAAACTATTATTTAAACGAAATTATTTCACCTTAAAATATTTACCAATATAATTTGCAGTTTGGATACCGGCAGAGTAGAATAGGAGTACTCTAAGTCTTCCCGTTTGTCACTCCATTGACATGAACTTGATGGGCTCTTGATAGTATTATAACCTC
Organism: Rhodophaea formosa; assembly: GCA_963082605.1. Lineage (NCBI taxonomy): Eukaryota > Metazoa > Arthropoda > Insecta > Lepidoptera > Pyralidae > Rhodophaea > Rhodophaea formosa. The sequence goes on along the minus strand of OY720227.1, from coordinate 6,929,145 downwards.
AACAAATCTTCTGCATTTGAAATTTTTGACTTTGGCTGCCACCGATGTGTCTGCGACACGGTTAGACCCGGGTTCGATAGCCGGCAAGGTCATGGTGAAAACGATCTTTTTCATATTGGGCGGGCCCTAGATATTTATCTATTACAAAAAAATTGTATCGTTGATTTAGTATCCTGCGACATAAGTTCACAACTTACTGTGGGGGCAGCTCAACTACTGTGACTTGTCCCAAAAAAAATGTTGCTGGTAGTACAGTTGTCCGAAGACTAACTCGCGGACACCAGAGGAAATTTGACCAATGCCCGGGCATGTGTTATACCTATTAACTTTACTCATCAATCTCACTCTATCTATTGATGAAAACCACATGAAAATCCGGGCAGTAGTTTTTGAGTTTATCGCGAACAGACAGACGCGTCGGAGGACTTTGTTTTATAATATGTGTAGTGATGTAGTGATTGATAGTGATTCTTATGTTCTACTGGATACCTAGCAGTAAGTGGTCCGAAGCACTAACTAAGTTAACCTAACTTAACCGTCGCGGACAGTTAAAGTAAGGCCAGATTCGATCCAGCATTATGTAACTCGGTGAGATAGTATCTTAGCGCGGGCCGAGAAGAATATAGGATATCATAAATAGTTTATAAATATCATCATCATTTCAGCCGCAGAAAGTCCACTGCTGCACTGGCTCTCCTAAGGATTTATAAATATAAAAATTTTATTATACAAAATAGCAAAGAAATAAACAAAAAAATAAAATAAAAAAACTAAATCGCTCTGGTTTGCGGGAAGATCGCTACATAAAGATCCACACATGTGTTGTTCCCAGAGTTTGGGTGATGTTTATCTTAAAGGACAAAAGTAATAAATATAGAAATGACCTGTCAAATCTAATATCCCGTTACAAGATGCTGGAGTTTATAAAATTGACTGTGAGTGTGGTTTATCATACATTGGGCAAACAAAGAGAAGCATCGGTACCCGTATAAAAGAACATATTGCTGACATGAAGCATAGGCGCTCAACGAAGTCTGCAGTCTGTGAACATGCCCTAGACAAACCCAACCACTATATGCGTTTTGATAATCCTCAAGTCCTTGCAAAAGAAAACAGATACATTCCAAGAATGCTTCGTGAGGCTATTGAAATTAAAAAACATCCTAATTTCAATAGAGAGGATGGTTGGCAGTTACCACCAGCTTGGGATCCAGTCATCAATTTAATCAAATCTCAAGCTAAGCAGAAGACTGCAAGACCTTCAGACACCGTGAGCCAATACTGCGTACATCCGGAACGTTATCAATAAATATTTTAGGCGGTAGATTTTGCAGTTCTTATAAAATACTAGACAAATGTCAACTTAGTCTACCTGCGACCACGAACACTGTAAAGTGCTCGAAACGTTAGGTGTATAAATAATGAAATAAACGCGATAAAAACCGTATTAAAATAATTTTATTTAAAATATAGAAATGCTTTTGTAGAGAAATAAAATGTAGAGAATCTCAAGAAACATTTCAAACATTGCCGTGTGGTTCCCGGCAGAGTAGAATAGGACCACTCCAAGTCTTCCCGTGGATGTCGTAGAAGGCGAGTTAGGAAGCAAAAGCTAAACAAAGCCATAAACATCAAAGAGTCCTCTCCAACCCGTCTGGTCAGCGTGGAGAGTGTAGGCAAAATCCTCTGACTGCTCTGGCTAATTTATGGCTCTGGTAGTACAGAGAGGGTCGTGTTCCTGCAGTGGAGATAAAAAAGACCTGATGATGACATTTGCAGAAAGTTCTATATTCGCTGACTATATATATATACGAGTATATATATATATATTCATTCTTGTTTCAACATATAAAACTTGCTACCGTTCTACCAGACATGTTAATAGTCCGTCCTGTCTGTATCACTTGCTCTCCTTCAAATAAAGATCGCCCAGGTACTTAATATAATTTCAGTAGTTTTTCTTTTATTTAGGCAAGTCAAAGTTAGTCTTACAAAAGTATTTTCGTTATATTATATATAACTTGATAACTTGGACATACATAGTAAAGATTGAAAAACTGTAGCTATTTACAGGAGAGATAGAAACAGGTGTGGAAAGTGTTGTCCAGTAGTGCACCAGCTGAAAATTAGTGCTGTGACTTCCGCTATCAGCTGATAGCTGAGCTGGCCACCATTTCGGCATTAATTGTATTAGTTCATAAGGTATTGCTAATATTTTGTTGTTGTAATTGTTTATTTCGCTGAATAAATGTTTTCTTTCTTTTCTTTCTAGTGGGTCATACAAGGAGGCTAATATTTATTTAAACCTTTAGCAGATATATGAACTGTCTGTCTGTGGGTCACTTTACTACTAGCTCACCTTCAAAGCTGCTCGAATTCCACTTACGATGCATCTATATTCTGTTATGCTAATTCCTTGCTTTGACTACTTACTTGAATTTGAATATTACTATCGAATTCTTAATAATGTTTTATACAAATATGGTATCTGTAGTATATTGACTTCATTTTCTTGAGTAAGAAAGATATGGTCGGTCTACACCTAGGTAAGGTCTACGCCTTGAGCATGAAATTTCAAAATGCAGCTTTTTATACCAATGTAGGGATGTGAAAAGAAGTACAAATATTTTTCGTGCGCATTAGTGGCCAACACGTGGCAAATAAATAATTAGGCAGGCCTACAATTTTGACATTTTAGGCCTAAACATGACATTTTATTTAAAAAATACAAAACTGCATGTTCCAAAGAGTAAATGTATATAAAAATATTAATTAACGTGCTCATAATTAAATTTATCGTCGAATTAAGAAAATCAGACCCATTCAATTTACTCCGACTGTTATACTGATTCAAGTTTAACAAGAATGAATCGCAGTATTAAACTCGAATAAGGAAATTTATGTCGCTTAGCTACATACATTTTATATCCATACAAAATAACTGCTTTATAAAATATTTTCCGGATTCATAACATTTAACTTCAAGCATAAAACAGAGTATACAAATAATTAATTTAAAGTAACAAGTTGCTACTTTAAATTAATTATTTAGAGCAAAAAATATTTGAGAATTATTAAATTTGATAAATCAATTATAAAAATCCATTAATCACTTAATATTTTGCCTGTAATGATAAAGTCACGACTAACATACTACGCAAAATAAACTACGCCCCAAAACTTAGTATGCCGACTTTTACTCTCGTCACTTCGTTACCAACAAAAGAAACAAAATACCAGATCACTTTTCAACGATAGTTGTGTTACATAAAGTACAAAATATTCTTACTAGAATCGTGTCAAGAACTTTGTGTCTGTGTGAGTGATAGCGAAAAGAAGTCGGACGTAAACCAATCACAACGCGGTGTGATTGGTTAGCTTAAGAGGATATTACCGACATCGTTACATACAGTATATTTATTAGCTAGGCTATTAAAAATTAGCTAGGGCACGAAAAATCTTTTTGCCATCGTGAGAAACCGTCAAATGTGTGGAGAATATATATAGAATTCATTACCCTTTTTTAAAGTATTATAGCACTCCATGACATGTCAAAAATCTCGAAAAGTACAGCAAGATTATCGAGTCATAATTAGCAGATAATTTTAAACATGATATTGTTTCAGACATTATTTCAATTTATTTTTTTAAAAATACGTTTAATTTAAATGTAACATTCAGCATCTCAAATTTTCTTCATTAGCCGTTCTCAGATAGAAATTAACTATAGGAAATAAGGGACAATGAGACCGCGATTTTTTAAAAGCCGCGTGGTATTTCCTCTTAAGCGTACCGACACAAACGCACACAACCTCAAATCTGTATTTGTTAGTTCAACAGTGTCAAGAGGTCACCGAGTCACTGGTCAGAGGAAAGCAATTGCAATAGATATTACGTCACACTTAAAGGTTATTCGTGATGTAACACGCATGTGCATTCCCTTATGTAATAGTTCAAAACTGCATAGACGAGATAATTGGAGATGAGCATAATGTTGCCTTAACTGATGCTTATGTGGTTTTAGTTGGTTAACCTTTGGAAGAATTATGATGATTGTATATTTTAGTTGTAATTGTTGGCTAGGATAATGCTAAATTTTATGGTAGAGACAAAAGAATGCTAAACTTTAATTTTATTATTCTACTAACTTCGTTTACCTTTTACTACTTCTATAAATAATAACGGGATAAACCCAGATTTTAAATGTAATTCTCTCATCTTAGTGTGTTCCTGGTTGCACCCTCAGGGATTCGATTCCGGTACCTCTTGTGTAGCAGGTTGGAGTGTTAACCACTGCGCCTAAGAGGCGCAGTCAAATACAAATTTCGTAATTTTAATTAGAACTACAGTTATTATTCTTGTATTCAAATAACAGTCTTATATTGTTCTGCCATAACAAGGCAGGAATGTCGCAACTGTTTGGACATAAGAGAGCAAGTTACCTTTTTAGCTATCGTACGTAATATTGCAAGGAAATTGGAGCTTTTGACCGCGGTTTTGCTTTTGTTTATGTATGACAAAGTACTTTTTTCTGCATAAAACCCTATCTATGGTCTTCGTTCCTCCGAATCCCTGTCAGTGTATAGGGAGAAATCCTGATTTTATAGATGTTCTCTTTTTTGTATTCGTTTCTAATATTTGTTCACCGACTTCAAAAATAGAAGGTTCAATACATACATACAATCACGTCTTTTTCCCTTGCGGGATAGACAGAGCCCAGGTCTATAAAACCTAAAGGCCACGTTTAGCATTTAGGAGGTTCAATGTTTCATTATATTTATAAAAAACGGAAATAATACAGGTTGATGAACGCTCTTACATACATATGCAATTGTATAAAACTATATAGTTATAGTTACGAGTATATTATAGTCAATTGCATATATGCGAGCGGGATACCAACCTGTCGTATTTCCGTCTCATGGTCAAACTTAAATCTTTGCACAGAATTATGTTCTCTATTATTGGACACTAAGGGTAAATATCGTACATCAAATTGAAACAGTTCCATCAGGGTGTTAACGAGAAGATACTTACTAAATAGAAATTGTGTGGTTCCCGGCAGAGTAGAATAGGACCACTCCAAGCCATCCCCTGAGTGTCGTAGAAGGCGACTTAGGAAACACATGCTAAACAAAGCTTATAAACATTAAAGAGACTTCTCCAACCCAAGCCAGCGTGGAGAGTGTAGGCTAAATCCTCTGACTACCCTGGCTAATTATGTCTCTGATAGTATGGAGAGGGTCGTGCTCCTGTAGTTGAGACTGGAAAGGTGATGATGAAATAGCTCTAGAAAAATAACAATTATTCATATCTAAAACAAACAAAGTCGTTACTTAGTACTAACATATCAAGATTTTGACATAACCTTTCCGATTCAACTAATAATTTGGTATTGTTCCGCCAACAAGTCGCGAGTGGCGCAACAGTTTGGACACAGTCAATGCGACCGGCGGGTTGCTTAACCGCGGTTACATTTCCAATGCTTGTTTATATGCCCACGTAAATTATATTATTATAGGCTTTGGCAAGAGGTTCTTCGAAACCTTTAAGTTTGAAAAGAATATTTGTGTGGGTAGTGAATACTAAAGCTAGTTTAGGATAAAAGCAATGACTTTTACACGTTTAATACATTATTTACACACCTAACGTTAGGTGTATAAATAATGTAATAAACGCGATAAAACCGTATTAAAAATAATTTTATTTAAATATGTAACACTCGCGAAAATATTAAAGCAATTACTTGTTTTATCCATCTATATATATATAGTAAACTTTTACTCCTTAGAGCTATGACAGAAATGTTTCAATTTTTAATAAGCTATATTAACTCTTATTTAGCTAAGCCTAGAGAGCATAATTCTTTGCAAAAAATCATGGTTGACCGTGGTGCGGAAATACTACAGGTTGTTGACATTTGTATTCGTTGTTTATTTTTAGGTTATATTAAAAATAACTAAGTAATAACAATTTATTATTTTTGTTTACCGTTCACTGATCGCAACCATCTGTACAGTAAGCGTCTTTTCCTTAGTACCCTAATAGAACTGTTAATTTTTTTTTAATACGATATTTTTCCTTATTTTCTTATAATAACAGAGAGCACAATCCTGTGCAAAGATTTATGGTTGCTTGTGAGACGTAGATACTACAGTTGGTGTCCCGCTCACACATATGCAATGTCTTTAATATACTCGTAACTATAACTATAGTTTGTATACAATTGCACACGTACGAGCGAGACATCAACCTGTAGTATTTCCGTCTCTTTCTATGTCAAAAGTTACTATCAGGTGAAAAATATTTTGTAGTAATTTAAGATATTTTTAACAAAAAAAAAAAAATCGAAAATCCGACTTCAACCCTATCTTTTTTTAATAAGCATAAGAAAAAAATGGAAAAATAGGGTAATCCGAACGGCATACCTGTAAACATTATTTTTGTTTATGTGTATTTTTTTAAAAAGCGCTTTCCAATTTTAAATAAAAATTGAATGGGACCATCTGTAAAGTATTACCTATGGAACAAAAAAAAAAGAATTCCTTAAATTGGTCCAGGCGTCTTCGATAAATTGGGGAACATACATAAAAAAAACATTACGACGAATTGTAAACCTCCTCCTTTTTTTGAATTTGGTTAAAATATAGAAAAGGATATCTATTCAAAAGGATTGCTGTTCATAATCCATTTATACATATTGCAGTCATTTTACATTCATAATCCGACCAATCAACACACTTATGTATTAGATAACTTTTGAATGTTCAAAGGTTAATAACACCATTCTTTTTTCAGGTAAGTGAAGTGTTATGTCACCGGCTATATCAAAATATATGTCGGAGAGTGGTATGTACTGATTGACATGTTATGTTATGTTATACAAAACTTTAAGTTTTTTTTGAAATACTTTTACTAACTTTTAGACTGGAAATAAGACTTGTGAAAGAGTACGGTCCTGAAAGTTAAAAACAGTAAGATTTAAACCAACTCAAAAAAATTGAGATTTTTTGATTCCTATTTGGCAATATTTTAATCGCTTTGGACCCTTACACGGGTAATTCAATACGCTGGCATGAATAACTTTTCCTGTGGGACCAAATTAGAAAAACTAAAAAAAAAATGTTTCCAGCATTGCTATTAAAGTAAAATTGGCCCAAAGAAATTTAAATTTCGCTTGTATGTACAAGAAAAAGTACATACAATGTACACTGATGACCTCTGAGGTGTAGTGGTAATGCTCATGGAACAGGAGCATTACCACTACACCTCAGAGGTCAGGTACACGTCCAGGTTAAAATATAGTGACTTTTCATTTTGAAAGTGCGGTTACAAACATAACTAAAATTTGAATTTTTATGTTTGACTAAAATAGAAATACTTACAATTGACAGTGTCGTTGATGTAGAAAAAAAAACTCAATAACTTGAAATCTTAACTTAGCGTTACAAAGAAAGCAAAGAAACTTGATATTCTTACAAACATCATTAGCATTTGATTCACGTTAATGTCCCGTTGATTAAATACAAAAGAAAACCACAAAACAAGGCAATGACCATCCTATGAATCGGTACTTAAGTAATGGTAAAAAAATCGAGACAAGTGCGATTGGACTTGCCCTCTGAGGGTTCCATACAAAATATTTACGCTTTCAAGTTGTCTTTAGTAACTTTTCGCTGCTTCAGTCAAGATTCAAAATATAAACGTTTATTTAACGAAGGTTTATTTCAAAACTTATAAGTTGTGATATTTGATTTCAAAACTGAAAATTGATGATCGTTGACGCCGAAGGAGATCGTCGGTAATATATGTATTTAGGTATAGCCAAGTTTTTCTTTAGTTTCCACTGCACAAGCACGACCCTCTCTGTACTAGAGCCTTATATTAACCAGAGCAGGCAGAGGATTTGCCCTATACTCTCCACGCTGGCCAGACGGGTTAGAGAGGTATAACTGTAATCTATTAGCTTATTAAACATATATCATAGATAAACTAAGTTAAGGCCGAATACGTTTCAGTTCTCTATAATCAAAATCCATCAGAAGTTCCAAGATGTCATCAGTGTTAAGAATCAAAAATGAATGAACGAAAATATACCAGAGAAATTATCGTTTACTGTTGAGTTTGGATAATTGGTTCCTTTCACCATTTCATTAGGGAACCCTAAAGACGAAGTTATACGTTAAAAGTGAGAAGGACAAACATAAGAAGTCTATTAAAGAGTCACGAGTGTTGGTAAAACCTATCAATAACATTAGGAAAATAATTGAAGAAGAATTATAACTGTTCGCGCTTTACCTATGAAATGTACAGGAGGGAGTCGATGACCTTTGTGTTTTGAATCTTTAGAATGAGGCTTCTAACATTAAGTATGTGTAAGTAAATGTTAGTTAAGTTGAAACTTTTACCTGAATATATATACTTACCAGATTTTTGCCCGGACATTTTATATCATAGTTTGTTGCTTCGTTTTGTCACGAAGGACGGAGACACAAACACTGATACTTATTAAAGTTGTAGAGATCTGTGAACATCCTCAGAGTTCACACTTTACATATACGTGATGCACATTATTTTTTACTCGACTGACCCATCCAGAAGAATGGTAGTTTAGCGAAAAAGTTTTCGCACGTATGTGTTGTATGTAGATGTAAGTACCTCTTTTCTATTGTTAACGCTTGTAGGCTTAACCGATTTTGAAGAGTAAGGTGTCATTAGATTCGTATTCTTCCTCGGAGTGTCGTAGGCGATGTAACGTCAGCAAAAAATCAATATGGCGGTCGTAAACTGACAATAACGTCAGTCGGGATTTTTAATACTTTAAATACTTAATGCAACTTGTGATATATGAATAAAGACAAATCTTTCAAATGACGGCAAATGTCAATGACAGGTTAACGTTTTTTTTTAGCTTTAAGCCTTCTTGGGCTTTCAGAATATGCACAAGGCTTGCTCGGATCAATGTACTTTCTAGGAACTCTCCTTGAAAACGTTTAGTATGCACTCGCCTCGAGCCTCAAGTGCCAGCTTTAAATATTTGCTTAGTGGAGTCACATGTAGTCTTTGTTGGTCTCATTAGATTTGTATTCTTCCTCGGAGTGTCATAGCTATGTAACGTCAGCAAAAAAAAATAATATGGCGGACGTAAACTGTCAAAAACTACAGTCTGGTATTTCATTATATAAAAAAATAAAAACAAATTTGTGCTCTTATTGTAAGGTAATGAATGACAAATCTTTCACACTGCGGCCAATTTTAGCTTAAAGCCTTCTTGGACTTTCAGAATATGCACAAAGCTTGCTCGGATCAATGTACTTTCTAGGAATTCTCCTTGAAAGCGTTTAGTATGCACTCGCCTCGAGCCTCAAGTGTGAGCCTTAAATATTTGCTTAGTGGAGTCACATGTAGTCTTTGTTGGTGTCATTAGATTCGTATTCTTCCTCGGAGTGTCATAGCCTATGTAACGTCAGCAAAAAAATAATATGGCGGACGTAAACTGTCAAAAACTACAGTCTGGTATTTCATTATATAAAAAAATAAAAACAAATTTGTGCTCTAATTTTAAGGTAATGAATGACAAATCTTTCACATTGCGGCCAATTTTAGCTTTAAGCCTTCTTGGGCTTTCAGAATATGCACAAGGCTTGCTCGGATCAATGTACTTTCTAGGAACTCTCCTTGAAAACGTTTAGTATGCACTCGCCTCGAGCCTCAAGTGCGAGCTTTAAATCGCGTCGCGTCACGCGTGATCTTTGTTTTGTGGTATGCATTTAACAAACTTTTGAGAACTTTAACAGTTATGAGTACCTACGTTAGTTTTTTTTTGGTGATTTCTGCTCAACTAAAATAAATAGTAATTTTACTGTATTTTGATTATATTTTGAGGTGTGATCTCATTTATTTAACTGCAATAGTACAATTAGTACATTTTGCCTTTATTTTATATCACATTAGCTGTTACCCGCGGCTTCGCCCGCGTGGTATATAGCCTATGTTCTTCTCAGTACCCTAACCTATAACAATATACTTAGTTTTGTACTTTAATTTTGTGTTTTTTTTAAGTATAAAAATAATGATTTATGCATTGATTTTATTAATTTATACATTGTTTACCCATTAGCAACGACATGAATGAGGAATCAGTATTTAAATGTAAATTGTTTATTAATGGCGTTGGATCATATCATCGATATTTTAACTTGTATTCTGCTGTATAAGTATCATGTTGTTCCAATCAGCGACACTTATAAAAATAATTATTAGTTGTGTTTTATTTTCTTTGTAACCAACAGGTAATAACGTTTGTAATCTTTGAATTAATTAACATAGCATTTTAATTTTGATGCAGGTATGATACCATGTGTATTTATTTGTATATGCTACCTTAAATTAGTGAATGTATGATTCTGTTAAAAAATATGGCATCACCCAACCCGTGTTCATAATTATTTTAGGGCAAGCTATATCTGTGTGATTTGTTATTATTTAAATACTCTCATATAATTAATTTATAGCCTATAAGTGATATATAACACTGTAAAATATCCATCCAGTTGTTTTTGCGTGAATAAACAATTTTAGTCCTCAACTCCAAACCTTTTACATGTAATATTAGGAGGATTTGTTTTTTTCTTAAATACACAGATTATTCTAGCCCCCAGTAAGTTCTGAACTTGTATCGTGGGATACTAACTCAATGATGTTATACTGTATGATAAATACAAATAGATAAACATCGAACAATTAATTTGGTCGTTTTTATATTGCCCTTGCCGGGGATCGAACCCAGGACCCGTCGATTCAAAGGCATTTGGTCAGGAGTATCTATAAAGTATCAAATTCTCTACGGTTTCCACTAAAGATGTCGGGCCACGCGCAGTGTAGGGTTCCGTAGTTGCGAATGACAACTTTGAGTTCACACTGCTCACACTCACACCTCACAGTTTACCGACCAAAAACATCTAACAATGAAAATTGTATGAAATTTTACATTTTCGAGTACATTTTATAAGTTGGTTGCCTATAACTTTTTAGTTTGTACTTATTACTCAGCTCTGATAGTTTTCTTTACAGCTTCAGTATATATTCTACAGCTGTATTTTTTTTTCACGTATCCATATATAACCGTTTAGCAGATAGAGACACTTACCTCTAACAAAAATTTTTACATTAAAACCAAATATTTCGGAAACGGATCACTAAATCGAAAAATGGTGGTCTCAACTTCACAATATTTTTTTAAAGACCTATTTTTAACAATACTCAACACGATGGGTTTGTATAGAAAAAAAATATTACTCGCTCTTTACTTGTATGGGAGCTACTTTAAAAAAATTGTTTTTCTACCACTTTTATGGCATGATTAATATACATACTCATACCAAATTACAGCTTTCTAGTACTTATAGTCTCTGAGTAAAACCGCGGACGGTCAGACAGACAGACAGACATGGCGAAACTATAAGGGTTCCTAGTTTACTACGGATCCCTATAAAAGAATAGTGCATTGAACTTAGTCATACAGTTTATTATTTCATTATCGTTTACTAATCTCTTCATCACGGAGTATAACGGAGAGTATCGGTACCGCTGTGTTTGCTAACCTACAACACAAAGTGAAGACAGAACAGATGTTAAGCTTTAAGAGGGTATACTAGCAGTGCGTTTTCCATACAAATGTATTTCTCTATTTTCTCGCTGAAAACTGCTTCTAGAGGCACAATTCTTTTTACATACAATCTATTACTAAAATATGTATGTCCCTATGTTTTATTTTTTTTAAAACCTGTTGAGAAGAAAAAAAAATGTACAAAAACAGTTTTTTTGGAAAAAATAAAAAATAAGGGCTTTCCTATTTTAGTACTAGATTTTATGAAAAAAGAATAGTGGCTCTAGAATCAGTTTTCAGCGAGAAAATAGAGAAATACATTTGTATGGAAACCATATTGAAAAAATACTGCTAGTATACGCTCTTAACTATGTAAGCAGATGATATATTAATATCATCTGCTTACATAGTTAAAGCTATAGTATACATTGTTTACCCATATATAAGTTGACATTAATCAACTCTATTCTGATTTTAAGTATTAATTCCGTCTAAATTGCTACACACCTGTCTCCTATCGATAAATATTTATATATATTCCTAACTGTGTAAAAAACAATTTTTTCTACTGGATCTTATTATGGTAAACTAGCAGCTCCAGGTTTAATGTACTTATTTGATCAAACGTTTATTGAGATGATTCTTCTTGGTAAAAGCTTATATTTATTAAACATCAGAGGGAAATTATTTCTTTAATAAAGTCATTTAATTTTCGTTTAAATGAAGTAGATGAAGTTATCAGAGATAAAAGTGTCAAATTTAACACGTAAATGTCAAAGTAATGAATGTACATTGATATTAAAGAGCTCTATTTTTACATTTCATTTTATTTTATTTTACATCGAGTGTCTATTAAATGTTTAACGACGTATAATTCACTTATTTGCACTTTTTGGGATTAGTTGCTAAAATTCAATATGAAGAAGACAGATTATTCCTACAATTTTTTACATTCTAGTAAAATAGTTTAATATTTCGTACATTGACTGATCCACAGTTACGTTTTAAACTTAGTAAATTATTGTAATGAACGGTGGTTTTAATTAGGTAAACTAATTGTTCAAATGGTCCTATCGGGAAAGTAGCCTATTCGCGCTGGAGGGAAATAAAGGTCTTAACATGGATCCTATTTCTATATCCTAAATTAAGATAATTCCTTGTTCCGCGAGAATTGCTTAGTTTTTAATTAAGAAAATGGTTGAAAGCTAAGAGCTAGAAGTTTCTCCGCGCCCTTGGGCAAAAAATATACTAGTAGGACGATACTATTGTCATATTGTGAAATTAAGTAAAATAAGCGTAGAAACAATCAAAAAATAATATAAATAAAAAAAAACCGGCCAAGTGCGTGTCGGGCCACGCGCAGTGTAGGGTTCCGTAGTTGCGAATGACAACTTTGAGTTCACACTGTTCACACTCGCACCTCACAGTTTAACGACCAAAAATATGTAACAATGAAAATTGTATGAAATTTTACATTTTCGCGTCCATTTTATAAATTAGTTGCCTATAACTTTTTAGTTTGTACTTAGTACTCAGCTCTGATAGTTTTCCTTTCAACTTCAGTATATATACTACTGCTGTAATTTTTTTCACGTATCTATATTATAACCGTTTAGCAGATAGAGGGGAGACACTCACCTCTAACAAAAATTCGCACTTTAAAACCAAATATTTTAGAAACGGATCCCTAAATCGAAAAATGGTGTTCTCAACCTCACAATATTTGTTACACGTTATATATTATAACACGATGGGTTAATAGAGAAAAAAAAATACTCCCCCAATTTACTTGTAAGGGAGCTACCCTAAAAAAATTTTTTTGGCATGATTATTATACATACCCATGCCAAATTACATCTTTCTAGTACTTATAGTCTTTGCGTAAAACTGCGGATGGACAGACAGACAGACATGGCGAAACTATAAGGGTTCCTTGTTTACTACGGAACCCTAAAAAACATATTTTATATGAATATAGCTTGTTATAAAATATTTTCGAACTTTTTATATCCAAAATTTATGAACTGTTATGGACTGTGTTATGTCAAATTACATTAAGTTATGTTCAATAAAATATGTAAAATGTTGTCAGTGTAATCCAACCAGACGTATCGAATGTCATTTGAAAATAAAAATAAAACACAAAAGCTTTGCGAAAGCTTTTTGTTCTTGAATTTATAATTTATTACATTGTTTAAAGTTTTAAAAACCGGCCAAGTGCGTGTCGGGCCACGCGCAGTATAGGGTTCCGTAGTTGCGAATGACAACTTTGAGTACACACTGTTTACACTCGCACCTCACAGTTTAACAACCAAAAACATCTAACAATAAAGATTGTATGAAATTTTACATTTTCCAGTACATTTTATAAGTTGGTTGCCTATAACTTTTTAGTTTGTACTTAGTACTTAGCTCTGATAGTTTTCCTTTCAACTTCAGTATATATACTACTGCTGTAATTTTTTTCACGTATCTATATATAACCGTTTAGGAGATAGAGGGGGGGGACACGTACCTCTAACAAAAATTTGCACTTTAAAACCAAATATTTCGGAAACGGATCCCTAAATCGAAAAATGGTGTTCTCAACCTCACAATATTTTTTAAATACCTTTTTAACGATACCCCACAAGATGGGTAAGTAGAGAAAAAAAAATGACTCCCCCACTTTACTTGTATGGGAGTAACCCAAAAAAAAATTTTTTTCAAGATTTTTTTCTACGACTTTTTTGCCATGATTAATATACATACTCATACCAAATTACAGCTTTCTAGTACTTATGGTCTCTGAGTAAAACCGCGGACGGACAGACAGACAGACAGACAGACATGGCGAAACTATAAGGGTTCCTAGTTTACTACGGAACCCTAAAAACGATGGTCCATGAATAGCAAATTGAAGGCGCATAAAAATATATTGCATCTTACAAAATTAAAGAATGTTTTATGATTATTATATTCAAACAATTGTTATAGCTATATCTATAGATGTATGAAATGAATCTATGCCTTTGCCATGAACGGGCAACTCAGTCCGTCTAAGTATATGAAATTTTTCTATAAGACCGATTCTGGGAACTTGACTCATATTTCCATACAAAGTGCATTTTAGGGATGCGAATGTAATTTTGTTATTAATCACAGAAGGTAAGTTGACTGCACTTGTGACCTTTTTATATTTTGTAATGACATAAAACACTTTTATTAAATTATATTTCAATCAAAAAAACTGTACCAGAATAAGTTAGCCATTTGAGAACAACTGTGCCACAGGATGACACACAAACAGACATTTCAAACTGTAATACTCCTCTTTTTACGCCAGGGCTTCGATATAATTAAGTAGTTCAAAAGTAACAGTTAGATCATAAAATCTTATTATGATTTTATGTTAGTAGAGTAAGTCTAGCTTCTACGTTTTTACATTTCATGAATATATTTCAACAGTATAATAATAAACTAACCTCAGAGACTGCAAAATACAAGAAACAATTATAATTCCGCACGGCCAAGCGAATCTTGTTATTTTCTCATTTAAATCTACGTTTATTATGTTCATTTTCGCTTACACTCGCATTCGTGACTGAGAAAACTGGGCCTAACAATAAGTTCAACGTATTGCTCAAGATCTTTTGCGATCATAACAGAGCTATTTCGCCCTTACGGTTAGATAACATGATAACTGGTTCAAACCTGTTATCGTTAATAACGAGAATAACAATTAATCGTTATGAATAATAACTTTTGTTTTGTGATAGGTATAATATAAACTGTTGGTTGAAATATTTAAGGGATTTTACTGAAGTCAATTAACACTTACCCTTTTGAACCAAATCAATACATCAGCTGATCGGATTTCTATGAGAGGTCCAATTTTATAAACATATTTCGCGTTCGCGATATGTCTCATCTTTATGAGACATATCGATGAGAATTATATAATTTCGGTATCATTCGTTGACCCATCTTCTTTATATATTAATACTTTAAATTTTCCTGTGTCTTCTTCGGCGTAATTATAGCCTATGTCCCTCACATATATATGAGTTTTCTATAGGTGAAAGAATTTTGAAAAAACCTCCAGTAGTTTCGAAGTCAATTTAATGCAAACAAACAAGTCTTTGCTCTTTATTATATTAGTATACTAGCAGCCCTACCCGGCTGCGCCCGGGCATGTATTATACCTTAAAACCTTCCTCGTGAATCACTCTATCTATTGGTGAAAACTGTATGAAAATCCGTGGAGTAGTTTTTGAGTTTATCGCGAACAGACAGACAGACAGACGCGCCGGAGGACTTTGTTTTATAATATGTAGTGATAGTGATAAAATACGTTGTATGATTGCTAGTAAAATAAACAGAAACTATTTAAAAGTTTGTAAATCTTTTCACATAGAAACTCGATCTGTTGCTGGCAAATTTTATTATTCTTGGTAGTATTTTATCAAGGCTATGTGAACAAAAAATTTTTTTTTTATGTTTCGCCATATCGTTTTTATATTTATATGGTACTTTGTCATCATTATCATGTCACATTTATCGTAATAAAATGAAAAAAAAAATATCACGATGTCTAGAACTTCGATTGCATTTCGAAAACTTACACTTTTATGTTCGGCGTCATTTTCGCATTTGCTATTTGGCAATTTATAATGTTATTTTGCAAGTAGCATCTTCATCTTAAAACGCAAGTGCATTAAGAAATAGTAGCAATAACCATTGCACTGACATCTAAGATTGAGGATATTAGTGTTGTACAAAATTCGAGCCCGCGAGTCGATTTTAGGGCGCGACTGTCATCACGCAAGATTCGACTCATTAGAATGGGCTCGAGTTTTTGGTGGAAAGTCAAAGAGGTGCTTTATATGATTTTAGTGGACTTTGTAATATGAACTTGGTGTAGTTTGGTGTTATAAATGCTTATGCTTTATTATTTTTTATAATTTCTGAAATAGTGAATGACTAGACTGTTATATGGACTAGTATAGATTTGTCACCAGAAGTTCCAACGCACAAGGCAATCAAAGCACCTATGCTATGTTTGATTGCTACTTGTTTAAACTGTACCGTACAACACTGATACCTTGTATCTCATTAAAATGTACATTGGCAGAATCACTGAAACTTCGGTAGAAGCTATAATATAAAGAAGAAGAAGAATGGGCTCTGCTGTTCAATGCTGCTCGAGTTCTCGACTTTAGTCGACTAGAGTTTACATAAGTACTCAGTATTTTTGTGAGTCTGATGATGTTAAGTGTCGCAACAAGTCTTCGTTCAAAAGGTCAAAAGGATGCAAGTGAAACGGTCATGGAGTTAAAGATATTATTAACATTTAATTATTTTTATGTTACTTATAATATTATTTTTGACTAGAGTGCGTCTATAACACGAGATTTTCGACAGGATTTAAAATTAGAATTCTTTTTACACTTCAGCCCATGCTCCAATGATTTGTGATCGACTCGACTCACAATTCAAGAGTCTTTAATGCCCCGAGTCCTGCAAGTAAAGTCGAGGTTTTTAACATCACTATTCATACTTAAAACGAGTACATTTCATAAAATTTATCATCCTGCGTTCTTATGCAAGCATACATAATAAACGTTGAGATAAGTCGTAAGATTAGTGGGACAGGCCCTTAGTAACCTACTTGTATAATTTTATTGATAAAAATATTTACTTACCAATAACAAAAGTGGGACAACGTGATTCAATGGGCCGCGGCTCGGAATAAAGATACGAGCATTCGTTCAATGAATAAAGATTTAAAATGTTTAATAGTGTATGTTCATAAATTTACTAGCGGTTTCCCGCGTCTTCGTCCGCATAGGTTTCAGTTTTTTCACATAGTCTATGCGGGCCCCCAGGCTGACCCCTTGCCCCGGGTTCCATAGCACCTCAGGTAAGGTTGTAACCGGAAACATCCTAAATGACTGACATATCAATAATTTACGCAACACTCGCCCAAAAATAAAGTTTATAGGCAAATTATTCACACCTTGTGTTACATTAGACTATTGCAATTTTCGAAACCATTCTACTGATAATGGAGCTTTCTTTTCTTTAGAACAGAAAATGAAAAGCTTGTATTTAACAGGTTTGTTTTCAAATCCAGTATGAGTCTGTATACCAAGGCTAAGGGTCTACACTCTACAGCGTGTTTTACGTATTGTGTCTAAGATTTCAAGTTTTTTTTATGGACTATGTACTCCAAACTCCATGTGAGCTTCTGCAACTTCACTGGATTTTTTGAAGTGTGGGCAGAGTGCTTTCAACCTGTAATGCGAACATTACCAAAAGGCCCCCAGTAAGGACGGGCTCGGCTTTGGGCGTTGCTTGAGTGCGCAAGGCTTGAAGAGGCAGCAAACTCTCATATGCCTATTGGGCTGCGATTTGCATGCATAATCTGAAGGGTCGAACTGAGAAACAATAGCAAATCCTCTGGAGAGTAGCAACTCTCATGTTTTTCTATATGGGCTGCAAAATTAAAGTTTAGGAAGTCTTAAGCAGATATACCTGCAAATAATTTGCATTCGCATTCTTGTATCGAGCAAGCCCGGCCGCTTTGAAAGTTGTCCACGTTACATAACCTTACATTGTTGAGACTTCCGACTTTATCTGGTCGGTTAATGGCGAATAAACCTAAATAGTGCACAATAGTGCACATCGCTGTGTGTGGTGAGAAGTTTGGGAAGTTATAAAATGCTTTTTTTAATTGATAACCGTTTTTTAGAGATTATGTAATAACAGTTTATAATTAGGTATGAATGGCTCTACGTAGTTGCAAAACAGTTTTGACTAAATAATGTTTGTTATTTTGATAATGGATTTTCTCTTTAGCGTGTCGACATTTATACGTGTATGACCTTACTAACTAATGGATATCTATTAGCTTTCTGTTAAATATTGTTATTTTTCGTAACCTAGCATATTTTTTAGATGGCGATAGCTCTATCATTGGCTGCGATTAAGTCCTTAGTTTATTAGAATACTTAAAATATATATTGTTTTATTTATTTGATTACCTATTCCTGTTAATCCTTGCACTTTCAGTTCCTCCCACATTGGCCCAAGGACCCGTTTTTTTTAACTAGATTAATGCATCCCTTTCTGTCCCTCTATAGCCATCATTTGAGCAGACCATTCTATTATATCGGATAAGAGTGTTCATTTCAACATGGCCGTACTAAATAATCCACGAAATATTCCACAACAAAATTTTGCGTTAAAAGAACAAACAGATTTACATTGCGAATAAAAGATGTAGATAATTTTATGCCGTAAACTTGAAGAATTGTGTTTTGCGATTTCCAGTATTGTAATGCTTATGTCGTAATTTTTTCTCACGCTTCTTAATTTTATATGCGGTGTCGTCAACGGATTTGTATTCAAGAAATGTAGTTTTTAGTATCTTTACACCGCGTGAATTGAATCCATGCTGGTATGGGAAGAAGAAAAAACGGTGTCCATTGTTTTTCCAAAATTTTGAGATATTATAACTAGACGTTGGGCTAGCCTCCTAATGTAATGTTAACTTGTTTCTTGTATTAATGTGCATATTTTTTGAATGGACTATATAGCTAGTTCCAAGTGAGCTTTTGCTACTTAAAACTGTAGGAAAAAAAAACATTTTATATCAGTCAAAGAAGCTGCGTATTAGTGTATTTATAGGTTAAAATATCTCCATTAAAAGAAGCAATCAGTTGACTACACCATACGAACATAATGTTAGTTTGAAATCCCTTACAAGCATTTCCTGTATATTACAATTTAAAACGAAAAATCAGTGACTACATCATACGAACATAATGTTAGTTTGAAAAATACAGAAAATGCTTGTAAAGTACAAGCATTTTCTGTATTTTACAATTAAAACGAAAAATCAGATTTTGTTTATATAGATACAGTACATAAAAAAAAATTGTTCACGTTATTATCTATTATCAATGACATTTTCAAGTCCAGAATAATTGAAAGTGGCATAACCACTAACATAAGTATCTTCATCGCAGTTTGTGCATAACATAAATCAAGTTTGCACACAATCAATTATATGTTATCTTTTTCAATTGCCCAATTCTCAGCGGCCAGTGTGTGGGCAAGAGTAAGACAGATATGCACAACAGTTTCGCAATAACAGTTATTAAAAAATAACAGTATTGCATAACGTTATTGTATTCCAGTTTAAGAGGATGAAGAATAGATATTTCTTTTTCTGCTGGTAGTAAATTGGTTTAGTTTGTCACGTTTGAAATAGATTTCTGTTGTTGAATCTAAAACGGTTGAGAAGTGATTGTATTTTGCTTAGCGACAAAAAGCAATTTTCCAAGTGGTTCATAGATTTACAGAAGTCATGGATTCGCGAAACTATGATATAACTGATATTTAAAATACACCCGCATTGAGCTTCAGTTTTAATAAGAAAAGAAAATACAATTTCTTCAGATTATTACCTACTAGCAGCCCTCCCCGGCTGCGCCCGGGCATGTATTATACCTGTAAACCTTCCTTATAAATCACTCTATCATGCAGCAGTATTTGAGTTTATTGCGAACAGACAGACAGACGCGGCGGAGGACTTTGTTTTATAATATGTAGTGATAGTGATGTTAACTGTTACTTACATTGACTTCGTTTCTCAATACCTGATCAAAGATCACATAATGTTATCTGAAATTTGTTTCATATTTTCCGTATTGTTCCTACTCTGTTAGTGAAAATTTATATCCTTACTAATTATGAATATAAAGCCAAAAGCTTATAAATTATGAAGTCAAATAAATTAAATGCACTACAATACCTTCTTAAATGCAAGACAATACCTTCATCAAATAGTTATGTAAATCCCAATCTCAATCCTTACTAATATTATAAATGCGAAAGTGAGTTTGTTTGTTTATTTGTTTATTACGCTTTCACGCCCTATGTACTGAACTAATCATCATGAAATTTTGTATACACATAGGTTAGGGAACTGAGAAGGACATATACCATATATCACGCGGGCGAATGGATACTAGCTAGTTAAGTATATATCTTCGAAGAATATTAATAAATTTGTGTACACATTAATAATTTCGGCGGCGGCGGAAAACCTCAAACGGCGCAAATATGAATGTATTGGCAGCAATTATATATTTGAACCGTTTGGGGTTGAAACTCTAGGGCCGTGGGGACCCTCGGCACATAAATTATTCAATGCCATCGCCAAAAAATTAATAGAGGTGTCTCATGACCAGAGGGCTGGCTTATATTTTGGCCAAAAGATTAGCATTGCCATACAACGTGGCAATGCTGCCAGCCTTCTGGGCACGCTACCACGGGGCAACGAGCTGCCAGGCTTATTTTATTTGTAAATAGTAGTTTTAGTTTCTTTTATTTTTTTTTCGGTAAGAATATTAATATATTTTTCAAGAATTATCATAATGATCTCAAAATCGACATGATCATTAAATAAGCGAACAAAAAATATGAATAAATAGATCTAGTTTAACCTTAGCACGGCATTTAAATAGATTTTGCATTTCTTGCAAAATTAATTAAATGCAATTTAAGTTCATGGTCAGTTAATGAGGTTGCAACATTGGATTTTACGAAATGCTCTGTTTGGTAAAAACTAAATCGGTTAATTTGGCTCGTAAATCGTGTAATAGGTATAGTTTGTTTTCTTAATTTGGTTTTTTTTTTATTAATTCATTATTATCCTATTGCCTTCAGTTTACTAGAAACAATAGTTCTAGGTTAAAATCAGGTGAATAATCACTCTAACTGACAAGCAAAGGGACTCTCCTTTTTTGAATGGACTGTTTAGCTGAGAGGGCAGAGTGCCCTCAACATGATAGGCGAAAATCAAGGGCCCATAGCAGAGACGGATATCGGCCTAGGGCGTTGCCTGTGTGCTGTGGCTTGGAGAGACAGCAAACTCTCATATGCCTGATGGGCCGCGATTTGCATGCAAAGCCTGAAGGATCGAACTGAGAAACAATGGCAAAGCCTTTAGAGAGTAGCAACTCTCATGTTTCGCCATATGGAGCGAAAGCCACATTGCCAGAAGGGCCTATCCTGGGTGCAAGTCACCCGGGATCGCAGGGCGGTCACCAGTATTACCACCCCTATTACAGTGGCGAGTGCGACGGGGTTGGAGGGTAAGGGTCTCTCCCTTTCTCTTTTTGTCATTTAAGCGTATTTCCGATTGCATCTTAGCTGCATGCATGCAAATGCAGCCTAACATCCGCTTATACATTTTCTCCTTAAGTACTTCTTTAAGCATATTTTAAAATAACTTTTCATACAAAAAATATTTTTATTTGTGACATTACTAAATGCAACCCAATAAGTTAGATAAAATTACTATAACAGCCTAGCAAAAAGCGTTTTCTTTTGTCAATAATCAAGAGAAATCTTAATCCAGTCAAATAAATATTACCACAGAACAACTATTGCAGCAAAAACTTCTCAAGAACCAAGACAAGTCGGCGGATAACGAAACGACGGATTTCCTACCAATAAATATACATAAGCAATTATTTCTCACTCGTTCTTAGTGCCCGTTGTTTTAGGGGCTAAAATTGTATAGCCTGATCAGTGAAACTCCGTATAGTCAAAGGATATATAACAGGTAATCCAAGTACGGTCAATACCGCAGTTAGTGGAGTTAATACTCATAAAATAACGATAAATTTTTGCAAGTAACAGATATTGTAACAAAATTAATTCTGTGCGCGAATGTTGTCAGTATGCAGTTCAAAGATTGTAAAATATTTCAATATTTTTGACGAAGCTAGTCGCGGATTGTTTTTCAGTTTACCTTTGACGAGGCGTGTTGCGGATTAATTCCTGTTAACTTTTGACGAAGCATGTTGCTAATGATTCTTTGTTGGTTTTTGACGAAGCTTGTGGCGGATGACCGTATGTAGCAAATTTATGAAATAAAAATGCTTGAAAATAGAAAAAAAAGATGAACAACTAAGAACCAGGCCAATCAATAAAAATATATATACAATGTTATACCCACAGAGTGTAACATGACCCTGGATATAGCAAAAGTTGTTCATATTGATGGGCTGAGTCATCCCATTTAAGGTCATGTTACACTGTATCATCATTATCATCAGGTAATTTTTGTCTCCACTACAGGAGCACGACCCTCTCTGACCATCAGAGCCATATATTAGCCACAGCAGTCAGAGGATTTGGCCTACACTCTCCACGCTGGCTAGACGGGTTGGAGAAGTCTCTCCGATGTTTAAAGCTTTGTTTAGCTTGTGTTCCCAAAATCGCCTTCTACGACATCCACAGGAAGACTTGGAGTGGCCCTATTCTACTCTGCCGGGAACCACACGGCAAACACTCTGTATATTATCCATTATATACAGCGTGTAATTTTTTTGGCATTTTTATACAAAATCATTCGTGGATGAATAATTTTCGAGTTCCAGGCATTGGTCATGCATGAAAAGTTGTTCATATTGACGGACTGAGTCAGCCCTTTAAGCGAAATATAAGGGTACATTAACACACTGAATATATCAGCAATTAGAGGAATAATTTTGTTTTACAGAGGGTCGTGCTCCTGCAGTGGAGACTAATAAAGGCCTGATGATATATCAGCAATTTCGGTTTTTTAGTCACGGTGTCGCGAATTGTTTTTTTTTCACCATCTTTTAATTGCCCAAAGCGCCTATAGACGTTAACACTTCCAAAAACATAAAAGCCTGATAGCGTCAAGATTACTAGTTCGTTATTTTGAGAAAGTCCTTTAATTTTTCTTTTATTGTTTTAAATTTTGTCCTAGATGGTCTCAAGATTATTGCTCCTATACCAGCGTAATAGTTAATTGAATTATAGTTGTACAAATAATTTAACGATTCACTTGAATGTGGGTGGCCAAAGTATTAACATTTAATTTAAAGATACGATCATATCTCTAAATGACTGTAAAACGTCTCATAATTTAATTTAAATATTTATTTAGTGTGGGCAAATTTAATTATATTTGCAAGTATTTATTACATACAACTAGGTTTTGACTTATTGAACTTACTTTATCTACGTGGATCATATATAAAAATTTGTTAAAGTAATTATTATAACAGGTGCTTTTAAGCATTTTGAATGCTATGCTAATTTAATCTTCTAAAAAAATATTTCACATGGGCAGGATTCGAAACAGCGATCCTTATCATTGTACGACTAGGTAATATTTTTTCTCATTCCTTAATATATTAGTTATCCTCAGTCGAATTCACTCACATTTAATTGCCAGTTGGAAAGCCGGATGTTTGATGGACTATACCAAAAAACAGTTTTAGATCGATCGCTAAAAAAGGATAAAAAATGGGCTCTATAATTTACAATAAGTTGAAAATAGACTGAAAATAATCATTCCTGCACAGATACTCAACTATTAATAGCTTTATAATGCACTAGCAATTTTCCGGTGACTTTGTCCGCGTATTTTATAGCCTATGTCACCCGCAGATAAATGAGCATTCTATAGGTGAAAGAATTTTGAAGATCGTTCTAGTAGTTTTGGAGCCTGTTCAATGCAGACAAACCAACAATTAAATCTTTCCTTTGTATAATATTAGTTATATATAGATATAATTTTGACAGTGGTAGAAAAACGGTAACCGTATGTCATTATAACATATAAATCTGCAATGAGCCATGAAAATCATATTAAACTAATAATGTATTTAACACTAAATACTTTGATTAAGTAAAATATTAATAGCGAAAATGATTATTACTTTGATTAACAAGTTAGGACAGCTTAACTAGTTAATCGATTTATTAATCGTTTACGTATATCATAAGTCGTAACAGAAGGGCCATTTAAAGCGTAACCTTAAGACGAGCTGGGTACTTCTTGTATCATATTAACAACTTCTTAATGAAAGCTTAATAAATAGTGAAGCTTAAGAATTGGTAACAAATTTAACTTGAGCATTTTTCCCAGCGACATAAACTCATATTTTATTTAAATTACAACTTTAAACACGTTAAGGCTTCTAAACTGCTCAAGTTCAATTTGTTACTAATTATTAAGCATTACAGGTTTTAGCATTATATCTTTAAAGCGCGAAAGTTTAAAAAAGAAGATTTACACATTTGCCGCCCATTGGATAGGCTAATGGCGACGGCGGAGGTTGTGCTAACCCAATCAATCAATCAACAGGTCTTTGTTAGTCTCCACTGCAGGAGCACGACCCTCTCTGTACTACCAGAGGCAGGGCAGTCAGGGGATTTGGCCTACACTCTCCACGCTGGCCAGACGGGTTGGAGGCTAGCCCAAAATATTGTTTAATACAACAACAACGTAGGAAAACAGGCAGAAGGTCCCACCTGATGGAAAGCGGTTACCGTAGGTAGCTTATAAACGACTACTTATATTAGGGGCGCCACTCGCGCGTTCTTCTGAACGTTTTGACGAGCTCCGTGGCGCAGCGGTCATCACGCCTGCCTGCGACACGGATGGTCCCGGGTTCGATCCCCGGTCAGGTCAAGATGGAAAATGATCTTTTTCAGATTGACCTGGGTCTTGGATGTTTATCTATATATGTATTTGTTATAAAATATAGTATCGTTGAGTTAGTATCCCATAACACAAGTCTTTCATTAGAACTTACTTTGGGGCTAGCTCAATCTGTGTGATTTGTCCGTATATATTTATTATTTATTATTATTATTCTGAACCCTGAAGAAATCTTTTCACGCACTTTTTGAAGAACCCCATTTTGCCGCCCCGTAGGCTATATTTAAATACTAGCTTTTACCCGCGGCGCCGCCCGCGTAATATATAGCCTGTGTCCTTCTCTGTACCCTAACCTATGTGTATGCAAAATTGATGATCGGTTCAGTAGATACGGCGTGAAAGCTTAACAAACAAACAAATAAACTAACAAATTCACTTTCACATTTATAATACTAGCTGTTACCCGCGGCTTCACCCGCGTAATATATAGCCTATGTCCTTCTCGGTACCCTAACCTATGTGTATGCAAAATTTCATGATGATCGGTTCAGTAGATACGGCGTGAAAGCGTAACAAACAAACAAAAAACTCACTTCCGCATTTATAATAATAGTTGGGATTGGGATAATTGGGATTAGGATGCACATACACATGCCTAAAGGTTGATGGGTTTGCTAGCCCAAAATATAATTTTGTCACCCCTCCAAATTCGCCGCCCTAGGCTTTAGCATACTCGGCCTATTGGCAAATCCGCCACTGAATAGTGGGGCATATAGTATCGCCGGAATCACTTTCGTCTTCGTTATCCCGTAACACGTTATCGAATAACGTTACCAGTTTCTGTAACCTGTTGTTGAATTTCGTAATTGTCTTTCAGGATTGTTATTCAATGTAACAACTTTGTGAAGAAACTTCATTTAATAGCGCGTAGGATAAAAAAAATAGGTTAAGGTTTTTGTTTTTCGAAATAGGTTACCCTACATTTCTAGGACATTGGTTTTGTCTTAATGATTAAGTAGAAGTAGGAATTATATTTTTAAATTTAATATGCTATCATCTTGTCTTAGTTTTGTCTTTCTCCATAGAAATAATATAAGTAGTTTTAAAGATAAGATAATATAATATTGGGCTGCGTATTTGAGATCATAATCTATATGATTAATTCTAATTTGCTTCGAGTATGCTCATAATTAATTTTAAGTTTAACGCCATAACTGATGAATCACGATCTTTAAGGCTAATCAATATCTTTACACATCGTTATCATAACAAATTTACTTAAGTTTATGCAACGGACTTTATAAAGTCTATACTCAACTCACGATTAGAAAGGTTCATCAGCCTTCCGTAATTGGCTTATATCATTCTATCATCATCGATCATAAGACATACTTATAGGCATATTTGCTAACTTTTGACAAGTATGGTGTAGGTACTACGTCGGATGATCACTTCAACATCCATTATAGTTTATATAACTTAATTTAAAAAAGTCGATCATGCTAATTAATTAATGGATGTTGAAGTGATCATCAAAACTTTGTTTATTATAGATATAAAACGTTAGAAAATATGCCTATTAACCATTTGTATGGTAGTAAAGCAAAACAGTATTGTTTGTGCGATACAAGAGTGTTGGATGTGCGGAGTTTCGGAGAGGGATTATTGAGATAAATTCTTACCAGACTACATTATTCTGATATCTATGTACCAGACTGTCAAAAGATAGCAGCGGATAGAGACTACTGTAGACGTAAAGGGGAGGCCTTTATTGCCCAGCAATGGGACACAAAAACCATAGGCTAAGAACAATCCTAATCCTAACTAATATTATAAATGCGAAAGTGAGTTTTTTTGTTACGCTTTCACGCCCTTTCTACTGAACCGATCATGATGATGATCATCATGAAATTTAAGCACATAGGTTAGGGTATTGTAACCAACCGGGCAACCAGTAGCGCTGGCAAGCAGTAATCCATAAATTCATTATTTACAATTTCACTACAACGATCGTCATTACGACTAAATGTCATTGTATAAAATGTTGCCAATCGCCTCTCTTTAATACTGATAAATTTATTTTTTGTTCCCAGGTAAGCAGTTGATACGTGACATAATAATTTCGACACACACATGGGTAATACTTGAATTATAATATTATGTTAATCTCTACTTGTTTACCCCGTAGCTTGGATAGAAGCGTGAAGCTGACGTCCCGTTTACCCTAACTATATCCGTAACTCCTTGAAAGTGGTTTCCGGCATGTCACCTTAAGGTTGCCCCATAGATTTTCCATATATTTTTTTTATTAATGCCGTGTGGTTCCCAGCAGAGTAGAATAGTACCACTCCAAGTCTTCCCGTGGATGTCGTAGAAGGCGACTTAGGAAACACAAGCTAAACAAAGCTTTTAGAGATCAATGAGACCTCTCTAACCTCTCCGTCTGGCCAGTGTGGAGAGTGTAGGCCAAATCCTCTGACTGCTCTGGCTTATATATGACATTTGTAGTATAGAGAGGGTCATGCTCCTGCAGTGGAGACTAAAAAGACCTGATGACGCTGATGATGATTATCCATTAAGATTCCCACGGTAAAGTGTATTTAACGGTTTTACCGTCGTAATCGGAAGCTGCTCTTATATTTATGGAGAATTTAGTAATAAATCGCCAACCGTAAAATGGCGATGAGATCTTAATTGAGGAAGAGCTGATCACGCAACAGTCACAAGAAAGTCTGTAACAATGTGTAATGCTTTATAATAAATATATCTTTAACGTTGTTTGTTTATTTTTATGTCTAAATTTATTATTTGTTGTGTTGAAAAGGTAATATAAGGAAATTATATCGATGAGAATCTTTTTCTTAGTGTGGAATAGATGTTTTCATTTGTAATAGAAACTGTCGAGCTCCGTGGCGCAGCGGTCAACACGCGTGCCTGCGACACGGAGGTCCTGGGTTCGATCCCCCGTCAGGTCAAGATGGAAAATGATGTTTTTTAGATTGACCTGGGTCTTGGATGTTTATCTATAGAAGTGTCTATTATAAAAAAAAGAAAATATCGTTCATTGAATTTGTATAAAAAACAAAGGAAATGTTTTTTATTTATTCTTTTTAATAGTTAAAGTTAGAAAATCCATACTTTTGCAATATCAATATCGTATTGAAAATACGTACAATATTACCTACGGGGATTTACGATTACTACCAGAGATAATATAATTATTGTTATAATCTGATTAATGATAGTCATAATGGCCAGTTTCTAAACACAGCATTTTATGTTTCATATGTAGATTAATTAATATATTCATATAATAGATATAGAAAACATTTTTTGTTAGTAGATGTTTTTCACATGATGCTAACAAATAATTTAATAATCAAAATACGGTAGTTGCCTAATGTTAAGATTATATAAAATTTGTTTCCAATGAGACTAATTTCTATCTAAAAACACTGTAAAGAACACTTATAATTTGATATCGATTCGTTAAGTGATCTTAAAGCTTCTTTAAAGTTGGGTGAATAGGACCATTTTTAAAGTATGAAAATCTTTAATTACAATTATA
This sequence comes from Rhodophaea formosa, assembly GCA_963082605.1. NCBI lineage: Eukaryota > Metazoa > Arthropoda > Insecta > Lepidoptera > Pyralidae > Rhodophaea > Rhodophaea formosa. The sequence goes on along the minus strand of OY720227.1, from coordinate 6,900,492 downwards.
CTGTATTTCAGTCTGCAAAATTTATAGCAACTTTTATTATGAAACCATTACCATAAACGAAATATTTCGTATAGCTACCAAACAAAGTTCTCACGCCACCCATACAAAATACAAGCTTGTGACGTCACAAATATGTAGGCATTTCAGCGGCGCGTTTTCACGTCTAAAAATTTACGTCTAAAAACATGTATCTGTAAAACTTTTATAACTGAAAGAGTTTTTTCTTTAGAAATGTATTTCTGTCACTATTGTGTTTATGTTTGGCAGGTCTTTACATAGCAACATGAAAAAAATTTTAGTGAACATGCCCATTGACAGAATACCTGACGACGCCGACGTCCTAAAGTTTGTTTTTTTTTTTTGCAAAATGCAATAAATTTAAACACTAATTTTAATATCATTAAAACCTAGAGACGTGTTAATTGCCTACCTAACAGTTAATTCAAAACAAACATCATATGTATTTATCGATAATGCAAGGCAAGCAACCTTCACTGCAATCATTAGCTGATGGGTGCAATTTCGCACTTTATCTTTCTTAGGTGCAAAGGTCACATTGGTTGGAGTTAACTATCTAACTTTAATCTAACTCCTCTCTTAATTATTATTTTTATATAAATCTATAGATAATCTGAAATATTTAAGAATAAATTTTAATAAGTATAGTAGGCGCAGAAATTGATTTAATAAGTAAATGATAGCAATATACGGACAAATCGCACAGCTAGCCTCAAATTAAGGTTGACTTGTGAAATAAAATGAAATGAATTTATACATACATGCAAATTATCACGTCTTTATCCCTAGCGGGGTAGACAGAGCCAAACATCATAAGACCCGGCCATATTTATCATAGTGGGCGTAAAGGTGGAAAGCGGAATCAAAATAGTGATGGGTTGCTAGCCGCATCGCCTATTGATGTGATTAATTTTTGCCCAATCCCTTGACCAGCTTTTACGGTCTGCGTGGAAAGAAGCAGCTGGTATATTTATTCTATATTTTTTGCTTTCTCCCAAACCAGCATGGAAAACCAGAATTAAATTATATTTGCGTTAAATGTAGTCATGAAAGGTGAAGTTACGTTTATATAATGTCACATATATTTACGGATGGCATGCAAAATAAAAGTTAAATTAAAGAATGAAATTAAAAAATATGTGTGAAAGTGCATGTCATTGAGAATAAGCATTATTGGATAATCTCAATTTTACAAAGTAAATATTTAGTGCTGCATGGGTCTTAATTTTACAATAACTTTGACTGCAAACAAGAACACTGTAAAGTGTTCGAAACGTTTGGTAGGTAAATTGTATAAAAAAAAGTAATAGACGCGATAAAACCATTTTAAAATTAATTTTATATAAATATGTAACAATCGCGAAAACATTATTATTATAGTATACGTCTATAGTATTCACGTAGAAGTTGCATAGAGAAATAATTCATACATGCATGATAAAAAATAAAATAAATAAATAATAAATATATACGGACAAATCACACAGATTGAGCTAGCCCCAAAGTATGTTCGAGACTATTCATGATAGTTATTTATTTTCATATAAAATATAAACCATCAGCAAGTACAACTTGTACCCTATTTTAAAGTATGTGCCATCCCCTTTAAGAATGAAATCATAAAGTAATTATATACGTTTCTTAACAAATGTTTTCTTTTAGCTAAATATACCGTTCTCAATACATAAAAGGATGTTTTATGTGTAGTAAGTTAAAGTAAAAGTAGTGTTTTTTTTTGCATAAATAAATATATAGGGACATATCACACAAATTGACCTCGTCCCACAGTAAGTTGTGAACTTGTGTCGCAGGACACTAACTCAACGATACTATATTTTTATATTATACTTATATAGATAAACATCCAAGACCCAGGTCAATATGAAAAAGATCATTTTCCATCTGGACCTGACCGGGGATCGAACCCGGGACCCCCGTGTCGCAGGCTAGCGTGTTGACCGCTGCGCCACGGAGCTCGACAAGTAAAAAAGTAGTAAAGATGTGTTATGTGTGTTGAAGATTATTCCTACATTTAGTTTATTGGCTATTTCGGATACAGCCTTCGGGATTCTTGAAAAGTTACGGGGCAGATAGTAAATTTTATTAGGTGCTTATAAAATTTAATATCTATCCAATACTCAAAGATCCTCATTTTATCGTTTTCCGAAACACTGGCTATATATATTGGTCATTGTATCCCTTGATTAAAGGTTACTCAAAGGATAACTGCAGTTATAAGGTGAATATAACCTTAATTGATGGCCGAAGAAATAGCTAACGTCAGTGTTTGAATTGCTGATAGTAAATCTGAGTAAAATATAAAAGTTATTATAATATCTTTATGAACTCTTTTGATTACCGCAGGCAACTTGAAAATATCACTCCAGTGTGACCACGTTAATGTCGGCTCATCCTACGCAAGATTATTTTCATCTGGCTTATGTATCCTCTAAGTTATCTAGTAAATATAATTATAATGCAGAATCTTATTCCCATATTGAAAGTTGCATACTTTAGTCGAGTTGAGCTTCCTCAACTCGACTAACGTCTAAAGTAAACCTCAGTCATTCAAAAGGGTATTGTTAATAGTAAAAATATTATCTAATATTTTCAACATTTTCAAAAAAACTCTAGTATGAGAGTGGCGAATTTTTTCAATCCCAGCTTTCAAATTAGTCTTCTTTAACGAATAAAAAAGGAAACTTTTTCATTTGAAACAATTTTTATTTTAAATTTAATTAAGTAATGTCTAAATGCAATTAAAAACAACTTATACACACTTAATTAAAATAACTTAATTACCTTTTAAAAACAATAAAGGATAAAACTAAGATTTAAAGTTAGGTAAGTATAAGACTTTAAAATAAAAAATAAATAAATCAGCTCAGTACTTTGGATGAAGTCAAATTTTATTTCTTTTATTAAATGTAAATCAATAAAAGATATTCAACAAGATTTCGAATAATAGAACATCAAAAACCAATGAGTAAGTATGTAGTGACTAGTGAGTAATTAGCAGTAAATCTGAAAAAGTTGATCTCTACAAAAACAGCACAGACTTAATAAATTAATTGCCGAGTCAGTGTTGTTAATTAATTACCTGTTATCAGTTTAGTTTTTCTTGTTACTTGATAGGAAAATGCCGACTTATTCTTCTGGAAAAAAGTTTAACTGACGATCCTATGTTATAAAAATAAGTATTTATTTCCGGTACCGATAGTACATGAAGTACCTACCCTGGCAGATGTCTGGGGCAGATACAGCGATAGTTATTTAGCTGTGGTTTATTTTTACCTCATCAACATCATCAGGTCTTTTTTAGTCTCCACCACTGCTGAAGCACTACGGGTTGAAAAGTTCTCTTTGATGTTTATTGTTTATCTTGTGTTTATTAGGTCACCTTCTACGACATCCCAGGGAAGACTTGGAGTGGTCCTATTCTACTCTCTCTCTCACTCTGGCGGAAACCACACGGCTATAGGATTTTATCTAGTTGCTAAGTTTCGACCTTTGGTATTCAAATAATATTAAATTGTTTACAAAATGGTGGCAAGGATAGCAATAAAAAATAATGAAACTACAACATGGTTTCGTATAATTTCCTCTGCTATAAATCTTTCGATTGACTATTTTCTCTGCATCACCGATGCCGCGCCGTGATCTATAGGCCGGTTTTACAAGGACAAAGAAAACAAGATGAGCTCACGAGAAATTTATCATATTTACGTACCAAGTATCACTTTTCCTTATAAGGTATTTATTGCTTTAACCATTCTTTAAAAAAAAAACTATAAGAAAAATAAGGTCTTTCGTTTAAAAAACGTACTTTAAGCATCATAAAGATTTTCATTTGTTCCCTTGTAGACCAAGAGCAACACATACAAACTAAAAGTATGGGAATAGGTAGATATGGAAATATATGGTATACTTCTATTTACAAAACATTTTATCATCTTCTTCTGGTAGCTTTTAGTTTAGCTACACATTTACTGAATTCAATAAAAGTACTATAAAATTCAACTTGGTTCTTGCCCTGTATTTAAGGTTATGCTTACTTATCTTGTTCGAAGACAGAACTGACCTTAAAAAATGTTACTTTATTAAATCACATGACCAAGTCTACAAAAATATATACATAGTTTTATCCTCTCTTAACAATTTGTTACGCCTTTAAAATTGCAGAAATAATTTGACATCCGGTGTCCCTCTTAAGTGCATGTTATAAAGTTATTACTAGTCGAATGTCCGCTTTGGCAATGAATGTAGCCGGATCAGATATTCCGAAACACAAATGGAGTTTATTTTGAAATGGAACGACAGATTTTGACAGGATATCTGAATGGTATGCTGTTGATTCTATTTAGTCAATTCGTAGAATTATGTTAATTTATTAAGATAAGGTTCCCGAAAATGATGTAGTGATGGAGATTGGGTAATATGAATGGAGCTTAGGCATGTGACAGGATATGCATGTATTAATAGTGGATCCATTAGAAGTATGTTTGTAATAATTTATTGATATTATTTCTGGAAGGAAATCAATCAACGAAAAGGAGGTTGAATTAATTATATTTGGAAATGCTGCCAGTATTTTGGGCACATTGCTTCGAGTGTTCCAACCCAAAAGCTTTTTAGGGTTCCGTAGTAAACTAGGAACCCTTATAGTTTCGCCATGTCTGTCTGTCTGTCCGTCTGGCTGCGGTTTTACTCAGGGGCTATAAGTACTAGAAAGTTGTAATTTGGTATGGGTATGTATATAAATTATGCCAAAAGTGATAGAAAAAAATCATGAAAAAAAAATTTTTTTAGCACTGCTCCCATACAAGTAAAGAGGGAGTAATATTTTTTTTTCTATACAAACCCATCGTGTTGGGTATTGTTAAATAGCTCTTTAAAAAATATTGTGAGGTTGTGAACATTATTTTTTGATTTAGGGATCTATTTCCGAAATATTTGGTTTTAAAGTGAAAATTTTTGTTAGAGGTAGGTGTCCTCCCCCTATCTGCTAAACGGTTATATATGGATACGTGAAAAAAATTACAGCAGTAGTATATATACTGAAGTTGAAAGAAAAACGATCAGAGCTGAGTACTAAGTACAAATTAAAAAGTTATAGGGAACCAACTTACAAAATGTACTCGAAAATGTAAAATTTCATACAATTTTCATTGTTAGATGTTTTTGGTCGTTAAACTGTGAGGTGCGAGTGTGAACAGAGTGAACTCAAAGTTGTCATTCGCAACTACGGAACCCTACACTGCGCGTAGCCCGACACTTGACCGGTTTTTATGTATATGTTAGATTGTTTTTGATAGTTCAATCTAGGTAATTTATTATAATTTGTTATTAGATTGATGTAAGCCATTTAAAAATAAAGTTTGTCGTATCCAGTGGCCCGATTTAAATCCTCGTCAATCCCACTACGTCACTTCCTAGCATCGCACTCGTACTAGACTGTTTACTACATGTTTGTATGTTTTTATACACGTGTGTATGTGAGTGTATAAGAGACGTTCACTTTCGATCGTTGACTTATCTACAAGTAAAGTAGAGCTAATTATGTTTTTACAATGTAAACATATTATTACTGTATATACTTTACCTTTAGGCTATGTATTGCGTGGTTTCTGGTGATGAGGAATGTTTCATTCTAAAAAGACGATAAATGGCGAAATGGGTAAAAAAGAGAGGTTAAAACATTAGAGGAATAAGCACATGGGCTAGCATTACTTTATTATTTTAGTTAACTATTTAAATTTGAAAATCAGCTCAGGTTTCCTCTGGGAAAGAGCTCGGATGTGATCGAAACATTAGCAAACCATGTACATTATTTACCTAATATCAATAATCTACATCAACAATTGTATTCATCATCATCAGGTCTTTTTTAGTCTCCACTGTAGGAGCATAACCCTCTCTGTACTACACTAGTATGACAAAGATTTTTTTTTGTATGTATTACTTAAAATCAAAAATTACAGATCAGATGTAAAAACTTATTTCACCAATAGAAAACATATCTATCAGCGAGTAACATAGGCTGATTACGTGAATCGGTCGCAGTAAACAGCAACTATTTCTATATCCTTTAACTCATAAACTCATACACTCGAGTACAAGTTTTCGATACAAAACTTCAACTCGCTGTAATTTTGTATAGGTATTGTTTTTAAAATTGAAATCTGATTATAAACATCAATATGCCTTATCCGGTCGTATGTACGAAATTTGGTTGAGATTGGCTTAACTGTTGTAAAACTAAAACGAAACTACGTTTGTATGGGATTGCGCCTTTACGTGAGACTCTTAAGATTCGAATCGAGAAATTCTAACAGTACATAGTGTGGACCTGTGATTTAGATTTATAACAATTTCTTTATATTGCAGTTTCTTCACGTCTTCTGCAATATTCCTCGACTGTCACTTGAGCAAGATTGCATTATTTCCCGCGTCGAGCATACTTCCTCCGTGACAACACATGCACATATAGGTTATGGCCGTTTATAATGTAGCGTTTTGGATAAAAAGTGACGGGAAGTGTTTTAGGAATTATACACTATCATTTGTGGTGTTTAGATTACATTAGACTATTAAATATGATATTATCATTTGATTACGCCCGATTTAACTTACTTTGTAAGGTGGTACAAGCGTGTATCCTTGATTGAGTGTAGTTTTGAATTTCGGTCTTTGCCTCTCCTATAAGTTTCTTCCACCTCTCACGCTCCTTTGCCTCTTGCCTCAGTTCTTGCACCTATTTTCCTATCTTATTTTAGTCTTCCACATCAGACCAGTAAAAGACCGTTGCTCCCTTTGGAATACTTTGTGTCATCATTATCAGGTATTTTCTCTGTACTACCAGGGCCATATATTAGCCAGAGCAGTCAGAGGATTTGGTAGAGAGAATAACACCACAGACAGTATGGCCAGCGATTGAGTGAGGTTGAAGAAACTGACATGCTGTGCCGACCTCACATAAAGTAAGAAAAGGTGAGGAAGTGAGGTCAGAGGATTTGGCCTACACTCTCCTCGCTAGTACGTATGTCAAAAAGCTCTATAAACTCAGTATCTAGTGTGTCATACATAACTAACAGCTGATTAGATTTGGTCGGTGACTGCCAACGAAGTGTTCGAAATTGGAATAGCGAATAGCGCGACAATTCGCTGCCCACGCGTCGTCGCCTGCGCATGATAAAATAATAACCGAGGAGGTTGCATTCCACTTTGAGCTGTTTTAAGAAAAACAGATTTTCTATAAAGAAATCGGTGTGCAAATTTTTGAAATTGGAATAACGTATAACGCGACAGTTTACTGCGCACGCGTCATTGCCTGCGCAGGAATGATATAATAATAACAGTGGAGGTTGCATTCCATTTTGAGGTGTTTTAAGAAAAACAGATTTTCTATAAAGAAAAATAGGTCTTCATCAATTCGCTGCTCATGCGTTGACTCCTGCGTATGATACAATAACAATTGAGAAGGTCGCATTCCATTTTGAGCTATTTTAAAAAAAGTTGTGGTAGAGCCACACTACTGGCGAAATTCACTTTTGCTAGTCGCATGAATGGGCCGGCTAGTCCGAGGAAGTACCTCTCACAGAAAATCGACGTTTTAGTAGCAGTTTTACCGTTTCTACCCTTCGTCTAGTGAGTGAAAGAGCCTTTCCCAACCCTCTGTAGAAGGAAAAGTAAATGCCCGCAAGGCACATGTCACACACACCCCTGGTGTTGCAGTTGTCAATGAGCAACGGTGATCACTAATCATCAAGCGACCCGCTTTCTTGTTCGTTTGCCGTCCTATGTCATAAAAAAAATATTTGTAAAATACTTGTGCAAATTTTGAAATTGGAATAGCGAATAGCGCGACAATTTGCTTATTACCGCCAAAATGCCCAATTTTGGCGTGTAATAAGTAGATAATTCTTTAAATTTGAAATGATGATATTGATGAAAAGATTACCAAAAATACTGCAATCAATTATTTTGCGAAGTACAGAATTAGGAATTTTTTATCTGATATGTTTTACTAAAAGAATAAAATTATTGGTGGTGCTGGTTTCGCTCCTCTGAGCCTCTTAAGGCGCTTACACCAGCCAACTAGCGCCACCCCTGCTTTTATTTCTTTTACTACTAAATTAGATCAAATTGACAAAATCGACGTAAGTACTTCACTAGAAAAAGACTTCTAGTATTTTTTGTATTGCCTTCCATTATTTTGCATTTGGTAAACCAAGAGAGCTACGCATTACCGCCAAAAGCGGCCACTTTAGGCGGTAATGAGTAGTTCTCTAACTCTGAAATGCTGATGTCGATGAAAAGTTTTACTAAAAATACTAGAAGTCATTTTCTAGTGAAGTACTTTGGCAGATTTTTTCAATTTGATCTTATTTCGGAGAACAAGAATTAATTAACGGGTGTCGCTAGTTTCGGTGATGTAAGCCTCTTAAATGTTGCAGTTATTGTTTCTTAATTTCTAGAGGGCATTACTTTTAAACAATAAAAGAGCCAATAATTTAACTGGATTTCTCCAATCCCAAAGGCTAACGATTACTTTGTCTGTTACTACTGCAGATTACAGTTTCACCAGTTTACTTGGTTCTCTCTGTGAGATAAACAATGGTCACTGACACAGCTCAACGGAAAAGGTTCCTATATACAAAAAAAGTTCAAGCGCAGCGTTGAACTTTGCAAGAAGACGGTGGACGCAGACTACTTTCAGTCAGTCATATTGAAAATCCTTTGGGGAATGTTTTCTTTTGTTTTCGCAATTGTTACACATTTAAATAAAATAACTTTAATACGGTTTTTATCGCGTTTATTACATTATGTAATGTAATCCTTTGGGGTAGCTTATTTCCAGTACCTACTTATGTTTGGCTGAAATCATACGATAAAACTCTTCTAAATTCCTCAAAATTTTACTCATCACTACCTACATATTATAAAACAAAGTCCTCCGCCGCGTCTGTCTGTCTGTCTGTCTGTTCGCGATAAACTCAAAAACTACTCCACGGATTTTCATACGGTTTTCACCAATAGATAGAGTGATTAACGAGGAAAGTTTTAAGGTATAATACATGCCCGGGCGCAGCCGGGTAGGGCTGCTAGTTAAAATTATATAATAGAGGAAATTTAGTCCCAGAAAAACCTGGTCCTATACGGAACACAACAAGCCTAAGTGACACATCTACAATAGGACGGCAGACTTTCTACGTAGAGCACAATAGAGCAAGATAGTACAAAAAATGCAGTTTGAACTGCTTTTACTCTTGCGTAAGGACTTAATTTAAAAATAACGAGGCCATTGTAACTGCTGCTACTTAAAGTGATAAATAGGCATATTTTACTTGTTTGGGTATTGTATGTATTATCATATTAGGTCGGGGAAAAAAGTTTTTGGAAATGCTGTCAATAGGATAGGAGAAAGCGTTCCTAGCTATCTTTGACATTATAATTCTTAGACTGAAAACGTTTGAACGAACTTTGTATTTTGCTACTGGGACTGTAGTAGGTTTATAAACATCACAATTATTTTTTCTCCATCTAGTCAACGGCCGAACCAATTTTGATAAAACATGTTTAAGAACGATCGCCGAGAAGATTCTTTCAAATAATAAAAAAAAATATTCAAATCCTTTCACCCGTTTTTTCGTAGACCCGTTTTAGACCTACTGTACCTCAGATAAATACATAGAGACACACACGCAGAGCGGTCAAACTTATAACACACCTCTTTTTGGTTCAGGGATTAAAAACATAACGAAGATGTGAAGTTTCTTTTTGCACAAAATTTGCATTTATTTCGAAACCACTGTTTACCACAGATAATGTATTCACCTGTATGCTAACTAGAACAAAAATAATGCGAACGTAACGCGTTATATTATTAAGATAAGTGCTATTATATAAGCAAGTTCAAATGAAAGAGCGTAAAAGCATGTGTAGCAATAGCATTTAAGTTAAAAGCCGCCATTACAAAATAAATAACTAGATTTTTAGGGCTCCAGGCTTGACTTGTTTTAAAATGTTAACATGCCTGTATTTTACCTTACAAACGCTAAAACGGTAATAATATGAAAGTGTAAGTTAAACCTACATAATAGATTATTTATGTAGTTGTGGTCGAACATATAACCCAATATACAGGAGAAACAATAAAAATAATTGATGTTTGAATGTAACACAATATCACGTGTTTAGAGAAACACCTTGGCATGGACATAGGATCCATTCAGTATTTTTAATCTGCTTGTGTATAAAAATATATTTTACGCAAGCAGAAGTGATTTTATATAATTTAAACAGCATTAAAAGATTTCAACCTATGGTGTCAAAAAGTTAACCTCACGAATACCACAACCTTTACTTACTACAATACTCCGGTCGTTGCACAGCCGGGACGATAAAATGCTGCTTCTCTTAATCTTATCTAAGTCATAGAGCTGGGGTCGAATCTCAACTACCAGTAAGTTGAGATTCAACCCCAGAAGATGGCTATAGAGAGAGACACCGGAAGACCAAAGACAGGTGGTCAAAAGACTGGTGGTGATGGTGATCGAGCCTTGGAAGGAAAGCTAGGGATAAATGGAGGGATAGACGGGAAGACTTCTTCCAACAGTGACACATTTGGAAACACAAATAAAAGTTATTTATCTAGTAAATTTTCGTGAAGCAGCTTAACGGATATTAAGAGCATTATTATTATATTGAAGTCAAAAACAAGTTACTTATGTATAAATGTGATATTATCATGGCATTGTGTTGACATTCCAACTAGTATTATAAACGCGGAAGAGAGATTTTTTAGTTTTTATTTGTTACGCTGTTACACCCTAAATGACTGCACCAATCATTATTCAGATAATTGTTGATTACCAGCTCCGTGGCGCAGCGGTCAACACGCCTGCCTGCGACACGGATGGTCCCGGGTTTGATTCCCGGTCAGGTCAAGATGGAAAATGATCTTTTTCAGATTGACCTGGGTCTTGGATATTTATCTATATAAGTATCTATTATAAAATATAGTATCGTTGAGTTAGTATCCCATAACACAAGTCTCGAACTTACTTTGGGGCTAGCTCAATCTGTGTGATTTGTCCGTATATATTATATATTATTATTATCATCAGTTGCCACTTTTAACGGTAATCAACAATTATATTATTTACCAAATGCAAAATAAAAAATTGGAAGTAATACCAGAAATACTCTCAGTAATTTACTCATGAAGAACAGATTTTTAATATGATTTAGGCCTATAAAAATAAAAAGGATGGGTAGCGCTGATTTCGCTTATGTAATCTATTTAGTACCTAAATCACAAACTGATGATAATGAGGTAATTATAGTAAAGATAACATGTAAAATTTACTAAAATAACCAGCAAACTGTTGCATATTTATCCTCATTAATATACTCGAGATATATTCAATTTCTTAATTTCATACAGTTTACATGTAACATGATAATCTTGCATAAATTATTGGCCAGGCTTGCAACAGAAACCTGTACTTTTCTTACGCAAATAACGTGCGTATCGCATCACAAATCGCATCCGGAATGGGTAACGGAAGCCGTATTTTATTTATAATTTTTTGTGTTAAGGTCGTACAAAAACATATGTTTAAGAATACCGTTTGTTATATATGAGTCTTATTCGATTATTCAAATTTAGTAGTTAAAAAGTATTCGATACCAACTCATCTAAATAAGTGCGTTTACCAAGATGTTTAAAAGTTACTGTTGTTGCTGTAAAAAAAATTTAAAATTTACATGTAACACTGATTTATGAATAGGTTTGTAAAATATAGTTATAGAAGCCAAAAAAAGCAGTTCTTTTATGAGTTTGATGATACGTATGTCTGAATATTTATACTTAATATATGTTTTATTCAACTAAAACTTCTAAATGCGTCAACCTCCACAGATATGAACGTATGGGATAACGTTAGAATTCTAACACTCTACCTTCCGAGTGACATACGCTATTATTTTTTAGTTAGTTGGGAATGTCATGTTTTTATTGAAAAAACTTGTTCAAGAATCTTTTTATTCAGAGTCATGTTTATTCCCAAAAATAACCAAAGCTCGTGAATCGAAGGTTTAGGATTCATAAATACTTATATACAATGATTGATATTGATCTTTATCTCATATTGTCAAACGGCAACTTGTATTTCTTGCAAAATGCTGTTAATAAAATTAGAAATGCTACCAGCGTGCCGCTAAACATCATACCTAATTTCACGACTAAACTTGAAATTCACAAAGCGTCAGATTAGCGCCGCCAAGATCGTGCGACTGCGGTTTCAAAACCATTGTTTGTCTTATAATTACTGTTGGGTAACTACACACTGGTCTGCAAGGCCGACCAAAATTGACGGGTTTTTGGAAGTCCAAATTATGCAGTTTGGTTGTACTGATTTATGATGCATGTCTGGTATTAGTCGTTGAAAAGTGGCTCATCGTTGTTTTGTGGGTAAGAAAACATTTTACGAGAAATAAGACTGTACCTATATTATTTATTACTGTTGGGTTACTACGCGCTAGTCTGCACGGCTGACTAAAATAAACGTGTTTTTTGCATGTCCAGTTTATTGAGTTTAACTATTCTGATTGGTGATGCAAGGTATTAGCAGTCAAAATGAGTCTCGTAATTGATGTGTAGGTATAAAAGAATCTTTTTCATACATTTTAGTCAAGTAATAAAACTGGATGACTTTAATTCTACGAATAGGTAATAAAATTGGATAAGGAAGTTACCCAGCAGTAGAAGTCAAAAAAAATTCTTTAGTTTACTGTAACTCGTAAAAGTTGTAATATTGCATAATGATTCGCGCTTATAACGCGATTCATACTTACAATCACGTTAATTTTCCCACGAGGTAGAAAGAAGTTAAGGGTCATAAGACCCAAAGATCACATTAGCGTTATGGTGGACGTGTACCTAACAAAAACATGAAACAATAGCTGTCTTAAAATGATAATTAAGCTTTTTACTCTCTCCTATCCAGGATATAGATAGGTCTGAACTACATAAGAACAATACTTAAGTATTTCCCGCTGGTTATATGCGCGTATGCAAACCTACCACTTACCTATTTTAAAAGAAGAGACCGGGGAAATTATATTCTCGTGCGTTATAAAATTTAAAAAGACTTGTTTGTCAAATGTAGATTTTTTTCATAGCAGCCACCAAGCTAACCAAATTTATCCACGTTTTGAAACTGGTATTGAAATTTCTGCAATTGTCACAATTTAAGTGTGGACTAAATCAGTTTATAACCTCTTTAGAGGGTTATTTTTTACAATATTATAATAAAATGCGCTAGTTAACACTTCTATTGCAAACCTACCATATATATATACGGACATATATATACGGACAAATCACACAGATTGAGCTAGCCCCAAAGTAAGTTCTTAAGCAAGACTTGTGTTATGGGATACTAACTCAACGATACTATATTTTATACAAATACATATATAGATAAACATCCAAGACCCAGGTCAATCTGAAAAAGACCATTTTCCATCTTTACCTGACCGGGGATCGAACCCGGGACCATCCGTGTCGCAGGCAGGCGTGTTGACCGCTGCGCCACGGAGGTCGTCAATTACCATTAATTGGGAAAGAAAAGGCAGAGAAGATTACATTTTAGTGCGTGACATACCTTGAAATACCTAGTAAATATTCTGATATCTATGCTTGACATAGACAAATCGAGGAAAGTAAGTAGGTCTTATTCTAAGTTTTTGAAAAATATATCAATATTTTTATAATAGCATAATACATTGTTTCTTTTTCTTAAGCATTAAAGTTTAAATAATGATAAAACCAACTCCAAAAACTCTACTCGCCGTCATGTGTTGTCATGACGTCACCTGTACGCAAATTCTTGTTGTAGCTGTCGATCTAATTTGGACTGAATTATCTGTTTACAAGTAGGTGACGTCACTTTTGCTGCAGCCATCATCATCATCTCAGCTAAAAGAAGACCACTGCTGGACATAGGCCTCCCCTAAGGATTCCCAATATGACCGGTTGGAAGCGGCCTGCATCCAGCGCCTTCCTGCAACCTTTATCAGGTCGTCTGACCACCTGGTCGGTGGGTGTCCAATTGCTGCAGCCAATCCCAAACATTTCAATCACATGGTCAAACGTGAAAATTTTATTGTTTCATTTATAATTTCTTATAAAAATCATACAGATATTAAAATAATGTGTTGGTTAAATAAGTTTAATTATTTTACTGACAAGCGAACAATATTTTGATGTATATTTTCATCATAGGATAATTGCCTATTTCTTTCGCACAGCAGTCAGTAGCTACCAAGTTAACTAACTAAGTAAATAATCCACATTTAGAAACCGATATTGAAATTTCCGCAATTGTCACACCTTTAACGTGAACCAAATCAGTTAATAACCTCTTTAAAAGGCAACCTTTTTACAAAATAAATTAAATTTGCTAGTTAACAATTCTATTGCAAGCCTACTATGAATTTAAAATGAAAGGGCAGATAAGGTTACCGTCATAAAAAGGAGGATGAAGTTTTTACACGGGCAAAGTCCCGGAAAAATTGGTTGTAAGTATCTTATAAAATCATACATATTTTAAAATAATGTGTTGGTGAAAGTTTTTCACTGATAAGCTAACATCATTTCGTTGTATATTTTCATATATATTTATTTCGGTGGGGGACCATCAGTCCTAAAATTATTTTTCCTAACTAGGTTTCTTAGTTCCACTATCAAAGAGGGTCTATCAGTACATTTCAATATCCTGTTGGTTCCCTTGGGGAACTGAAAGGGGAACTAACAGTCCGAAATGTATTTTCTTCGCACAGCAGGCGATAGCCACCAAGCTTACTAAGTAAATAATCCACGTTTAGAAACCGATATTGAAATTTCCGCAATCGTCACACTTTTAACGTGAACCAAATCAGTTTATAATTTCTTTAGCCGCGCTTTCAAAACTAACCTTTACATTCGGACGTCGGCTAAAACTTAGTTGGCAAATGTTTTAATTATGTCGGCAAAGGGTTGACAAGCGTTAAATTGGTGTGTATTTAAGTTGATTGTTGATGTTTTTGTATCTATTTTTAGCATTGGCTCGTGCCGTGGTAATGGTACCTTTGTAGGTCAAGTTTGTATCACAGTAGCGGAATGGAACAATAATCTTAAAAAAAAAAACCTATTTCACAAACCACTGAACTTCGACTGGAAATAGTTTTATAAAAATAATATTTCAAATCGGTTCATAAAGTTCTTAATTTGGCATTTGACAAAAAAAGCTTCAATGTTTTACTTTAAATTGTGAACAATAGTTCGTAGAGTATTTTTAAGGATTTGCACCACCGCCCAAACTGATATTTTCAATTGGTCCAATGGTTGATATAATAAATAAAGGTTAACTACGGCTTCGTTGAACAAAATTTCAAATGATTTCCCTGCGACCTTGGTCAGGTCGTCCGACCACCTGGTGGGTGGGTGTCCGACACTGCACTTGCCGGTACGTAGTCGCCATTCGAGAACCTTGTATCCTAACATTGCCTCGATAAATAGGCAGCTTTTTGACAACACCTCTCTGTACTACTTAACTCAGCCCTCACCGTTTGGTCACGCTGGCTGCTCACAATGGCGCGCAAAAAGAGGCGGCAAACTTATTTTGTATTATGACTTGACAGACGAATTAAAACTTATTTTTACTAATTACAATTCATTTAAAGTTTAACCTGATACTTAGGTGCCGTGTGGTTCTCGGGTGCCATGTGGTTCCCGGTGCCTTGTGGTAAAAGGGTTTGGGCGATTCGCACTGTGGTCCGAATCGCTTGTAGTGCGAAATGACTAAAGACCCGTTCCCGGCAGAGTAGAACAGGACCACACCACTCCACTTCCTGTAGATGCCGTAGAAGGCGACTTACGAAACACAAGCTAAAAAGCTTTTGTTAGCAAAGAGGCCAATCCTCTGGACTGCTCTGGCACATATTTATATGGCTCTAGTAGTACAGAAAGCTGTTGCAGTGTAGGGAGACTGACAAGACCTGCTGATTATGATATGAACAATTGTACACTAATGATAGAAATCCCAGCTGATATTATAAATGCCAAAGTGAGTTTGTTTGTTTGTTTATTTGTTTGTTACGCTTTCACGTCGTATTTACTGAACCGATCATCATGAAATTTTGCATACACATAGGTTAGGGTACCGAGAAGGACATAGGCTATATATTACTAGGGCGAAGCCGCGGATAACAGCTGAGCCGAACGTCATGACGATCGGCTCAGTAGATATAGTGAATATAGTGAAAGCGTAACAAACAAACAAACTCACTTTCACATTTATAATACTAGCTGTTACCCACGCCTTCGCCCGCGTGACTTATAGCCTATGTCCTTCTCAGTACCGTAACCTATGTGTATGCCAAATTTCATGAAGATCGGTTCAGTAGATACGGCGTGAAAGCGTAACAAACAAACAATCAAACAAACTCACTTTTGCATTTATAATATTAGTTAGGAAGTTAGGATTAGGATAGTTAGGATTAGGATAGTTAGGATTAGGATAGTTAGGATTAGGATAGTTAGGATTAGGATAGTTAGGATTAGGATTAGGATTACTTGGGATATTAGTAAGGATATGCCTCTAACTGAGATAGTTTCATTGTCCCTGAATTTAAAAGTAAAGTATTGTGTTAGGTATATTTACACCGGTACAATTCATCAAGCAGAAACATTTATTTGCATCACAGACGAAAATTTAACAGCAATTTACAATGTTTGTACAGCTTAGGAAATCTTAAATAATGTTACGTAAAGCTAATAGCAAGTGTGCAATTTAAAAATAAAATCGGCAAGTTGTTTATGTAAGCTATCAGAGGGTCCCCGTTAGGCGCCGTTGCGATATACATAGATTTGAAAATTCGGATAAGTGCGAGTTTGACTCGCGCCTGAAGGGTTCTCGATCATTATCAACATATGATCATCACTATCATCACTAGACTATCATCCATAAGCGGCAAATAATCATGTTAGTTGTTAGCCTCAAATATTTATTTTATTCTGTTTTTAGTATTTGTTTTTATAGCGGCAACAGAAATACATAATCTGTAAAAATTTTAACTCTCTAGCTAGCCTGGTGACAGACCGACGGACATCGAAGTTTCGTGAATAGGGTTCCTATTTTACCTTTTGGGTGCGGAACCCTAAAAAGCGTATTTTTGCGATATTGTACATTTTGGTACCAAAATGTCAGTGACTCATGGCTATTTTGATTCCGTTATCAACTTAACTCTATAGCAGCAGTAGATGTATGTATGTATTTCGTATGTGTAAGTGGCCAACACTGGTGTCAGATTTTTCAAGCTGCCTTAAGGCATCTGACATAGCTTAACGACTGCCATCAACGATGACAGCCGGGACCAACGGCTTAACGTGCCTTCCGAAGCACGGAGGAGCTCGAGTTATTTTTATGCCACTTGCGGTCACCCATCCAAGTAGGGACTGCACCAGGGGTTGATTAACATACGTAAGCGCTCATAGAGCTCACACCCAATGGACCATCGGGCTCCTCAGCAGTAGATGATTTTGTGAAATTTTCAAGTGTTTAGTATCACAGTTCAATAAATGTAAATAATAGATAGACCGACGCACGGAGGCTTAGTAAAATGGTTGTATCCTTTAGGTACGGAACCCTAAAACTACCAGGTCTCACCAGCAATGTAGAGTGTAGAGTCTGTGTCATTCTTATTTATTCCTGGATCAAAAAGAGGGTCTAGAGTGAAGAAAGGTTATGTCTGCGTTTGCTTGTGGTCTGTCTGACTGTCTGTGTCATCGTAGCCGTCATGTCTGGGAGCTTAAGAGCGTATCCTAGCAGTATTTCTTCAGTATGGTTTCTATACAAATTATATTTTGTGTATTTCTCTATTTTCTCCTACGAATAAGTATTCGTAGATGTTCTCGCTGTAAAGTGCTCCTATAGCAACAATTCTTTTTTCTTAAAATCTAGTACTAAAATAGTCACGCCCCTAATTTTTTCTAAAAAACTGATGCCTCTAGAAGCAGTTTTTAGTGAGAAAATAGACAATACATTTGTATGGAAATTATACTGCCAGGATACGCTCTTAAGCGGCTTCATTTTAATCTTTTTATCTTGAAAAAAAAAAACTAATTCTGAACTTCGAGAGCTTATAACTTGTAGTATTTTTGGAATTACTCATTACTGCCAAAAGTTATACCAAAAGTAATTTAGTATCGAAGTTCTTAATTAGATTTGTTCAATTTGATCTGATTTAAAATAGAATTATGGGTGGCGCTAGTTAGCTGATGTAAGCTGCTAAATTTATTCTCTTAGTTCAGTATGTATGTGTGTGTAGTACATTACTTTGATTCCATCCTCCATCCCATAGACGCATTGTCGAATAATTAAATTTAAATTTATTTCTAATGTATGCATACAAACTAGTTGCCTTGCGTCACAACACTTTTTTACCACTAGCAATATCAACTTGTACAAATGTTATGTTGTTGACCTCTCTAATTGTTCAAATTATCACACAATTTTCAGCCGCTCGTGGTTATGTAACAACTAAATATGTTTGTAGGTTACTGACACCAGCGTTGACTGGGTAATAAGGTTTTTACTGGGCTTGTCTTAAACAGTAGTATATGTTGCTATGACTTTTCTCTCAACTCAACGATACTATACAACAACGATATATATATATATATATATATATATATATTATAAAATATAGTATCGTTGAGTAAACATCCAGGTCAATATGAAAAATATCTTTTTCCATCTTGACCTGACCGGGGATCGAACCCGGGACCCCCGTGTCGCAGGCTAGCGTGTTGACCGCTGCGCCACGGAGCTCGTCAAGTAAGCCATTTGAAATAAACATTTGGTGGAAAAGATAGATATCATTTAAAATTTTGTTCTGCGAAGCCCTAGATAAACATTTATAATATTGTAGTGTGAACGTAAAGTTTTACTTAGGGGTTTCGCCTAAGGTGGCCGTTTTTGACAAACGGTTTTGATCTTCGACTTTAGACCAGTATTTGGCCTCTATGATCATCAAATTAAAAAGCTGGGCTCTTATTGGTAATTGGATAGTTTGGCGTGTTACATAATATGTATATAGTCGATACCCTAAATTTATGATTAATGAAATGGTTATGTGTTAATCTCCATAGCATTGTTTAGTTTAATTATTTATAATGTTTTGTTACAGGTATGTTACCTGCTTTGTTGCGGAAGTTGACAATAACCAGCTAGTAAGATAAGTTTGGGGTTTTGATGTCAATAGAAAAGTCGTCTGTTTGCAGTCTGTCAGTAGGAATCATCATACATTTATTGAAAGATCAAAACTGACAAGGCTATTATGAAAACATCTTTCTATACAGCCGACCGCTGATTTGTAATGATGATTGACATTTTACCCGACCCACGAAGTAGTAGGGTAATGTTTTTGCGCGTATGTTTCTATTTATATATATGTATGACTGTTCTAACTTTTACATCCTGTAACATGGACGGCTTGGTCGATGTTGAAGTGTGAGGTGTCATTAGATGCGTATTTTTCCCCGGAGTGTCATAGGCTATGTAAGTTTGCAAAAGATCAATATGGGTAAAATGTCAAAAACAGCAGTAGTATTTTTAAATAATGCAAATTGTTTCCTTATTTCACTATGTCTTATGGAGGAAAGCATTTAGTATGATTAATTGAACTTGCCCATAAGCGGTTATTATAAGTACTTATTTTCATAATAATCCCTAAAGATTACTTTTTATAAATAAGGTTTTAATTATGTAGATATAAGACCAAATGACCATGATAACACCGTCGAATACTTGCGGTCAGTGACGGAACCAAACTCACTTTCACGTCATTTATACCAAATAGACAAAACTGGAAGAAAGTCGTCATCATTACGAAATGCACTAAAAATTCTGAACGCGAGCGATTTTCACGAGTCCTCTGCGACATATTAAATTGTCGCCTTTAGCACAACGCATGGAATCACAAATATACACTTTCTTTTGTTATCTTATGAAAGTATAGTACTTTTGATGTAAGGACAATTTTGCAAGTTTGTTTATAGATACATATTATTACGTCTTTATTTCTAGCGGATTAGACATAGCCTAAGATGATTCACATGGTCCCAGGAATTTGTCCAATTAAAAAGACGACGAGGGAGTACTGTTTCTCGTACCCACTTCTTCTTATTTTCGTGTCGAGAGTACAGAGATTATCCTATACTTTTCAACCCATTAATGGGCCATTTCATTGTTCTTTTGCATGGTCGTCCAGGTGCTCAGGCTCCTCGGATGTAACAGGAGGTGAGCCATAGTTTCGGGAAAGTACGAGTATCTATCATTCCCCACTCAGCATTATCACTGGAAACAGATCGTCGTCAAAATCTCTGAAACTATTAATAGAAGCAATTCCTCGAAAGCGATTATCATCATCTTCCTTTCAAGTGTCTGGTGAGTTTATTCGTAATGTCTTAGTGTCCATAGGTTATTACTTATCACTTATCACAAAGGCTGTACTAATTTTGTTACCTGAAACGCTGCGAGGGAGAAAAATAATATCAAAGGTTATTTTTGTTTTCATAAACAATAGTTTAGAAGTAAATTTACGTTAAGTTAGTCCTGATTTATTATATCGTCTACTCCTATCAGGTTTTTATCCTCTGCGTTGGAGACTGGGCTCTGTCTCCCTCATTTCAGAGACGTGATCTAACAAACTTTCATAGTTCATCTTATGAAAGTGGTCTAACCATACCAGTAACAATAAAATTGCAAAAAATAGATTCAGTCAAGTATGGCCGCTTAACCAGTTTGTTGCGTATTGCACAAAGTAACTGGACGGTTTCGGCGTATTACATAGCCTTTATGTAGTCGATTCCTTGCAAATGAATGAAAAACTTGACGCGTATATTTGAATGCTTAAATTAAAAGGAGTTCCGTAGCTAATAATTTTGAAGGCAAATAAAATTTAAAGCACAATCACATGTAGTCTACCTACATAGCGAATAGCATTTTATTTCCCCTTATATAATTTAAGGGTACTTATATGTTGTTTAGGTTTCTAGGTGAATTGATTCGTTTTTTTATTATCCAAAAACTATTTTAAATTAAAAGTAGTTAAAGGATACCTTGGGCCTCTTCTTCATTTTAATATTGCATTTTTTTTAACGATGCATCATTTTAATTTGAATTACTGCACTCAATATACTTAGTAACTTTAACCCACTTTGTACACATTGGATTTTTGATTTGTAAATTACAATTTATTTCCGATATGCTAGAATTCTTCAATGTTCTGGCTTTTTTCTAGCAGTTTGTCAATGCTGTATTATGAAGCTGAAAATATTTGCTAAAAGCTTTGATAAAAATAATTTTTGTAAGACAAAGGATTTCAATTTGTGGCTGTAGCCAGCGGTACTCTAAAAAACAAGTGTCAAAAAGTAAAATAAAGTTTAACGACGGCGACACCGCGGTAAACCCTGCCATTGAAGATAACCGTACAAAAAGACCGTGGCACTTTAAAAATCGCGCGGCAAAGCACCATAAATTCAGGCGGCCATATCTCGATAAAATATCAAATTTAAATTAAGCCGTACGTGTGTTTTCCTTTGCTACGACGCCGCAAAAAATGCATTTTATTCAAAAAGTTCGCCGCGCGACCATAAAGTAAATAAAGGCTCGTAATGGATATGTACGTTTAATGAATTTTGTGTCACCATTATTGCATAACGGGATGAACAATTTGTACGGAAGAAAGGCAGGATTTTACCGGGAGGTCAATAAACTTTAAAGGCCCTTGTACATGTTAGTCAAATGTAGTTGCTAAGCATTGAGCGATCGTGGCCAGCCCAGTGAAGTTTCTGCGTTGGTCCAAATGAGTACTTATCTACATTTTGATTACAATTCATATGGCAAAATTTCTTATTACACAAGGAATTACTCTTAAATACTATTTTTATGAAGAATACGTAATTTTATAATGATCTACTTAAAAGTGTATTACTTCTACAAATTAATTATTTGATAACAAATATCAATGAATTTAAAAAAATACGGTATAATTCATGTTTTGGCAAATCTATTCTTCGATTAACGCAATTCATTATGTGTGGCTAGGAATGTAAAGTCGGATTTCTCTTTCGTAAATAAAGGCTTTTCTGATCGTCAATACACCAAACCTACAAGTTTTATCTTCAATCAAGAATGCCGATATTATGACGTTCAATAAACACTAGATATAACTTTACTTTATTGGCGCAGTTTCAAGAATAGGTACTAAAATTTGACGAGTCGAATTTGCAAATCAGCACTAACGCTCCCTGATTTTCTGTATGTTGCGGTTGATATCTCAAACTCAAACTGTTTAATTAACACAGTTTTCTTTGAACACATATTAATTGTCTTATTTGATTTAACAATTTTTACAACGATAAAAATTGATGACAATAATTTACTTATGGCTAAGTTTAGGCCGCTTCCAAATCAGAGTGCAAAAGAAGCGGCATCAAACTGCCTGTTGCCAACAACAAAATGTCTATCCCATGCATTGGCTGAGATTGTCCAACGTGTACAAGAGCCTTAACGATTGAATTTGCTAAACCAGTAGGGTGCCATAGCCATATGGCTCGATTCGATTCGGTTTACCGACGGTAAAAAATACGCGCTTTTTTGGGGTCACGGTAGCTATGGGCTTAAAAAAACTTGTAATTTTATTATTTAAATTGATTACTTTAAACACCTGGTTGAGCTATAAATAAAACTATATTTATTGTAATAAGGCATGAGTCAGCGTTATTTATTTAGGTCATACACCCTGAAGAATGCTTCCTGATCTGAAATTCAAATTGCGTTATAATCAATTAAAAGAATTGCGTATGTAGATATATACATATGTTCTGTATGTATGTCTGTTCCATTATTGCCTCCTGAAGCCTAAACGGCTTGACCGATTTTAAAGTATAAAAATCGTACTTTATATGGGATTTTATTTTGCATTCACAATGCTATTTTACCTTATTTATTAAATCGTATTCTTCCCCAAAGTGTCATAAGATATGTTACGTCAACAACAAAATATGGCAGACGTAAACACTATCAAAAACGGCAGATGGGATTTATATTTTTTTAATAATGCAACTTATTTTCGTAAAAAATACGGATCATCCCTGACATTAACGCTTAAGGTTAATGCTGAAAAGCCTGAAACCTGTCGGCATATAATGCTAAACATATGTGAGTAAAACCGTTCTTCATAATTATATAACCTTATCTTAAATAAGTAGTACTTACTAGTAGGTACAATGTATATATATGCCTACTACAATCTGAAGATGGATGGATTTTGCCAGTCCAGCAAAAATACTGAAGGGATTTTGATGAAACTATAAGATTTTGTAGCTGTAGCTTATGCATCAGAATAGCTCAAAGGATATATATTATATGAATAACTATTTTATCCTAATGAGCATCGAAATCGCATGTCGATACGTGACCCATTGTTTCCGTATTTTAAATGCCAAAAGTGTAATTAAGCTATAATTACTTACTTTCAAGGCGTACCTAGATTGTTATTGATAAGTAATACTAATATGCTTCAGGATAGCACGTTATGTCTAATTATTTAAAAGATTTAAATAACTGGCAGGAATATTCCTCTATGCTTTGGAAGGCATGGTCAAAATTGACACCAAAGCTGGCCATTTACACGCAAGAAAAGCAACATTTTATGTAGGTACGAGCTCCGTGGCGCAGCGGTCAACACGCCGGCCTGTGGCGCGGATGGTCCCGGGTTCGATCCCCGGTCAGGTCAAGATGAAAAATGATCTTTTTCAGATTGACCTGGATCTTGGATGTTTATCTATATATGTATTTGTTACAAAATATAGTATCGTTGAGTTAGTATCCCATAACACAAGTCTTACTTAAGAACTTACTTTGGGGCTAGCTCAATCTGTGTGATTTGTCCGTATATATTTATTTATTTAGGTATATATTGTTCATATTGCATTATATGTAAAGAAAGACAGGAAAAATAATATTTATTATACACTTAAGTAAGGTATTACAAATGTGACAAGCGCAGAATCTTTATGTAATCAATACTCTACAAATTCCAGTCATTTAGTGAGAGATCTTTGCTCATATTTTTTAGCCTTGTACATTGAAAGGAATATTTTAAAGATAGTTATTTTTTTTTAAGTAGGTATATATATGACGAGCTCCGTGGCGCAGCGGTCAACGGCGGCCTGTGACACGGATGGGCCCGGGTTCGATCCCCGGTCAGGTCAAGATGAAAAATGATCTTTTCAGATTAACCTGGGCCTTGGATGTTTATCTTTATATGTATACTAGCTGTTACCCGCAGCTTCGCCCGCGTGGTATATAGCCTATGTCCTTCTCGGTACCCTAACCTATGTGTATGCAAAATTTCATGATGATCGGTTCAGTAGATTCGGCAACAACAAACAAACAAATAAATAGACAAACTCACTTTCGCATTAATAATATTAGTTAGGATTAGGATTAGGATAGGATTAGGATTGTATATGTTATAAAATATAGTACCTATCGTTGAGTTAGTATCCCATAACACTATTTTTACTTAAGAACTTACTTTGGGGCCAACTGAATCTATGTGATTGTCCGTATATAGGTATTGACCGTATTTATTTGAGCTACAAGAAAGTTCCTTAACCCTCGTAATCTTAAACAAATTATTATCAGAAGAATGCTCTTAGCAGGTGTCTTGGCGGTGTACAACAAAGAACTTTATACCTTTTAATGCAGTGTCGGCTAATTAGTAAATAACCCATGCGGTATTTAAAAGTATAGGTATGATTTTAACACACTTTTTTAATTAAAGTACTCGTCCTAATTGATGTTATATAATGTTGAGATAATTTCATTACAGTGGACGTTTTTTTAATTGCAAGTTTTAATTGGAAATGAACTTCGATCTTATTTAAGATAAATTTTATGTTGCACTTTATTTTTGATCGTGTATTTAGGTTATCGGGGAAGGATCAGAATAAGTATATTTGTTAAAAGTTTTTACTATTCTGTGCGAAAATTTTTCACGACAAAGTGCATGATATAACAAGTTGCATTAATCAAAAAAACCCTTACTGCCGTATGGCCATATTGTTGTGTAAAAAGAAAATGTACCCTCGACATGACCTTTTGTTTTGTTTTTCGTATGTGTAAGTGGCCAACACTGGTGTCAGATTTTTCAAGCTGCCTTAAGGCATCTGACATAGCTTAACGACTGCCATCAACGATGACAGCCGGGACCAACGGCTTAACGTGCCTTCCGAAGCACGAAACATGACATGACCTTTTAAAGGAACGATTTATCCTGTCAATATGTAAAAGTTTTACTTAGAGTGCTATTCTCCTCCTCAAGTCGTATTCCTCATTGCTGAGGGTTGTGACTCCCCCGCAGAATCACCTTCTCTCTAATCAATTCCCTCCACCTGTATTTTACTACATGGAGGGCCTTATGTAGGTTCGTGTTTAGAGATGATCGTACTTGGTTCGACCATATCGTAGGGCTGCAGCCTCTAGTTCGTTTTCAGTCAACCTTGCTTGTCACCATCAGTTGCTCTATGTTGTGACCGTCTTTGCCTGCAATGTGGCCAAAAAAGTCCAATATTCTGCTAAGACAGGTGGTGGGTAGTCTCGTTTTTATTTGGAACTAACGCAGAATAGATACATTGGTGCGGACGGTAGCCCAAGGAATCTGTAGCATCTGTAGAGTGCTATGCTGCACTTTTTATGCCGATATAGGTACAGTGCCAACTCACGGCGTTAGAAAAATATAGAAAAAATAGTTTATGCATTTATAAATAAAATAAAATAAAAAAATAGTGTATAGCTTTGGTGTATAGTATTTTCACAAGGTTATCAGTCTATTGAACTCTAAGAAAGTCCTATGGTTTCCATTGCATGCCGTTCATAGTTGACAATTTGACAGTTAGACGTTTTTGGTCTGAAGATCGTAGAGATCATGACCCCTATGACACTAGTATTTATTTATTTAGATATTTGAGGGCGTTTGTCCCTATATTGCCAGATGGAAAGCGACGACTAGGTCCTGGGTAGTCCATGCAAACCCAAATAATGGATTATTCTCTCGTGCCCTAACACATACAACATGTGTCGGAAAACAACAACGCAGGGAGAGAATTCCATACCTTAGCGGTTCGCATAATGGAGTAACTATTGGTATCGAGTACTGAAATCTAGAGGTGCGATGAGCAGGAATAGTTTTTTGATTTCGTGTGTATAAGTGGCCATCACTGGTGTCAGATTTTTCAA
Source organism: Rhodophaea formosa (assembly GCA_963082605.1). Classification (NCBI taxonomy): domain Eukaryota; kingdom Metazoa; phylum Arthropoda; class Insecta; order Lepidoptera; family Pyralidae; genus Rhodophaea; species Rhodophaea formosa. The sequence goes on along the minus strand of OY720227.1, from coordinate 6,874,114 downwards.
GCTGCCTAAAGGCATCTGATATAGCTTAACAACTGTCATCAATGATGACAGCCGGGACCAACGGCAATTGCTTAACGTGCCTATCAGAGCACGGAGGAGCTCGAGATATTTTTATGCCACTTGCGGTCACCCATCCTGGGAACTGCGTCCTGGGATTGCTTAACATGCGTGAGAGCTAATAATGCTCACGAACACTGGTCTATTGGGCTGTTCAGGAGGAATAGTGACACATATGGATGGAATCCCCCTTCAGTGGTGTCTGGTGTCCAATATATTGTATTATTGTCAATTTACCCAACACACTTCTTACCGGTCAATGCATCACAATTTGTAATCAATTTATGAACGTCTTGGCATTATAAAATAATAACGTGTAATCTGTCATCATTACGCTAAGCATCGCAACTTAAAATCGCCAATTTCGCAAATTCACCGGCCACTTTCGTAAGATCTGTTCACACGCGGAGATGCGTTTTGTAATACGAATCTTTTGTTCAGGCATCTTGTAATTTGGACACCAATATAAATGTTTCATGTTATGGTATGAGTTGTTTAGGGATTATTTTGTTGAAACATGTTTTCGCAAAGATTCTAAATTGACGCAATTGATTGTAAAACAAGCAAAACGCATTGTTGAGGATAACCTGTTGGAAATAACCGTGCTTCGGAAGGCACGTTAAGCCGTTGGTCCCGGCTGTCATCGTTGATGGCAGTCGTTAAGCTATGTCAGATGCCTTAAGGCAGCTTGAAAAATCTGACACCAGTGTTGGCCACTTACACATAAACAAAAACCTGTTGGAAAAATAGGCAGAGTCTGGGTTCTGTTTGTCTAAGAAAGCAACTTTCAATTTGGACGCCAATAAAAATGTTATGTTCAGAGATACAGATACAGGCAAAAAGTACTAACACTTCTTACCTTCAGATTCACCATTATATCTATTTTAGGGTAAAATAGCACAAGAATTTAATGTTATAATGCCAATTAATATTTATAAAATAAAAACAACACCTTGACCAACAACCAAAACCCAAAAAGGCAATAGGAATTACCAAAGCAAGGCAATTATTATTCGTCAAACATTTAGTCGGTTTTGATTAAGTAACAATAACATTATTCTTCAAATTCAGCCAGTTTTGGTTAAACAATTATAGCCTATAACTAGTTAATAACAAGAGCTATTTTTGGAAATAGAAATGATTTATTGCACATCTTTTTCCCACGAATTGTCAAGGCGAAATCATTAATTAGCAAAAGTGATATTAATGGCCAAGTTGAAGCGTTTCCTGTTTGGTGTTGAGAGATTTTTTGCAATATATGACACCATCAAACTTCTTTGAGCCAACCAATCTATTTTGCTTATAAAATACATTTTCAACCAAAAAAATCATTGCTTCAAGTGTCTTTGACCTTTGGGTCTTATATATATATGACTCTAAGCTCATATGTTTGTAATAATAATATATTTATTCTACTTTTTTAAACGTTCGCGCTTCAAACACATAATTATTAATATTAACAGGAATAGCGAGTCTCGCTGCCACCGCTGAAATAAATAAGTAAAAGGTTCGTGCTAAGTCCTGTTAATATTAATGATATATTTATATCAAATTAGGTTAAATAATATAAGACGTGAAAGGCATGAACTTAATACCTATGTATGTATAATGAAAGTATAAATTAAACAAAGGTGTCTACTTTGCTAAATAACTTTTTTCGTATACCTCAGACAAAATAAAATCCCACCCAAACTATCCCAACTAATATTATAAATGCGTAAGTGATTTGTTTATTTGTTTGTTACCTCTTCACGCTTTATTTACATAACCAATCTTTTTCTTCGCATACACATTCGTTAACTAAGGAGGACTTAGGGCACCTGTCATTCCTAAAAACAGTACTATTCCTGTGGAGTTTGCAATAAACGGTTCGGAAAATTTATACGGCAAAATTTTATGCGAGAGAGGCCGCGAGTATACAGAAAAACGATTAAAAGCTAGTATTAAATAGAATTGAAATAGATTATCTGAAAATTGTCTTCACTTCACAAATTTGGGTTCCTAAAAAAAATATAAATTCGAGAATATATTTTTTTATTATTCGTTACAAGTGTTGTAACGAAGAACATTATCAGAGTTCGTGAATTTAGTAAGTTCGTGCACTAAAAGTAACATATCCAGCCGTTACTTCCCAGTAATTGGCCAGTCCACTTCTTGCAAGATTTATCTTGTTACTTGATACGGGCCCGCACCCATTCATCACTCATGTTACGTCAGTCATATTTCTCCTTTAAAGCTAGAGCAGTGGTCAGTTAAGTTTGTGGAATTACCACGTGCCTCTGAGCTTGTCTTTTCTTGTATGTGTACTTTTTCTATACTTTTCCGTACAGGATAACACCGTGAGAAATTCTGCTTACTAGTGCTGTGTTCTTTGGTAATTAAAAGCTGGAATTGGACTCTCGTCAGGTCTTTTTTAATGTCCACTGCAAGAGGACACACCCTCTCTATACTTTTTGATTAAAACTTACGTGAGATAAAGACATTATTAAAATACGTAACAACGGGTTACTCACGTAAATAGTCAGCTACTGGCCGACATGTTTCAACCTCATCCGGAGGTCTTCCTCAGGGCGAATGTGAATTGAGACGCGCGCACGGTGTCGTCCCAATCCGGACATGGATGCGGACGCATGTGAAACATGTCGGCCAGTAGCTGACTATTTACGTGAGTAACCCGTTGTTACGTATTTTAATAACCTCTCTATACTACCAGAGCCATAGCAGTCAGAAGAAATGTAGTATGGTGCTCTAAATGAATGTAGCGATAAGAATTTACCACATTTGATGTGTTAGCCACTTAAATATAAAATCTGATAGAATAAGACCAAAGTTAAACTATCATGTTTTAAAAGTATGTAAGTTGTTGCTTGTCCACTTCTTGCAACCCGTCTGGCCAGCGTGGAGAGCAAAGGTCAAATCCTGACTGCTCTGGCTGATATAAGGCTCTAGTAGTACAGAGAGTGTCGTGCTCCTGCAGTGGAGACTAAAATGACCTGATGATGATGATGAAGTTGTTGCTTGTAATCTCTCCTCCATGTATAAATACTGCATGGGTAAAAGTATAAAGTAAAGCAAGTACAAAAAGGCAATTGCCGCGTGGTTCCCGGCAGAGTAGAATAGGGCCATTCTAAGTCTTCCTGTGAATGTTGTAAAAGGTGACTCAGGAAACACAGCTAAACAAAGCTAAGCAGCTTATAAATATCAAAGAGACCTCCGTTTCGCCAGCGTGGAGATTTTAGGCCGAATCCTCTGCTTGTAGTACAGAGAGGGTCGTGCTCCTGCAGTGGAGACTTACAAAGACCTGATGATGATTAAATCCTAATCCTAACTAGAATTATAAATGCGAAAGTGAGTTTGTTTGTTTATTTGTTTGTTTGTTACGCCTTCACGTCGTATTTACTGAACCGATCATCGATACACATAGGTTAGGGTACTGAGAAGGACATAGGCTATATATCATGCAGGCGGAGCCGCGGGCAACAAATGGCGAAATCAGAGAGTGTATGGGTGCGATCATTTGTTACGACTACAGCACGAGTTTTTTTAACGCTTTCGTTAACATTATTGTATCTTTTGAGTTTTTTACGCGTTCGAAGTGACTCGTTGACGTCAATTTATGTTAAGCAGGGTATTTTATGTGCAAGTGATATGTAGTAGTCATTTAGGATTTTAGGGCTACGAGCCCTCCTACGCAAGGAGCAAAATTTATAACGTTATTAATGTTTATTGGTAGTTTATCGCCAAATTGGTGCAAATTCCAAAGTTTAGGAGGCAGAAATGATAACAAAAGCATTTTTGTTTTATTTTATTTACCCTTGCCCTTTAATATCTATCAAATTCTTCACTCAAAAACTACAGGATGGATTTTTACGAAATTTCATAATGATATAGCTTTCAGAATAGCTCATCTTAACTTATATTATGAATTCGAAAGTGAGTTTGTTTGACTCTTTCAAGTCCTATCTAATGTACCGATCATCATGAAATTTTGCATACACATAGGTTAGGGTACTGAGAAGGACATAGGCTATATATCACGCGGGTAATAGCTAGATTACTGGACTTATTTAAAAGTTTTTGAGAAATATAAGATAAATAGTCCTCCAAGCTGTACCATAAACAAACAAAACGCCGGGGTCGTCGCTCGGGCGCAGGACAATGTCTCCTCCATTCTCAGAATTGGCGACGCGAAATATTAAGGCTGTTTCCGCGTCCAACCGGTCCGCTGCAGGTGGAAAGTAAAGCGGTCGATACAGTTTCAATGTTTATTTAGGTGCCGATTAGAAAAATCTGGAAGATTTTGCGTGGAAGTCGTTTGTGATGATGTGGTATATCTCACTTATGTAGCCACCAAGTAAGCAAGCTGTTTTGTCTTGCAAGAGAAAACAGGCAATCAAACTCCTGAAGCGCGTTGAACACATCTATGCATTATGGAAATGAGAACACTTCGCGAACGGGACACTTTTCGAATGGGTAATTTAACGAATGGGACATTTTGCGAACGGGACATTCGCGAACGGGATATTCCGCAAACGGGACATTTAGAGCACTGTACATTTTGAGAAAAAGTCACATTTTAGAAGCGGGACATATTGCAATTTCACTCCTATAGCTACAATTTTGTACCTTCATTCTATTTTGTTTGATAATAATATCACTAGTTGTGGTAGAGCTACGTTACCGGCAAAATTCACTTGTTAGTAGCATGAATGAGCTGGCTCGTCCGGAGAAGTACGACACTCACAGAAAATCTACGATTGAGTAGTAGCTTTACCGCTCCTATTCTTCGTTCGGTGAGTGAGAGAGCCGGAGGTCCATCCCCCTTCCCCTCTGGGGAGGAAAAAATAAAGGCTGGCAACGCTCTTGTAACACCCCTGGTGATATGTTTGTTGTCAATTGGCAGCGGTGATCACTTACCATCAGGTGACACGTTGGCTCGTTTGCCGTCCTATGTCATAAAAAAACCCAGTCGCAAAAAGTCTTCTGTTGGACATAGGCCTCCCCTAAGGATTTCCAATACGACCGATTGTACGCGGCTTGCATCCAGAGTCCTCCTGCGACCTTGCTGTAATCATTTGTCTCAGACTATCTAAGATAATCTAAGTCATATGCATACAACCGTAAACAAAAATACTTCAACAAGATGCTATCATCGTCTTACAATAGGTAATAAGTAAAAGCAAAGCCATTCAGCTCTGATAATCTGGTAATCAGATCTTCGAAGGTCGAGACAGATAGCCAGTTCGAGTCTCCGCTCACTTCCGATCATAGTACGTGCTGTATCTGAATATGCATGTCTATTTCCATATGTGCGACCTAGTTGCATACGTATTAAATTTATTTTTAAATAGGTACTCATATTATGTCTATTGATTTTGGCACGTAAAATTTGTCGAAGTATAGGTACTTAGGTACTCATAATTTTTTTTTAATAAATTTTATTAACCATAATATCTTTTTATCTTTTAATTTTTGGCGTCCCAAACAATAAAGCATTATTGTATGTCTTATTTATTATATGGGAGACAATGTCCTGAATTGCCGTGAAGTAAATTTAAAATGCTGGAAAATCTAATTACCTAGTGTATTCAATTAAAGATAGAAATATTTGGTAATAAAATCCCTGAAACAATGTAGTGGATAATGGCATTACGAGCGTATACTAGCAGTATTTTTTCAATATGGTTTCCATACAAATGTATTTCTCTATTTTCTCGCTGAAAACTGATTCTAGAGCCACAATTCTTTTTTCATAAAATCTAGTACTAAAATAGAAACGCCCCTATTTTTTATTTTTTCCAAAAAAACTGTTTTTGTATTTTTCTTTTAAACAGGATTTTAGAAAAAAATAAAACATAGGGACATACCTATTTTAGTAATAGATTGTATGTAAAAAGAATTCTGCCTCTAGAAGCAGTGTTGAGCGAGAAAATAGAGAAATACATTTGTATGGAAAACGCACTGCTAGTATACCCTCTAAAATAAATAAATATTTTTTTACAAAGTAAGTTCGAGACTTGTGTTATGGGAGACCTGAGTGGGATACTAACTCAACGATACTATTTTTTTATTACAAATACATTTATAGATAAACATCCAAGAATCAGGTCAATCTAGAAAAGATAATTTTTCATCTTGACCTGACCGGGGATCAATTTTTAATTTTATATATTATAGATACGTAACAAGAACAAGTTAAACAAAGCTTATTAACATCAATGAGACCTCTCCAATCCGTCTGGCCAGCGTGGAGAGTGTAGGCCAAGTCCTCTGACTACTCAGGCTAGTATATGGCTCTGGTGGTGCAGACAGGGTCGTGCTCCTGTAGTGGAGACTGGAAAGACCTGATGATGATGATGATGATAGATACGTAATTTAGAGCCACTAGTCGCAATCTTTCAGTTTGCATGCGAGGTGACATTTGTTCAAGTTTGTGTAGTAGATGTGGGCAGAGTCAAGTTACAGCCTCGTTGGTTCCTTGCATCTGGCCACTTTATGTCACAAGCATTACCGCAATTTACGTCACAGTCTAAAATACAGATTATATCCGTCGTATTTCAAGATGAAAGGTGTTTAATGTCACTTGTGTTGGTCATTTTTATTTACAGTCTTTAGCGGGTGTAAGTTGGAATTATTATGCTTTTTCTCGGATAAAATCTTAACTTTATAACGTTTTTAAATAAAATATTTTATGTTAGTGTGTATTTGATGTGATGCATTCTAAGGTAGTTTTGTTTACAAAGTTGTAAGTACTTGTAGGGGTAATGAATCAGTATCAAAATATCTATTTTGATACTTGATTCATTCCAATCTCCAGAAGTCCAAAACTAAATCCTAATTTGTGGCCAGAACCGTATCTGAAGAGTCAGTAAATAATACTAAAGATATATGTTTACTGTATATACCTATTAACGACCTGACCAAGGTCACAGGAAGACTCCGAATACGGACTGCTTCCAAAACGGTCGTATTAGAAATCATTAGGGGAGGCTATTGTCTCTTTCATTATCAGAATTTTGTTAGTCTCCACTGCAGGGGCACTCTGTACTACCAGCCTTAAATTAGCCAGCGCAGTCAGAGGGTTTGGCCAACACTATCCACGGTGGCCTGAGTTGGAGTGGCTCTTTGATTTTATAAATTTTATTTAGCTTATGTTTCCTAAGTCACCTTCTATGACATCTACGGTAAGACATGGAGTGGTTTTATATACTCTGCCGGGAACCACACGACGCATATATTTACTATTGTCTTAACCCGATACGAATCATTCACTGAAATGCCCCTCACGTTTGTTTGTTTTGTTCCAGGCATCACTATGGAGTCGACACAACTAGTGTCGGCCCACTGGCTGTCCGCTTTCGTCTTCCTATGCTCCTTCCTCTCAACGCACACGCTCAATAATAAGGTAAGTTTGATATAAATAAAGCCAATGTACCTTACATATAGTCAAGAATTCTTAGAGACGTCAATTGAAACTGAATGTGCCTGTCTGAAGTCAGTTCAGTGTAAAAGAAGCTGCTTCTAAACATCAGCTTTACTCGCCAACTTTTGACAACTATTGTGTACAAAGTTTTAATCGTCCCTGTAAAATACATTGTGGCTTTCGTATGATTGACTTTTTTATTTATTTATATATATTTTTTATAGCCTAATTTCTATCCCAAAGATGGACAAAGGCTTGCCCTCCCTTCTTCCATTCGTCCCTATCTGGTGCAATCTGCTGCCAGCCATTACAAAATCTGTCGAGGTCATCCCGCCATCTTCTCCATTTATAAATATAAAATAAAAAATAAAATATATTTATTGACCTTTAACATGTATCGGTAAATTAAATTAACATTAATGTTATTTACAATGCTATCAGTTTGGACCTTTAGCTCTTTATATAAACCGTAATGTTTATATAAAGTTTATATAAACTCTTTATATAAATCTATTTCATGAGGGCGTTGTACATCGGAGTTTTCAAAAATTAACAAGAAGCCCCGTAGAAATGTGTTCTATTCAGCATCGGAAATATTAACTTGCGAAGTTTTATTTTTCTTATTGCAAGTCCTCTTCATCTCACAAGTTAGGCCTTATCGCAAAATCTCGCAAACCGGTCGTCTTTCTAAACTTAAACAATTTGAATATTATGTAAATTACTGAACGTTTCGCATCGAAACCCGTCCCCGGTTAGCGATTAATATTTAAGGAGTTTTAGCCGAATTTTAACGAATTAATTGAGATTATTTTAATTGAGCTTATATGTCAACGGACACCTGTGTCCATGTCACGTTGTTTAGAAAAAATTGTTTAATTACTTCCGATGGTAGATGGGATGGATAACATCTATCTGTAAATTTAAATATACAGTAGTCTTGTCATCATCATCATCATCTAAGGCACTACAGTCTATCTGTAAATTTAAATATACAGTAGTCTTGTCATCATCATCATCTTGCGCACTACAGCCACATGTTGGCCTTGCCGTTTAACTTTTTTTCCTTCCATCCTCTGACGCCTAGTACTTTTAGGTCTTGTTGCACTCCATCCAACGTTTACCATGGAGGCGCTTGACGCTCTATGTGACCGGCCCATAGAAGATGAAGCCCCCCCCTTTATGCAGCTCACAAGTTTGACTCTTTGAAGACGCTCTGGCCAGACGGGTTGGAGAGGTCTCTGAAGTTTATAAGCTTATGTTTCCTTAGTCGCCTTCCACGACATAAACGGAAGAATTTGGTGCAGTCCTATTCTACTCTTCCGGGAATCACATGGCATACACGTTAACTCAAGTAATGAATATTTACTCTTGCCTTTTTCATAGATACATAAAATGACTAAGTCCTCTCAGACAAGGAGTAAATAATAGTAAGACTTGCTAATAAAACAATCACAGAGCGTTTCGGAAGAACCTCATACATACATAATTCATACGTTTACGCCACTTTCACTCAATCCGCGCGTCTTGGGTTATGTTACCATTGTTGTGTAGTACATGTGTTATAACCAGGGTTGCCAGGCGAACGAATTATATCTGGTTTGTGAGAAAAAAATGGTAATAAGCAAGAACTGATTTTCCTACCGCACTACCCTTACGAGCAAGTGAGCAATGGTTTAGCCACTAAACTTGTTTCAACAACAACAAGTTACTTAATGTGGTGGATGGGTGGATCTTGAATGTAATGTAAAGCGATTTAGCGTTCCGGTGGCGCGCGGGAGTGCCAGTGCCTTTGGAGGACGGAAGGGGTCAGCTGCGCTGCTGGGAATCGATCTAGATATTGGGCGACACTGTGTTGGGTAACTCAAACCGGATGCTAGCGGGATCCCAAGCACGGTCTTTAGCCGTAGGCCGACCGCCGGTAGTAGGGGGCCCAAGTAGCACACTAGCCATGTACAAAAGGCTGCCCCACACAACAAGTTGGCGACTGGAAGGGAGGACCCGGTGGTCATGCTCGGGGGGGTTGGGGCGTCCCCGCAGCTTCCGGATTGGGCTCCCCATCGAGCAGTTTAGTCCATATTCTGTTTCATTGAATTACCTGGTGGCGCCTCGACGTTTTTCTGCTCCTCCACGTCAAACACTCCAAAAAATGCAAAAACAGTTAAAGAGAAATAAGGTTAAAAAACGGCTGCACTTCCTCATTGCACTCAAACCTTGATCCAGTCCACCACCACCTCGAGACTGAGAGGCCGCACCTGTTTTTTCTCACGGAGACGCAGATTGCAACACCGTCGGACGCGACATACCTCAACTACCCAGGGTATTCCCTTGATTCCACATTTAAGAAACATGCTGGGGTCTGTGTGTATGTCCGTGATGACATTTGTTATCGGCGTCTTCGTTGCTTTGAAGATTCTGGTTTTTCTGCAATCTGGCTTCTAGTGGATACGGGTGAAGATAAAACCGTCTACGCCTGTATCTATCGTTCGCACACCGGTGATCAGGAGACAACACGTCTATTTGACTACCTCATAGAAATGGCAGACAAAGCCCAACAAAGGTTTCCTTCGGCGGAACTAATTTTTCTGGGGGACTTTAATGCCCATCATAGAGAATGGCTGTTCCCGTTCCAGAAAACTGACCATGCTGGAAGAGAGGCGCGCAAGTTTGCACTATCGCTAGATCTCTCCCAGCTTGTGCAAGGGCCAACGAGGGTACCTGATGTTGATGGACATGAACCCAATTGCCTTAATCTTCTGCTAACAACAGATCCAGACAGACACTCAGTGGCGGTCTCTGCCCCACTGGGCACGTCTGACCACTGTCTGGTGAAGTCCATATCGACTAGCTCTCCTCCTGATTACAGCCCTAGAGGAACTAGAAGAGTATGGCGATATGAATCAGCAGACTGGGATGAGATGCGGCATTTCTTTGCGTCTTATCCTTGGCGTCAAATGTGCTTTGCATCGAACGACCCTTCCCTTGTAGCTGACTCGATCACAGATGTGATACGGCAGGGAATGGAATTTTTCATTCCATTCTCCGACATTCCGCTCGGTCACAGAGCCCGGCCTTGGTACAATACGGACTGTGCACGTGCAGAAGCACTAAAAGAGTCTGCCTACCAGGCTTGGGTCCAAGCTCGTGATCGCGGAATTCGTACCGGGAGGGTTCGTTCGAAGAAAAGGGCATTCAACAAGGCCGCCAAGACTTGCAAACGGGTGATCCGCAAAGCTCGTTTCGACCATATTAGTCGCGTAGGGTCCAGATTAGCATCTTACCCTCCGGGCAGTAAGCAGTTCTGGTCCTTATCGAAATGCGTCGAAACAAACTTCTGCCGTCCCATGTTACCACCCTTGCAGAAGTCTGACGGATCTCTGGCTCACTCCGCTGTAGAAAAGGCTAACCTCTTTGCCTCTCTATTTGCGAGCAATTCACGTCTAGACACTGGCACCGTTCAACCGCCTACTATACTCGTACCTCTTTGTTATGTATAGATGCCGGAGGTCTCTATACATAACAAAGAGGTACGAAGAGTACTTAATAGTCTTGACGTGAATAAAGCTAATGGTCCTGACGGCATACCTGCTAGAGTCCTTAGATATTGTGGACCAGAGTTATCTCCTGTACTAACACGACTATTCCGCCAGTCACTTAACACAAACACCGTACCTAAATCGTGGAAGCTTGCCAACGTACAACCGGTGCCCAAAAAGGGTAACCGTGCTGACCCCAGTTATTATAGACCTATCGCCATTACCTCCATACTCTGTAAGGTTATGGAGAGAGTGCTTAACAACAAGCTGCTGACATACTTAGAAAGCAATGATCTACTCAGTGATCGCCAATATGGCTTTCGCCAGGGTCGATCCACTGGTGATCTATTAGTGTATGTCACGCACTGTTGGGGTGAGGCCATCGAGAAACACGGCGAAGCTCTGGTAGTGTCACTCGACATCTCGAAGGCTTATGATAGGGTTTGGCATGCAAGTCTGCTAAGCAAGCTTCCTTCGTACGGTATCTCCACAGGCCTTTGTAGCTGGATCTCTGACTTCTTGAGTGAACGGTCAATCCGAGTAGTCATTGATGGCTGCTCCTCAGACCTCATGGCTATTGACGCTGGTGTACCTCAAGGGTCGGTTCTCTCCGCGACTCTTTTCCTGCTACATATAAACGACATGCTGTTACCTGGAGTCGTCGCTTACGCAGATGATAGTACAGTCATGGAGAGATATTTGACCAGTGCTAAGGCTAGCGGAGCTGAAGTTTGTTCAGAGAGGCAGGCCATGGTAGAGCGAGTAAATTCGACCTTAAGCTCTGTCTCCCAATGGGGTGACAGAAATATGGTTAGTTTCAATGCCACCAAAACACAAGCGTGTTTGTTTACCGCAAAAAGGAGTCCTTTCAACATGACTCCTACTTTCCGAGGTGTTTCTTTACCTGTAAAGAATGAGCTAGAACTTCTTGGCATGAAGTTGTCTTCTGACCTCAACTTCGGCACTTCTATCGAAACCAAAGCTCAAACGGCGGCCAAAAAGCTGGGCATCCTAAACAAGGTAAGGCGATACTTTACTCCAAGACAGCTCCTCTCGCTTTATACGGCGCAGGTCCGGTCATGCATGGAGTATTGCAGCCACCTTTGGGATGGCTCAGCCAAATATCAACTTGCTGCACTGGAATCGGTGGATCGCAGAGCCAGGAAGCTAATTAGTGACAAAAATCTTGTAAAGGATAAACTGCAGAGTCTTGGTCACAGACGCAAAGTCGCCAGCCTGTGTGTCTTTTACAGGATATTTTTCGGAGAGTGTGCTCAAGAGCTGCATGAGCTCATACCGCCTTCCCCTTTCTTCTATCGGACGTTTAGACGCACCGCTGGGTGCCATCCTTACCTGGTTGAAATTCCTAGTATTCGTACCAAGCGCTTCTCCTCATCGTTTATTATGCGCACAGCTAGGGATTGGAACGCATTGCCTGCGTCTGTATTTCCGAGTGCATATAACCTCAATCTTTTTAAAAATAGAGTGAATAGGCTTCTTCTGGGTAAGCTCGCTTCATCTTAGGCCATATCTTTGCCTTTGGGCTAGATGATGGTCAAGAGCAAACCCATTTAATAAAAAATAAAAAATAAAAAAATGTAAAAAAGAAAATTGGCATCTTTGATGTATCTATTCCGTTAGAGGTTAAACGGTGAAGTTACACCTACACCTTTCGTATTGGTTGAAAATATAATGGAAGTCATACTGACTAAAATTTTTCGTTTATACGTCTTTGAACCATATGTACTTTTTTAGGTATTTATAGGATTACATAAATCGCGGCTTCTGAAAAGTTTTTAGTTTTAGACAGATCCCAAGGCCAAGAGACTTTCACAGAAAATAGAATCAAAACAGTGATAGGTTGCTAGAGGCAGGCCATTGACTTGATTTCATAGATTTTCACCCATTTGCTAAACCAGCTTTTACCTCTTGCGCGGGAAGAGTAGCACCTGGTATATTCTACAATTTTTTCTTTTCTCCCAGACTAGCATGGAAGATCAAAGACAAACAGAAGCTCGCAAGGAGATGAAAAGTTAACACTGGCAACCCTGATCGGTTATATCTTGTAAAAACCGCTTCTTGTTGCTGTTTCCTAACCTTTTTGCTTGCAGACAATAGGTTATAAGATCGTTCGTTTATTTTTCTATTGTATCTTTAGCATCTATGTTTATGCCCATGTGACTGTATTTGATATGTTTATTACCATTAGTTTTAAAGATTTGTTGTCAACATTATGAGACATTCACGATTTCAATATAAGATTAGTGAGTAAATATGAGCAAAAGTTACTTTTAAATTAATTAACATAATTCGTTACAAATGTTTGCTTCAAAAATATAAGGTAAGTACTGAACCAGCCGTTCGTGTTGAAATTACTATTAGCATTATCAAGGTTGTATTACAAAATTAATATGTGCGAATAAAAAGTCGGGAATTTCTGCAAAAAATGTCAAAATAAAATATTAAAATCAACAATTATACCGTTATATTTATAACATAATATACAAAACAGCCCATTATAACATCAGTTATTGGCCACAGGCGACATTGTTCACTTTTTATTATACAACATAATTTATTGGTATTTAAATTAGAAAATTAATTCTGGATTACGTATTTAAGTGTTGATCCCTAACGGGACTTTGACATCGCTGCCTAGATGGTCAAAAAAGGCGTTTGTTATAAATGAAAAATTGCTAATATTCAGCCTCTGGCAAAAAACGGTGATCTATAAATTAAGAATATAACTTTTTATGGGACATTTTTTATTTATTGCACAGCAACAGTTTCACGTCTTTGACTTTTGTCGGTATAGACAAAAGTCAATAAACCACAAGTAAAGGAGCATATACGTAAACTTAACTTTTCTTTTCCTCCTTTCTATGATGCAAGATACATTAGTGTGTTGTCTTTGATTAAGAGATAAACATCTTTGATAAGAGATAAACATCTTTGATAAGAGATAAACATCTTTGATAAGAGATAAACACGCAAAAGGTCATTTTATGTAAAACTAGCAGACCTTTCCGGCTCCGCCCTGGCATGTATTGTACCTTAAAACCTTCCTCGTGAATTACTCTATTTGTTGGTGAAAAGCGCATGAAAATCCGTGTTGTAGTTTTTGAGGTTATCGCGAACAGACAGACAGATGCAAAAAAAATATATATATACGGACAAACCACACAGATTGAGCTAGCCCCAAAGTAAGTTCGAGACTTGTGTTATGGGATACTAACTCAACGATAGAATATTTTATAACAAATACATATAAGTATAGATAAACAAAAAATAATGTAATAAACGCGATAAAAACCGTATTAAAATAATTTTATTTAAATGTATAGATAAACATCCAAGACCCAGGTCAATCTGAAAAAGATCGTTTTTCATCTTGACCTGAACCGGGGTTCGAACCCGGGGCCCTCCGTGTCACAGCCTGGCGTGTTGACCGCTGCGCCACGGAGCTCGTCTCATGCGGCAGAGGATTTTGTTTTATTATATGTTAGTTGTTTTATAATATGTAGTGATAGTGATGTAAGGAAACTATACATAGTGTAAGTTGACATCGACTTGACATTCTCTTGAAGTAATAACTCAGCCCGTCCGATTGAACAACTTTTCCAATGGGACCTATGTCGGGAACTTGAAAAAATTCGTAATTTTCATACAAAAGTCACACACACAGCTACACAGTCCACCTTTTGTACACATATACCTAATTGTGCAATAAAATTTAAATAACTAAATAAAAGTGTTCGGTCGGCCCTGCAAATTATATGAATACTAGCTGTTACCCGCGGCTTTGCCCGCGTAATATATAGCCTATGTCCTTCTCGGTACCCTAACCTATGTGTATGCAAAATTTCATGATGATCGGTTCAGTAGAAACGGCGTGAAAGCGTCACAAACAAACAAATAAACAAACAAACTCAACAACAACTCACTTTCGCATTTATAATATTAGTTGGGATGGGAAATAAAAAAAAAAATATGAATGTATCTCATTCTATTGGTCCCTGGTTTAAGGAAATATCGAGGGCGAGTTCTTTATTTAGGGCATCACATAACATAGTTATTTGTAGAGCATAGTCCGATGACCGAACCAGTTAGGCAACCCAGGGGAAGTTCAGGAATATGTTTGCTGTCTCTACAAGTCAGGCAACGCCCAAAGTCGAAACTCGGTCCCTTCTAGGGGCCTTTGGTGATGTTCACCTTATAAGTTAAGGACACTCTGCCTTCACCTCCAAAGTCACGTGAAGTAGCGAAAAGTCACTTGGAGCTAGCTACACAATCCATTAAAAAAATACTATCTCAGAGTATACATTACAGTACAAGTAGTAACTACAGCACACCTAGGTATCACATTCCTAACGACAAGTATGCATGTATACAGAATCCACTATATCCAGAGCTTTATTGACTGTTCGCGTGTCGCAAAGGTCCGCGCCCAGGTTTCATAACAAACCGGACCCACCGGTCGCAGGTTCGATGCTCGGCCGTGTTTTACATTAAATCAGCTTGTGATGTCACCTGACGTTTATTTTTGTGCTAAATTAGCTTTTTTGAGTTTTGTTATATGAACCGCGAAAGATGAAATGGATATCCCACCTGAGGTTGTTTCCTCATCTATTTTATTATAGGTGCCTAAATCAATGTATGAATAAATTAGATGTTATTAGAATGATAACTAAATACAAAATTTCTGAAAAAATAAAATATATCCTTCTACCTATATATATGCAAGTTTTATGTTATAACTAGCAGCAACTTAATTTTATACTGTGTTGTAAGCTTATTATATTAGCTTATAACAATATTTTTCTTATATTTTGGCAAATGATATGAAGAAACGGGGAGCTAGTGCCGATATGGTTGGTAACAGGAAACTATGGAGAGACTGACATACAGAGCCGACCCCAAATAGGGAAAAGGCAAGGAAGAAGAAGAAGAAGAAGTGATCAGACCATGTAATACTTATCTAGTGTGATGATTATTATTATATACCTTCCTATATATTTATTTATTATTGTCGAGCTCCGTGGCGCAGCGGTCAACACGCCAGCCTGCGACAGGGGGTCCCGGGTTCGATCCCCGGTCAGGTCATGATGGAAAACGATCTTTTTCAGTGTGACCTGGGTCTTGGATGTTTATTTATATAAGTATATATTATAAAATATAGTATCGTTGAGTTAGTATCCTGCGACACAAGTTCACAACTTACTGTAGGGCTGGGTCAATTTGTGTGACTTGTCCCTATATATTTATTTATTTATTTATATTATGATAATATGTTATGGAAAAGAGAATAAGCCATGTCAAATCCTTTTAGAATGAATATAAAAAATGATAATATAAAAAAAAAACAAAAGACAGAGGTGACAAAACAATGCCACGGTAAGCAAGATTTGGGCAAAACTTGCATTGAGAATCAACTTTCTTGACTACTTTTTCGTAGCGATATATAAGAAAATTGAAAAATATAAGACCACCCGCTTCCAAAGATATCGAAACATCCTTGTATAAATAAAAATTTCGGTACAAAAATTAATCGACCCTACATAAATTATTTTTTAACAACAGGCATCAATACTTCAGCCTGTTGTGAAAAGGAGTTATTACTCGAAATTGCTGTATCGCAATCAATATAAATTGACCATGTCATCAGTCATCCTTGCCCATACTCTTAATGGTGCTTCTTTACCGGCACGTGAGGCGAGGCGATGACAATCAAAGTAAGAAACTATTTAAAATCTACATTTCTGCACATGTTTTTGACCAACTGAACCAAAAAAAATTAAACCACAGATTATGCTAGATGCTTTTCCACTCGCGCGGATCAAAAAGTTTCGTTGTTGCATTTATTCCGTTATGGTGATTAAAACCAGTGGAATCGTGACAAAAGGCGATGGGAATCAAATATCTTCTTATCACCACATTCGATCACATGCGAATACAATTTTGCTATACTTTTGTGGTCTTTTGCCAAATTTTGCTATAATACTTTTGTTGCCTTTTGTCTACTTCTTTAGCAAAGGCAGGCTCTGACTCGCGATTGTATCGAATTCTAGTCTTGCCTTGATTCTTCTTGCCTTATCTCGATCATTCTTGCCTCGCCTTTGCCCGGTGGAAAATCACCTTAATACTGACTCACGAACTTTCCCACGTCTCACGTTTATCTTGACATTATTTAGCAAAAAACACGGCCCAAATATACAACATATTGTCGAAATACATAAATTCATCAGATGGGTTTCGACCCATTTAAGTTCATGTTTTTTGCAACTTACGCAAGAACTGGTAATTGGACGCCATTTTGGGATTTTGAAATGTCAATAGTCCACTTTTTAAAAAGGTCAGAGGATCCGCGGAGATGCAAGTGGTCACGGTCGTTTTAAATGGTAGCATTTGTTGCAATATGTTCAAGTAGACTATCACTTAGTTGCTAGCCAGCCATTACGATTAAAAGATGAAATGATTGGACGATAGATGACCTGAGATTTTGGCAAAGAGCATAAGGAAAATTCAGTGATATTCCATCGATGATAGACTTACATAGATTGCACGTGAGTGTCCTCTATGTACGAGTACATTCACGTGCAAGGAACTAACTTGACCACCAATTTTGCTTTGTCGATAAGGAAAGTTCAGTGATGATCAATAAGTAATGGAGTTACATAAGTATAGACTACTAAACGAGCAAAGAAATAACTTGTTCACCAATTTCCAACATCACGCCTTGATTCCGCCGTCATCTCACTGTTTCTTCTTCTCCGAACTCGTATTTCGATGTTCCGGTATGAATTTACTAAGAGTACACTAGTATTAAATGTTAAGCTTATGACTCTACCGCTAGTGAGGTATACATTTACCTATTCATTTGAATTGTTGTATGTGTATTTTTGTAATTTGTTTTTGAGGTAATGGTAAAAGGTGTGGTAATGTGTAAGTGGCCAATTCTAATGTCAGATTTTGCAAGCTACCTATAGGCATCTGATATAACTTAACGACTGCCACAATGATAACAGCTAGAAACAACTTGTGGTTACCCATCTCGAGCTCGAAAATATCTCGAGTGTCTCGAACTTACTTTGGGGCTATCTCAATCTGTATGATTTGTCCGTATATATTTATTATTATTTATTTATTTTTCTCCCTGGGTACCTTTTTGCTTGCTTGCTCTTTGCGGCCTTCGGCTCTATCAACCCCGTCAGGGCTACCTAAAGGCAAGATTCTTTATTTCCTCAACTGTAAAGCCTTTAAAAATATTTCGCGTTCCGCTAAATCTACCTTTGAACGTCTTCAGCCTTCTGGCTACTCATTGAAATGGTAATACTCACTGCCACTAAATTATGATGCAAAGGGCACCGCTCTTCGCCAGATGAATAACGAATTAGGTTCAATGACCTTATGATAATGGCGGTTACTATTTAAATCTTTGGATGCTAATATTAGGGAAATATAGTAAAATTAATGGTTTCGCTTAATCTATTTGTATAAATTAGGTGTTAATTGATTTATGTGTTTCTGTGGTAGCGATTTGACTTTTTTTTAAATATAAATAATTACATAGGAAAATAACACACAAATTGAGCTAGCTTAATTGTAAGTTGTGACGTAAGAATTAACTCAACGATACTATCCTAACTTCCTAACTAATATTATAAATGCGAAAGTGAGTTTGTTTGTTTGTTACGCTTTCACGCCGAATTTACTGCACCGATCATCATGAAATTTTGCATTCACATAGGTTAGGGTACTGAGAAGGACATAGGCTAAATACCGCGCGGGCGAAGCCGCGGGTAACAGCTAGTATTTTATAATAGATACTTATAAAAAAATATACAAATAAGAGTTTATCTGATGTGAAGATGTTTCTCAGTACTGCGAAATGTTAAATTTGATAAGACTTCATCATACAAATCAAGTCGGATAGAACGATTGATTTTTATGAAACTTTACAATTACAATGTTAAGCTTCACGGCAAGATATATTACCCGCGTCTTTTGATGTTAAGCTTTAACATTGCTATAATATATAACTTGCTTTGATATATAACAAAGATCTGGCTATAATTGTAGCTTTCCTACATAATGCATGGACAACATCAAAGTTCCTTTCTGTACAGCGATTCCTTAGAACTGCGTTTTTTCAGAATACGCACAGAAAACCGTTGTTTCCCGATGTTGAACCGTATATTACAAGATTTGCATACAATGCAGAGACGAAAGTGCCGTGAAGGACGTGTGCTACCAAGCATTGTTGAGCCTAGATAGACAGTAGATTATCTGCGATAGAGACGTGTGTGTGACGTAAATACCGCTACCATAGAGCAGTAAATGTGACTGTTGCTCGCACGAGCGACATTCCATGCACTGTGACCGCTAATTTATGACGGTTAGGTACCTACTGTCAGGGTTGATTTGTCATGAAATTAAAAATAGGGGTGCTTGATATGGGTAGCTAGATTATTTATTAAAGCTTAACTGTTTTCGTGCATATAAAATTGATCTCTGAGGATGACTGTCTTGTCGCTTACTGGTATGTGTTTGTATAAATCTCTATGCAGCCTTAACTGTGGCGCAGCAGGTCCAGGGTTGTAAATCGGCTTCTTTTGCAATTATAGCTCATTTTTATTCATAAAATTGGTAATAAAATAGTAATCTTCCACGCTGGTCTCGGAGAAAAGATAACACGTAGAATGTATCAGCTGCTCCTCTTCCCGCGCAAATCGTTAAAGCAAGTCGAGGGAATGGGCGAATATCTGAAGAGCCATATCAATAGGCAATGCGGCTGGCAACCCATCACTATTTTGATTTCGTTTTCCACCTATATAATCAACATGCTAAACGTAGCCTTTAGGTTTTGTAGACCTGGGCTACCCCGCAAGGAAATAAGTCGTGATAGTATGTATGTATGTATCAAGTTGGTACCATCATTATCCTCATAGCATACGTTAGTTGCTTGTAGCGTAATAGATTGAGCGGTATACACAACGCATTTTGCAATAGTGGAGTGACTATTTTGCTAACAGATTTCTGCTGTATTTATTTAAATATTGTAGGTTCCTCTACACTCTAACTATAAGAGGTGGAACCTTCTTATAGTCAGCGTGCATTGATTGATCCTATTGATACCCAACTACTATAAAATCATTAGTACTTTTTTCCCCGTCTCGCAAATCCAATGCATTGACGTCAAATACAATTGATGTATCTTATTGTGTCTGCAAAATGACCATAGGTCTTTGACCACTTAATGAATCAATAAATAACCCATTAAAGAGAAATGTTTTATTTATGAGTTCGTAGTAAACCGGCGGTATTGATATGCGGTTTGCAATACATCACCGGTTCAGGCGGTTTCCTTGTATTTAAGACAATTTCAAAAATAGCATCTCTTTTGGCGTTTATGTTTATGCCGCGTGTTACAAACAAAAGGGCGACTCATTATGAACAACTTTTGCTATTGGTGGCCCTGCCTACCCTACGCTAGGACCTAAATAATCCCTATAGTACAACCGATCGGATAATTTTCGAACTTTTAGCAAGTTCAGTAACTTTTCCCAATCTTGTTTTTAAACAACGAAGTAGGCATAGGTCCCATCTGATGGAATACGGTTACCGTAGCCTGTGGACACCTGCAACAACAAGGGTACCACTTCAGCTTTGCTGACCCTGAAGAAATCTATCTGGGGCTATCTTGGCTCTGTATACTGCCATCATTACTTTTCGTCTTCCACCATGTTCACTTAACATTACTTATTGTAGTATCTTTTTTCTTTTATTTATTCCTATGAAGTAAGACCATGCTTTCTTTACATATTCGATAAAGGAACCTATAAACACAATCCTACATTAGAAAGCTGTGATTGTTTTATTTCTTAACCTAATGTGTGTCTCAGGGCTAGGCAATAGCGCCAATTTTGAAAAAAATGAGATCGTGTCTAACAATAAAGTCTAGGGAATCTAATCTTAGTGTCGGATTGACGTACATTAAAGGTATGCACGCTAAAATTTGTTAGATTATGTATCTCTACACATTTTCTTCTTTCTTAAGTGTCGTCTTTATCGATAGAAACTTTATCATTGCATCGATAGAAACTTCCTATATAAGGATCAAATTAAATTTTAACATTGCAATAGTTACAAAGTACAAATGATGACATGATTTAAAACGGGCTAAGTTAAAAGCTTAAGTTCTCATCTTCCAACGATAGTGATCTCGGTGAACTTACTTGTTCAAATATTACAATTATTAATGATACTGGGTTGCAAATACCCAACATTTTAGTTCGAAGTTCAGTGACCTTTGGACATATTATGCACAATGTCATAACGCTGACCCACTTGCATTTTAATGTCTTGTGCCTTATTCACACGAGTCAAGTAGCGAGCTTAGTAGGATAGACATCATGGGTCATATGTAAAAATTATAGTTTTTACAAAAGCAAATTGTTCAATAGCGCACTTACAGATTATACTGATAAGAAACCAAACTAGAAAGGGGTAAACCACTTTAATTATTTTTATTTTTTTTTATTTATTTACTTATTTGTATCGGGCAACGCAGGCCCATATTAAAAAAAAAATTATGTTTTCTGGAACATATTATGCAAAATCATTTCTAGAATATTACATGCCACGCTTTAATATCCTAATCCTTATCCTTACTAATATTATAAATGCAAAAGTGAGTTTGTTTCTTTATTTGTTTGTTTGTTACGCTTTCACGCCCTATCTACTGAACCGATCATCATGAAATTTTGCATACACATAGGTTAGGGTATTGAGAAGGACATAGGCTATATATCACTTGGGCGAAGCCGCGGATAACAGCTAGTATATAATAAGCATCAAAGCTGCACTTTTGACGCTTAGTGTCTAAGCCCATGTAAAGGAAGCTTGACCGAGCCAAGCCATGTTTTATTGTGATTGATTATTCCTTAAAACATACGGTTGGAAAGGCGTAAGGTCAAAAGACTTTAACTGTGCAATAATGGACTTTTGAGTCATCTGGTTTTCGTAATGCAAATAGAATAATGATCGACATGTTATTATTAAACTGTAATGCTTAACGGTCCGGAGCCAAAAAGTCTGGTATGTTTGAGCCTATTTTCGTGTCATATTTTTTGCGTTCATTATTCAAAATTGATCTATATTTTTTGAACGTGACTTTGGTCTCGCAAAAATAGGTAATGAAGATCGACATACGATTATATTTTAACGGTGATTTTGTATAACAGTTTGATTTGGAGCTAAAATATTTAATAATTTTTAGGCTATAAGTATTAGTTGTATTTTTTTGTGTGTAGTTTGCAGTAATATTATTTCAAGACTGAAAATGATCGACATCACCTTAGTAATTATTAATTTAAAAAAAATGTAATTTTTTAATAACTCTTATCATGGCCAAAAATACTACCGTTTTTTTATCTTTTGCCTTCATTTTTTTTGAATTCAGGATTCGTCTGCAGGCACCTTACTATCATCATAAAATGTTATGTCGCTAGTTACGTTAGTCCTTATTCAGTGGCTTTTAACAAGGAATGGATAATGATAATACTGTAGAAGTGTATACGATAAGAAAATGTACCACTTTATGTGTTAAAATTCGTAGAAAAAGTACAGAGACACAGCGTAGAGAGTACCGCATTTCTTAAAGAGAGACAACAGGCGTCAATGTTATTCCATCTGTCTATGTCCCCCATCTGGGCAAAAGCTAATAAGTCGGCTTTTATACTGAAACTAAAAGATATGACCTTTTAAAGCCATATGAAACATTGTTTGAACCCATTAATTGCTCGTCTCATAAATATAACAAGTCTGATATCAAAATAGGATCGTAAATCGTCGCGCACGCAGGTGTGTCGGCAGCCATAAACTATATCTTGTCTAGTATTTATTACTTTTTAGGGTTCCGTAGTAAACAAGGAACCCTTATAGTTTCGCCATGTCTGTCTGTCTGTCTGTCTGTCTGTCTGTCTGTCCGTCCGCGGTTTTACGCAGAGACTATAAGTACTAGAAAGCTGTAATTTGGTATGAGTATATATATATTAATCATGGCAAAAAAGTCGTAGAATAAAAACTTGAAAAAAATTTTTTTTTAGGGTAGCTCCCATACAATTAAAGTGGGGGAGTAATTTTTTTTCTCTATTTACCCATCGTGTGGGGTATCGTTAAATTGGTCTTTTAAAAATATTGTGAGGTTGAGGACACTATTTTTCGATTTAGGGATCCGTTTCCGAAATATTTGGTTTTAAAGTGCGAATTTTTGTTAGAGGTGAGTGTCCGGGGGGACACTTACCTCTAACAAAAATTCGCACTCTCTATCTGCTAAACGGTTATATATAGATACGTGAAAAAAATTACAGCAGTAGGATATATACTGAAATTTAAAGCAAAACTATCAGAGCTGAGTACTAAGTACAAACTAAAAAGTTATAGGCAACCAACTTATAAACTGTAAGGTGCGAGTGTGAATAGTGTGAACTCAAAGTTGTCATTCGCAACTACGGAACCCTAATCTGCGCGTGGCCGGACAGGCACTTGGCCGGTTTTTAATAATGTCAATTTAATTAGCAGACGTTGAAAAGTTAAATACATTTGTATGTAAGCATGTATTGACAGCCTCCATTGAGCAGTGGTTAACACGTCAGTCTTCGACACCGGTGGATCCAGGTTCGATCCCCGGCTAGGTCATTGATCGTAGATATTTAAAAAATAAATGACCCAACTGCTGTTTTACGGTTAATTTCAACCATATTGTTTGTTTGCTGACGTTACATAGCCTTTGACTTCTAGGGAAGAATTAAAATCGTTATAATTGGCGTTTATGCTACAGGAGGCAGCAATGGAAATCAAGACATACATAGATATATACATACATACCTACGCGCGAAAAACATAACCTCCTTTGAGTAGGTCAGACGGGTAAAAAATCGATGATATTGGCATGGATCTAAGAATAATCAGGATAATTTTTTTGACGTCAGTACCATTACCTTTTTTTGGGTAATTTTTTGCCATCATGGTCACCCCATGCGGCACACATGTAACGCAAGTTCGCAAGTTAGCGTCACTTTCGATGTTTTTAACGCCGGCTCCATATTATTCCTAGATCCATGGATATTGGTAGATTTTCTGTGAATTTTGTGTTAAAATGCAACCTTAGAGTGCTATCTTAAAATCTACAAGTAACACTTAAAACCTGACCTAGTGGATTACACAAGGCATGCATATTCATGCACCTCACTTTGCATGACCGATCGGCAGCTATGGGCCAAGACAGTAAGGTCGCTCTTACGAGTAAATACTAATGACTGCTTATGTATATGTACGTCGATGTAATGAAAAGTCACAAGAAGATACGAGAATCGAAGTATTTATCGATTCAATCTAGAATTTATTATAGAAAATAAACAATAAGCCGTCCTTCAACCATAGGTTTAAGAAATGAATTAAAAAACACCATCAAACAATAAAGTTGAGGCAGTTTTCAAAAGTCCTGGTGACTTTTTGATTTGACAGCCTCTCTTTGCTGTGCGAGTGGCTCTAGATACCATATTCGGCGCGGGTGAATTCTAGTCTAACTTAAATTTTACAGGTATTTGTCTGTGGTACAGGCAGGTAACCGGCCGTAAAAACTTTTGCCATATGAGAGTAGGACCACTCCAAGTCTTATCATGGATGTCGTAGAAGGTGACTTAGGAAACACAAGCTTAACATAGTTATAAACATCAAAGAGAGCTCTACAAGCCGTCTTGCCAGCGTAAAGAGTGTAGGCCAAATCCTCTGACTGCTTTGGCTAATATTTGGCTTTGGTAGTACAGAGAGGGTCATTCATGCTCCTGCAGTGGAGACTAAAAAGACCTGATGATGATGAAAATATGTAAGAGGAAGATAAACATCCTGGTGACATAACGGTTAACACTAAGACGCGTTTTTCCCAGAAACACCGTGACAATTTATTACCTAATCATTCAAACGTATCTGCGGTTTAAATTATATTTATTTGGGGAGAGACGTCATTTCTTTGTAAGTTGATACATCACCATCGGATTTTTAATGGTCAGTTACATCATCTTTTATTTTGATGATGTAGGACGCTCATGGGGTTTTACATTATGATATTGTATTAACAGTATCAATTTATAGTGTCACACCTTTTCCTCACTAATGTTGGGATCTCGAGTAGAAGAAGAATAAATTCTCGTAAAAATTCACCAGATTGACGGACAGTTTTGTTTTTAGAAAGACGAAAATATTTTTAATTGGCTATCCCATACGAAAATAGTGGTAGATCCACGCTACCGGCGAAATTTATTGTTGCTAGTAACATGAATGGGCCGGCTCGCCGGGGGAAGTATCACACTCTCACAGAAAATCGACGTTTGAGTACTTAATACCTTCTTTTTTCTTCTTTTAACCGAACACACTTGCATTACCAAGTTGCGTACAATTACGTTACGTTAGATAATTGAACCTGATCTTTTTTTTTCCTATAGACAAATGTTTGGCAGCTTTATAAAAAGCGAGGCGAGTTACCACTAAGTATTATGTACAAACATTACAAACAGTTACTTGGTAAACAGTAAGTAAACGCATAGGTATGCAACTGCTTTGAATATGCATGTGCTTTCGTAAACGCTGGGTCAACGAAGAGGTGTTACTGCGGTACAATGTTAGGTTACCGTAAACATGTCATAGAACCTTCATATAATGTTAACAATCTGTTCTTTAAAAAAAAGATATAAAAAAAGGTCTTAAGTATTCAAAATGTGGCAAGACCTTGCATAGCAAAAATGGGATTGGAGATTGATTTGATGGTATCTTATTTCTACTTCTTCTGCTTCATATTACGGCTTCCTTTGCT
Source organism: Rhodophaea formosa (assembly GCA_963082605.1). Taxonomy (NCBI): domain Eukaryota; kingdom Metazoa; phylum Arthropoda; class Insecta; order Lepidoptera; family Pyralidae; genus Rhodophaea; species Rhodophaea formosa. Next base: position 6,848,229 of record OY720227.1, on the reverse strand, counting down.
TTGTGTTATATCTTCAATGGAGGTTTCGGTGATAATGCCAATGTCCAAACGAGTTACAAAGTATCAGTGTTGAACGGTATTCAGTTAACAAGTATCAATCAAAGATGGCGTAGCTCCTTTGATGATTGCCTCATGGGAGCTTCTGTATCTAATCTATAAGTCCATATAACAGTCTACTGTAACTATATCACACATTGATTGTAAGCATATATAAAACCAAAATACACGTATGTCATATTATAACGTCCACTAAAGTCAATTTGCACAATCATCTAAAGCAAACTTCAACTGAACTCTTTGACTTTCCGTCAAAAAGCCCCAGGGATCGTATTTGAAAGGAGATCAAAGTATGACAGTCTAGATCAGTATGTATCTATAAATCGAAAAAAATAATTAGTGTCGCCATTACAAATGAATATATTCGTACACAGTTCCCGGTTGAAGCACTTCTATAAGGTAATGTAGAAGGAAAATGTACACGTTGTAGTGTAAATATAAAAAATTCATTACTAATACATTTAGTATCAGAGTAAGAAGCTTTCAACGAGAATGCTCTGAAATTGCGCAATAACAATCTTTCCATTTTATCAAACGGTAAATCAATTGCGATCGAAATTAAATTAATTTATAACGGTCTTGCATAAGATAGACGTTTATTGGGTGCGGTAGACTCAGCTTAACTGTTTACATAACTTGTTCAATAAATTAAACGATTGTCTAGTTACAAAGCCTCTCTTTATTGATACTTGGATGTGCAATAGTATAAGTATGTATATGTGTTTTTCATACATACTATCACGTCTTTTTCCCTTGCGGGGTAAACAGAGCCCAGGTCTATGAAACCTAAAGGCCACGTCGCATTTTGGTGGGCTTGTGGGTGGATAATGGAATCAAAAAAGTGGTGGGTGTAGCCGCATCGCCTATTGATATGATTCCTGACGCTCATATCCTCGATTGGCTTTTACGATCTGCGCGGGAGCAGCTGGCACATTCTACGATTTTTCTTTTCTCCCAGACTAGCGTGGAAATTGAGAAATGTTGTCATTATCATTATATCAGGTGCAAAAAGTCATCTGCTGGATGTAGGCCTCCCCCAAAGATTTAAAAAATAACTGGTTAGAAGCAACCTGTATCTGGCGTTTCCCTGGAACCCTAAGTCAGGTTATCCGATTACATGGTTGGTGGTTGACGACGCTGCCTCATCGGCCATCGGTTCTGCGCGATATGTGCACCACCCATCGCCACTTCAATGAGCTAATTTGCTAAGCTATGTCAGTATGTTACTTTTGTTCTTCTAAGGAGCTCCTTATTTCTGATTTCGACTCGCAGACCAATAATACACATACAATAAACACCAAGTATAGTACAGTAACTCTCTTTTGACCTCTCGACCTTGAGCTTTCTGGACCACGTTTCAAAGCTGTAAGTCAACACTGATAACATAGGTACATTGATTTGCGAACACTTCGGATTAGTCTAACAACTTCGTCATTGAAGCTGACCCATCGACCCAACTTCTTGTTTTACTCAGTAAAAGATATAGATTTACTACTATTTAGCAAGAACTACCTAGTCAAAAAATATACTATACTACAAATTTTAACCAAAATAATATTTTTATTACGCCGTTTGATCACATGCGGCTGCACGCGAAGCGACCACGACACCCCAGATCGTTCATAATAACCATAGACTTTTTAATCTGCAACAAACACAGGAAAACAAAAAAGCTAATAACTTCGTAAATATTTCGCGAATGAAAGTGAGAAACATGAAAAATTAAATTTAATAATTTATTCGATTCTTTTACAATAAAAACTTCGCCCGCGTGATATTATATCCTACCTATGTCCATCTAGTACCCTAACCTATATGTATGCAAAATTTATGATGATGGTTCAGTACATTGGGCGTGAAAGCAAAACAAACATACAAACAAACTCACTTTCGCATTTATAATATTAGTTAGGAAAGGATTAAGATAAGATGGCGTGTCTGAGGTTTTGCGCTTTTTCTATAACACCATGTACGAGTATATTAACGTACCTACAGCCAAAACTGTACCTAGAAACGTGAGATTTTGTACAGGGCTTCCTTTTAAGATGTAAGTAAGCACCACATATAGGATTTCTTACCCCTAAGGGGTGAAATGGAGGGGTAAAATTTTACGCGGACGAAGTCGCGGGGTAATTGCAAGTGTAAAACAAGCTTACGTAAATATGTATAATATTCTTTTAAAATGACGTCACAATCATTTCAGCAATAACGGGTTAATTTACTTACACCACAGACAAACCAGAAAAACCAGGCAATTACCTGCGACAGCCTGCTTTCCTGGCGGCCTTCGAGCAAGGGCAAGTGTGAAACTAGGAAACGTTGACGGGTCAGGGTTCGCAGTACTTTGGCCTGTCTCCTTTGATGTTAGGATAAGCATTGACATTGGATTAAAGAATTAGAGCTTATAAGGCCGCTTTTATTGTTTAACTTAAGTATAAGACCTAAGTAATGCAGTACATACTAGATACAGTTTATGTTTGTCAGTGAGTCAGTCAGGGTTGCCTTTTATTTAATTGATATATTATTATTTTTACGTCAGACACAGTATTCATTGAAACAATTTATTTAACCTAAGTTACAGCAAACTTATTTCTGTATGGGTAAGGTCTTTCAGCTGTGGTTTTGAAGCCCGCAGGATATAATGTAATGTGACATTTTATGATTTAGTACCTACATATAACTTGAAAAATTATTTAGCAAATATTTTATAGTTAATTAATAGTATGTAGTTTTAAGAAATATTTTTATAGGAGTAATAGTACCAACTGTAACCGTAACAATATATTTCTCAAACATGCTCGGAAATGTAGGCATTACTGTAGTAAAAAGAAGACCGGAAGTTTGTAATTCTTGGCTCATTCATCGCATTGCCGGCCTAGGCCAGGAAATAAGTATGAAAATTACTTCCCGGCCGCTGCTCAAAACTTTTTAATTAATCTATGTAACGTAAATTATGTCACTTGTCATACAGCCAGTTTACTACCACTGCATTTTTAAAAAATGCATATAATACGTGAATATAACTACAATTTCATTAAAATATCGATATGTGATCATACGAAAATATGCTTAATTTTCGTTGCGAGAGAAGAAAACAATAATCTATGATCTATTAAATTTTTTGTGAAAAATATGACTGGGCTCTATGGGCATTGTTTCCTTTGCTGGAATTGACAACTGAAAATAAAAAAATTAAAAACTTACGGTTAGGTGTGGTAGAGCCACGCTACCAGCAAAATTCACTTTTGCTAGTAGCATGAATGGGCCGGCTCGTCCGGGGAAGTACCACACTCTCACAGAAAATCGACGTTCGAGTAGTAGCTTTACCGATTCTATGCTTCGTTCGGTGAGTGAGAGAGCCGGAGGCCCATCCCCCCCTCCCCCTCTGGGGAGGGAAAAATAAAGGCCAGCAACGCTCCTGTAACACCCTTGGAGTTGCAGTTGTCCATGGGCAGCGGTGATCACTTACCATCAGGTGACCCGCTTGCTCGTTTGCCGTCCTATGACATAAAAAAAAAAAAAAAAAAAAAAAACTCGGGAGATCTGTTATTTTCACTATACCCGTAGTGATTAACGCCACTGCCGAAAAACTGCCTTTACGGATTTTAGGGCATAGAACACACGTCAATTGACTTTGAATTTATGGCCCCCCATAGAAACTCAAAAGGAATTGTATGGCATTTTTTTCATTTTCACCCTCACTCCATTATTTGTCTATGATCCTTATTGCCTAGAGAAAACATATGGCAGTCGGTCGTCTGATACTAGTAATAGTATCTTCTTCGTAGTTTGTGATTAACGCTTTGCAGTAATTGATTGACATTGATTGTTTTCGGTAAATATGTGCAAAGTTGGTTATTTATTCGAAATGAAACGGTTCAAAATGAGTTTTAGTGATGAAAGCAACACTGCAATGGATTTTAAGTACCTACTTCGCCTAATTTGAAACTTGAAAGTGGAAAAATTACTACTGGCAAATACCTAGTAAGGGGAAATATTTAAGGCATGTAAGTTTATGTGTAACTTTAAGTTAAATTTCCTCACATTTATTGAGAAAATCTATACTTTCCTCGGCGGGAAAGGGATTGCCGGACTCGTAACTATTGTCAAGGCCTCGCTGACGCTCGGCCTTGAAAACTATACTCGTCCGGCAATCCCTTAATTCCCGGCCTCTGCAGTAATGTACTATTAAGCAACACGAGACAATATCAATGTAACTACATTGTTAGATAATGAGATTTTACGTCACCTAAGCTTGAATGATATTACAGTCTGCTCCATAAAAACTTAACAAAGAAGGTAATAACTTAATAGAATAAGTGTAAAAAATAATACAAAAACAGACTCGTGCTTAAGCATAGGCGTAACATTTTTGCAACGCACGCAATTCCCAGCGTGTCTAAATGTCGATTATTAAGAAAAAAAAAAGAAAACTCGATTTTCAATCTGTGACAAAGCCACTGTGAAGGTTGCGCAGGAGTTTCCAAACGCTACAGTCGCGCTAATTTTATTAAAATGGTAATTATGTTTGATTAGAGTTTAGTTTTAGGGTTGCATCAATGCTATTGGTTGAAATACGGTGTCAGTTGCTTCAGATTTTTGATTAACAGTTAAATCAAAATTTTCTTGACCTTGACCTATTTTTACCGGTTTCAAAAACGAGTCTGGATTTTCTTTAAAAATCAAAGAATGGAACTTTGACTATTCTTCCTCCTAAGTGATTTATTCCATTTATGAACGTTTAGAAAATATACAGTTACAGTATAACGTAATTATTTTCCACACAGTAGACATGAACATTGTCTTTATATAGACAGTTTGACAAAAATGTGAGTGTAAGACAATCAAAATAGTGACAGGTGGCTAGTACACGTTTACATTTTCTCAGTCTTGAATCGTTTAGGTCAGGTTACTGGGGTACGAGGAACTACACTACACCACATAACCACCAAAGTGGTATGCGAAAGACTTGTAATTTCCAAAAAAGAAAGATATTTGAGGTTAAGTACAGTTTTCATGTCTTAAAACTTATTACCTAAATCCTAATAAATTAGTATACTTTTTATGTTTAACTAGCCTATTGTATCCCACAGCTAGATAAACCTCCCCTCTTGTAGTCCATTCATCAATATCTGTTGCCAATTATTATCATGAGCCAAGATATCATCACAATCTTATTATTGGACGGCCTCGCTTTTGTCGCTAGACTAACAGGAACCCATTCCGTGGTACAGTTTGCCCATCTATCTAGGTTTAAAAACAAAAAATTATGTAGTATTTTACGATAAAAAAAGACTATTTGAGATTAAGTATTTAATACAAAAAAAGTCCTTGATATAAGCAAAGCCTTTGTAAGGCGTGCCGAATCGCGCCTATGACACTATTGTCGTTTGTGGGTCGCTTGTGAAACAATTAATTGAACTGATTCCAATACAAATCGCTTTGTTGCTGTTAGATAACTTGTGGAATAAGATGCTTGACAAAATAGAAAAAAAATCCTAAAGATTAAATGAAATTAATAGGGGCGAGATTTCAAAAGAGTGAAATCAAGTCTGTCTATCGAAATATTAATTAACAGATCCGTAATGATCGCAGTGACATAACGAATCTAGCAAGTAGAAAACATACAAACTTTTACAAAGAACATCAATTGAAATTAGATGGAAAGTTTTCCCTAGAAATAGCTATATAATGATCAATAAAATATCTTTTCCGTTTCATGTCAAAATATTTCAGAAGATATGAACTATACAATAACGAACATACGAGAAAATGTGGTTTCCTACCTAATATGCGGTCGTATAAACAACATACGTATTTGTATGATATGCTCCTATATAGACATACATTTATTTATTTAAACAAAGTCCACCGCCGCGTCTGTCTGTCTGTTCGCGATGAACTCAAAAACTACTGCACAGATTTTCATGTAGTGTTCACCAATAGATAGTATAATACATGCCCGGGCGCAGCCGGAGTGGGCTGCTAGTATACATATAATTCGTGACTGGGATCAATGCCGACACCCTATGTTCCGGGGTAAAATCATTTGTGCCTAAAAGCCAAAATGCTAATCAGTCAGTTAAAAATAGTAGTTATAGCCGAAAACTCTATAATAAATACCTACGTCTAATTGGTTTGGGCCTGTGACTAGACTATTTGTCATTAGCAAACCTCACGTGTATCTTATGTACTTACTACAAAGTAAACAATGACGTCACATGATTTATTTAATCAATCTGTCAATCAAAGAACATAATATGTTTGCGACGGTTGCCGGGAGATAATGAAATACTTAAGCAGTCATTTTCTCGCATGAGTTGCACGTGTAAAAGATCCGGTACTAAGTACCACAGATACATACAAACATACATACATACTATCACGTCTTTTTCCCTTGCGAGGTAGCTAGAGCCCAGGTCTATAAAACCTCGTAGGTGGCGAACGGAATCAAAATAGTGATGGGTTGCTTATTGCCTATTGACATGATTCCTCACGCTCATTCCCTCGATCGGCTTTTATGATCTGCGCGGGGCGAGAAACAGCTGGAAGATATCCACAGATGAGTATACAAATACTCTTTATTTAACTCCACAAGTAGTACACTACCAGTGGTTTGTTCACTAGTGTGTAAAATTGAGAAGTCAATGGTAATCTACTTTATTATAACCTGCCAAAAGTAGTCATTGTGTGCGTTTCTATGTACATAATAAATAAATATGAAATGAAATGAAATTGTTTATTTCAGACTGCATACTTAAAAAACAATACAAGTCCATATTTTGTTAGTAAAAAAACCTATAAAACTATATTAGTAAAATTTAAAATGTGGGTTGTGTTTCTGGACGTGCAAGTTTGACCAATGTCTCAGAATTGGGCTGTCCACTCTTTCTGACACCACCTTCAAGAGTGTGTTGGTGCTGTCCCTCACCCTTGACCACAAGGATGCAGCTCTTTTTCGAAGCACTGCCTGGAAGCTGTCTGTGCCGTGCTCCGCAAACATTCCTGAGGCACTACAGCGCCAGTGCAGCCCCAACAAACTCCTGAAGCTGTTGTTGTTCTGAACTCGCAGAGCATTGAGTGCTTTTTGGGTATATTTGCTCCACAGATTGCACGTGTATAATGTTTGGCAATAGCTTTTAAAAAGTGTTACCTTTACCTCACGTGAGCAGCGTACAAACCTGCGGGACAGCATATTACCCTATATACAGAGAAATTGAGCTAGCCTCACCTACAGTTAGTTGTGAACTTGAGTCGTAGGATATTAACTCAACGATACTTTACATTATGAAGTATCGTTGAGTTAATCTCACGTTCACAACTAACTTATATACCTTCCTTATAAGGTAAACATCCAAGACCCAGGCCAATCTGATATAGATCGTTTCCCATAGCTGTAACAATAATGATAGCCTAGTTTTTTTAATTTCAAAAAGAGATATTACATGGATTTTTTTGGAATAATATACAGTTACATTTCATAGGTGTTTTCTAAGAGTTTAATGAACTTCAACGTTTGTAATACCATTTACCATTTCTCTGACAACATATTCATATTATTCTATAAGGAAACCAAAAAGTCTGATCTTATTGGGTACCACTGAAAATGTCGGAAGGAAAGATATACCTTCCTAATAAATACATCATGTGCTATCTTGACCAGTGAGTTATTACCGTAGTAATATCACAAGTACAATGTAGGCGTCATAAATCTTCTTCATTATCCGCGTTGAAGCCTCGAGCGAAATACTCCTTTGTTTTTACAAAGTATTCTGATTTATTACTCCATATTGATTCGCCGTCAGACCACCCTCCTCATGAGGTATTTGACGCGTTTAGTTCAAATATTTAACGTAGAATGTCTCATCAAAAGATCAATAACGTATTTACATTTTTATTGCAATATTTGCAGTTGAGGCAATGACTTGATGTCAGTAAGCTTTGCGTTTGTCAATGCACTTGGCTTGGATACAGTATTATTAGGCACGTCTTTAACCCTGCAATAGACAGAGCCAACGATTTCAGAATTGGAAAATTGACATGTAACCTCCAAATTACACCATTTTTCACGTCAAATCACATTTAAGATGGTTTTATTAAATAATATGGATTTAAATAATGGTTTTAAAGCTACAAACTACTAGCGTATCAAGTTGCGCTAATAATCTGATAATAATTATGCGCACAGGGCTCTTTTCCCCAGAACGATCGAATTAGCTAGCGAGCTATAGTAAACAACCGAAATCATATACCTAATTTGCCGCCCAATGCCAATCAAACGTCGCGTAAACTCTATATTTTATGCGTTTCATTCACACCCGAATGAATAATGCATGGAGTCTCAAAATTGCAGCCTGTCACGTGATATCGAGTTAAAATTAGTTTAATCTATGCCAAGAGCGCGCGAAGGTTTTTGGGTTAAGAGTTTTTACGTAATAGGCGTTGATACTTGTTTTTGGTACTTCTTATCAGGGCTCATATTTATAACTAGGCAGTATTTTTTCCGCGACTTATACTACTAGGTGTTTTTAATGTCATTGCCTGCGTGGTTTAAGGTTTTTTCTCGACTGAAGAAGTGGTCCTAGACTGACGAATCTCATGTGTGGTGAGTAAATGACACAGAGGTCAAACGCTTTTGGCGTGCGCCCTGTAATGGCAAGTAAGCGCTTGTTCAGACTATTGTTACGCTTTCACGCCCTATCTACTGAACCGATCATCATGAAATTTTGTATACACATTGTCTGGAGTGCTGAGAAGGACATAGGCTACCTTTCGTCCCGGAGAAAAGGCTGAGAGAACGATACTAACGCGAGCGGAGCCACGGGCAAAAGCTAGTAATATCATAAGTTGGGATTACCTATATAGTAAGGATGTTACGTTATCCAAATATTTAAGCTTAAAATTGAATTTCTTATTAAAGACACGGATATCTCTATGTATTATTAGAATTCATTCTTTACAGACAAATACTCAAATCTTTATAATATCTATTAGTTTAGAAACTACTTCTTATTGAAAATTTAAATTGAAAATTTCTTTATTAGTAAATAGTTGTCACAACAGTTTTTGTCGCTCTGACTCCCATGGTAGGTTTCCCTGTGGTATGGGGGTCAGGCTCCTTCCGAAAAGATTGATACATTTCTAACTATGTACTAGGTATAAAGTTACAGAATGTGTTACATATATTAAAAATATAAAACTACAAACAATCGTAAGTGGTTTGGTGAAACTATTGAAAGCAGAAGGTACATCAATTACAAAAAATAAAAATAAAATAGTAATGAGTAGATTAATAATAAAGTATATCCTGCATTATGTAAGCCACCTGTATAGCAATGATCGAGCAAATTATTTGAGTATTATTTATATAAAGACATCAAACAGATTCTCAGTCTCATCATAGGTCATCCTATTAAGCCAGATAGCGAGGGTTTTCTTGAACGAATGATTACTGTAACCATTATTGTTTTTGTCTATCAATAAAAGTTTATTATATAATGAAGGCGCGACGTGGATGTAAAATTTACGAGCAAATTTAGTTTTTATGCTTCTTATTCTAATGTACTTTTGTTTTTTCTTTTCAGGTAAACATCTATTTTTATGAATTCCCTGTCTCTTCGAATGGTAAGAATAAACTTAACTCCAATAAAGAAAATACCTCTGTGTAATTACAGTTTCTGAGCTAAACTGAGGTTAGACACGGCGTACGGAAATGGTGAAAATAAAAGGGTTCCTTGTTTACTACGGAACCCTATCAACTGTAGGTAGTGTAAACTCATGAATTGTGTTCTGAAAGCTCTAAGTCACGACTTTTATCATAAAACTTTGTTTTGAAGTTTAACAAATCGCAATGGCCGACGAAATTTGATCATTGGCAATAATCGGCAAGTAAGTAATATTCACTGAACATAACGATTTGTTTTGTGTGCCTCGGACAATAACTTTTTACGATTTGTCAAGCCATCGGTGTCGATTTCAATATTTTGGCATAAAAAAATTGTATTTTGTGGGTACTGTTAGCAGTTAACAGCCGATTTACATAACTTTATGTGTAAAATTTCCTGGTGTCAGTATTCATATATTGGACAACGTCTGTGGTGCAGTGCTTAACATACCAGCTCGACGGGCCAAACGAAGAGTTCATTTTTCGGTTCCCACCGCGGATTAAAATATTTTTTTTTAATTAAAATATTCGATTCTGAAGTACCTAAGGAGCATGAATGCTAACATAATTGCGAACCCCGGGTTCTAACACATCACAGCTGAGGACGCAACCTGCAACTTGGAACCCCCTCAGATAATAGAGAGTTCGTATATTCAATACAAGTCACTATACTTACGGTAAATTTACGAGGATCACACAATATTTGTTATATTCATTCTGTGATTCCGGTAAATTAACCAATTTCGGAATCACCAACCATGGACACATCTAGCTGCATCGGCTACCAAGCATCAAAAGTTATATGAACAATAATATAAATTTGTAAACTTTGTTAACAAATTGTAATGAAAATTGATGTTCACTAAATGATATTGAAATATCTTATGATGAATAAAATGATTGACTATTACTATCATAACAGTTACTTATCAGTCGTACACTAAGTAGAATATTATTTATCAGTCATAACCGTGCTATGCACTTCCGAATAACATTTCCTCAACTTTCATTTATAATTTAAAAATAATAAATGCCATTAAGAAACAATTAATCGAATGGTACCTCGATTCTCGTCCTTGCGAACACGTGCCGATTGTATCGAAATCGGAAATCGAGTGACGAATCGAGTCGTGATTCCCGCGCGTTTAATGTCCACTTCCGACATTGTTTCTGTTTCGTATTATTTAATGATAAGTAAATATAATAAATAAAACGTGTTTATACTTGGCTCGTACATGATTATTATTATCATTTTTATAATCGCTTTGAGGTAATTTATTTGCTATTAAAGTTCTCATCCAACTATAAATAAAATCTTTTTTAATTTTTCAATAAAATTATCTTGCGATAATGTCTTGTCTGCTTTTTAGGCTTCCGTGGTAAACTAGGAACCCTTATAGTTTCGCCATGTCTGTCTGTCTGTCTGTCCGTTTGCGGTTTTACTCAGAGACTATAAGTACTAGAAAGCTGTAATTTGGTATGGGTATGTATATTAATCATGCCAAAAAAGTGGTAGATAAAAATATAAAAAAAAAGAAATTGCGGTAGCTCCCGTACAAGTAACGAGGGAGTAATATTTTTTTTTCTATACAATTCTATCGTGTTGGGTTTTGTTAAATAGGTTTTTAAAAAAAAATTGTGAGGTTGTAAATACCATTTTTCGATTTAGGCATCCGTTTCCGAAAAATTTGGTTTTAAAGTGCAAATTTTTGCTAGCTCTATCTGCTAAACGGTGATATATGGATACGTGAAAAAACTTACAGCAGTAGTATATGTACTGAAGTTGAAAGGAAAACTATCAGAGCTGAGTACTAAGTGCAAACTAAAAAGTTATAGGCAACCAACTTATAAAATGTACTGGAAAATGTAAAATTTCATACAATTTTCATAGTTAGATGTTTTTGGCCGTTAAACTGTGAAGTGCGAGTGAAAACAGTGTGAACTCAAAGTTGTCATTCCCAATTATGGGACCCTACACTGCGCGCTACCGACACGCACTTGACCGGTTTTTTTTTATGTTAAACGTGCTTGTGTTTTGATTTTTATGGCCTTAATACTAGAGTAATTATGAATTATTGTGTTTTTAATACGTTTTCAGGTAAACGGATATTTTTATTTAGGTTGTCTTACGACTGGAACCTAACCTAAAAAAGAATTTTTTTTTGATAATATATGTATTAGTTTTCATCACGGGGCAAGTTAATTAAAATCTTGTTACAAGTAGGATGCTATTTGTATCGTTTAAAAAAATAAGGGCCCTTGCTTTTTTGACGGTTTACGTTCGGCATATCGTTTTTTTTTTGAAGCCACATAGTTTAGAACAATCCAAGAAAGAATTCGCACTTCAAAATCGGTCAAGTCGTTTAGGCTTCGAATAGCGACAACGAAACAGACATACATACGCGTGAAAAACATTACCCTCCTTCTGAATGGGTCAATCAGTTAATAAAAGAATGATAACCGAAGAGTAGATCTCACAACCCTTCAGGCTATGCATGCAAATCACGGCCCATCAGGCATATGACGAGCTCCGTGGCGCAGCGGTCAACACGCCAGTCTGCGACACGGGGGTCTCGGGTTCGATCCCCGGTCAGGTCATGATGGAAAACGATCTTTTTCAGAATGACCTGGGTCTTGGATGTTTATCTATATAAGTATATGTCATAAAATATAGTATCGTTGAGCTAGTATCCTGCGACACAAGTTCACAACTTACTGTGGGGCTAGCTCAATTTGTGTGATATGTCCCTATATATATATGAGAGTTTGCTGTCTCTCCAAGCCTTGCGCACACACACAAGTGACGCCCAAAGCCGAGGTTCGTCCATCCTAGGGGCCCTTTGGTGATGTTCGCCTTACAGGTTAAGGGTACTCTGCCCTCTCCTCAAGAGTCGGGTAAAGTAGCAGAAACTCACTTGGAGATAGGTTTGGTTTGTTTTTGGTCTGTGTAAGTGGCCAACACTGGTGTCAGAATTTTTAAGCTGCTTATGTCAGGCATCTAACATAGCTTAACGACTGCCATCTATGATGACAGCTTGGACCAACGACTTAACGTGCCTTCCGATGCACGTAGGAGCTCGAGATATTGTTATGCCACTGGCGGTCACCCATCCTAGTGGGAACTGCGCCCGGGGCTGCTTAACATGCGTAAACGAATAATGCTCACGCCCACTAGGCCTTCGGGCTCCTCCTTGGAGCTAGCTAGAAAGAATAGATGTAGAATAAGGCTAGAATGTCAACGCTGAATTCTAAACCTCCTCAGCAGAGGATGCAACCGGGAAACTTACTCGCGAATATACGCCTTTCGGATTTGAGTGTAGGGATATCGACGAGGAAAGCCGTCGGAGTAGTTTGACAGGATATCTGCAATCGCTGCTTGGAGAAAATGCATTAAGGAGCGGCAGTGAGGCGCCTGCTATTAATATTAAACTGTTATTTACTTAAAGGAAAACTGACACACTAAGACTAAGTTAAATAGTGAGTAGGTTCTGATTTGTTGTTCCACTACGTAGACAAACAAGCATACGGCCTACCAATGGACGCCTGCAACAAAAAGTAAACAAATAAATATTTTTACATCCTTTATGAGGAACTGCTAGTATTTTATAAACTCTCGCCCTGTCTCTTTTCCTGTCTCTCTCTTTATTGTTAATATACAGACCTCAGTCTGAGATAAATATAAAACTAGCCATCTACGACTCGAAAGAAGAAGAAGAAGTCTGAGATAGAAACGAATGAAAATAATATTGGTTACATATGAATAGAATCAGTACTAGATCGCATTATTGTGCCTTCTTGTATGGTGCGACTCCTTAATAGTAATCACACAGCTTTTCCACATTTATCACGATTAACTTCACTAAAGTCGGAAGTGTGTCAAATGGTTGTCAGACTTTGTTATAGTTAATCTGCTTTCTAGATTAACGATTCACTATTGCCAGGAAATAACCACCTGGATAACTGACAGTCAACCAGACCGAACTGTGGAATCAACTTCCTACGGCGGTATTCCCGAATCAATACATTGGAACCTTCAAAAAACAAGTCTAATTTTTCTTAAATGGACCCTGGTGTTGCAGTTGTCCATGGGCAGCGGTAATCAGTAGCCATCAAGTGAACCGCTTGCTCGTTAGTCGTCCTATATCATTGAAAAAAATTGAATCTACCAGCTGCTTCCTTTCCTACGTATCCTTATTACCTTTGACAGAATGCGCACCATGGCAGGCGACCTTGGGATCATCTGAGCGTCATGCCATTAGGCGAAGCGGCTATCTATTACTATTTTGATTTGATCTATTGCTATCTATTAGGTACGTTTTGTACATATACTATATATTGAGGTAGATTAACACATGGCATTAGTTAGGTCTTATGGCCTTAGGCTCGAACTACCTCGTTGATGTTTCAGGACGTTATTAGTATTTATTACCTGCAGCAAAGCCAATAGGAGGGTTACCTACGTGTAGTTTTATATCAAACACGTCAGTCGTAAAATTGTATGCCTAATAAATGCATATATGATTCATAAAGGTTAGCCACCATTTTCTTCATATACAATTAATCTTTAAAATACCTTTTTAGTTATATATTGAAGCCTAATGAACCATAAAGATCGAATTAGGATCAACTCCTCAAAAAAGTTTCAATCAATTAACTAAGAATACCCATTTTTTGCCCCTTTTTATCGAACGTTGACTATCTGTCCGAGGACAACGTAATGTCATCTTCATATTTAATATCAATAAAGATTTTTTACTTACATTAATATCTCATTGATATTGTTAAACCGATGATTCTACATTTTAAGATCACTTTAAGTGTTAATCAACGTCAATCCGTCAGTCCAGTTTGAGCAAATAAAAGATTTTATCAATCAATTTGTTTGTAAACATGACACTCGTCCTTTTGGTAAATTAATTTTATTAAATCATTAGATATATTTAGGGTTAAGTGTTTTATGAAGCTATCAAACTTAATTTTTGGTTTTGACAGTTGTTTATCGATATTTTTTATATGATGCTAATTAAACATCATAATTTATCGATGACCTGTATAAGAACAGACGTTTTTTAATCTTGGTAAAAAATATATTTACTAAACAATATATTTACTCTGAAAAAGAAATAATTGACTTGCATATAACTTTCAAACTGCAAAGTCGTCTGTAATGATAGTACGATTAAATGTATAAAATAATATGTGGATTTAATGTTGTTAACTTATTAATTAAAGATTCTCTCGAATTGGTTTCCAAATATAGAAGTAGGTACCTTTGGTAGTAAAAACAATGGGCCCATGGGGCCCGAAAGCAAAAAAAATGTCACAATTGTTGATAAATAATGAACGAGCCTATAGCAATTCAACGAAGCTGCCAGTTATTTATGGTATGTTGCCTCAATGCGTGCAATTTTTTTTATTAATAGTACATTACTGCAGAGGCCGGGAAGTAAGGGATTGCCGGACGAGTATAGTTTTCAAGGCCGAGCGTCAGCGAGGCCTTGACAATAGTTACGAGTCCGGCAATCCCTTTCCCGCCGAGGAAAGTATAGAGATTTTCTCAATAAATGTGAGGAAATTTAACTTAAAGTTACACATAAACTTACATGCCTTAAATATTTCCCCTTACTAGGTATTTGCCGGTAGTAATTTTTCCACTTTCAAGTTTCAAATTAGGCGAAGTAGGTACTTAAAATCCATTGCAGTGTTGCTTTCATCACTAAAACTCATTTTGAACCGTTTCATTTCGAATAAATAACCAACTTTGCACATATTTACCGAAAACAATCAATGTCAATCAATTACTGCAAAGCGTTAATCACAAACTACGAAGAAGATACTAGCGTTAATCACTACGGGTATAGTGAAAATAACAGATCTCCCGAGTTTTTAACTTTTTTATTTTCAGTTGTCAATTCCAGCAAAGGAAACAATGCCCATAGAGCCCAGTCATATTTTTCACAAAAAATTTAATAGATCATAGATTATTGTTTTCTTCTCTCGCAACGAAAATTAAGCATATTTTCGTATGATCACATATCGATATTTTAATGAAATTGTAGTTATATTCACGTATTATATGCATTTTTTAAAAATGCAGTGGTAGTAAACTGGCTGTATGACAAGTGACATAATTTACGTTACATAGATTAATTAAAAAGTTTTGAGCAGCGGCCGGGAAGTAATTTTCATACTTATTTCCTGGCCTAGGCCGGCAATGCGATGAATGAGCCAAGAATTACAAACTTCCGGTCTTCTTTTTACTACAGTAATGCCTACATTTCCGAGCATGTTTGAGAAAAGTAAAGAATTTGTATAATTTTTACTATTTTACTTTAGTAAATAATTTTCAAATAGGGAGAAATCGGTGTCAAAAGTTTAGTTGAGACCTCCTTCTTTCTGTAATATAAGCGTTGTCAAAGCAGCTGTTAGACATGATCAGTAACCAAACTTTTCTTGGCTGTATTTAAAAGACTGTCTTTATGACCAGCTACAAAATAGCATCCCATACATGACTAGTACGAATTAGGTCTGCCTATTGCCCTAGCTGAACTCACAAAAATATTCATGAGGGGCCTACTTTAGAGAAAGAATATCACGGTTAATGACCGTCATTATACTCTTCATTGTTTTTCTTTGTCAGCTTGTGTGTTAAACATGCTAACAGGCAACGCAAATTGTCGAACCTTTCCACAAAACGATGACCTGTGTCCAACCTAAAGCTTCTTAAAATATAAGTTGAAAGAAATACAACGGGCTACGTGTGATTTGGACTTGCAACTCAAGGGTTCCATCATCATGAGGTCTTTTTTAGTCTCCACTGTAGGAGCATGAACCTCTCTGTACCACCTCATATATTAGCGAGAGCAGTCAGCTGATTTTCAACGCTGGCCACACGGGTTGAAGAGGTATGATACTCTTTTCTTTATAAGCTTTGTTAGGATTGTGTTCTAAGTTGCCTTCTAAGTCATCCAAACGAAAGGCTTGGAGTGGTCCTATTTTACTCTGCCGAGAACCACATGGCAAAAGGGTTCATACCACGCTAAAAACTTAATTCTTGTATGGCTTAATCTCTCTCTTTTGAGCGTGTAATCGTAAAAATATTACCTCTATGGTTCAACAAATATCTTATCTCTTTAGTTCGACGTGACCTGTGGAGGAAACTAACCACAGCGACCTTTTTGTATGGAACCCTAAAAATAAAAGAAAATTACAGAGTTTAAGTTGTGTTGGTCATTGCATGCGGGACGGGTCGTCACCGAAATTGGCCGTATTGGCCAATAACCCTGTAAGGTTATTTTTGGGGGAAAATGTAATGGGGAATAAAGGGCTTATGCAGTCCTTTATTTTTAACTTTAATTTGATTTGGAATTGATTGTTTCGAGTCTTGAAGAAGAATTGAACCTTCATAATCTTTAAATTAATCTTCAAAGAAATAATCTTTTTTACATTACATCTTTTTCTTTAATGTTTCATAAGCATAGGTATGCCACAAAAAAGTTTCACATAATGTTGTTTTTAAAACATCTTAATAGTATTTTTTCCCTTAGCGATTTTTTTATAGAGTATAGTGAACAAAACAAAAAAATGTTCTTCCCTATTTATGTTAAACAATTTAACTTAAGGTTTATACGGCGCTTGTACGTGTAATTGGGATCTATTTTTATTTAAGTAATGTTATTTTCTACGCTCTGGATTTTGTTATAACAAAATAATAGAGGTTTGTAGTTTGCCTTCCTGATTTAAAAAAAAAAAAACAGTTTTTCCGGTAAGTTTCGATGAAAATAAAAGTATGTGTACAAAATACATATTTAATAGATAAAAAACCTCATTTATTAATGTCAGCTGAATAGAATGTTAGCAAAATTGGATAAGACCGGGTATAATTTAGTCACGGCCGGCCGGCGGTTAAGAAAGCTGCCGTATGTCGACCGCAGGCGTCTGTAGGAAATTGCTAATTATACTCGATTGCTAGATTAGACTATTTTTTACCGACAAAAAAATATAAATAAATACTATCAATTTTCCCGCGACATCGTTTGCGTAAATTAAAGCCTATGTCACGCGCAGATAGAGAAGCTTTGTATGCTTACGTAAAGAATTTTGAAAATCGGTTTATTAGTTTCGGAATCTATTCAATGCAAACAAATATTTCTTCTTTATAATATTAGTAGATAACGGAAAGAACATAAAAAGTGAATTAAGTTTTAAAGTATTATGAAATTCTGTTTCGTATCTATATAAAAGTAACCGATATCCGTCTTGTGCAAGTTTAAGCTAGAATTAAAGTTTTATTTTTGTAATAGGTATATTGTATTTTATATGAAAAACTGGGGTTTCGAGCTCCTCATATGAGTAACAATAAATAACAAACATACATATACTATTGTAGCATGACTTGATCTGATCACAAGCATTTTAAAGTTTTAACTTGAATAATTAAAGGATGCGATTTTATTTATCAACAACAATGCATTATTTGTATGTAATCGATTTGTCAAAAGTAATCCGCCCACAACAAACCATCGATATGATCCAGTTCAGCTCAACCCTGACCTCGATACCACAGACTATGTCACCGGAAATTAGATAACGCCCATAGACAATGCAACTCTTCCTTCTTCCGGTCGTCAGGACCTGTCAAACTTGTCAATAACTTTCTTCTGTTTATACTGCACATTGTATGCAATGAATTAAATATGTACATAGTATAATATATGACCTTATTGTATTGCATTGCCACTTGGGCGGGGCGCGAGGGCGGGCTGTTGTTTCTTCGCCTAGAAGCTTTTGAGTATATCTTTTTGAGTTTCGTACACTAAGGGGTCTATATGACCCTATTATAAGCCTTCTCTATCCGTCTGTCTGTCACAGGACTGTATCTTCAAAGAACCTGTTTAGGTTTATTAAAGACTTTTTTTACTGTCGCAAAAGATTAAACACTTAAAAACAAAATAAAAATAAAGAGGCTACATATATCATACACGAAAGTATTTTTCTTTGAGTTTTTATAGTTAATTATTGTATGTTTTAATGGACATGTACATAAATAAGTCGGTTTTATTTATCACTAGTAGGGGCTACTTACATTCATGACACATTACTATTTTTTAATTTTACTTACTTTAATTAAGTATTAATTTAGTCGAAATATAATCGTAAAAACCCGCTATATTAATGTCATATGTTTTTAATATAAATATAATTTTTGCAATAGGTACGTGTATTAAACATATGTACTTGTATCTTATTTTGACGAGTTTCAGCAATAGGTAAACAAATTTTGCTTCAAAGTCCTTATTTACTTTTTCAAACAGGAACTCTTACAGGCCTTGTCTCTGAGCGTAGACAATCCAATTAAAAGACAAAGGAAAAATATACGCGTAAAGGAATCCAGTGAATTACTCGCAAATTGGTTAGCACATGTAAATTTGGATTCGATCCACGATTGTCTCACAGATCGCGTCCAATGTCATGTTTCTAAACAAACTTCGACGCATAAGCTACCAAATCCTCATCGGAATTTAGATCTAATAGTACAAGAGGAGAAGGTTAGTTTTTGTTCGGCAAAGAGCTCGCGTTTATAAAAGGTACTTTTTGCATCCAAGCCGCAATTTGTGTTACTGGGTAAAGGGCAGACGTGATGGCAGTACAGTCGGTTACATAGTTCGCACTGTACTATGACAAATAGAATTTCTAGTATGTGCCACATTCATAATTAAATATTGATTTATCCGGATTAAAATTAAACATAGTACTTACTTCTCTCATCATATCGACGAAGATTTTGAATTTTGTTTTTCCTAGTATTATTGTGTTCACACACGGAAAACAAACAAACAAGTGTTATTTTCTCCACTAAATTTTGTTTCCTATGAAAATTACTTTCCGTGGTATCTAAATCTTGTCTCAAGGATCATTCATTATCAAAAATGAAAAAAATGACATTAAGATTATGCAGTTGATAAAAATTTAAAACTAATAACGGGGCAAAAGTCGTCCATCTGTGCATGAGGAATATAACCTCTACATTAATTAATGTATGTGGCCGCGTAGTTCTCGGCAGAGTACCACTCCAAGTCTTCTTGTGCTTGTCGTAGAGGGCCACTTAAGAAACGCAAGCTAAACAAAGCTTTTCAATAATCTCAGACCAAGAGAGACCTCTCCAACCCGTCTAGTCAGCGTGTAGAGTGTAGGCCAAATCCTCTGACTGCTCTTGTTAATTTTGTCTCTGGTAGTCCAGACTAAAAAAGACTTGATGGTGATGATGACGATGATGATTAATTATATATATATATATATATATATATATATATATATATATATATATATATATATATATATATATATATATATATATATATATAGCTTTCGGATACTAAATCTTTTTTGAATTGTCTTGTAAAACTTACCTTAAAAAAAACTGACGATTGCGTCTTCGTAATAAGTAGTATAAAAGAATAAGAGTTACTCTGTAAAATATCGGTTTTCTTCTCCGACTGTACCATTATATGCCACGTAAAAACAGTTAAGACGCCTGCGGTGACTCGTCTATGAATAGGATGGTGTCGCGGTGGCTCGACCATGTCCAATTCGTGTCTTTTTTTAATTAAACACCTTGGCATGGCGTAACAGTTTTACTCGGCAGTTTCGAAACGCTATGAAGGATAACTTTTTGAAATGATTTGTTGAAAAATAAAATAGCAAGATGAAAATTTATCGTGTTTTATTTGAGAGAGATACCACCACGGACAAAATGCCTCTACAAGTCTAGTGATGTTGCTAATATCAGGTGATGTGCCAATCGACAATGAAGTGGCTAGCATTTATTATTCAGATATGATTTTATTCAGATGTTTGTTAGTCTGTTGAACCAATTATTTCGGTTTTCCCTAGTTCTGCTTTCAGTAAGAATGTTTAATGGGTATTGAAATAAAAAACTTTAGAGCTCTCTTAAACATAGTTAGTTCAGTTAAGTTAAGTTTTTTTTTAGTTACGCAAAAACCACCACACTTGGCAACGTCAAACCAGCATTTATTGGGTCCCTACTACTTCTGATTTGCTTGTTATTCTTTTTTATCTAACTTACGTCTGCTTTCCCTGATATCCGTAAGTGTTGGGAATATTTACCGATAAGATGTAAAGGTTTTACAGATCTGGCCTCTGTCTACCCCACAGGGGAAAAAGACGTGATAGTATGTATGTATGTAAGATGTAATGTCTTCCGTTTGTATGACAGTATACTCGTATCTCTGTTTATCATAAAATTTACTAAGGTACATTACTGTTTGTAGCTTCGACCAATTTTAAAATAACAAATTTATTTTAACACTTAGGCTTAGTCTTAAATACATATGTGCATATTTTGCTAGCTACTCCTTTGAGCAGAAACTAGTATTAAAATTGACAAAAAAACTTTTACATTTTTGTCCAAAATAAGTGTGCTCCTGCAGTGGAGAATAAAAAAGACCTGATGATGATGATGATGAAGTGTGATACACCACATTTACTGTGATACCCTATTTTTTACAATCTTATTTAAGAAAAAAAAAAGGAGATTAAAATATTTGACGAACATTTACAAGAGGCAAAAAGTTAACATTTAAAATTTCCTATAAAAGGCTTGACATGTTGATGTGTAAATTAGCTAATACTTTATGCGAGGGGCAGAAAAATTTCTTCTTTTTTGAGCTTAGGTTTTGCGCCGAATATTTTCAACCTTTTTCGATCCTTTGTGAGTCAGATCTTAAGAGTATCTGACCTTTTCAGTGACAGCTTAGTCAGATATGTTTATTATGATTTCGAGCCTAAGTAAATAGGTATACTTATCAGTTTTTTGGGTACTCCCAAAGTTAGGTACTCAGCTCTTTTTGCAAACAGGAGTTCTAAGATTTTTTTAGTCTAATTGCTCTTCCTTCAAAAATCAATTAAAAAACCTATTTTGCCTTATTCTGACAGCTTGAAGCATATGATTCGTACATAAATGATTTAAGATAATCCAAAACTTAAACAAAAGGCGGACTTATTGCATATTGCGATAAGTCCGCCTTTGTGCCCTATATTTGTATAATTGTTTGAGTTCTATATACTTTCATTTTATTTAGATATATTGGTGCAATAAAGTGTTTATTCATTCATTCATTCATTCAAAAGATGATGGAGAGTTTGAAGGAATTTAAATATAATTTTTAGATGTTTCCTATAAAAATAGCACTCGATATACAATTTGACCTTCACGACTCACGTCTAGCAAGTTATGAAAAAAATAGAGCTGACACAATTACTCGTATGTGTCAGAATCTAATATGTTAAGATGTTTGCTGGATCACTAGTACTACGATGAAATGGTAAAAAATCGTCGTTAGTTTAGGTTCGATAATCCGTAGCAAAGTGATTCAGCATTTTGGCAAAAGGCATTAGTAACTAATTCTAAAATTCATCACAGTCAATTTTCTCCTTCCTACACTGCTCAGTTCCCACCCTGTCAAGGTGCTTCCTACAGTGATAGCGCCAGCATTTTTGCCGTCACCTCTCGGCAATTCTTTAATTCACCACAATCGATTTTCTCCTCCTTCCTATACTACTCAGTCTCCTGTCAAGATGCTTCTTAAAATGATAGCACCCAGCATTTTTGCTATCACCTCTCGGCAATTCTATAATTCATCACAGTCAATTTTCTCTTCCTCCCTACACTGTCCAGTCCCCTGTAAAGAATTCAAGATGCTTCCTAGAGTGATAGCACCAGCATTTTTCCATCACCTCTCGGCAATTCAAAGTCAATTTTCTCCTTCCTACACTGCTCAGTCACCATCCTGTCAAGATGCTTCCTACAGTGAGAGCACCAGCATTTTTGCCATCACGACTCAGCAGCTATTGCAATTTTGAAAAATCATATAGTCTAGTAAGTTAGAAAACCTACCTCAACTACGCCTCAGCAAGTGGCGTGGCTGTTGCAACATACTGTAGGGATAAAATATAAGAATTTTTTAGACTTTTTGGGTCATCGATACGATAAGAAGAAGAAGAAGTTAAAAAAAAGGTCTGATACAATTACTCCGTTTTTCTCATTAACTAACCTGTTGCCATTAGTCTAGGTACAATATTATAACTTAATTTTAATATCCATCACAGTCAATTTTCTCCCCTTTCCTACACTGCTTAGTCTCATCCTATCAGGATGCTTCCTAGAGTGATAGCACCAGCATTTTTGTTATCACCTCTCGGCAATTCTGTAATTCATCACAGTCAATTTTCTCCCCCTTCCTACTCTGATTAGTCCCTGACAAGTCAAGATGATTCCTAGAGCGATAGCACCAGCATTTTTGCCATCAGCTCTCCGCAATTCATCACAGTCAATTAGCAAGGTGATTCAGCATTTTGCCAGAAGGTGTTAGAAATTCATTCTAAGTTCCATCACAGTCAATTTTCTCCCCCTTCCTACACTGCTCAGTCCCCATCCTGTCAAGATGCTTCCTAGAGTGATAGCACCAGCATTTTTGCCATCACCTCTCTGCAGATCACGCAATGCAATGACATAACTTCCCACTTCCGACGTCGCGGTTGCCATTGCGTCATATGTGGTTCAAGTTACAGGGGGCGGACGATATACATATAATCGTTTACTCCCTAATTTGATCCTGTACTCCGAGTGTTTTTAAACTCTCACGCTTTAAACTTGTTTTTAAAAATATGTTTTAACAGAATTTGGTACGATCCTTTTATTTTCGCTGACGTTTCTATGGTGTTACTCGTATATTATCGCAACATTAGCGGAAACGGTTAGTGCTTATTCCCGATCAGATATATTATTTAATTTAACGTTCTCTATTATAAAATTTGGAATTTACTAATCAAACGCCATATGATTTCTAAAAGTCAAAAAAAATCTAAACGAGTCAAATGGAGGCTTAATATAATATGACAATTTGTACCAACATATAGCGGCAATATAACGGCAAAATAACTAAATGATACTATTAACAGCCATCATTTTGTATCAAATAAGGGTTATCCATCACGTGATACTGTATGTATGTTAGATAATTCGACGACAATTAAGAAAATTATTAGTATTTTACCATGTATAGTATATTATCGACTAATTAAAAATATATATAATATTTATTAATATTACATTATATACCACGTAAATTATACGAATACTTTGCAAATTCCACAAATTTAATAAAACATTTTTATTAAATCTAATTTTAGTAAGAACGCAGAGTTCTTTCCGCTAGCATCTCATAACTTTCGCCGCAATTTCCCGAAGTATGTCAGTCGGATCAGCATTTCGCACTTGAAATTAAATATTTTACTGATTAAAACCGGTTATAGCCGTCATGTAACACGAGATTCGTGCCGAGAATGGCCCACTAGCCTGCGAGAAAATACTTTTTATGTTTATACAAATTAACATTGACCAAGTGTGCTAGATTAAGTTTGTACTGATTGGTGACATGTAGACAAATCAGTTCTAAGGTTTTTGTACTATGTACGGATATGCCAACGGTTGTTTCCTTTTGAAAAACCTGTAGATACTCTTTATATTTATATTAAATAAGTAAAAAACAAGCTACTCTAGCCACAACAGGTACTTTTTTTTCAATTTTATGTCTTTGCCTTCACACTAATCTACTACTAAAAATGATACAACAAGGTATTTTTTACTTTAAAATAGGTGACGGGGTAGAAAAAAATAAATAAACTTAATGTCAACGTGATTACATTTAAAAAAAACTGAAAATTAGATAAGTTATGACAATACGATACGACATTGGATACTCAAAAAACGAGTCTACGTTCTCTTAAAAGGCCAGCAACGCTCTTGTCACACCTCTGGTGTAGCAGTTGTCCATGAACAGCGGAGATTGCTTACCATCAGCAGGCCTATTCGCTAACTTTTGACAGCTAAGGTGTACATCATTTTCATGGTAACTTCAATATTCATTACGGCATTGGTATGAATGACTATTTTTATTTAAGATATGAAAACCGTACAAATCGTTGTACACCGAGTTAGCAAATCGGCCTGCAGGTGACCCGCCTGCTCGTTTGCCGTCCTATATCATAAAAAAAAACTTATGTATTACATTCAAATGTTCGATCAGCAAAATAACATTTTACAATTGTATACGTTCACTGCCTAATTTTCACCTTCCAAGCCGAGACCCAAGTTTGTAAACATAGCAGAATAGAGACAGAACCAAGTAGGAACTTTGCCATGTGGTGTCAGGTAGAGTAGCATAGGACCACGCCAAGTCTTCCCGTGGGTGTCGTAGAAGGCGACTTAGGAAGCACAAACTAACCCGTCTGGCCATCGTGGAGAGTGTAGGCTGAGCTCTGGCTAATATATGGCTCGGGTAGTAGATAGAGGGTCGTGCTCCTGCAGTGGAGACTAACAAAGACCTGATGATGAGGTAGGTACCAATAACTTATCTTTTATTTGAATTCCAAAATCATGTGTAATATATTTTTAGACTTATAAAAAGACCTTCATTAATTAAGATATTTACGATGTAGGAAAATCTGTGTTTGATACAATTTAAATCTTTTTTATCACCACCGCACATTTAAGCCCTTGTTTTGTTGGCGCTATAACCCGATAATTTTGGTAAATTGTTATTTATGATAGTCAATACGATAACAGAGCTTATTGTGAGGCGATGGTTAGTCTTATATCCCCTTTTTTACAACCTCCGTGGCGCAGCGGTTAATACGCCAGCCTGCGACACGAGCGGTCCCGAGCTCGATATCCGGTCAGGCCATGATGGAAAACGATCTTTTCAGATTGACCCGGCTCTTGACGGTTTATCTATCTACATAAGAATTTATTCAATATAGTATCGTTGAGTTGGTATCCTACGCCTACGACACAATTGTAAACTTGTGTCGTAGGACTTACTGTGGGGCTAGCTCAATTCGTGTGATTTGTCCCTATATACTCGTACATATATTTATTTGGTTATAATCAGCGTGTTGCTGATGCATTGCCTTTGCACTGACATGAAATGTCATGTCATCCAGTTAAGACTCAGTATTCATCAGGGGTTTGGTACCCTCGCCAAGAAGCCACAACGGAAGCTTAGGGCTCTACCTACCCTTTTTCGAAGCGTTTCATCGTATTTTTATTCCCTTATAGTTTCGGTCTGGACTCTAGACAGTGCTAGAAAATCCCAATTCTCAAGGTATAATCTTAATAAAGTACTTATTAAACATTACTTGTGCACACTTAGATGCCGATGAGAGATGAGGAGTCAAAAATTAAGATTAGTTTATTTTGAGACTTGTAAAAAGCCCTTCATTAATTAACATATTTACGATGTAGGAAAATCTGTGTTTGTTACAGTTTTAATCGGTTTTATCGACAAAAGGCATTTAAACCCTTGTTTTGGCAACATAAACCCGATAATAAAGATAATATCTTTTATTTACGAGGGCTGTAAAGCGTAAAGATCGGAAATTTTCCAAAAATCTTTATGTTAATTAGTGTTTGGGTGCACATTACCATTTTTTATTCAAGTGTTACATTGTCGTTCATTCAAAAATAAGATTAATCTAAATAACAAAACAGATACATACAGAACTGGGGCAAAGGGTATCCTTAAAATGATTTCATAATGTTCATTACTATCTCGGAGTTGGAAAATATTGTGGGTATAAATGTCAGATTAATAGCAGATACTATCTTATTATACTGTATCCTAATTGTCCCTCCACCTGCAGTATTAAATACCTAAATGAAGCAAACGACAAAGGTATTGCCGTGGCCACCTATTAGTTAGAGTCAATATGATTTTTAGATAAATATATCCATATCTACTTTATTCATAAAATATTTTGTGATTCTACCTCAAACCCAATAATGTTCTCAAAGAGAACGTTTGTAAAAATAACAAGACTATACATGCATACCCAGTGTCACTCGGGATGGCAAGTAAGGAATAAAAATACTCTCATAGATTGTAGCCCTAAAAAAATTAAACTCTCTTTTTGGGTGACAAGTTTATAAACTAGACATAAAAAGTAATTTTTACGTTAATTTGCAAAGTGTAGGTATTGTATGAACTTTTGAGGCTTATACTTAAAAGTCAATTACCAATTGCAACGTTATACGTACCAAACACAAAGTACATAGATACCAACTTACATAAAATTCACTAAAACACCCATGAAAACACGGCGAAGACCATCATGATGGTCTTCGTAACAGACCGAAACTAGTCGGCGGATCCGACGTAATAAAACGTGAGTAAAGCCGTGTTTTCATAATGAATTTATCTCGCGTAAGTTTTAATATTATTAAAACACCCATGTTTTGAGATTCAGTTTTATTCTATCAAAATTTGAATCAATTACAAAATATATAGTTAGGAGGAAATATATACGAGGTCATTTAAGACAGAGCCACTAGCCGCAAAAAAAAATTACAGTTCTTTATTAGTTGAGAAAATACTCAACGTGAAATTTTAGGTTGCAGCCCCTGTGGTTATTTGCGTACACATACATTACAAAAATACTAATGTATTTCAATCATATTGTACTTTCCTCAATAATTCTCTACGTTTCCTCAAAAAAAGTCGCGTGTCGCGGCAATCAAGCGATTTGCGTTTCTCATAGTAAAACTAAACGTCAACTTCCATGTCAGCATGTGAATGGGAGTTTCCCATAATTACATAAGGGATTGTTAGAGAATGCTTTTGCACATCAACTGTGGCGAATGGGAGCAGTGTTATCTAAGATAACTCACTCATTTAGCCCTCATAGAAGACATCTTGATTTCATCTTCAATCCTAATCTTATCCTAAACCCAACTATCCCATCCTAACTTCCCAACTAATATAATAAATGCAAAAGTGAGTTTGTTTGTTTGTTACGCTTTCACGCCGTATCTACTGAACCGATCTTCATGAAAAGTTGCATACACATAAGGTAGGGTACCGAGAAGGATACAGGCTATATATTACGCTGGCGAAACCGCGAGTAACAGCTAGTCCTATTATACATAAATGCGAAGGTAAGTTTGTTTATTTGTTTGTTACGCTTTCACGCCGTATCTACCAAACCGATCATCATGAAATTTTGCATACACATAGGTTAGGGTACCGAGAAGGACATAGGCTATATATTACGCGGGCGAAGCCGTGGGTAACAGCTAGTATACAATATGTTGATAAAACCCTGTCTGATCTTTAAAGGGGTGACTCAGCCTGTCAATATGAACAACTGTTCCTATGGGGCTAATGATGGACATTACAATATACTTAATATATACAAAACCTTTAAAAAAAGACTTCAACCAAACTACTGATCCAATTTTAATTTAAACATTTGAATTGAACCACTTTAAAAGATACTTTTTTGAAACGAAAGTATAGAAAAAGTTAGGTGTGTTCATGAACGACGGAGTTGTGAGGTAATAAATATTATAAAATAATAATTAAAAAGAAACAATTATTAAGCCGAATAACTCTTCCTTTATTGAAGTCGTTTAAAAATTTAGCTATTGGTTCTGTTATACCCTACTTTAAAACGTAGGTTAAGATGCAATAAGCATTTTACTATTTTTTCCATCGAGTCAGCATTTTGCTCGCCTCATGGCTTTCCGCAGCTAAGTAAAATTCAGTTAGTACTCGGAGCTCGGGAAGCAAAGTCGGGATACAGTGCCGAATTTAATCTATGTAAATTTTCGGGAATAAAGTGTTGGTGTTTTTAAGTGCGCGTTTTTTTTAAAAGGACCGACCGGGACTTCCTCATAACAAATTGGTGTCAGAAGTGTCGGATGTTGTAAGTGGCTTCCGTTGAAGTCCTTTCAAGAACCCGAGGATCCCAGCACGGTCTCTGATCGACAGTAAGACTCGACCCGAAGGTCAAGCCTGCATCAGCCGCACCAGGTGTTCTCTACACCCTTGGATGGTCGACGGTCAGTCTCCGCTCTATAGCGTGAGCCCGCACCACGTGTTCTTCACACCCTTGGATGGTCGACGGTCAGTCTCCGCTCTATAGCGTGAGCCCGCACCACGTGTCCTACACACTCCTTGGATGGTCGACGGTCAGCCTCCGCTCTATAGCGTGAGCCCGCACCACGTGTTTCGCTGTATTCCCACACAAGGTCGACGTTCAGCCTCAGGTGTAGCCTGAGCCCGCGCCACTACCAACTCCAGTGCTAACTCACCAAACTCACCACCATCTACATCATCACGAGCACCCCTCTAGCATACCACGAGGTGTTCCAGACGCATAGGCTGTCTACGTGACTGCCGCGTGTTCGAGTTCCCGCGCCGCTAGGGCGAGAGCACTTCATCACCGAGTTCATCATCCAGCATCGGAAATGCTAGTGCTAGTGAAGGTGATCTACGTGATTCTGTGAGTGGCTTACTATTTCTTTACATACTCGTGAACTGACTCTTATTTTTACAAGATCTATACAATTTTAATATTTCTATATTTTTACTATTTCTATATTTTACTATTTCCATATTTTTACTATTTCTTAATATTTTACCCTGATGTCGCTCAAAGCAGAATCAGATGGTCGCAAGACCTCTACCTCAGAAAAATCTGAGAAGGTCCCATTAACATTTTTATCAAAATTCATTAAAACTTTTAATGGTGAGAGAGAGTCACTTCCCGCCTTTTTAACAAATTGCGATAATGCTATTTCTCTAGCCACCCAAGAGCAGGAGAGTGTTTTGTGTAAATTTATTTTATCTCAGTTAGAGGGCAAAGCTCAAGCAGCTTGTAGTTTAAGGAGATTTGAAACATGGGATGAGCTTAAATCGTTCTTAAAAAATACATTCGGCGAGAAAAAGCATTCTACGCACTTATTAGTCGATTTGCAAAATTGTAAACAATTAAGCGGTGAAGATGTAACTAAGTATTCCCTCAGAATCGAGTATATATTAGCTAGGATACACTCTGAGATCCATTACAGCTGCAAGGACACTAAAGAACTTCCTGGTCGAATAGCCGCCATGGAGGACCTTGCTCTTAATACTTTCATGTTAGGATTAAATAGCTCTATATCTGCGGTTGTCCGGTGCAAAAATCCCTCAACATTAAATGAGGCGGTGCAACACGCAATTGAGGAAGAAAAAATAGTTAACTTATCTAAATCTAATTCTAATAAATATGTCAAACAATGCTCTATATGTAATAAATCAGGGCATACTTCCTCTGAATGCTTCTTAAAAAATAAAATCTCTAGAAATCATCATAATTTTAAGAAAACTTATCATTTCAGTCCTAACTCTAATAATAACTCTAATCCTAACTCTACTTCTAATACGAACTCCAGTATAAAATCATGTAATTATTGTAAAAATGTAGGTCATACAATTGACCAGTGCCGTAAGCGTAAATATAACATGCAGCACCGAGGAAACGCTAACTATGCACAACGTGAGTATCAGTCGCCGCGTGGTAACAAAAACGCCACTGGCACAGTGCATGTATGTGATTCAATTGAGTCGCGGTTCGAATCCAGCGAGACACAGTTAAACTAACCCCGATTTCGGGTGCGTGTCTACCGAAATCGAATGTCGAAAATGACACGATTATACCTACTATATCTTATACTAAATCTTATACAAAACCTTATACTAATTCTAATACTAAATCTTATACTAATTCTAATACTAAATCTTATACAAAACCTAATACCAAATCTCATACTAAACCTTATACTAAATCTAATACCAAGTCTTATACTATTTCTAAATCTCAGTCAAAGCAACTGAGTCTTTCTAAATCCTCATCTCAGCCTGAGAAGCTGAGTCATACTAAATCTACATCTCAGTCCGAGCAACTGAGTCTTTCTAAATCCTCATCTCAGCCTGAGAAGCTGAGTCATACTAAATCTACATCTCAGTCCGAGCAACTGAGTCTTTCTAAATCCTCATCTCAGCCTGAGAAGCTGAGTCATACTAAATCTACATCTCAGTCCAAGCAACTGAGTCTTTCTAAATCCTCATCTCAGCCCGAGAAGCTGAGTCATAATAAATCTACATCTCAGTCAAAGCAACTGAGTCATAATAAATCTTTTACTAAATCTTGTAACAAAAATAAAATCTCTGAATCTCGTCATGTTGATAGCACTATTCCTATTTATGAGACAGATATTAAGATTAAAAAGATATCCCTGCCTCATGTATTCATAAAATCAAGCTACTCTTCTAAACCCTTAAGCTTTCTCTTAGACTCTGGTGCCTCAATAAGCTTGATAAAACGATCAAGCATGAACACGACACCCCTTTTTTCTCGCGAAATTGTTAAACTTAAAGGTATAAATAACACTGAGTCCTGTTGCGAGACATTAGGTACATTTCAAATGGATTTCTTACTATCCAGTAATATTTTTAAGTACAAATTTCACGTAGTTAATGATGACGTCTCACTAGACTATGACGGCATCATAGGTAGCGATTTTCTAGGTTATTTTAAAGCTAACATTAATTACGACTCTAAATTATTAAACATACAAGGGCATAATTTACAAATAAATTACACTCAACCAACTTATATTATTCCTGCCCGCTCAGAAGTTGTTATTGAATGTGCGATATCAAATTACTCTCCCAAGTCTTATCGTAATAATGAAGGTCTCGTACTAGATCAAACTTTATGCAATGGTGTTTATATTGCAAATTCTATTGTCTCTATTAAACCTAATAAAAGAATAAATATCACAGTATTGAACACCACTGACTCTGACGTAAGGATCAAAGATTATTACGCAGAAGTGCTACCACTTGATTATGACTTAAGTACCTATGAGTATCAAAGTATTAATTCTATTTCTTATTCTAACTCTGATCGTGTTCAGAGAGTGTTAAAGCTTATACGCTGCTCTCATTTAAATAATGAAGAAGAAAAAATGCTCTTAGAATGTTGCTCTCAATATACAGATATTTTTCATCTTCCAGATGAACCACTGTCTCATACTAATGCAATTGAACACTCTATTAATTCAGGTAATGCACCTCCTATACATGTCAAGTCATATCGCTTCCCTGAATGCCATAAGGAGGAAGTTGATACTCAAATTCGGAAGATGCTTGACCAAAATATAATTAGTCCCTCTGTTTCACCATGGAGTGCCCCAGTTTGGGTAGTTCCCAAAAAATTAGACGCGTCTGGCAAGCGCAAATGGAGAATAGTCATAGACTATCGCCGTCTCAATGACGTCACTGTTTCTGAAACTTATCCACTGCCTCTAATCACTGACATTCTTGATCAATTAGGTCACTCAAAATATTTTAGTACCCTCGATTTGTCAAGTGGGTTCCACCAAATTAAAATGAACCCTAATGATGCTGAAAAGACAGGCTTTAGTGTAAATACTAATTCGAGCTCTTCTGGTCATTATCAGTACAACAGAATGCCATTTGGCTTAAAAAATGCCCCTTCTACATTCCAGAGGCTCATGAATACAGTCCTTTCAGGCCTTCAAGGTCTCC
Source organism: Rhodophaea formosa (assembly GCA_963082605.1). Classification (NCBI taxonomy): domain Eukaryota; kingdom Metazoa; phylum Arthropoda; class Insecta; order Lepidoptera; family Pyralidae; genus Rhodophaea; species Rhodophaea formosa. The sequence goes on along the minus strand of OY720227.1, from coordinate 6,816,054 downwards.
ACGCATACGTATATTTAGATGACTGCATTATATACTCACACGATTTGCCTAGCCATATTACAAAACTTAAGCTTGTATTCGATAGACTACGTAAATTTAATTTAAAATTACAGCCTGACAAGTGTGAATTTTTACGTCACGAGGTTGCATACTTAGGCCATATTATCACCGATAAAGGTGTATCTCCGAATCCCGACAAGGTCAAGGCCGTCACTGAATTTCCAACCCCTACTAATGTCAAACATATAAAATCTTTTCTAGGTCTTGTAGGCTACTATCGTCGTTTCATTGAGAATTTTTCTAAGCTTACTAAGCCTCTCACGTCTCTTCTAAAGAAAGATGTTACCTTTAATTGGACATCTGAGCAAGACACTGCTTTCAATGTTCTAAAATCTAAGCTGACAACAGCTCCTTTACTACAGTACCCTGATTTTTCCGCTCCGTTTATAATTACTACGGATGCCTCAAGTTATGCTGTAGGAGCAGTGCTCTCTCAAGATGATATAGGTAAAGATAAACCTATAGCCTTCGCATCCCGAACTCTTAACAAGGCTGAAGGAAATTACTCTACTACGGAGAAAGAACTCCTTGCCATTATCTTCGCTGTAAAAACATTCCGTCCCTATATTTTTGGGCGTAAATTCAAGATCGTTACTGATCACAGGCCCCTAGTGTGGCTATTCAATAATAAAGACCCAGGTAGTAGACTCATTCGCTGGCGTCTCAAACTCGAAGAGTATGATTACGAGATTATATATAAACAAGGTCGCCTTAACTCTAATGCTGACGCACTATCTCGTTACCCTATTAATGCTATTGATATAAATAATTTACATAACTTATCCTATGAAAAATACTTTAAAATGCAATTTACTAATAAATTACCAACCCTTAATACTACTATTGAAGAACAAAGTCAAAGTTTACCCTTAACTAAAATTAAATCAATCATTTGTCCAGTCTCTTTAGACTTTGATTATTCTATGCCTTACTGCGAAGAAATACTATCGCAGCTCGACGCTCCCGCTGACTTAGTAAATTCCGAGCGTGAGCCTTATACTATTCAAGTGATAAACAATAAAAATAAAACTTACTATTTCCTTTATACAAAAATTCATCATTATGAAGAAACAAAATTTAAAGACATATACAACTTACTTATTAAATTAAGAGATAAAATTATTACTGAAAATCCTGAGGTCACTGAACTTGCTATGTCCGACTTTACAGACCCTTTTTCAAAAATACCTTATACTCAATTATATAATATGATCTCCTATATTTTTCATAATACTAATATTAAAATTTATATTTACAAAAATCAATTAATTTACCCTACACCTGTTGAGGTCCCTAAAATATTAAAAGAAAATCATGACTCAACTATTGCGGGACATCCCGGCTCAACACGGATGTATAATCGAATTAAAACTACTTACTACTGGAAAGGCATGCGTTCTGATATTGAAAATTATGTGAAAAGTTGCAAGTCATGCCAAATTAATAAGCCCTTACGGAAATCTAACAAAGCTCCAATGGAGATTACTTCTACTTCCACTAGACCCCTGGAGAGACTAGCTCTCGATGTAGTTGGTCCCTTACCAGAAGCTAGTTTCCAAAAATTCAAATTTATACTAACTCTTCAAGACGATCTTACCAAATTCTCAAGTGCCTATCCTATGGTAACTGCTACCAGTGAAGAAATTGCTAGAAACCTAGTTCATTTTATGTCTCTATTCGGTTTTCCAAAAACCATTCTCACTGATTTAGGCACATGTTTTACCTCAGATTTATTTAAACAGCTAGCCGAAATCTGTAAAATAAAATCTTTATTTACTACCCCTTATCATCCCCAAACAAACGGTGCCCTGGAACGGTCCCATTCTACCCTTAAAGAATATTTAAAATCATTTGTTAATGAAAACCAGAACGACTGGCATTGCTATTTATTTACTGCTATTTTATCTTATAATACTACTCCACATTGTACTACTAATTTCACTCCATACGAGTTATTATACGGTTATAAACCTTCTATTCCCAATTCTTTATATGATACTAGTAATAATACTACCTATAATGAGTATATTCGCGCTCTACAGTACAGAATGCGCTTCAGCAGAGAAAAAGCTATACAAAATATTATAAATAGCAAAGAAAAATCAAAACAATACTATGATTCTAGCTCTCGCGATATTTCTTATAAATCAGGTGATATGGTGTACTTGAAACACCATCACAGATTGCGCAAGGCTCTGTCCCCAGTGTGGAAGGGCCCTTACAAGATAATTAAGGTTCATAATAAACATAACGTAACATTGCAAGTAGGCCGTAAACATATTAAATATCATACTAATGAAATCAAGCCTGCTACATCCTAATTTTATACCTACTATTTCCTACTATTTTCAGAGCTACCGGCTCATGAGAGATAACATACATATTGTAAAATCTACTATTGTTAATTTTAACTTTTCTATATCTAAGCTTAATCAAAATGAAAATAAAATAAACAATCAAATACACATTATGAATGAAATCTTGTCTCAATCAACAAAAATGAATAACTTACTATATCATATGTCTAAGATAAATAATCTACTAAATTTAATTGAAAGCTCTTTATTAGCTATTTCTAACTTACTAGATTCTACTCTAAATGCTATACTATTTTCTAAGGTTAATATTCTACATCCTAGTGTACTAAGTCCTTTAAGTTTATATAGTGAACTAAGCAAACATAGCAATCAAATAAAGAAGCATTTAGACTTGCCGCTGCAATTAAATATTAATACTATTCATTCTATAATGGATGTTTCTCAACTTAGTTGCTATTACTATAATAATAAGATTGTTTTTGTTTTGCAAATCCCCTTAATAAGTGATACTAAGTACATTCTCTATAAGAACATACCCTTACCTACACCTCATAATGAGTCATACATGAAAACATTTGCTTTAATTCAACCTTCCAGTGTGTACACTGCTTTAAGCGATGACAGAATGCATTATGCTATGTTAGATAATTTAGATATATGTAAGAAGGTTAGTGACGAATACTCTGTATGTGAATTAATAAGTGTATATTCTTGTATTGCAAGTCCAAGCTGCGAGTCAATGTTGCTAACTGAAGTTATCTTATCTCTGCCTTCTCAATGTAACTCTAAACTCTTATATGGTGAGATAGATATTTGGCAGAAGCTATTAAATAATAAATGGATTTTTGTTCAGTCTAATGTTAATAAATTAACAATAAAATGTGATGACGACATAAGCGATCATTCTATTGTAGGTACTGGGATAGTTACATTAACTGATAATTGTATGGGTTATTCTAAAACCATGCAACTAATTCCAACTAGTTATTCCACGTTCAATATTAAGTCTTCTATAAATATAAGCTTCGATATAACTGCAGACGATTGCTGCAACAGAGACATCCTTAATAAGACAATACCGTCTTTATCTCCGTTATCCTTAAGTAAAATAAATTTAGATAATTTAAAATATGCTACTCATCAATTAGATAATTTGGAGAATGAAATCAATAATGTACAAAGTCAGTCTCATTTTATTAAATATGGCACATACTATTCTACATTTACATATATCCTGATTGTTTGTATTTTCTTATATTCTGTTTATAAATTATATAAATGTTTTAAAAATCATAATACTAGTTCTGGATGTTGTATTCAAATCTTTAATCAGTGCAATAATAAAAAGATTGTAAGGAATAAATCTAAGATTTCAAATTCTATTGAGATGTCTCATATGTCTAGCTCTGATGAAGATAAGCAGTCAGTTAAATCTCTATCTTTTCATCAGCAGCATAAGGTCGATTTTCATAGTTCTACTAGAAATATAAACATTTAAATTTTAAAGCTATGTACTTAATAATAACTATGTTTTTCTTGAACTATGTAATACGTTACTCTTATTTTTATTTTAAGTCTTAACTACTATTTCATTTCTATTTCTTATGTTTGTAAGCGCTGCATCCCTGACTCACTTAGTTAATCATACTACTATATCTTTCTAGTTCTTTTTCTAGTTCTTTTTCTATTTCTCTTAACTCCGCTTCATCTTAATTTTGGATAAAGCTCCGTCAAAAAGGGGGGGGCTGTTATACCCTACTTTAAAACGTAGGTTAAGATGCAATAAGCATTTTACTATTTTTTCCATCGAGTCAGCATTTTGCTCGCCTCATGGCTTTCCGCAGCTAAGTAAAATTCAGTTAGTACTCGGAGCTCGGGAAGCAAAGTCGGGATACAGTGCCGAATTTAATCTATGTAAATTTTCGGGAATAAAGTGTTGGTGTTTTTAAGTGCGCGTTTTTTTTAAAAGGACCGACCGGGACTTCCTCATAACAGTTCGTTTTGTTTAATGAAATCACAGACTAAAAAATAATCTTACAACAATCTATATATACCTAGGTCCTACAAATGCACCGCAATTTTATGTAAAATATCTTCATAACCCAGCAAGGGCAAAATGTCCTTGTTACGGAAAGTGACATCATTGATATCAAAGCATTTTGGCCTCATGATTCGCGGCACGACGCAAAACGGACGCAAAGATGAAAGTGGACGAAACTGGGTCAAGTTAATCCTTTGTGAAGACTCATTTAGATTTAACGGGCGTTAAGGATTTATTGATAAACGTGGTTTAAAACTATTTTAAAGCTGCAATGAACGAATAATACTTGATTGTAATATTACAAGAAAAACAGGAACTTAAGGGAGAGATGCTGTTTTTAATAACTTTAATCATGACTCTACTAAGGGCCTCCGTGGCGCAGTGTTTAACACACCAGTCTGCAACGGGGGTAGACTCGGGTTCAATCCTCACGGTCAGGTCATGATGGAAAACGATATTTTTGAGATCCTGGAGGAGTGTGATATCCAGTCCACATACATTAAGTTCAGCAAGTAAATGAAAAAAAAGGCCTTTTTTAATTCACACAATACCAGTAGGTATTTTTATTAGTAATAATTGAATAAAAGAGATGTTTGACTCAGTAAAGGCAAGTAAAACTTGAACACTATTATTACATCGTTTTTGCTAAATAATAATCGATGGCAATCAAATTCGAATTTTCCAAAAGTTAATACGATAAAAATGAAGTATTACTACTTCTTTTTTTTCAATATCAGAGGTCGATGTGACCCATATAGGTAAAGACATAGAAAAAGCTGATTCAAAATTCAAAATTTACTGTGTCTAATAAATTATAAAAAACAAAACTAATATATACTGTCATCTAAAAATAACAAAGTATCGGTGATTAATTTCTGTCTATTGAATTTATGATTATTAGAATAACAATCATATTGTGTAATAAACAATTTTATATTCATGTTAAAACATAAGTTGTGTTTTATGTTAAAAGTTTGTTATCTCTTCCTTATGTTGTCATACCTACTGGTTATTTGTGTTTTCTTTTTAAAGTATATAATAGCATTTGCAAAGTTTTTCCGCATTTCAATAAAATTGTATGCATTGGTATCATATATTTTTTTATATTTATGATACCAATATCATAAAGTAAAAACAAAACAATATACTTAACATACGATTTGGTTTTAATTGTAAAGGTTGGTTGTAAATTTTAAAGTTATCAAACAGTAAAAATAAAATAAATAGGTATGTTACATGATAAACTAGAAGCAATACTGTGGATTCATTAGGTGTGGTAAAAATGTTTCTCTAAATACATACGCAGTATAAGCAAAAAGAAATTGGTGTTCTGTATAATAAGGTATTTGAGTATTAGTTTTGCGATTATCTTAAAAAATATTGTATTGGTTATTGTTTCCGAATTCTACATTCTGGCACCTGGGTGAACATCATTTTTCATTACAATTTATTTAACACGTTATATTATTATTGACGTCAATCATCATCATTTCGTGTAGGTACATATGGTCAGTCGACCATGCACACCCAGGTGTCAGAGTTCTGCGGAACCGCCTCTCGGCCTCTGACGTGGTTCCTTTAACGACTACCAGATGGCAGCCGGCACCAACGGCTTAACGTGCCTTCCGAAGCACGGAATCATTTTTCTTATCAGACAATCAGGTGATTCACGCCTGCAATGTCCTAACCAAACTGGAAACAACTTAAGAAAGTATGCTTCCCGTTGGAATCGACCCCACGACCGCCGGGTCACCAAGGCGAACGCCTTAACCTCTGGACCGCAAAGGCAGTTATTGACGTCAATAATTTACTTACAGCTATGAAAGTTTACACCGCTTCCAAAGCGGAGTGCAGAAGAAGCGGGAACAAACTGCAAAGCGCATTTTCTCCAAATGACGTCAACTTACAATCTACGACATATTTACTTAGAATCACTCAAGTGGACTTGAAGTTTACATTGTCATGTTATAATGTACAATTAAATTAGTCAAGTCACCGACATATTTACTTAGAATCACTAAAGTGGACTTGAAGTTTACATTGTCATGTTATAATGTACAATTAAATTAGTCAAGTCACATTGAGTCAATTATTTCTTTCCTACAAAAGCTTGTTTTTACTGACACAGTGACGTCACGCGCCGTGAGGGCCTGACGTGTTGTCAAGTCATTACTTACGACCGCCGACGAAAACGAAACGAAACCGAAAGTGGTAATAAGTAGAGCAATGAATGGGCCACTTTTGAGAGATAGTATCTTTATTCAATATATGAAGTACTGTGTCAGCACAATGAGTTACTTTTGTAGGAATGTTTTATTTTAAAGGTTATTTTGGTTATATAATAGGCTGTTTGACATCTATGACGAAGAAAGGAGTGATAAATGCTTTTGTAGACGATAGAAAATAATGGATTAGGATAAGGTAAAGGGAGAAGAAGTTGTTTGACATTTAAGTTTTTTTTATGCCAGTAAGTTGATGACAAGAAAGTAAATCCCAAATGATAGCAAGTTTATAGTAATTTTAAGTCAATTTCCTTGGAAAGATGTGATGGAGTAATACATGTAATGCACACTAGTAAAGGACATCGAGGTATTTTTTTTACTTAGTCTCTCTGCTGGGCAAAAGACTCTTCATTAATGCCACATATTCCTATCCTCCATCTATATCTACTCGAGGTATGTAGATTGGAAAAATGGCAGGAATTGACTAAACTTATTATATCTGTCAAAAAATTACGGTGATTGCGTTTCTTTTTTTTATGCCATAGGACGGCTAGCGAGCAAGCGGGTCACCTGATGGTAAATGATCACCGCTGCCCATGGACAACTGCAACACCAGGGGTGTCACAGGAGCGTTGCCGGCTTATTATTTTTCCCTCCCCAGAGGGGAGAGGGAGATGGGCGTCCGGCTCTCTCACTCACCGAACGAAGTCGATTTTCTGTGAGAGTGTGGTACTTCCCCGGACGAGCCGGCCCATTCATGCTACTAGCAAAAGTGATTTTCGTCGGAAGCGAGGCTCTACCACTAGGCGATTTAATTAAAACGAGAACATAGAATTAATTCCTAATTGCAAGAAGACTCAGTTATTACATAAGTATAACAGAGAAGTTTACATTTGTTGCATAGGATTTTAATGTCAGTGATTCGCAATCGAAAGTGCAACTCATCGAAATTGAAAGTGGTAGGAAGTGGGGCGAAGTCCGCACCGATCAATGTACCACTTACTCGTAAATATTACGAGCAGAATCTATAAATAATCTGTTTTTTACTCTAGAAAAGAAAGAGATGACTTTTTTTTCACTAGGACTTGTTCAAAGCAATAAAATGGACATGAATTTAAAATGAAAACATTTAACTAACTTCGATTGAAGACAGTAGGTGCAATACGAAATTTTTAAGTTTGCATTTCTGACATCCGAAAATTGTGATATAAGACAGGTTACATTTTTCTTACTCGAGTACTTTTAAAAGGTTCGGGCGGTAATAAGATATTCTGAAAAAAAATCTTCGAAGTACGTTGGCGCAGCATCTTAAATGATTTGAACCCAACAAATATTGTCCTCGGAAGTTTATAGTCAAAGTAATTCATGAAGGTGCATCGAAATTGAAAGTGGTAGGAAGTGGGGCGAAGTCCGCAGCATTCAATGTAAGAATTGAAAACACAAATAAAGATTTATATGATATGCATAATTTCATAGTCTTTATCTCTACCAACCGAATATTCTGACTTTTATCTATCCCAACTAATATTATAAATGCGAAAGTGAGTTTGTTTGTTTGTTACGCGTTCACGCCTTATGTACTGAATCGCACATCGTGAGATTTTGCATACACATAGGTTAGAGTACTGACAAGGACATAGGCTATATACCACGCGGGCGAAGTCGCGGGTAACAGCTAGTAGTAATATGAAGAGGAAAGATTTGACTGTTTGTTCCAAGTGATATAGGCTACAAAACTACTGGACCTATTTTCAAAATCTTTTCATCTTTTGAAAGCTAATTTATCTGCGAGTTACATAGAGTACAATTTACGCGGACAAAGTCGTGAGAAAACAGCCAGTAATAAGAAATTTTGAAAAACATCTCGCATTCAAGACGTTGTTTCACTTTATCTTATTTAACAGAAGTTCTACGTTAGCCTACATCTGAAATGGTCAAAAACTTAGCAAAGCTACAATTTCGTAGACAAATAGACTCTTCGGAGGTTTATAGCCAAAGTAATTCATGAAAGTGCATCGAAACTGAAAGTGGTAGGAAGTGGGACGCAGCCCGCAGACAGCGATCAATGGATTACGTAGTGACACCGTTCTCGTTCGGTTTGGTAATGATTTGTTGGGAAAAGTGATTGATGCGGGTTTCGTTATTGATTTAAATAGATATATACGGACGAATAAATTCGAAGATGTGGAAAAACTGCTAAGAAAGTTTCTTAATGTTACAAAATGTTTGAATAACTTTGACAAGGTAAAGGTAAACGGTATGCCGTATGTTTAACGGCAGAGTAGAATCCAACCACCCGAGTCTTCTCGTAGATGTCGTAGAAGGTGACTCAGGAAACACAAGATAAACAAAGGTTATATATCAACATTAAAGAGACCTCTATAGCCCGTCTGGCCAGCGTGGAGATTGTAGCCCAAATCCTCTGACTGCTCTGGCTAATATGTACATCTTGTAATAGAGGTCCTATAGTGGAGACTGCAAAGGACCTGATCATGATGATGAAGTCAAGATCAATATTGCCGAAAAAAATAGTTTCTGAGAAGTATCAAGGCAATGATAATGTCGAGTCCAAAAATAATTTATGTTTGCTAGAAAAATCTAAATAACTTCCGGTACCCATAATGGCAGTAATAGTGAAATAGGGACCTGAAGAAAAACGACTTGGGTAAATTGTAATAAAGGGTTAAAAACTTACCTGAGCCTAGAACAAAAAAGAATTACAAGAATAACACTGAAAAACTTGAGTACTGATAAAGTTAGGTAGATATTGTTTTTTATTTAAGTAGCTAATTTATTTAATTCTGAATTGTGTTGTGTCATTTGAGTTACAATCAATATTTATCTATTTTCTTATTTGAAGAAAAAAATTAATATAATACGAGTATGTCTCGAAATAATTGTCATATTGATCAATACGATTGTATAGTCGCATGACATAATTAGGTATTTTGTGACACAAAAAAGCCAATTTAATACCGGACGTAACAATACCAGATTATCGGCACTCACGGACTCAATGGCTGGTATTAATTACTGATTTGCTGACCTAAAGAAATAGGACCTCCGCTTCTTATCAATGGCCATTGGGACTAATCTTAATTTCCTTGTGTAATTCAGTTCCGTCAAAATAGAATTAAAATTCTTGATAAAATTTTAGACCTAATGGATCTCTGGACTTATTGCAAAATTTAGTTGGTTGTGAAGTCATTTTTATCAGGAACTTTGGCTTACGTTAGTACTTATTAATTCTATGATAAGGCCCTAATCCTTGCCTGGGAAATTAATTGAAATTGGTTAAATATTAGTCTTAATATACGGCAGAAAGGAAAATTATTTGAGTCTCAAAAATCGCTTCGCAAAAATATCTTAGTTCAGCATATACCTATTGGTTGCCTAGAATTCCGTGCACAATAGTCATACGTGTTTCTGATACAGCAACAAGTCTTACCCTCGAATATTAAAAATGATTTTTACTAATGACAATCCCAAATCTCAGTCTTTTTCTTGCTAGTTTATGTAGACATTAACAGAACGAGATTTGAGAACGATTTTAGTTAAGATGCATCATCATCATCATCATCATGATTATATCTTAGATGCCTTTGAGTATTCGGGCGTTAGGTCATCGCTTTTTTTGACAACAGTCAACTCAAAACCCTATTCTTTGACTCGAAGGTCTCCTTGTCCAAAATGTGACTCATTTTTGTCAAGTTCTTTCAATCAACGCCAAGGTCGTCTAATGACATTCATCGAAATTGCAAGTTGTTCCGTTCTGGCTGCACTGCGGAAATGGAAGGAAACAATGTAATATGCACGCCATGTTTCGCTAGTTGTCAACACAAACATTTCTATGTATGTAAACTGTCAGGTGGGGCGAGAGGATAGAATGGCAACACCTCAGTAAATATTCTAAATGATTTTTTTAGCGTTATGTACTTCTTCTCGAGTAGTTATGTCTGCTTTTTTATTTATTAATTTAGAATAATTTCGACCAGTATGCGGCCACTGCAACAGCCCGGCCAATTGCCTCCTCGAAGTCTTGTGTACCACTGTACACAAGTCGTCGATGAGGCAATTGGCCGGACCGGACATTTAGTTATGTACTGAGTTTTTCCCCACAATTTTGTAAACCACAACGTTCTGAAGTTTTTATACACTATCTATATAATAGTAAGCAATTAACTAATATTATATTTAACTTATATTAATTGACACATACATATACTAAAAACAAACAGCTGATATTTTAAAAAGCAAAAATTAATTATTTCAATAATTTTAGCACAAAAACTACGTAACGGATTTAAAAATCTTCAACCCTACAAAATGCTACTTTATCTGCAGATCATATAAATTTAATTTACGCTGACAAATTTGATATCTATTTGACGCTATAAATTTTAATTTTTAATACTGCCCTTCCTGGCTGGCTGTGGCCGGAAATGTATTAAGAATACTTATAAACCTTCCTCAAAAGTCACTCTAACTATTGTTGAAATCTGCCTAAAAATCAGTTGAGTATTTTAAAAGATCTGTGCGAACAGACAGCAAAAGCTGCTTTATTTCCTTAGAATAATAAAAGTTTATTTCATACTATCAAAGACAATATAATACTAACGTAATAGACTGCCCTCCTCATACAAAAATATTGGACCAAATTAAGGTTGCGAAAAGCAGGCGAATGTATGGCGCAGGAGAGTTGCTTGCTACTCGATACTAGATGGCGGTAATCTGCGTTAGCCTTTAAATTACTAAATAAACGGTTTCATTTTAAAATGTTATGCCTAAAATATTGTGTTGATTTTTAATAAGATATATTTTGTGAATCATGTTTTTATATTCTCATAATATGGTAGATACAATGTTGTGTAGTTTTGAGTGGCGCCATCTATGCGAGTCTCTGAGAACAAATCATACGATTAAGGCGTTGAGACCACATGATACTATGTAAGGAAGAATAAGGAGGGATAAGAAAAGAATAAGGATATACTTCTATTCGAAGTCATAAAATCTTGCACTACGTTTTTGCTTCAGTGAATAAGCACTAAAGTTGATTAAAAAAAGGTTACTCCGGTTTCAATATGTTCTTTACCGTGTATTTTTTTCTCGTCTGTTTGCAGCGAGCTCCATTATGTTTTTCCAAATATGTATTCGCAGTCGTAACCATAGCAAAAACATAATTGGACAAAAGATAACTATGAAATATGAATTCGTATGCGGAAACGAACAAAATGTCACATACACACGCCAATGCGACGACATAACAATTGTGTATGTAATGCTCATGTAATTTAGAAATATACACTGTATTGGCCTATAAAGTCAATGATACCTACACTACAATTGTAACAATATATGATAGCTTGGTCGACTATGTATAATTTTTATGAAACTCCTGAAACGGATAAAATTTAAAAAAATTACTTTGTCCGCGTCAATAATAGCCTATGTCACCCGCAAATTGGCTTCCTATAGGAGAAGAATTTAAAAACGGTCCATTCGTTATAAAGTCTCTTCAATGGAAACATACAATAAATAAATAAATATATACGGACAAATCAAACAGATTGAGTTAGCCCCAAAGTAAGTTCGAGACTTTTGTTATGGGATACTAACTCAACGATACTATATTTTATAACAAAAACATATATAGATAAACATCCAAGATTCAGGTCAATTTGAAAAAGATAATTTTTCATCTTGACCTGACCGGGGATCGAACCCGGTACCATCCGTCTCGCAGGCTGGCGTGTTGACCGCTGCGCCACGGAGCTCGTCAAACAAACAAATAACTGCTATGCTATTTATAATTTATAATATAATATATATCTATACCTGGTATATATTATCAAATAAATAAGCGGTAAAAGTAAGCATAGATATGAATAAACAATAAATAAACTACTATCATACAAAAAATACAACAAACAAACAAAAACACAATTCAATAACTCAAAAAGTTCTCGAAGCAGTTCGACAAGACAGATTAACGCCAATAGTACCCATCATCGCCTTTCAAAATAACGAAGCGTGCACTGGGGCATCACTCATCTGCACTAAAACAATTATCCTACTGGCCGGTTATGCCAAACAATTTATCACTAGTTCCGGTTTTCGCCGCTGGGCTAAGAACAGCAGTCAAGCAAGTGCCATTTACAGGCGGAAATGTGTGCATTTTAAGGCGCTTAGATCTCTAAAACTAGCGCCACCCTTCATTTTATTTATTTTACTACGAAATCAGATCAACTTCATAAAAACAAATTTTATATTTGGTAGTAATACATATACAGATATATACAGACAAATCACACAGATTGAGCTAGCCCCAAAGTAAGTTCTTAAGTAAGACTTGTGTTATGGGATACTAACTCAACGATACTATATTTTGTAACAAATACATATACATATAGATAAACATCCAAGACCCAGAGCAATCTGAAAAAGATCATTTTTCATCTTGACCTGACCGGGGATCGAACCCGGGACCATCCGTGCCACAGGCCGGCGTGTTGACCGCTGCGCCACGGAGCTCGTCAAAATAAGTAAGGAGTAAATAATTGCGATATAATGGTAGTAAATTACTCTACGAGTAATATTTATTAGTATTAACTATTTTGGTATAACTTTTCATATGTAATTTCAAATTAAGAGAATTACTCTTTACTTTGGTGCTAGTAATGAGTATTTATCTTAATTTATCAAATGCAAAATAATGAAAAGTAATACTAAAATACTAAAAGTAATTTTACTACGGAAGTTCGATTTTTTCAATTTGATCTGGTTCAGGAGTAAAATGATTGGTGGAGCTAGTTGGCTGATTTAAGCCTCTTAATAGTGTAATATGAATAGATCCTTATTCTACTTCAAAAATAAGGCTCTATTCATAGACGTTTTTATGCTTTAGAGATAACCCGTAGATGAACAACGTTTTTAGACAATGTTAACCATTGTAATTGATGGGTCTGTGACATCATGGTCGACATTTTTTTAGTGAGTAATAACTCCTGGCTAGTTAAATGTTTATGCCTAATTTTTTACCTAAATATATTGACACACAGCAAGAAAGATAACGCACTAAGGTAACTGAAAACTAAAGTAATATATTTTTATAGATGTTTTTGCTATCTGTAAAAGTAAGCTGCAGGAGCACGACCCTGCAGTGGAGACTTAAAAAAAAGACCTGATGGATGGATGGATGGATGGATGGAAAAGTAAGCTACCCATAAAAACGAATCATACCAAAGTTTAAGCCTTGTAAAACACATGAAGAAGGAAATGTCCAAAGCATTGTATAATTTTCCTAAGGCTTCAGTCACATTTACACGAATAATGCCAGTCCAATGCCTATTTAATTGTTGCCATCTTAATCAACATTTCTTACCAACCGGATGCATTATAATGGACAAAGAGATAATTTATTTTACACTTGATTCGCGAGTAGTTAAAAAATAATTAAAAATCAATAGTATTTCCTTTTCTGTATTCAGTGTATGTGTGTGTAGTATCTTAATTATATGATTTTCATGCCAAATCTTTTACAATTACAATTTACTTCAACTTAATTAATAGCTTGTTATAGCATGAATGTTAAAAATAATGTTAGTCAGGATACTGTAAGAATGAAACGATTATTTAAATTATGCCAAAGAAGTTTTTTTTATAGTTATTCGAATTGGTACCTAAAGTAGGACCCACAATATATGTCTTTAAAAAAAACCTCGTTAATTTAATTTATTAAGGTAAACTTAAAAATACAATTACAATAAAGCAGCAGTCATTAATTATAATGAATTTGTTATGAATGAATCTTTATCCAAATTTACATAACTGCTTTCTATTGTTACTATAATAACACGCGTGGCCTGATCTGTACAAATTATACAATGCATATCAAACCAGTTTTTTAATTGAGCCGAATGGCCGCGTAGGGGTGTGTAGGTGGCATCTTATTAGTTGTTATATAATTATGACTATTGTATTCCTCTGTGTTAATAGCATTGATTACGATGGAGAGGTCACTTACCGGTTTTTAATGAACAAGTTGCATAGTTTTAAAATAATAAAAAACCCTTTACATAGCCTATGACAGTCTGGGGAAGAATACGAATCTAATGACACCACACACTTCAAAATCGGTCTACCCGTTTAGGCTACAGGAGGAAACAATGGAACCGACATACTAACATACATATATATTATATACATACATACGCGCGACAAACTTCACTGTCTTTCTCGGTGGGTCGGTCGGGTATAAACAAAGTACACGCAAAATGCGTACGACTTAAGAACCTTTCTCTGATTTTCGCTTGCCTGTGGTACAGTACATATAAATAAAATTTTGTAACTTATTATGACCGATTATTTGCGTAATGTGTAATTTAATTACCTACTTTTTCTTTTTACACAGCAACTAAAATTATGTTTTATTTTTTCAGGTACGTATCAGCTTGACGCTGATAAATCTAAGCAGAAAAAGGAAAAGCTATGAGTATCCCACCCCAAAGTAGGTACCGTCCAAATTTACCTGTCTACACATAACATACACGTTATTACAGTCGGGGCGAATGTCATAATCATCATGATCATGTCCTTTTTGAGTCTCCACTGCAGAAAAGTTACCCTTTTTGGACTACCAGAGTCATATATTAGCCAGAGCAGTCAGAGGATTTGGCCTACTCTCTCTACGCTGGCCAGATGGGTTTGAGAGGTCTCTTTGATGTTTATAAGCTTTGTTTAGCTTGTGTTTCCTAAATCGCCTTCTACGACATCCACGGGAAGACTTGGAGTGGTCATATTCCACCCTGCCGGGAACCACATGGCCAAGGGCAAATAGCTATCAAACAAATAATAGAGCCTTTCGTTACACTCTTGATCTCAAATTTTGATCGACATTCAATTTCATTTTACATGCATCATAAAAAGGTCAAAGTTACTTTAGCGGAACGAAAGTGTTCCCATATAAGGACATACATACCCAGGTGAGAACCGAATCAATGGTATTGTCAATCAATAGTGTTATTTTAAAGGTCAGATTACTAACATAGGTATGGATACCTATAAAACCGTTCTAATCCTAATCCTATCCTAACTAATATTATAAATGCGAAAGTGAGTTTGTTTGTTGGTTTGTTACGCTTTCACGCCGAATTTACTGAACCGATCATCATGAAATTTTGCATACACATAGGTTAGGGCACCGAAAAGGACATAGGCTATATACCACGCGGGTGAAGCCGCGGGTAACAGCTAGTACCATATATTATTGATTGTATAGGTATTTATCGCACCAAATTTAGAACAAAATTAAAAATTACCCATGTTTTGACTGACTGACTTTGTTTCATAATATGTAGTGATAGTAATAGTGAAGTAATAGTCAAAGGACCTCAAAAAAGTCAAACATCATATCGCAAAAGAAAGTTTCCCATGTAGATACTGTACCTAAATAGAATCCATACTATTGATATTCAATTCCGATTGAAAGGTCAGATTGACAATATAATCAGTGCCCACTATGATGTGTTCATAATGCCCATTGTGCCTTTGTTATAAGAAGGCTGTAGCTATAGATTGATCTGTAATATTGAATTATGTAATGCAGAAAAAGAATAAGTTGTGATAGAGCCACGCTACCGGCGATCACTTTTGCTATTAGCATGAATAGGCCAGATCGTCCACGGGAAGCCACACTCTCATAGAAAATTTCACTACGTTTGAGTTTAACCGCTTTTATGCTTTGTTCGGTGAGTGCGAGAGAGCCAGATAGCCCCTTTGGGGAGGAAAAAATAAAAGGCCGGAAACGCTCTTGTCACAGCCCTGGTGTTAAATTAGTCCAGGGGCAGCGGTGATCCTGATCATTTACCAGCAGGTGCCCCGCTTGCTCGTTTGCCGTCCTTGGTTAAAAAAAAAACAATTATTTTCTTTTCTTTTTAAACTGCAGTAGATGTCATCTTTTTCACTTCATCGTACTTTCACACCAGTGAATGAGTCACTCTCTATGGACAGAATAGAAGGTCTGAAACATGACGTGGCTTCTTACTGTCTCTATGTTTCGTACAATGCCGTTATTCATCTTACTAGGTGAATTTGGTTATCAAACACCAATTAAAATAATTTATTGATAAATTGTAAACACACGATTATCTTATTAAAATATAGAAATAAGATATGAGAAAAAAATCCACGGCAGGATTAGAACCGGCAGTCATTCGACTTTGTACGTCTAACACACAATTTTTGAAAAGATAAATAAGAGCAATGTACGAGCGAGTACTAGCGAAGACTTATTAATGACGGTGTTTGAAATCGAGATGGCGGCACTGTGTCGAGAGGTAATAAAAATAATAAAATAAAACATTTATTTAGTCAAAAATAACATAAAAAGTACAGGTTACATAGTACAGCAGCATTATCGGTCACCTCATCACCTATACCATCCCGCAATAGTCTTTCCCCGAACTAGACGTCATCGGTCTGTATCTCGGAGACAGCTTGCCGCCAAAGTGACGAGAAAATTGCGAATAATGTATAAAGTTTGGCAAATTGAGGTAGTTTACAAATTTTGGTTTCCTAAAATGGATAAAATCTGTTATTTAGGAAATCAAGGAAAGGAAAGGAATTTCAGGAAAAAAAGGAATAGTTAATTATGAGAAAGAACTTATAACTAGGTACAGTTTGAAAGATTAAAGTGCACTGGAATGTATATAAGTATGATCGTGTAAGATATGTAAGTGTAATTGTAAGTGTAATAATAGCGATATTTTTGACAGCAGCTGTCAAAATCGACCAATCATGTTAATCATCATTTTTAAGATTGGTTGGACTCATTCAAAAATTCTCTAATTAGATTGCACTCACCAACGTTCAACGACCCTCGCAATTACAATACAATTTAACCCACCATAATAAGTCTGTCGCCTATTGTCCGCCTAAATATAGACGGAATGCAGGCTGTGCCTTGTCCGAGATAGCTTATCAGTGTTAACAAATTTCTGTCAAACTAAAATCTGCTCACGATAAATATGTAAACGACTTACTATGCCCAATTTCATCAAAATAATACACTTATTAAAATTAGTCTGTCAATTTATTAATCATAAAATGTTATACATCTATCATACACCTATTTTATCTTATGTTCATGATAAATATAAAGCGCGTCAACAAAATTCATGAGTGGGGTCCAAGTGACGTCTAAGTTTGTTTTAAAGTGTAGCGAACTGTGACGTCACTCGGGATTTCAACGGGCTATATTATATTATTTCTTTATTATCTTACTCGCGGACAAATATATGGAAATTAAAAAAAAACTATTCTGTGCCTTAATTTGCTTTACTGTTATTCACTAACAAACATGCAAATATCAATTACTAAACCCACCATAAATCTGCGTAGGTATTGTTCGCTAAGCATACCATCAGAAGGCTGGCTGTCATGTCCAAGATAGCTTATCACCGTGTTCTAGCACTTCATAAATTATGACATATTCTTGGGAAACACATTAACATTAGGCTAGCGTTTGTGCTCACTGCTGTACGCAATTTACTAGCTGTTATGTATATACTATAATTTTCTATGCTGTTAGAAGGTATAAACAATGTTAAAATAAAATTGTATATAATTTAAACAAGCAAAGAGTTCTCTATTAGCAGACAAGTCATATAAGTCAGCGGCTTATAAAAAATTTGCATACTTAATGTATTTTACATAACCTAGTGTATCGGATAACAATGCGAAAATTTCAGCTCATTCGGTAGGTTTAATTAAATTCCTAGATTTCACCCTTGACAAACAAAGCAAGCTTATAAAAAGCTTGCATTACAAGTTATAAAACAATAAATTGTTAAACAAACCCTGACACGAAAATCCCACCATTTGTTAACGGCTGAACCGATTTTGATAAAACATGTCTAGGAAACATCGCCATGAAAGAAGATTGATTCCCTCGTTTCATAGCTACAGTGCCTCAGACGGACACACAGAACGGAAAAAGAAAAGTGTTCGTTACCAATCACTTCTATTACCAATTACTCATTTTAGTCCTACTCCTTTGCAAAGGTCCGGATGTTTAGGCCTTCAACACCTCCATAGGCGTTAGGCCTTACCGTTTGTATGTTAATAAGGGAATTGCATGCAAAACATGCTCGCATACAACGGAACAATACGCCGGCTTATTTAGTACAATGAAAGGAGCCATGTCCACCCAAGGACCCTTTGGCCGGCTCAGACTTCGTTATTCCTAATTAGTTGACTCAGACGTGGAATATTTATTACTATTGACTCGCCCCTGATTTTGTACGGTATGTGCAAAATATATAGCCTGTTAATGTGTTGCATAGTAATCACGTCTTTATTCGTTACTAGCAGCCCTTCCCAGCTGCGAATGGGCATGAATTATACCTATAAACCTTTTTCATGAATCACTCTATCTATTGGTGAAAACCACATGAACAGCAAACAGACAGACAGACGCGGCGGAGGACTTTGTTTTATAATACTATTATAAAACAAAGTCCTCCGCCGCCATATTTTTTTATATCTATTTATTATTGCATACTCGATCTCTAGCATAACATGTCCAACAAAGTTATGTCAAAAAAAAAGTAAAGAAAAAAGGAAAATATACAAAGACATTCAGGCGAGTAGGCGACCAATACTGTAAAAAAAAGGTTTTTTTTCAGCGTTTTTTCTCTGCAGTGGTCGGTTCCGAAATGGTTCCGAAACGCTGTACGCCGAAAGTCTGTAGCTTTTGAACACTAATTAATAATATTAACATATTTCTAAGTAAATCATATTTCTAAGTAAGTAGAATTATTAAATGACGTGAAAAAGTGCCTGAAAAGGCCTATTTTCTGAATAAAATCTTCGAATCTTTGAATCTTTTATAATATGTATTATCAACAACAAAGCATAAGATCTAAAGGCCACGGTTAGCGTTATACACAATGATAATATAGTTTTTCACGGGGGAAATATTTATTGTAAGTGTTGATTGTCCTCTAAATTTTTTTTAAAGAAATAAATATATTTTTGCAATCATGATAGTAAATTTTTAATACAGATTTTAGGCACGCTGTTTAAAAGTTAGTCTCACCTCACATGATTCGCCAAATATTGACATGTAAAGTTTTAAAATATGTAAAATTATCTAAGTTAACAAGTTAGTCTATATGTACAGCCTTCCAGAGTTTTATATTATAAAAATAATCCAATATTTCTATTTATTTTGGCAATATTCAAATTACTTAGAAACGTAAACTTTTCTTAAATTTGTGAATCGATTATGAACATCAAAAAGAACAAGAAAAATTATATGCATTCAACTTCTCTCGCATCAGCGTGTGATTAAGACATAAGTATAGAAAAAGTAATTTACTTTCGATAATGAATACCTCGTATTATTATTACATGCATTGTTCCTCGCATTTAAGGTGGCCCTTCCCCGACCGACTATCGTCAACGCGAGCATGGTCGAAAAGCTTGTTCCGTCCAGCGCAATGTCAGATAAAGAGGCAAAGTGAAAAGAACCCCTTGCCCTCGTCTCCCGCACACCTCTTACTGCCTCATGGAAACAACCTAGTGAGTACATGAAGACATTGAACGAAAAATAGTGTGCGGAAATTTCATTAAACTTGTTTCAAGAAATACGTGTTTATTGGTAAGCCTTACAAGTTTATGAAAAAAACGTTGTATATCTAGACTCTCTATTACATTTGCAAGGTTTCTAAATAAATATTTTCTTTACTGTTACATTTAATGAGTACATTATAAACGCCCAAAGTTCACATAAAATTTGTGCAAAAAAGCGGATTTTCGGAGGCTAATACTGAAGTTGTTTCTCCAAATTTTGATTTTTCGTTTTGATAGAAACCTAGATATAGTGCACAAGATACGTATTAGTGGAAAATCTTTAAAGAAAGATTTGTTACACCGCCATAATCACGTACGAGCGTTTGTATGAAAAGATAGACGGGTTGGCCGCCCTTAAGTATATGACACTAAAAAGTTTGGGTAAAATATATTGTTTTAGAAACGATCACTCTTTCTACATTTTCTAACATAGAAAACGCGTGTTAAATCGAGTAAAACTCTATTTAGAAAGAGAAAGACAGTAATCCATTAATCACTTTTAGCAAGGTGTTGTGTAAGATTCTTCCTACGTGCTGACTACTAAGACATTAGTTTTGTCCAACTAATTTACTTACTAGAAAAAAGTCAAATTATTTTGGTTTTTCGTCACCGATTATTATCTTTAATTTTTAACAATTTAAATATGGCAAAATAGAATTGTAATACGAATCAATAGAAGCATGAATTTCCCACCAACGGATTGCGAAACCAACCGGTGCGTTTCTGGAGCAAGGTCGGCCCAAGATGGCCGTCAAGCAACATGGCGTCGAATGTCAGATACTTTCGCGCCAAAATTGCTGTCATCTATTTTCGCGCGTTTAGTTTTCTTCTCTTAACAGCTGTATAATTACTGGCCATCAATAATTATAAAAAGTAGTAGAATGAAAATTGTGGTGGTTTTTTATTTTTTTTATTTTTAAGAGACTTTTGTTAACAGCCAGGTGCTTTTATCACAGATACAGTTTTTTTTTCTTTAGACTATCTACCATTGTTACCGGTTAGTATTCAGTAAAAGTGGTGAAGTAAGAGTCGTTTTACGAGTGTTTCTCATAAGTTTTGTAACACACAAGGTCGATCGCCACTCAAGTAGCGGACGTACAAATTACTGGTATCGTGTGAAAAAACCGAGAGTATTAGCAATCCGTCGGAACCGACGTGCATTAGGTCGCTCTTATGAAACTTGAACGTCCATTTGCATAATTTTGTATAGAACAGTTATTGTAGGTTTTGATTTTATGTGCATAATGTCTGTAGTAATAGGTGAAATGACTAACTGTAGTAAAACGTCTAAGAAAGTCAATATAGAAACTAAAAAGATGACATATACCTACATTAAAAAGCCCAAACATTTGAAGTCCCGTAGAGCAATCATTTCGAAAGTTCTTTTTTTACTTAATATATTAACCTTAAAGATTTTACAATATTAGCCCTTAAGACATAATCTATAGGTATCTCATGCTGTCTGTCAATCACCCAGATGTACGATACAAACTACCCATAGGAATAATTAGGTACATTAAAATTTACCTTGACTTAATTGTTAAATCACAGCGAATTGCGAAAATGCTCGCATATTATCTAAGTATCAGTAGGTATTTAAAAAGATACAATCTCACCACGCCGACACGCCCAGCACTTTCGTTCAGTGCGCCATATCACGTTTAAGTTGCATGCCATAAAATGTACACAGGCCAGAAGGGTAGCCCATGTACTGTTTTCAAAGATAAATCTATCCACGCAGGCAGGGCTATTGCGTTTAGTGTATCATATCAACATAATCCTATCCTAATCCTAATCCTAACTAATATTATAAATGCGAAAGTGAGTTTGTTTGTTTGTTACGCTTTCACGCCGTATCTAATGAACCGATCATCATGAATTTTGCATACATATAGGTTAGGGTAATGAGAAGGACATAGACTTTAGATAACGCGGGCGGAGCCACGGGTAACATTTAGTATAGAACTAGCAGCCCTACCCGGCTGCGCCCGGGCATGTATTATACCTTAAAACCTTCCTCGTGAATCACTCTATCTATTGGTGAAAACCGTATGAAAATCCGTAGAGTAGTTTTTGAGTTTATCGCGAACAGACAGACAGACAGACAGACAGACGCGGCGGAGGACTTTGTTTTATAATATGTAATTATAATATGTAATGATATATGAAGAGACCATATAAAGGCGGCCCATATAATTTTAAAAAGAATAGAGATTATAGATATAAAACTTGTGCTTTAAAGTTTTATATCTGTACTCTCTATTCTTTGCATCCATACCAATTGGACTTACACAACGCAAAAGCTTGCTATTGTTTGCGCATAATAAAATGTCGATTATATTTTTCATTGCTGGCAACACCGACAACCTCGCAAAAGGCATTTACTTTGAAACAAACTTTTCAATTTCAAGAACTGTAAAAGCTTTTGAATGACGTTGAGGTTAATAAAATCCAAAAAAAAAATCTGATAATAAGCCAATTTATTTAGTATGTTGTCTAGCCGACTTACATTTTTTTTAATAAAAAAAAATAATTTATTCAACTACGTTAACATTTGGGTTAAATATGCAGTTACATGTTACAGCTTGTATAGAATAATAAATATTAACATTGTAACAGCTTTTTATTTTCATGCTGTTGTAATGATTCCTGCACTAGGCTATACCTGTACTTAAAACTTGAGATATCAACTTTCAATTTTATTTTATACCCTTATTTATTTAAGGATGTCACAAAGCTTATATCGGTAAATCCGATGAAATAAAACGTGAATAAAGTCGGGTATCCATAATAAATGTATGCCGCGTAAGCTTTTATATTATTTTCAATCACATATTTTATCATTAAAAAATAAATACTTAAACCGATTCTATTTCTAGTCTAGAAGTAAATTAATAGTTATTGAAAAAAAGTAAGTTAAATGGCTGCATTTACTATACGGCATTCACTGCGCTGCATACTTATCTGTGATATCGGTTATCTCTTATAATAAGAAAGAGGAAAAAAGATAAAATATGTATTTTTTTATTTTGCGATATATAATATTTATACAAATACAAAAAAAATACAAATGAATACAAAAAGTATTTAACCCCACAAGTTGTACACTATGATATAAATGAGCAGCATTTACAATAAAATATGAAACTTGTGGGAGCTCTGGAGACACCAAACTAGGCCGGAGCCTGTATCTCGGGTCAGCAGGTCCCCCTCACACATTCGACATTACATAGATTACGATATAAACAGAACAGTGATGTGGGATACATGAAATACCTACGATTCTTATATTAAGGTTAGTGTGCCGTGTGCACAATATAATTTGATAGCATACCTTATTAGAAACGAGTTCATTCACTCCATAATTGATTTTGTCTTACACCTCAGTCATTCTGTGTTACAAGAAATAAACGGACGTATATTCAGTATCTCGTATCATTGTGGACCCCTAATACCTACACTTACACACGCCATATAGAAGTAGTCGGCAACCGCTACAGTGGTGACCCCGAGAACTTGGACGCCAGGAACCTTCAAGATCGCCAAGATGATGTCGGATCCAGCTGGCCAGAGTACAGTAGCTGTGCATGTTATTATTTAGTTATTATTTGTTTGAATCTATAACTAGACAGTCAAAGATGCCTAATTTATATGATCACGATATTACGAGTACTAGACCACGATCGTATGAAATCAATATAATGTTGCGGATTACAGATTGAACTATTACTTTCAAGTGTTGGGCAATTCCAGGTTTGGAGAGCGGTAACAAAGTATTTTAATGTATACAGGCTGCTAATTTATGAATATTTGCCTTTTGGTTTATTTTATTTGATTGTCTTATCGTCAAAATTTGTGAGTCTTTGGAACCGTTTTTCACTGTGTTCGACAATATTGACCACCTGACCATTTTCAAAACTCCATCAGTGGTGAAATGTAGCCTTATCACTTGTTGTTTTGTTTGTTTTGTTTTTCGTATGTGTAAGTGGCCAACACTGGTGTCAGATTGTCAGATTCAACTTGTTGTGTGCCCTTAATTTTGATATAAAGTAGGTACTATCTAATAACAACATATGTGTATATGCGAAAAAATAAGTTACTTGTCATTAAAATAATTATATGGATTTTTAAAGGTTTTGTTTTCGGTACATAAAATATACTCAGTGATAACATTCGCACTTGTTTGTTAAAAATCTATGATTAACTTCTTAAAATTTCAATATATTTGCACACCATTTGACATTATCTTAAGCATTGTAAGCTTACAATTAATTTGCATCAAAACCAATTCACGAATTAAATTTAAGAATATCATCATTATAAAAAATGCGTGTAAACCTGACATTTGGCAAAATTGCACCCTGTATGTGTAATTGCGCTCATCGATCACATTGGAACACGCTGTAATTAGAACGCATCTCTAGCTTTATAGTTGAAGGTCTTTGGTAACAAGATGTAATAAATATAATTAATTTACTTCCTTTTTTTTCTCTGAACAGCTCTTACTTACGCTTTTGCAATAGAATTGAATTATAAGTACAAAGATTTTTCCAAATTTTTTTTCGTTCTTAATGGGGCACACTAGGAATATGTCATGTATAGCCTATGTCACTCTAAATTACCTTTCTTCGTGCGAAAAAAGTTTGAAAATCGGTCCTTTTGTTTCGGAGCCTAGTGAATGCAAACAAACAATCAAATCCTTACTCTTTATAATCATCATCATCAGGTCTTTCTAGTCTCCACTGCAGGAGCACGACCCTCTCTGTACTACCAGAGCCATATATTAGCTTGAGTAGTCAGAGGATTTGGCCTACACTCTCCACACTTATAATATTAGTATAGATTATTTAAAGTACCTATGCCGTGTGGTTCCCGGCAGAGTAAAATAGGACCCGTGGATGTGTACAAGGTAACTTAGGAAACACAAGCTTAACAAAGCTTTTTACATCAAGAGACCTCTCCAACCCGTCTGGCCAGCATGGAGAATGTAGGCCAAATCCTCTGACTGCTGAGAGGGTCGTGCTGTGGTCGTGTTCCTGCAGTGGAGGCTAACTAGGGCCTGATGAAAGTACATATTTTGCGATTGCCATATATATTCGAACGAAATTATCTTACCTTTCCATTAATAAACCTGTATAATACTGAGACATAATTTAGAATGCATCTCTCTACATTGAAGGTCGGTCTAAGTAATATAAATTATTAAATTGTTTCCTATTAAGCCACTCTCGCTCACGTCTGCCGTATTGTGTGAAATTAATTTGCGAAATGACTAGTTAAGTATGTCTTTTTGTGTTCTAATTTGATTTTCGGTTGTAATAGAATTAGTATACTAATTTATTAGTTACAGCGGAATAGATATTTAATTGGAACTTATTTTTTTAAATCAATAATTGCATACATGTAAAACGAGTTTGTTATTTTATTTTATCCTATATATTTACCCCCTTAACGCGGAAACACTGATTAGTGTCCTATTAAATCGCTTATTTGTCCAGACTAGGAATTTTTAACGTTTTCTTAAGAACATTATATTATAACAAAAGATCTAAAATGTAAAAAATTGCAAAAGTCGATTTATTTTTTTAATAATTAGATGTAATTGATTGTTCCAAGGAAGGGGGTGGAGGAGTGAAAAAATATAATGATAGGTTTTGTTTAAACAACGTTTATATATTTTTAATTTAAATACAACAAGTGCATTAAAAAATAATATATATTATTTTTTAGGCTACGCGAGAACACTCTCCTGAAAAAGACATCAACGCGCCAAGCGAATGCACAACTTTTGTTTCTCTGCCAAGCTTAATTTTTAACAATTATTATCCATTTGATGACTTCTGTGGCCTGATGATCATTATGCCAGGCTGTCAAACCGTAGGCCCCGAGTTCGATCCCTGGTCAGGTCCAGATGGAAAATAATATTTTTTAGATTGATCTGGGTCTTGGACGTTTATAAACATGCGGTATAAAATATAGTATCGTTGAGTTAGTATCGCATAACACAAGTTTATAACTTACTTTGAAGTAAGCTCAACCTATGTGATTTGTTGTTATATATTTATTTATTTGATTTCATATAACTCATATGAGCAGTTGAACTTATTAAAATGGATAATAACAACTTTGTTGCGTAATCTTTTACACTGACGAAAAATACAAAGGCCCAGGTAAAAATAATTACAGCATGTTTGTTTTAATGCTTACTCAAAACTAATTCATTACTTCAACGCTATTTTATCAAACCATAACAATTTAGATCTCCAGTCACACTATTAGTTATAAGCAGGTGTTACTGTCATGTACAACTAAAAAGTAATTATGTAACAATACACAATCACGAGATCGCCACAATTGTTAACTGAAAGACAATGTAGACGCAAACGTGAAGGAATTTTATCTTTAAATATATTTCAATAAGGTTTAAATTTGCCTTGATATGGTTAAATGTCGTTTAGTACAAAATAAAGTTAGTGGAAGAACTGTCACTTAATCATTCGAGCAATGTTAGGGATGCGTTAAAAAATATCTTGTCTTTGCCATGCTCGTTTTATTTTTTTATCGCTTTACATCTAAGAGGTGATGGTGCCGGTCTTATCATCATCAGATCTTTTTTAGTCTCCACTGCAGGAGCTCGGCCCTCTCTGTACTACCAGAGCCATATATTAGCCAGAGCAGTAAGAGGATTTGGCCTACACTCTCCACGCCAGACAGGGTGGAGAGGTCTCTTTGATGTTTATAAGCGTTATTTAACTTTTGTTTTCTATGTCGTGTCGCCTCTACGACATCCGCGGGAAGACTTAGAGTGTATTCTACTCACCATTTCCTTAAAGTATAAACCGGAAAGCTCTACTGATTCTGCTTCTATTCCCTCGTTGACTTGAGCTTTAATGACAAAAGATAGCTTTTGTTACATGCTTTCTAGCCGTCAGTCGGCGCCCATTCAATCGGCAGACAAATTCGACTTTGTCTTAATGAACGTTTAGAAAACTAGTGTTTAAATGTGTGAACTGCAATCAGTGTCAGGGTGAAAAATAAGCTCAATTATTCATAGGCGTAATTCGATTCTTAATTGTAGCATGTGTAAGTAATGGTCTCGAAAGACAATGCATATATTTTTACTTTTATTACCGTACTAGCTTTTGACTGCAGCTTTTTAGGTCTGAGTACCAATTTTGGACACCTTTTTCACTTCTCTGGGGGCGCATTTTGAAAAATCGTTTCTTATTGAATAACTATCGGCATACGAACTTCACCTTAATGCTGTATGTTGATAGAGTAGTAAACCTCAACGGATGCAGCAACATTTGCAAGAATCGCATGCATTAAGGGGGCACACTAGGCACAGTAGCGACGCCAATCAAATTATTCCTAATACTTTACAAATAGAAAGAAATTCAAGAATGTAAATCACATAAGCATTAGTAAATAACTTGAAGTATTTTTCGAATCATATTTTAATATTATGAGAATCAGTCATTAAGAGAAATAGTGACGTACGGCCGTTTTTGGCGGTAATCAGATTCTCATAATTCTTACTAATTCTGATAATATCAAACATGATTCCAAAAATACTTCAGGTTATTTACTAGTTCTTATACGATTTACATTCTTGAATTTCTGTCTATTTGTAAAGTATTAGGAATAAAATGATTGGCGTCGCTACTGTACCTAGTGTGCCCCCTTAACTATTGCTAGCGGGCATGAAGGGACTAACAGTAGTGGGTGGGCGCTGGCCAGCAATAGTATTCATGAACCAACTGGTGGCGGAAGCACTTAAATTACTTTTACTAAAAGTGCATGTTAACTATAATTTATATTATAACTTATAGCGAATGAAACTCAGCCTGCAGTGCTATTAAATGCAAAATCAACAAACTAAGAATGTTAGGGGTTATGTGTATACCTAAACACATATAATGTTAAAATCTTAAAACTGTTTCTCTTTCATTATTATCATCATCATCAGTCTTTTCTTTAGTCTCCACTGCTGGAGCTCGACCCTCTCTGCACTACTAGAGCCATATATTAGCTAGAGCAGTCAGAGGATTTGGCCTACACTTTCCACGCTGGCCAGACGGGTTGGAGAGGTCTCTATGAATTTTATAAGCTTTGTTTAGCTTGTGTTTCCTAAGTTGGCTTCTACGACATCCTCGGGAAGACTTGGAGTGGTCCTGTTCTACTCTGCCGGGAACCACACGGCATGTTCATTACAATATCATATAGTAATTTTGACTGAATGTCATGAGAACACGTCACCATCACTCAACCATTCTATTTAATAATATGTAATAGATATTACGAAATATAGTTCTCACATCCTGTTAGACCACTTAGTCACGGTTAGCATTAATAAAATGAATAAATAAAGAAATCCCATAGCCGGCGTCCTTCGCTATGCAAACACAAACAAACATACAACTCAACCTTGTATTGTTATCCGCAGGGTATGTTGCGTACATATTGCACGGATTTTAATAATAGCTGTGTGCAATAACTTTAGTATTTGTTGATGGGAATTTAAGGCCTCTTTAAAATAAATTATATTCACTCTACCGCGTGTATTGTTGCTAGATCATATTTTTTACCCGACTGACCCACCCAGAAGAAGGTACATGTTTTTCGCGCGTACGAGTATGTATGTATGTAAGTATGCCTGTTCCATTGTGGCTTCTTGTAGCCTTAAAAGGCTGGACTAATTTTGAAGTGTGAGGTATCATTAGATTTCGTATTTCTCCCCGAAGTGTCTTAGGTTATGTAACGTCAGCAAAAATTCAATATGGCGGGCTGTCAAAAAAGGCAGTCGGGTTTCTTATTTTTTGATTTATTGATTCACCAACATGCTAAACGTGACCTTAAGGATATACAGACCTGGGATTGTAAAGGAAAAGGCGTGATAGTATGTATGTATGCATATACGATTCTTGTTACTCTCACTTTACTTTTCATATTGAAGTTTAAATTGACGAAATTCTACACATACGCCGGCCGTCATTGACAACTACAAATTGATACTCCGCCATTAATTTGCTGGCTTTAAGAGCGTATACTAGCAGTATTTTTTCAATATGGTTTCCATACAAATGTATTTCTCTATTTTCTCGCTGAAAACTGATTCTAGGGGCACAATTCTTTTTTAATAAAATCTAGTACTAAAATAGGAATGCCCCTATTTTTTATTTTTTCCAAAAAAAATCGTTTTTTTACACTTTTTTTTCTTTTAAAAAGGTTTTAGAAAGAAATAAAACATAGGGACATACCTATTTTAGTAATAGATTGTATGTAAAAAGAATTGTGCCTCTAGAAGCAGTTTTCAGCGAGAAAATAGAGAAATACTTTTGTATGGAAAACGCACTGCTAGTATACCCTCTTAATTTACTGGCATTTATTGGCTACTAGCTGTTACCCGCGGCTTCGTCCGCGTGATATATAGCTTATGTCCTTCTTAGTAACCAAATCTATGTGTTTGCAAAATTTCATGATGATTGGTTCATTAGATACGGCGTGAAAGCGTTAACAAAATCAAACTCACTTTCGCATTTATAATATTAGTTAGGAAGTTAGGATTAGAATGTGTAGGCCGCTTTGTAAGTTGAAAATTGACAAACTGAATCCACAAATATGACGACTATTCCAAATCTGTATAATCTACGCCAGACAAACATAATTTAGTATACCTAATTCTTATCTAAAATTGCTGGTATCAGAGCTGTTACCTAAGTTTCCTGGTCCGACCAGGTATCGGGTACAATGCTTGATTTATATGTAGGAAACGCGCAGGAAAGCGCTTGCGCAACTGAATCAGATCACGCTTAGTACTTTATAAGCTTTAAGTGTTATCGACGAGTCGGAATTGAATAAGTTTGTTAGGAAAATCAATGTTTACGTTCTTGAAATTGAATAACTAAGTTTGTTAAGAAAATTCATTATTAACGTTCTGTTCTGAAGAGTGGAATAGACATGTTTCCGGAATTCTGTTTCCATCTGAAAATCTCTTATATTTTTTGTATCTATCTATTTCTTCATACTAGTATTTTTCCCAGTTACATCCTTAGCTACGCATTAGAGCTAGGAGTCCGCTCTTATGACTATTTTTTTATGATTATTTTGACGATCCGCCAAGGCCCTGATAGATAACATTTTTTTCAGATTGGCCTGGGTCTTGGATATTTATCTGATTGAATCTATTATAAAATATATTATCATTACTTTAGTATCCTGCGCCACAAGTTCACAACTAATTGTGGGGCTAGCTTAATCTCTAACTTATCATTACCTTCCATCAGGCAAGGTTGGGTCAAATTCACTCAGTTGATTCTTTTCTTTCTTTTTAGTACGATAGAATTGGCATACAGATTACAAGAAGCTTGTAACTTCTAAAAATCTTACAAAAATATGTAGGTCACTGCAAAAAAATAATTGTATTGATTGTTTTGTATTTTTATCTCTACATCCATGAACTAAAATATTTTGACATTCAAATAATTACAGGTGGTATTGTTTTACATACAGACAGACTACAAGTTACTGTGAAATACAATACAAGCACCAATTACGGGATTAACAGCAAAATTTATACTTCCTGGCATTGTTCTTGTGGTCCGTTCACTTTTGAGACCTATTTTGTTTTGTTTAACCGATATTTATTGACCTGAGTTTAATTACTTTATTCCGTCTGTACAAAATTGAACTTAATTTGTTCGGAATTAAACGGAAGAATAGAATCTCTAAGGCCTAATTAAAATAAGTATCAACCTTC
The DNA here is from genome assembly GCA_963082605.1 of Rhodophaea formosa. Taxonomy (NCBI): domain Eukaryota; kingdom Metazoa; phylum Arthropoda; class Insecta; order Lepidoptera; family Pyralidae; genus Rhodophaea; species Rhodophaea formosa. Next base: position 6,785,022 of record OY720227.1, on the reverse strand, counting down.
AAATTTCTGTTTATTTTATTATTTACTAGCAACCTTTCCCGACTGCGCCTGGGCATGTATTATATATATAAACCTTCCTCTTGTATCACTCCATCTATTTAAAAAACCGTACACATACTTATGGACAGACAAACACCGGCAAGCGACTTTGTCTAATATCATGTAGTGATAGCGACTTGCTTTTTCCCTTCAACTTCATTTTCGTAAATTATAGCTTACGATACCCTCTGATAACATAGCTAACTATTGGTGATAGTTTTTTTTTTGATCGGACAAGAAGTATTTGGGTTTGTCCATTAAACCTAATATAACAATCAAATCTTTCCTCTTCACAAATTGGTCTATATAATAATAACATTAAACAGTTATTTTTTAGTGCCATCAAGCCAGCTGTATTGGCTGAAATAGTGGATCCCGAGCTCTGAAGCATTTCATATGAGGATTTAACCTCAAAGGATAACAGAGAGAGAGGGGGGGATAGGGGGAGAAAAAGAGAGCGCTTCCTATGTTGTCAAGATATGACTAAACGATACATGCACTTAAACCTTGGGATGTCAACAAGACTGCAAATAACATTGCTAAATATTTTGGCACATTTAGCGTGTTGGTTGGGCATAATATATAATTGGAAATCTAAATAGTGATGGGTTGCTAGCTGCATCGCCTACGGCCATAATTTTTTAGACTTTCGACCATTCCCTCGACCGGTTTCTACAGTTTGCGCGATAAAAGAAGCAGCTGGTTTTCTTTTCTCCCAGACCAGCGTGGAAGGGCTTTAAATTACTTAATATTCTGCCGGTAAAACGCTTAGCTGTAAGAAAAATATGAATCCAACATTTAAATTACTCTAAAGTTGTTACTAATTGTGTGATCGAGACAGTAATGAGTCACGAGGCCTGGAGTCGGAACTAGAGGTTTTAAAGGCAAGGTCGTATCGTGATAGAAAGTTGTGTGAAAAAAATATTCTTGGGAATTTATGACGGAGATTCCAGTATGACATGATGTCAATCTTGAGTTAAAGCTAAGATTGATCCATCCATCCATCCATGAGGTCTTTTTTAGTCTCCACTGCAGGAGCACGACCCTCTCTGTATTACCACAGCAATATATTAGCCAGAGTAGTCAGTAGTAAGATTGATAATTTAAGATATTTTTAACAAAAAACAAAAACCGACTTCAACCCTATCTTCTTCGTCTTCACCTTTTCCCACTTTATGTGGGGTCGGCACAACATGTCAGTTTCTTCCACTTCACCCTATCGCTGATCATACTCTCTGTTACACACTTCTTTCTATCAATTTATTTAAATAAGCGTAAGAATAAAATTTAAAAAAGTGTAAACCGAACGGCATACTTGTAAAAAATTTTTTGGTTTTTATGTATTTTTTCAAAAAGCGCTCGTCATATTTCGGTAACAATTTAATGGGACCATCTGTAAAGTATTACCTATCGAACAAAAAAAGAATTTCTTAAATCGGTCGAGGCGTCTTCGAGAAATCAGGGAACATACATAAAAAAAGATTATGACGAATTGAGAACCTCCTCCTTTTTTTGAAGTCCCTTTTTTTGAAGTTGGTTAAAAAGAGGTATGGAAGAAAACGCACACATATTTTGAATTACTTTTGGTAGAAATAATTAGACCGTCATACCAACGCGATTTTCTGATGTATAAGATAGTGTTTAAAGACTTTGATAGTGTATCATCGACATGGATGGGCACTTCATTAGGGAACAAAAATGCCCAATTTTTTTACATCCAAATTTTTTAAATACATTAACTTCTATATGCTTCCTATATAGAAGTTAATGTATTTTAAAAATGGGTCCCTCAAAATGTTTGAAAAAAATTGTGTATTCTTTATAAGCGCGACTGGAGTAGGTACCTAGTTTGGACTAATTTTTGTGTAATTTTTAAAATGATGTACTTGGCCTTTCAGCCACGGATGCTCCTTGGCTGGCTGCCACATATAAAACTTCACATATTCTGAAAGCTTCGTAAAAATTGGTAAGGGAAGGTTTTAATGAATGTATGACATGTATCCGAAATCCTGAATGAAGACTCGTCACTCTATCGTGTAACTCTAACAAATGGGGCACTATTTCGCATTAATAATATCACGTGTGCAACGGCATTTCGAACAAATAATGTGCTAGTGTAATTCCTTAATTACCATATCTCCATCAAAATCTAAAATCATTCATCATTCGTCAAAATTAGCCTGCAAATTAGCAATTACGCTTTCTTCGTTCTTTTTTATGCCTCTGAGGTACTTTCATACAATGTTACCGTGATGACGCAAGCGGCCCAGTCGACCGGTGATAAAGCTACGGATACACATGCTAGTTTTAAGCATTTTTAAAATATGCCTCGATCCCGCATACGATCTGCTCACTTACTTTCTTCCTTACTGTCCTAGCTCAGTGACCCAAAGTGAGTCTTAGCCTCTAGCACAATAGTACTGTATTTGGTCCTGCGCTAACTCTCGCCAGTTGTCGCCAACTTCCAGCTAGCGCAACTCCACTACGTCAATACGGACAACCCACCGGCTTGCAACCTATTAGTTGACCCTGGCATGCTCTTTTCACCCCCCAATCCTCCTCCATTCTATTAACGTGACACCGAACAGAGAACAGCGTTCAATTCAATCTAATAATTATCTTCGCGAGTGTATAACGTATGACAGGCAATGGTAGGCGTGGCTGGCACGTGTGTTGCATACTGTAAGTATTTTCAGTTAAAATATAATTAGACGTTTATGTCAAAATAAGTTATCTAAAAGAATAAAATGATATGACCACATAGGGACAAACCACACCCCAGAGTCGTGGGGAACTAGCCCAACGATAATATATTTTATGCTATATATATTCAATGATATAAACACCCGCGTCAATCTGATATTCGACAATCGAGACCAAGGACCTTATATATTACGAGAAGGACTGCGTAACTTTTGGATTTATAGAAAGAGATGGAAATACATAATACTACAGGTTAGTGCCCCGCTGGCATATATGCAATTTTATAAAAACTATAGTTATAGTCACGAGTATACGATATACAATTGCATCTGTACGAGCGAGACATCAATCTGTAGTATTCCCGTCTCATGGTCAACCATAAATATTAGCACAGAATTATACTCTCTATGATAAAAACGATAAGGGTAAATAACGTATATCTAAAAATGAAAATATGTATCATGGAACTGAGAAGAAGACCTTTACGATATAGCTGATCGAGACACACAGAATTAGCAGAATTCATAGTTATAGTCCAGGTGGCCGGATGACCTGATAAAGGTCGCAGGAAGGCGCTGGATGCAGGCCGCTTCCAACCGGTCGAATTGGAAATCTTTGGGGGAGGCCTATGTCCAACAGCTGCGGACTGCACAGCTGTTGGACTCAGATTTGCGTCTGAAATGATGAGAGTAATGATAGTTATTTCAAGCTATTGTCTCATGTACATTTTATCAATGAATCAAACTTATCGAAGAACGACGGGGCATGAGCATGTGTTTCTCCACTCTCCACACATACTTACATGTGTAACTATAATATGTATGTATAACTGGATCAGTCGAGCGAGGCCGTACGCATGCGTTACTAAACGACAAAGGTGCTGCCACCTACTTCCGGTCGGGAAGGAATGCGGCTAGACAGTTATTATTTTGTCGCTATTAAATTGTTTCAATGTTTGTTAGTAATTAGTGACTTGTTTATGTTTTACTTTGATTAGTTTTTGCATAATTTTCCTGTAATTTCAAAGCACGCTTGTAGTTCTAATGACAAATTATGGAGTTCCGTTGCCGAACGGCAAAAAGCAGAATCCTTATGAATTCGTCTGTCCGTTTGTCTTAGCACTTTATTCTGAAACTATTAGTACTACACGTTAGAAGTGTTAAAACTTGGTAGGTAGATGTATTCTGTGGTCCACTTATGATTTTTATACAAAATAAAAAATAAAAGAATAAGTGAGCTTTGGAGCTAGTGACGATGTCAACACCCTGATTATATTTAAATTGGGTTTGTTTATATTCAGCTATGTCATGCTTTCTCGGTTGCATTTTCACATGTCCACTATCAACAAAATCCAAGTCCAATGAGAACATATTTGACCATCAGCTATGTGATTCCCGGCAGAGTAGAATAGGACACTCCAAGTCATCTCAATGGATGTCATAGAAATTACTTAGGAAGCACAGCTAAACAAAGCTATAAACATCAAAGAAACCTTTCTATCCCGTCTAGCCAGCGTGGAGAGTGTAAGCCAAATCCTCTGGATTGCTCTGACTAATTATATTCTGTGGAAGTACAGAGAGGGTCGTGCTCCTGCAGTGGAGAATAAGGAAGACCTGTTGATGATGATATCGGACTAATTAGTATTCGAGAAACGTTCGATGCAAATATTCCGTACAAAAACCCATAGACGAGATGCAAAGTCCAATTTTTTTATAATTCAAAGTAAAAATAAGCAAAAGGTTACATTGAAGATCAAAATCAATAAGATGGCATCGAAAGAACATAAGCAAGATTTGATGCCCAATTTTGAGATGGCACAAAAGATATTCAGACATTTTTAAACGATTTACGACGCGCATTGAACCAATTTACATTCTAAATATTTACCTAAACGTGGTAATCCAAAGATATAGACCATTATCAAGGTTTTGACATTCCTACCACACACTTGGTGGTTTTGAATGAGACTCTGATATGAATCTGAAAATTATTGGATCAAATTAAGTATTTACGTTTGCCCTTTGCAGACTTAGTATTATAAAACCGTTTTATCGTATTTAAAAAAGAAAAACAGATTGAGTAAAGTAAGTATAACTAATCCAAAGTAAAAGATTTCCATTTAAAATTGGATATATCACTTATATGTATCATTATTTAAACATCATGTTTTGCTTTATCTTTGTTTCTATCAAATGTAAAATCAAGAACTATACGTATTACCGACGTATAATAATTACGTATTATTTCGACGCTCCGTTGCGCAGCGGTCAACACGCCTGCCTGCGACACGGAAGGTCCCGGGTTCTATCCCCGGTCAGGTTAAGATGGAAAATGATCTTTTTCAGATTGACCTGGGTCTTGGATGTTTATCTATATAAGTATCTATTATAAAATATAGTATCGTTGAGTTAGTATCCCATAACACAAGTCTCGAACTTACTTTGGGGCTAGCTCAATCTGTGTGATTAGACCATATATATTTATTTATTTATTAGCGTTTCGGAACGACCACAATACAAATTAATGCCTGTTTTTTTTCTTTTGACCTTCTGACCTCCCGATTGCATCCTTAGCCGCAATACTTAGGGAGTCCGGGGACCACTTTCTGAAAAGACAGAGTACTCTTATTAAAATAAAGAAATAACATATGGGGAAAATGTCCACCCGGGCAGGATTTGAATGAGAGTATTTAGACTTTGTACGTGTAATTGGTAAGGCGTCAGACGTACAGTATCTCAAGACTCTGGTTCAAATCTAGCCCACTTGGAATTTTTTCCCATATTAAATTTATATCATTGAAACTAACGTGAGATAAATACATTATATTTAAAAACGGGCCAAAAAAAAAAAAAAAAGAAAAAAAAAACGCATTAAGGGCCCGGGATACTACCGCGCATCCCGAACTCGCCTTGGAAATGGACTCCTGATGAGTCCGAAACTATAGTCGGCAATCCCGACAAAGTAGCACGTGAGTGACCCGTTTTTAAATATAACATATTAAATTTCTTTATTTTAATAAGAGTATAGCCAGAGCAGCATTATAAATGTATAAAAACATCTATAAAGTAAGACAGAGTAGACTTTTTTTCCTTTTAAACCAGATTGAATCTCTGAAATCGACAGATCTTTGTTTATATTTTTTGCCGTGGTTTTTGCTTGATACCCATAACTGTATTCGCACGAATCCACATCCGTATTCTGAATGCCAGTGGCCAGATCTCGAAAACCTTGGCGGAGGTCAGCGTGCGGTGTCTCGCGCCTTTCTCGATATATTTCAATTTTTGTGCTAGCAAAGGCTTTTTAGAGTTATAATTTTCTTTGTCTTAGTGTCTGGGACATATTATATTTGAGTATATTTGTGGTATTGTATTTATCAATAAGTAAAATTTATTTTAAACTAAATTCCTTATTTAAATATAATCAAAAAGCAAATTTCATAGACGCGCAATCATATTCATAGACAACTTAATAGTTATCGCTCGCGGCTCCGCTCGCGTTAGTGTCGATCCCTCTGGAACAATACTTGTCTCCGTGATGGAAGGGTGGAAAGCCTATGTCCTTCTCCGTACTCCAAACAACGTATATGCAAAATTTCATCATGATCGGTTCGCATTTATAATATTAGTTGGGATAGATATTATTTTTACGCCTATTAGATGCAATTATCTCTGAAAGTGTTTTAATTATTTTGGATCCGAATTGGATGAATTTTATCATTCTTGATAAAATGTTTCATAACGATGTCTTTGCCTGCCATAAAGAAATTTAACACTGTCATAATTTCTATTGACCTTGTCATAACGTAAAAATCAAAAGTTAATAGACATTATGATAGTGTTAAATTTCTTAATGCCAGTCAAACCATATTAAAATAAGTAAAAAAATAATTAACGTATTTTCTTTTTTTCCAGATCCACGAGCACATGTCCCCTGACGAGCTCCGGAACGTCTTCCACATCGAGCACCACAGCCTAGTACCAGAATACCACCTAGTGCATCTCACCCACCACCTGTCCCGGCGGAACATCGCCACCTCCCACCCCGCCAATACTCACTCCCAAAACCCCTCAAAAATCCCTCACGAAAAAACACAAAAGGAAAAAACGAAATGGAAAACAGAAACCAGTCCACCGTCTTTACTAAACGACGAGATGTTCGTCAAAGCTAAAGAGTTCATCAAAGATGTCGATATAATAGGTGATCTAAATAATACAGTGAGCGTAGATTTTGGTGTTTCGAATAGTAGTGAAGCTAGTGATAGTGAGTTAAGTGCCAGTGATGAAGAGCGTGTGGTAGACGATCAAGAGTCAGATGTGCATAGGATAGACTTGGAGGCGTTTGGGAGACAGCTGAATTTGGTGCTGAAGAGACAGGAAGGGCTGGTGAAGAAGGATGGAGTGAAGATGTGGAGGGCGTTGAATAATGTCACGCAGCCGCATGGAGTGGATTACGAGGAGTTGACTCCGGTAAGACCGTTTTTATTTTTTATTTATGCAGGCAGTAGTAATTAATTTAGATATCAGTAACATGCTATCAAAATTGCGGACAATAGCCTGCACTGAACCATAGCTGAGGACAAAAGCAATAATACCCTCAGATGAGTAGAAAGTAATCCTATTTGGGACTCTTCAGGTAAAACCACAGCAGTTAATGCAGCTTTAGCTTCTATTGCGAAGAGATTAATTAGCTTCTATTGCGAAGAGATTAATTGAGGTTTTACTCTTTAAGTATATACTCGTAAATACACAACCGTTGTACACAACGGTGACAGCTTTGACGCTTTACTGGAATAGATATATTCACTAGATACATATCGTTTTTATTTAAACTATTAGGTAAGTATTTTATGTTTGAATTAGCCAGATATTATTACGAGTACAGCGTGTAGTAGTGCACTTACGCATTTATCTTTACCATCATATATAACAACTTCTTATAACTTGCGCGATAATGTTAAAGCTCATTTTCACCAACTATAGCTAAGTAAGACCGATATCAGTGTCTTAAGAGTCTAACAATACCTATACAAAATTACAGCGAGTAGAAGTTTCGTATCGAAAACTTCTTCTCGCTGTAATTTTGTATAGGTATTGTTTTTAAAATTGAAATCTGATTATAAACATCAATATGCCTTATCCAGTCGTATGTACGACGACGAATTTGGTTGAGATTGGCTTAACTGTTGTAAAACTAAAACCAAACTACGTTTGTATGGGATTTCGGCTTTACGTGGGACTCTTAACTTAGAAAAGTATTAGTCAAAAAGCTGATAATTTTACAAGTAGGTCAAGATTTTAAATCTGGCTGAGAAGTCATGATTATTTACAAGAATAATAGCAACCAAATTTTGTTTCAGCTCTCCAGCAGAGCTATACATATATACGTACTCTGATTCATGTTAAGCTACGTTTAACGAGCAAGACATGCTCTACATTCGTCTTTTTGTTTGGGGTCGACGCGTGGCCTTGACCTACTAAACTGACACAATTAATAGACGTACATAAATCACTATGACTGTACATATCTTATGGCATCGTCTCTTTTTCTAGAAACTTTATACCTATAATAACTTTTGGCATAAAGAGACGAAAATACTACAGGTTAGTGACCAATGTTATTTAATAACTTATTATTTTTCTTGTCTTCTTATTATTATTCTTTTTGCTGACATCCGTGGCGCAGCGGTTAATACGCCAGCCTTCGACACAAGCGGTCCCGGGTTCGATTCCCGGTCAGGTCATGATGGAAAACGATATTTTTCAGATTGTCCTGTGTCTTGGATGTTTATCTATTTATGTTTCTATTATCAGTATATATTCTAAAACAAAGTCCTCCGCTGCGTTTGTCTGTCTGTTCGCGATGAACTCATAAACTACTGCGGGTATTTCCATGCAGTTTTCACCAATAGATAGAGTGATTTATGAGGAAGGTTTATACAAACCAATACAAAAATTCTTTATTGCACCATTTATGAGACACAGTGGGTGATTATGCTAAAGTTATGTTAGTACAATTAGACGGCCTTATCACTGTAAGCAATCTCTTCCAGGCGACCTATCAAATAAGAGAAAATATAAAAATAGATTGACAGGTGGCGCAGATATTATAACATATATATATTATAGGTATAATTCATGCCCGGGCGCAGCAGGGGAGGGCTGCTAGTGCAATATATTATCGTTCAGTTAGTATCCTACGACACGAGTTCACAACTTACTGTGGGGCTAGCTCAATTAGTGTGATTGGTCCTTATGTATTTATTAGTAAAACATTATATATCATGTACTAATGCAGATGTTGTTACTCGTCTTCGCGCACCTGCCATCACCAGTTAGATAACGTCGTGAGAACACTTTCACTGGCTTTTTGCTGGGCTCGCTCACAATGACTATCTCAGTTGGAAGACGATCGATCTTCTATTGTCTGCTCCTTTCGACGAATGGGGTTTGAATACCTTATCGTATGTAGTAGGAAAAGACGAAAACCTATTATGAAACCTTTACGACTTCCATGGTCGTGTGCCATCCTCTTTTCCTTCTAAGATCATAAAAATCTATCAGAGGAACTTTTGGTCTATAAAAAAGAAATATTTATTTTAACTTAAAGTTTTGCGCATATACATTATGCGTAAAATCTTGCGTAACTTTGCGATGTTAGGCTTTGAATATCCGTAAAAGAAAATGTCTTCCACAAATAAATATTGTCAATTTATCACGCATATTTATTATACTAGCAGCCCTCCCCGGGTGCGCCCGGGCATGAATTATACCTACAAACTTTCCTCTTAAACGTAGTGGTGAAAACCACATGCAAATCCGTGCAGTGGTTTTTGGGCAGATCGCGAACAAACAGACAGACGCGGTGTAGGACTTTGTTTTATAATATTTAGTGATAGTGATACGTACCTACCATGATTTTCCCGCGATAAAGAAAAAAATGGAAAATACAAAATTTATATATAGGTATATATGTAGTCGTTGAAAAATTTAAAAAACAGTCCAGCGCAAATCTATCCAAATTGGATTAGAATTTTATAGTGTCGTTGCAACGTCTAGTTTTATTTTTGCTGTGTATACATTGAAACTAGCTAGAAAATATATCAATTACATTAATCGAGTAAGCTTTTCTCACAAACAATCGTTTAATAATTTAAAGTCTCGCTGCAAATTGTACGATTATTTAAGTTACGACTTAAACGTCCTTAATTACATGTAAATCGTTTAATCCATCAATATTAACAGTATTGACAGTAGCAGTTCAGCAAACGCGAGGGCCTTGGGAACTAAGGTCTGACCATGTTCAAGCCCTAAATTCTTCTACTAACGTAAAATATTTAAGATGCAGAGATAAATCTTTGTTTACCTAATTTATTTCACGTAGAGAATAGCTTGCCTTGATGGCGGGCGGGCGCAGTCTTAAAATAAATTCCTGTTTATGAAAAGGCTTAAAATTTTGTATAAATGATGATTTCAGAAAGATTTTCCGTCATCCGACCGTTTCAGAATTGGTAAATCAAGTACTTGTTGATTTATAATTTCTGTTGCTTTTTAGCGCTGTGTGCATGGATCTAAAAATAATCAGGATAGGCCCCTAAGAAACGTAACAATGACGCAAATAGCAATTCACGCAAAAGTGTTACGACACAAGCTTACCCACATATCAACACTGATTATGTATTTCAAACAGAGGAAAATGTAGAAAAAAATCCTACTATTTCCTTTGTTCGAAATTAAAACTCTTTCAAATATTAAACATACCTACATACATAGATACATACATACTATCACACAGAGCCCAGGTCTTTAAAACCTAAATGCCACGTTTAGCATGTTGGCAGACTAGTAGGTGGCGGACGGAATCAAAATATTGATGGGTTGCTAGTTATATCACCTATTGACATGATTTCTCATGCCCAAATGTTAAACATAACGTAAAACGTTGGTATTACATGGGCCCGGACTTCTTCCCGGATTCCTAGGTCCATTGCGGGTCGAGCTTGTTTTTCATACGCTTTGTATTTCGAGCCGAAATTCTTACACCAACATTAGCCTCCGCGATCGGAATGCCATTTAGTAGGAAACTAATACATTTATAATGTTCCTGACATAATACGGTCGACGAGTTGACTGTTTGTTGGTTTATTATTAAGTATGATAACTGGTAGCTGGGATAAAGGCATTGCCTGACAGAAATATTAATATGAATTAAAATTTTGTGCAGATGAGAAAAACATTTCAATAAGTTTCTTTTAAAATACATTTTTGTGACAAGGTTTCATTATATAGGTTATTCTGAATAACCTGGCAATATTTTAATGGTGGAATCAGAACCCTTAATAGCAAAATCGATAGTTTTTTTAGGGTTCCGTAGTAAACTAGGAACCCTTAGTTTCGCCATGTCTGTCTGTCTGTCTGTCTGTCTGTCCGTCCGCGGTTTTACTCAGAGACTATAAGTACTAGAAAGCTGTAATTTTGTATGAGTATGTATATTAAACATGGCAAAAAAGTCGTAGAAAAAAATCTCGAAAAAAAATTTTTTTTTGGGTAGCTCCCATACAAGTAAAGTGGGGAAGTAATTTTTTTTTCTCTACTTACCCATCGTGTGGGGTATCGTTAAAAAGGTTTTTGAAAAATATTGTAAGGTTGAGAACACCATTTTTCGATTTAGGGATCCGTTTCCGAAATATTTGGTTTTAAAGTGAAAATTTTTGTTAGAGGTACGTGTCCCCCCCCTCTATCTGCTAAACGGTATATATGGATACGTGAAAAAAATTACAGCAGTAGTATATATACTGAAGTTGAAAGGAAAACTATCAGAGCTGGGTACTAAGTGCAAACTAAAAAGTTATAGGCAACCAACTTATAAAATGTACTGGAAAATGTAAAATTTTATTCAATCTTTATTGTTAGATGTTTTTGGTCGTTAAACTGTGAGGTGCGAGTGTAAACAGTGTGAACTCAAAGTTGTCATTCGCAACTACGGAACCCTATACTGCGCGTGGCCCGACACGCACTTGGCCGGTTTTTTTTAAACTGGTTTTTCCATAAACGACATAATAGCGAACTTTTATGGGAGGTCCTTTTGTAATTTTTCACCGTTGTTTCTTGCGAGTTTATATTGTATTGGGAATTTTGATTCCGACATTAAAATAATATCAGGTTGTTCAAAATTACCCTGTAAGTGAATTAGTATTGTACTATAAAATCTTGTCATGAGCTGGTCCTTCCTCACTTAATAACATTTCTTCGGTTGTCTATTCAACTGTGATGCGTCAGAGCCTAGAGTCAGTGCCGGCAATTCAACCCAGAGCCCCTCGTTTAACCCTTTCGGTACATTAGGTATAAAATAAATAAATAAATATATACGGACAAATCACACAGATTGAGCTAGCCCCATAGTAAGTTCTTACGTAAGACTTGTGTTATGGGATACTAACTCAACGAAACTATATTTTATAACAAATACATACATAGATAAACATCCAAGACCAATTACTCTTTCCTTCTAAACATTTATAGAATAACTACTTACAATCCGTATTAGTGAAGTTTGTCTGCACATAAATGCATATTTAAATATTACTTTAATACTAACCTCAATAATATTCGTAGCGAGTTTAATTCAGATCTTATGGGCTAGGGCCCAGCCTAAGGGGACGGGACTTTACGGGCCTAGCCCCCCTATTTACTAACTCGGATGACAGGTGTCGATGCCTATCAATCTAGAATTTACTGTTACAACGCGGGTTTTGCTTGCTCGAACTTTTTATTTGAAATACAAAAACCGCACCGAAAACCGAAATACTGTAACAGTAAATTCTTGATTGATAGGCATCGACACCTGTCATCCGAGTTAGTAAATAGGGGGGGCTGAGCATGGCCAACCCTACCCCGCAAGGGTAAATTTTTTAAAGTGGTTTGTACGTAGGTACTTTATGTTCATAAATCCTTCTATCAGTTTTGATGACACAAGGTAAAACAGATACAGTAGCTGAAGAAATAGCAACCGCAGATGCAGATTAAGGAAAATTTATTATATAGGTACTTACTACTTGTATATAACTTATATGCGCCTAACTACTGCATCTAAATGTTTGTATAACCATAAATATAAAGTTATAATCATAAACAACAATTAATTATATACAGATGTCAATTAATTATGAAAATGAGGTACTTACGAGAAGATTCTCAATCTTTGTTTGTTAACATCTGGATTGCATCTGGACAATTTTCTTGTTCATCGATATGCAAGAAATTGAATAATCCCAACTATTATTATAAATGCGAAAGTGAGTTTGTTTGTTTGTTTGTTACGCTTTCACGCCGTATCTACTGAATCGATCATCATGAAATTTTACATACACATAGGTTAGGGTACCGAGAAGGACATAGGCTATATATTACACGGGCGAAGCCGCGAGTAACATCTAGTTTTAAATAATTGAGATATTATACAATATGTGAATAAAAACCTTTTAGGTCCTTAAAAGAGGTGACTAAGCCCGCCAATATGTACAACTTTTCCTACGGGATTTCTGCTGGAAAAATTGGATTATTTGTATCTACCTACAGACATTTGTAGTAAACTAGTTAGTTAGATATTATTTTTTGAAGCACGGAAGACAAGTAGGTATTTGGTTGGATTCCGAATCTAAAAAAATGTTGTAGACCTAGTAGGTATAAAATCTTAAATATACTTATAAGTTTATTTACAATCGTTTCAATGACTTTTTCAACGGCAGTAACAACAGATAACCTACCTCGTATGGTTTTAATATTGCCTATTCGGCGAGCTATTGCGATGTCCGACGCATAGTGATTTGTAATTCAAATTGCCTTGTATAATTTTATAGTATTAAGGGTATGATTAAACTGACGGTGTAGCGATGTGGCTCGTGCTATAGATTTCCAATCGAGAATTAAAAAGTCATGCTGACAATCAGATGACCAGTCCCTAAAATGCAATTGCTGGAACTCAAAAAAATTTCAACATTTTTCATCCATTTTGGCGGGCCAGCCAAACACTTTTGTATGAATGTATCCTTCTTTCTATGTGGATTATTTATGTTTCTAAATGAATAATAATAATTAAAACTACTTAAAATCAATTAAAATATTTACAAATTATATAGTCCCTGCAAACCATCACCTCGCGGTAACGTGCCCAAAAGGCTGGCAGCATTGCCACGTTGGATGGCAATGCTTATCCTTTGTGCCAAGTAATTGCCAGCCCTTTGGTCACGTGATACCTCGATAAGCCTCTTTGACAAAAAGTCAAAGAGACGATGGGCTGATGGACCCCACGGACCCATGGTTTCAACCCCAAAAGGCTCAAATATGTAGCTATTCCCAATACTAACATATTTGCGCCTCTTGAGGCTTTCTGCCGCAGCTGCTGCTGTACCGGCCTTTGACTGGGTGACCTGAAGATGGGACGACGCTAGGGTATCGACGCATGCAGCATCCCATACCAAAGGCCGGCCCAATCGCCAGGGCACCAGAGTCATTCCATCCGATCTCTTGCCATCATCACGAACCAGACCACTGGGTTCTAAAGCGGCCGGCATGTTAATGGTGGCAAGAGAGCGGTGGATAATATTGTTTAGGGCGGCATGACGCCCCAAACGGCCGGCACTCCTGGGGCATGATAGGCCGTGGTGTCCAAAGCTATCGACGGTATCGACAGGGGCAACGATGAGGGACCATACACGTTGCACCTAGACGTAGTGCTGTTGCCAAACGGAAGGCGTCACTATGCAGCAGTGTGCCTAGGTTGGCCGATGGTAGGGCTTGCAACCAAACCCCGGACTCCCACTCTGCGACAGCCAAAAGGCGGGCACGCTCTACAGAATTGCTAGACGTCTGGAGTAAATTATCTTGAGCAATTTTGCAAAGCGGCCCATCCCATTGTCTTTGCGAGGATGGATAATCGGGAAATTTGGAATTTGGAAGTACAGCTCGCCAGGCGTCTCTGGCCTCTGTTGCAAAGCTGACGCTAAGATTGCTGTTTCCAACCATTTTATTGAAAAGATTTTCAATACTATGCACAGAAGACAGAAACGCGGGGAGAGCTACACTAGAAATTTCTCTGATTCCCAAACCTCCGTACCTAATGGGTAATGAGGCTTGGTCCCAGATACGGTTGCTGAAATCAATATTTAATATCGACGAAAGGGAATTTTGAATAAATGCATCTAATTTGTAGAGTAGTTGCGGATGCTTCCATAAATGACTACAACGTAGGTTGTAGGTAAAATTTGGAACGAACAGACAGTGTCGGATGATAAAATAGGCAAAATGTGGTTGAATATCCAAAAGACGAAGAGATGCCTTTTGAAAATTTTGAATTTTAAGGTCAATAAAACTAGAAAATGATTCTTCAAATATGGGAGAGCCGAGAAGGTGGAGTGAACTTTTGTCTAAAATTTTGATACCTGGGCAAACTGTGTTGAAATTTTCCAATATCTTTTCTTTTTCATTACAGGAGGCTGAAATAAATAATTCACATTTACTGAAATTTAGATCAAGACCAATTTTATAAAAACTATCAGTGAGAAATCGAAAATCGTCTAAAACTGTTTGTGAATCCGAAACCAAACAGCCATCATCCAAATACCAAACATTAAATTTAGAATTTAGCTGCTGTATGATGGAATGAATAGCGAGGCTGAACACTGCCGGCCCGAGTGGGTCGCCTTGCTGACATCCAACACAAGAAAGTAAAAGATTGTCTTTATACATTAATTTAGAATTTTTACTGTAACATTGCCAAAGATATTTGTAAATAACAGGAACTTTATTTTTTACTTCTGTCAGCAAGGCGCCCCTGTCCACAGAGTTAAATGCATTAAGTCCTTCTTATTTCAAGTTCCCAGCATTGGTCCATTAAAGAGATAAAAAGAGAAATTTTCATACAAAAAGCGATAACGCTTCCCACGCCTTAAACATAGTCCAATATTTTTTTACACATTATTGATAAATTGGAGAAGTAGGATTGTACGTTTTGATATTTAAGATATATTGTAAGTAAGCAAGTAGGTAATTATCCATATTTTTTGCTTAAATAATACCCGGGGCATTTTAATTAACCTAAACCGAATTAATAAAAAAGAAAAACGGTTAGCCTAGGTTAAGCTATGCTAAGAAATCGAATGACACCAAAATTTCTTCAAATGGTTTAGGAGGGTGGAAGAGATCGCTTTTTGTTTGAAAATTTACAGGTAGTCGACCCTCTTAAGAAAGGTTGTTCATTTTGACGTGCTGATTTGTTGGTTTGAGGGACAACAGTGTTTACCCCATCTTGTTTTCGTCTCACAACCTAGTTATTTACTGCATTCGCTGCTACGAATACTGCTTCGGTCTGCGCTCACCTTAAGTTATTTGAGCACGTGGGTGTCTGTTGCTATTCTCATATGCTTGGGTAAGGTTACCAATAGGAATATACATGGCAAAATTCTGACCGTTTTGGAATCTTTAAGGGATGATTCAACACGTCGATATTTCCTATGGGACCAATGCTAAGAACTAAAAATAATAATAATGACAATTTCATACAAAATGACCGGCTGGCTGAAATTTTTGTATGGAAATGTCAATTCTTTTTTGAGTGTCCAGCATTGGTCCCAAAGGAAAAGTTGGTCATTAACAAAACATCAAGGAAAACATCGACGGGCTCAATCACGTCTATGAGGGTCCAAAACGATCAAGATTTCACCATGTATAAGGCAGCATTTTATCTATATTGCTCTCGTAATAAATGTTCCAACAGTATGTAGGATCAAGGAAAAAGGTAGCTTTGATTAAAAGTCTCGAATATCTATTATTTATTTTTATTTATTTGCTAGCCTGTTAAATCCCACTGCTGGGCAAAGGCCTCCCTCTCTGCTTTCCATTCTTCTCTGCTTTGGGCTTTGTTTGGCCAGTCTTTGGAGTACGCATCTAGGTCGTCGCGCCATCTCCTTCAAGGTCTTCCAGTATTTTAAAAATAACTAATATTTATAAATTATTTTTAAAATATACAGTCTCTGTACGAATCATTAGCTGACAAGGATTTGTTATAAAATCAAATACTCAGTAAAATTTATGTAAAATACAAATAAAAATAACATAAATATTCAGTAAAATATAATAAATATAAATATAATAATATATACGGACAAATCACACAGATTGAGCTAGCCCCAAAGTAAATTCTTAAGTAAGACTTGTTTTATGGGATACTAACTCAACGATACTATATTTTATAACAAATACATATATAGATGAATATCCAACACCCAGGTCAATCTGAAAAAGATCATTTTTCATATTGACCTGACCGGGGATGGAACCGTCGTATCGTATTGTACGCTGCGCCACGGAGCTCGTCAAATATAAATAATGATTTGACTACTGACATCCAGTGTACAACAGCCTAGCGAGACATAGTGTATAGATACACAGTGTAACATGACCCTCGACATACCCTCAGCCCATCAATATGAACAACTTTTGCTATGGGATCACTGCTAAGAACTCAAAAATTATTTCGTCATTTACATACAAAAATGATTTGCCACCAGGGCGAAATGTAAACAGTCAAAAATTTTTTTCGAGTTTCTAGCACTGACCCTATAGGAAAAGTTGTTCATATTGACGGTCAGAGTCACCCCTTTAAGGTTATGTCGAAGGTCATGTTACACTCTGTATAAGTGTAAGTGGTGTGTTTGCTTTATTTTTAGTCATTAGTCTTTTTAAGTCTCCACTGCAGGGGCACGACCCTCTCCGTACTTCCAGAGCCATATATTAGCCAGAGCAGTCAGAGGATTTGATCTACACTATCGACGCTGGCCAGACGGGTTGGAGAGGTCTCTATGATATTTATAAGCTTTGTTTAGCTTGTATTCCCTAAGTCGCCTTCTACGACTTCCACGGGAAGACTTGGAGTGGTCCTATTATATTCTGCCGGGAACCAACGACTATGTCTTTGACAAGTCCGTTTCTTTTTTTATTAAAGATAAAAATAATATCTTTGTTTATTATTTACGCATACTTGAGTACCGACTACTACAGTGCACTGACTTCCTTAAAGGCTTCGTGGGACGTCACTCACGTGCAACCACGAATGACGCGAGTTTCGCGACATTTAAAGCAATAAATGAGCGGTTTATGGCTCTCATCATCTCCATTTATACAGGGTTGTCTACTTTATAAGTTATAACAACATTGCTATACGTATATTTTTTTAGGAAAACAGGTAGAGATAGTCAAAAATTTATTAAGTGGACAGATTTAATTGCTGGTATTGAATAGGATGAAATTGCAGTTGTAAGTTATAATTTCTCTAGGAAAACATGTTGAGATTGTGAAAAATATACAACGCTTTATTTAATAATTTTGTTAGATTCTGAAGCATATTCTTTTACTGGTTGGCGTGAATAAGTGGTTTGGTTATCACTGGTTTCAATTATTTATTTCTCAAACTGCCTTAATTTTATCTGATATAGCTTTAACTGGTACCAACGGCTTAGCGTGCTTTCCGTCAATAATACTAAATATTGTGAATTACGAAATATTCAGATCAACAACAAAGAAAGAATTCGGGTTTACCGATTATCTGGCATTTTTTTCGAAAGGGACAAGCATATTTTATATTGTAAATTGTAAACTGTGTTCGTAATAGCGCCTTTGACATATCTTTTAAGAGTGATGTTTAACTAATGATGCACTCAACCACACATGCGTCAGTATCCTTTACAACGAGTTCTCGAGAAATAACATGTGGCAGTAAAATGATAACAAACAGGTAGTGACTGATTGGATGAATGTGTGATGGTTTGCGGAAAATCAACGTATTTCTGGAATATACATATTACTGTTCAAACTACGCACTTACCACTCATCTTTACTAGATTCGTAGCATATAAATAACATACTGAATATTATCAATTTTCGATAACATAATAAAGAACTTGCATGAAGAGTTTAGCACTACGGAACTGCCATATTGCCACTGCTTTTGCCATTTTTACACACTGACTGCAGTCTGTGAAAATGGCAGCTGCATTGTTGTCGAATTACCAGACGAAACTCAAAACTAATCGCGGTAAAACCCGTACTGAAAAAAGTAGTGATTGTGTAACGGCGATTTTTTTATTTATTTTGTAGACACTGCTAAGAATTGCCTACACCCAAGTAAAAAAAGTTGCAAACTTGGGTGTAGACTATTACATATATACAATATATAAAAAATCGCCAATGCATGCGCGTTTGCAATGTTTGGTGTCGGTCGATATTGACTGGCCTATGTTAAGGAAAAAAAAATATTGGATATCCATCGTTATATAAAATTGGTCCGTTTTAAAAGTAGCTATGACACTGTCTAAACATAATGTAGCCCTCAAAATTCAAAATAACTTTTGTAACTATTTCTTCATAAAGTTAAAGTGCTTAATATAATTTACCCGCCATTTTATTTGCGGTAGCATATCTAAAACCGCCAATGACTAATGAAGAAACAGTACGAACTGGGAAACGACACATTCACACGAGCAACCGCAGCCTGCAAGCGAAACCGCAGGGCTAACTTAGATCATTAAACCAAGGATTAAACCGCACTAATGAGGGCTGGTGATAATTTCCAAGTATTTATTACTAGCTTTCGTTATTTATTAAATAAAGAAAATAAGAAATGGTGAAAAAAGATCTCTACGATCTATGTGTTACCAATTAAGTACGCCACCGCGCTTCAAGCCCCGGCGCCGAATTTCTCCATCATATCCCATTCCTCTTACACGCATCAAGGCTTGCGTCACCCAACACAACTACCCCACTTTTACAAGTGCGGTATTTGATTTCAACTCATTTTGCAATGAATTTGAAAATTAATTAATGTGTAGGATGCAAAATAAATCCCATATAAACTATACCTTTTGTTTTTTTTATGTAAGGGCTATGTAGCTAAGTGAGCTTTTACTACTTCACCGGACTTTTGAGGTGAGAGCAAAGTGCCCTCAACCTGTAAGGCGAACCTCAGCTTTGGACGATGCCAGTGTGTGCAAGGCTTGGAGAGACAGCAAACTCTCATATGCCTGATGGGCCTCGATTTGCATGCGTAGCCTGAAGGGCCGAACTGAGAAAC
Organism: Rhodophaea formosa; assembly: GCA_963082605.1. Taxonomy (NCBI): domain Eukaryota; kingdom Metazoa; phylum Arthropoda; class Insecta; order Lepidoptera; family Pyralidae; genus Rhodophaea; species Rhodophaea formosa. The sequence continues at coordinate 6,765,159 of OY720227.1, read as the reverse complement.
AATGGCCTTTGGAGAGCAGCAACTCTCATGTTTCGCCGTATGGGCTGTAAGCTACGTAATCCGGGACCTAATGGTAATAATAGAAGCTAACCCTGTTTTTTATGCTATAAAACCACTCAAACACACCCAAGAACAAGGGAGAGGTGCGGGGACGCCCTATTGCGAGGGACGCTGTGAGTTTCCGGTTTGTTCGTTAGTCATTATGTTGAGCTGTAATTTAGGCTTTGTTTAATGCCTTTATCTAGCTAAATACACACGAAACGAATAAAATAACTTCAGTTTAGCAGATAATTAATTATGTACGTCCGTCTCTATCACTGTGGGACATTAAACAAACACTTTTGTAAACTGTTATCACAATGGACGGCTAAACGCGTTATCGTGAGAAGATCACGTCGTGAGTTGAATACACCCTATACGCGCAGTGCGTGACATAAGCTAAAATACGTGACACATGAAAAATATTATGAGGTGAGCATCGAAGGCAAATGTATCTGCAGATCTACAACATCATCCGAGCGTATTCCCGGTTGCATCCTTAGCGGTAACGCTACGCTACTACAAATCGCACAGATTTTAAACTTGCCCAACAGTAAGTTGTGAACTGTAGTAGCAGGATACTAACAATACTATATTTTATAATAGATATTTATATAGATAAACATCCAAGACGTTTTCCGTCATGACCTGGCCGGGGATCGAACCCGGTTCATGTCGTGTCGCAGGCTCGCGTGATAACCATTGCGCCACGGAGGCCGTCTAGTCTCGAAGTATTGGAGCACTCTCTGAAGACAGGTGGTCAGAAGGTCCAGAATCTTAATGACCAACTTTTCTCAATGTCTAGTTCGCTACCTCGATTTTATATATATCGCTATTATTAGGCTATTTTTAACCGACTTCAAAAAAGGAGGAGGTTTTCAATTCGTCTGTATGTTTTTTTTTGTATGTATGTTACGCGATTACTCAGCCAATTATGGGTCGATTTTAGTGATTTTTTTTTGTTCGATAGGTAATGCTCCAGAGGTGGTCCCATATAATTTTTGTCGCAATGTATCGAGCACTTTTTGAAAAAATAAACAATAACCCAAAAAAAATGTAGGAGTATACCGCTCGGTTTAAACTTGTTTGTATTTTATTCTTATGCGAATCAAGACGGTGATGCTGATGAGAACGTTACTCCTCTGTTTGACTGAACTTCAAAGGTGGTGCTATATAATATTTATAATATATAGCACCACCTTTGAATATAATATTTTTATCGAAATGTATCCATTGCTTTTAGAAAAAAATCAACAAAAACCAAAAAATTGTACAAGTATGCCGTTTGGTTTAATGTTATTTCTACTAGTATAAATTTAATAGATAACTATCCTCCTCGTCCATATGCATTCTCATCTCCACCATTCATTACATATTCTATGTGAATTACAGCCATTGCATTGCATACGCAAGCGCAACGCTTCCGCAGTCTTACATGACATGGCGATGCGTATCTCCTCACGAGACACGACCGCGATTAACCGATTGTTCCAACTTAACTGTGACTTCATGTCTTATCGAAATAATAGCAAAATGAAATCGGTGATATATGTTAGGAAATATAGCCTAATAACGATATAAACAATATCTAGGTAGCGCCCTAGATATTGAGAAAAGTTGGCAATTAAGATTCTGGAGCTTCGACCACCTTTTTTTACAAATCACACAGGTTGAGCTAGCCCTAAAATAAGTTAGAGACTTGTGTTGTGTGATACCAACTCAACGATACTATATTTTATTACTAATACATACATAGATAAACATCCAAAGCCCATGCCAATCAGAAAAAATATCGTTTTCCATTATGACCTGACCGGGGATCGAACCGGAACCATTCGTGTCGCAGGCTGACGTGTCGACCGCTGCAACACGAATGACACCACAGAGGTCATCACCTGTCTTAAGAGAATGCTCCAATACTTCAAGCACATTGCCAGAAAACCTTCCGACAACCTGGAAAAAGTAGTGGTCACCGGAAAGATCCGGCAACAGATCCGGTAAATACAAGTTTGGTACAAAAAAGTAAAATCGACTTCAACCCTATACGTAAATATAAAACTGAAACTTAAAATTAGAATTTAGTGGGTGTGGTAGTTCAATCAAAATAGAGGAACAACGTCGTCATCAACTTGTCTTGATTCGCGAAAGAATTAAACAGAAATAACATTAAAACAAACGGCATACTTGTACAATTTTTTGGTTTGGCAACGGATACATTTCGATAAAAATATTATATTCAAAGGTGGTGCTATATAATATTTATAATATATAGCATAACGATATTTTTTCTGATTGGCATGGGCCTTGGATGTTTATCTATGTATGTATATAGTAATAAAATATAATATCGTTGAGTTGGTATCCCATAACACAAGTCTCGAACTTATTTTGGGGCTAGCTCAACCAGTGTGATTTGTAAAAAACCGGCCAAGTGCGTGTCGGGCCACGCGCAGTATAGGGTTCCGTAGTTGCGAATGACAACTTTGAGTTCACACTGTTTACACTCGCACCTCACAGTTTAACGACCAAAAACATCTAACAATGAAGATTGTATGAAATTTTACATTTTCCATTACATTTTATAAGTTGGTTGCCTATAACTTTTTAGTTTGCACTTAGTACCCAGCTCTGATAGTTTTCCTTTCAACTTCAGTATATATACTACTGCTGTAATTTTTTTCAAGTATCCATATATAACCGTTTAGCAGATGGAGGGGGGGGACACGTACCTCTAACAAAAATTTGCACTTTAAAACCAAATATTTCGGAAACGGATCCCTAAATCGAAAAATGGTGTACTCAACCTCACAATATTTTTCAAAGACCTTTTTAACAATACCCCACACGATGGGTAAGTAGAGAAAAAAAAAATACTCCCCCACTTTACTTGTATGGGGGCTACCCAAAAAAAATTTTTTTTTCAAGATTTTTTTCTACGTCTTTTTTGCCATGATTAATATACATACTCATACCAAATTACAGCTTTCTAGTACTTATAGTCTCTGAGTAAAACCGCGGACGGACAGACAGACAGACATGGCGAAACTATAAGGGTTCCTAGTTTACTACGGAACCCTAAAAAAGGTGGTCGAAGCTCCAGAATCTTAATTGCCAACTTTTCTCAATATCTAGGGCGCTACCTAGATATTGATCGTTATTAGGCTATATTTCCTAACATATATCACCGATTTCATTTTGCTATTATTTCGATAAGACATGAAGTCACAGTTAAGTTGGAACAATCGGTTAATCGCGGTCGTGTCTCGTGAGGAGATACGCATCGCCATGTCATGTAAGACTGCGGAAGCGTTGCGCTTGCGTATGCAATGCAATGGCTGTAATTCACATAGAATATGTAATGAATGGTGGAGATGAGGATGCATATGGACGAGGAGGATAGTTATCTATTAAATTTATACTAGTAGGTCGTCGCGAACTTGAACCTCGCGAACATTTGTTTAAATATCTTAACTATGAACATATTTTAATACCCAATGAACTTAAAAATTGTACTAGTTGTACCTATGTACATAGTGTTTTCTTGTGTTTTCGCGATTGTTACACATTTAAATAAAATAATTTTAATACGGTTTTTATCGCGTTTATTACATTCGCTCGAAACGTTAGGTGTATAAATAATGTAATAAACGCGATAAAAACCGTATTAAAATAATTTTATTTCCTATGTACATAGGTCATAATTTCATCTTATTTGGCGCATCGGTTCGAATTTTATCGCGAAACAAATACATATTAGTGCCCATTTGGTGCGGACACAACGTATAGTGTAAAATAGTGTTCTTTGAAGCTCACTGCTGCAATAAATGTCATGTCACTTATCGTGATAAATTGCAATGACAGTAATAAAATCCATGACTATATGCTTATTCTATTCAAAATTATAGCGATTTTGACTTATTAATACGGAAACTAACTTTGAAGGTTGTCAAATCTATACGATTAGTTCCTATCTATCTATCCATTAAATAAATCTATCAACTTGACTGCAATCAACACATCGACTGACAAAATAAATTGGTTTTTGATAACTCTATCACAGTGTTGATTTAATTATATATTATTTATCTCAACAAATTAACTCTTTGGTTGGAACAACTCAATCCGGCCTTCACCAGTTCCTTCCGTCAATTGTGGGTACAGTCTCCGGAATGTAATCAATTTAGTCTCAATTAGGAGGCTCCGGATACGAATTATTTTTTTTAAATTAGGTAATCCTTCTAAAAGATATAAGTTTTAAAAATCACTGCTAGTATAGTAGTGCCGTGTGGTTCCCGGCTGAGTAGAATAGGACCTCTCCAAGTCTTCCTGTGGATGTCGTAGAAGGACTTGGGAAACACAAGCAAAATAAAGCTTATAAACATCTAAAATACCTTCAAACCCGCCTGGCCAGCGTGGAGAGGGTTGGCCAAATCCTCTGACTGCTCTTTTAGTACATAGAGGGTTGTGCTCCTGCAGAGGAGACTAAAAAAGACCTGATGATGATGATGACAGTAGTGATTTTTAAAAGTAAGAATCTACCTTATTGGCAAAAATCACAGACCCCGGGATCTCGACAAAACGAAGATCAAGATGACAAACAGAAATAAGAGATATCAAAAACTGATTACTAATGTTATAGATCTACGTCTAAAGCTCGAGTTTAAAAGAATTGCACAGGATTCCTGGAACGCCTGCGTTTAAACTATTTTAGGCGATTTCACTACACATAAACAATGTCATGCCTCTCTAACCAATCTGGCCAGCGTGGAGTATGTAAGCCAAATCCTCCGACTGCTCTGGCTACTATGTGGCTGTGGCAGTACAGAGAGGGTCGTGCTCCTGCAGTGGAGACTTAATAAGACCTGATGATGATGATAATGATGAAACAATTTCATGACTATTATAGTTCTGGCCGTATCATACACACTCTCTTAATGTATTCCCAGTATGTGATTGGTGCTTTGGATATATACCGACGTCCGGTTTAAGGGTACGCTAGTCAGGTGTTACGCCATACAAATTCTGTAGAGTGATGACTCCGTTGTTCGGTATCGTCTGTTTAAAGATTTTAATTCTATCGATTTGTCTTGTTGTTATCTATGCTTGTATGGAATCATAATTGTAAAATGATAAGTAAGTACTTTAAAAGTTATGAGGCTCAGAACATTCCGTTTCAACACGTAATTTTAACGCAACTTTGGGCACAATTAAATACCGGAAGGAGTATAAAATCTCTAAAACAAAATTCGTACAAGCATAGCTTGGTTATTAAAAAAATTAAATAACTTTAAGTACTTTTAAATAAAACATTCAGCTGTTTATCACAAGAACACTTCACCCAAACGCATACTCGTGAATGTTTTAGACGCCCACTTCAACAATATTTGTGTTTGCACACACTAGACTGTAGTTCCGATGTGCGTATAAATCGGTGTAAATAGTTCCGCACTGTTCATAATTGCGTCTATCCCTTTCTCAGCGAAATAGCACGCAAATTAGCCACGTGCGCCGACGAGTTCGAGTTCCGAACTGCGTTTTTAGCCAGTCTATATTGGTTCATACATACCTACATATTATCACGCCTCTCTCCCATAAGGGTAGGCAGAAACTATGGATCTCCACTTGCAACGATGCTTACAAACCTCTTTTACTTCATCCACATTCATTATTCATTGGTTCTACAATCTATTTACTTTTGCAGGAGGGCGAGGAAGATTTGGGGGAGCTGTACCAAGATGAGGAGAATGGTGCTGCGCTTCTAATCAGGAGGCATCCGAAACATGGAAAAATCGTTGTGGTATGTTGTTATACATTCATACAATCCTTACTAATATAACTCTGTCTATCTGTCTTTACGCCAAAACTAGTGAACTGAAATAAATGAAATTTGGTACGCAGATAGTCTAAAGTCTAAGAAAGGACAAAGGCTACTTTTGTCCAGGTGGGCGAAGTCGCGGGCACAGCTAGTTATGTTAATAAAACCTTGTCCAATAAGATACTTTTGAAGGGCTATTCAGCCCGTCAATATAAACAACTTTTCCCAAAGAACTAATGCTACTCGCTATGTATCGCTACTTCTCCGCCTTTTGAGGTCATCATAAAGAGGGACGGATCTCGGTTTTAGTTTCCTGTGTGCTCAGGGCTTGAGGAGACAGCAAACTCTCATATGACTGATGGGCCACGATTTGCATGCATAGCCTGAACGGCCGAATTGAGAAACAATGGACCTTTGGAGATCAGCAACTCTCATATTTCGCCAAAGCAGCTAACCTTGTTTTTCAAAACCATAAAAACTCCGGGGAACAGGGGAAAGGTGCGGGGACGCTATTTTGCGGGGGGCGGTGTGAGTTTCTGTTCTGTACGTTAGACTTTTATATTCTGTGCTACTGGGTCTTTTACAGCGGCGGGTGCCCCCTAACTCTTGCTGTGGCAGGTCGGAAGGGAAAGGGCGAATTTTTGCGGGTCCAATGTGTCAAAAAGTATCAAAAACGGCCATTTTTGGTTAAAACGCTAAGTACAGCTTTACGTTCACACTTTAAACTGTAAAAAGTATATTTATAAAATAGTTTGAAGGGTTATTTGTGGACTTGAAAAACAAAATTTTAAATGATGTTTCCGTCTCCGTCTAACATGCAATTCCTAGAGCTAGCCCAAGGATTGATAAGATGAGGAGCTGATATTGTGATAAACCCTAGATTTTTTACAAACATCGTAGATCTTTCCTTGTTGCCAGGCGTGGCCTAACCCATCTAGGTAAATAACGTCCTTAATTCATACTTCACTCAAATTGTGATATGGGATTGTCCCATAATAAGTACATCGGTTAGATGATGAGCTGAAAATTGTATTCTACAATCTTTTACAAAAATCGTAAATTCCTTCTTTGTTGCCAGGCAGCGTCCTATCTTATTCTAGGCAAATAACGTCCTAAATATCATACTTCGCTCAGATCGTGTCATGGGATTGTCCCATAATAAGTACATCGGTCACGTCTCAGGATTTACGAGACACCTGCCAACAATGTCGCCGGCCGTAATGGGACATCCTGTCGTGATGTTAAGCAGTTTTTTATTAATTACAATGACATGGTGTATGAGCAGACGTATTGAAATAAAAAAAGAAGTCTTATAAACCGTTTTTATTTCAATAAGTCTGCTTTTTAGACAATGGCTGGTACTCTTGGATACAGCGTAGGAACATAATTATGGCCGTAGTATACGTCAGTGCTATAAACTGATTATTGTTTGTATTGTACTTACCTACATCACTTACAGTGGCGTAACAATAGGGTGACAGGGCTGGCAAAATGCCACGGGCCCCCGTCCGGAAGAGGGCCCCAGCTCAAGGGGCCTCGAGATTTTTTTTTTACATTGTACCCGAGTATTTTATTTTATTTGATAAATATATTTTTATAAGTTCTGCTTACAATCTAAAGTGAGAACGCTGAAAATCGTTCTCGGAAGTTTATTAAAATTAAACTGAGTACAACGTGACGATTTTTACTGATAGGACCTTTGCCAGCGTGATAATAGGCTATGTTCTTCTTAGTACCATAACCTATGTGTATGCAAAATTTCATGATGATCGGTGCAGCGGATAGAGCGTGAAGGGTAACAAACAAACAAAAAAGTTAGGATTAGGATGAAGGACAAAAAAGTAAATTCTCATCCTTGGGCCATGTGTTGTTGCATCTAATAAGTATTGATGATTGATGTAAGATTATATCGTAGGTAACAAAGTTCCCATCTCTGAGTATTCTCTGTTTAAATCCTTATAAGTTGCACAACTTAGTCTTATTTTGGTCTGTGGCATTGTACTCGTGAAACGGGTGGACAGATTTAGATGCGGTTTACTTTATTTATAATTAGGTTTAGTGGGAGTTCTTAGCCATTGTAAGTGGAAGTTAGAAAAACCTCGGTGGCCAGTATCAAGGGCTTTTAAATGATGGTAAAAACGAAGAAATTACATTATTGTATAATCAGGTGTTAAGTTCGACATCAGGTCTGGTCAGGGTGGATTTTTTATTTATTATCTTTTTCTTAATCCTACGTTGCCTTACCTTATTATGTGCCTTGTTTACTGTATCAATCTCTTACAAGTATCAAGCGTTATCGTAACTCTTCATTAGGTAGGCCCCAATTAGCTCAGACCGGTGGTTACCCAACATGACATAACTGGGAGTTATGGATTACAGTTTTTGTCTTGATTGCTGTATGGCGACGGTTCATTACTTTATTGCGTCTTTTAGATCATACATTGTAACATATAAACTTAGTAGTTTATCTGTCACAGTATTATGTAAAACAATAATCGGTGCAATCTTGGGCTGTTAAGTTCATGCAAACAACTATTTAGATAAATTTGTTTGTTTGTTTTCGTTTGTGTAAGTGGCCAATACTGATGTTAGATTTTTCAAGCTGTCTACAGGCATAAAGCTTAACGGCTGGACAAACTGAACAGTCCATTGGAGTAGGTACACATTTTCCTTGGGTACAAATGGTCACCAAAATAATATTATTTTCTTTCTGTTTAAGCAGATTCCTGAATTTTTAGAAGTCCAGTGTTGTTTCCATTTGAAATATAAACTATGAAAGAATAACGGAGATGTCATAAAAAATTTAGTATTGTGAAGTCCTATCTAAATCATTAAATTACAGTATAAAACTAGCTGTTACCCGCGGCTTCGCCCGCGTAATATATAGCTTGTCCTTCTCAGTATCCTAACCTATGTGTATGCCAAATTTCATGATGATCGGTTCAGTAGATACGACGTGAAAGCGTAACAAACAAAAAAACAAATAAACAAACAAACTCACTTTCACATTTATAATATTAGTTAGGAAGTTAGAATTAGGATTTTGTTACGGGCAGCATCAAACTGTACGTTTTCGCCACAAATGCCAGTTTTTGGCAAAAACGCTAAGTAACTACAGCTTCACAAGGAAGTTCATTAACAGTTTCAAGGGTTGTCCGCTTTTCATCAATTTATTTCTAGCTAACAATGAGGTAGGTAATAGACTCATTTTCGTTGAGTAAAACTAAGGCTTTTCTTGATGAAATCCACACAAAACTTATTAGGGTAGGGAATAAACTAGATAAGATTTTTGATTGTTTGACTATAGATATAGTTTAGTAGGTACATTGCTAATTAATCTAAATATGGATGGATTTATTTCAAATTGATAAGTAAAAAAAAAACTATAAGTGTGGCTTCCCAAACTTTATCTCTGACATCTTTCGGTAAGGTCTAAATAGGTTGTATTTTCATACACCATAACCACAGACAATGGGTGGCATGTAGACTAAGGTCGGTTGCGCAACGGCTCCCAGACGACTATTGTATGCGGCTTAAAATTATGATAACTTAATGTGGGGCTAGTTATGTGAACTTAAGTAGGTACTTATTTGGGCGAAGAATTCATAGAAATGAAGGACTTATTCAAAACAGATCTTCATCACATCACCGATAGATACGAGTGCTCTCGCCAACAGGCTGTCGCGTGGTCTCCGCAGGTTCCCCTGAAATCCTATTGAATGAATTTTAAAAGTATCATTATTTATTTTATTTTTATGTCATAATATATGATTTAAACTAAGTATAACTAGCTTACAATTACAGTTTAGTTAAGTTCATGAGATACATCAGTATTTTTTTAAATCTTGTTTTTAGTTACAATAAAATCGCAACTTACCGAAACTACTAAATTACATAGGTTATAGTTTGTTGCTGCTTTTTTCAAAAAGTATAAAGCTACAATTTATTCGATTAACGCAGACTTAGCCTGATCCATCTTGTGCTGAAAACTTAATTATTACTCATGTAACGCATGATCAACCTTCTGATAATACGTGCAAATAGACTGCTTCTATTTATATATCAGCCATAGGGACATAGGCCTCCCTCATGGATCGCCACAAATTGCGGTCTTGTGCATGCTGAGTCCACCGTCTCCCGGCGACCTGCTGACTGCTTCCACTTTGTTAAAATAAAAAACAGAACATTTTTCTTTGCTAAGGAATTCACGCTTAAGGGCCAATGTCAAGTGGTTGTTTATAAAAAACTTTCAGCAAAGTTATATAGAGTCATTCCAGCTATCATCATCATCAGGTCTATATTAGTCTCCACTGCAGGAGCACGACCCTCTCTGTTCTGCCAGAGCAGTCAGAGGATTTGGCCTACACTCTCCACGCTGGCCAGACGGGTTGGAGAGATCTCTTTGATGTTTATATGCTTTGTTTAACTTGAGTTTCCTAAGTCGCCTTCAACGAAATCCACGGAAAGATTTGGAGTGGTCCTATTCTTCTCTGCCGAGAACCACACGGCATATAACCACATTCCAGCTAATGAGACATCTATTTTAAATAAGTAGTTTAATACAACATTGCCGTTGGTCATTTATCAATTTATCAGAGAATTTATATTATATACCTACTAATTATTTCGTCATTGATTTGTCAAATGCTCTACAGTTGCCTAGTCAGGCAATTAATTACAATTACAGCTTCAATGAAAGTAATTTATAAGTTATATTTTTGATCTGTTAATTACGCGATATGTGTTACATAATAGTTAGATATTAAAGTGATTTATTGATCTATTTTATACACTAACAGTTCTGTGTACTAACTTCTTGTGTAACTAGATATAAAATAAGTTCTTATTACATAACTGCCAGAAAAAGAGGTTTCTTGTTTTTAAAGTTAATGTTAGAAAAATACTAACCCCGTTATTATTTCTTTCGGTATAGACAGAGCCTAAGACTAGTACCTTATCATAGTGATGGGTTGCTAGCCGCATCGCCTATGCCATGATTCCCGAGATATTTGCCCATTTCGTCGATCTGTTCGGAAAGCGAAACAGTTTTAACTTTTATCTTATTTTTCATTTTCTTCAGTACTTCTTTACATAGAAAACAATTATAATTTTTATGTTTAAAAAATTTGAAAGAAATAAAAAAATAAACACAAGAATACCTAATACTTAACTAGAAAATATGAGCAAAATTATAAGATAATAAACTCTTATGATAATACCAAACAGGTCTCCGCTCAGCTTAATGTTGCGGTATGAACCACAACGCTGATCTTCCGCGGACGACAATTTAAAAGACAGACACCCATAATAACAATAGGTAGTTTAAAAAAGACAGTAAACATTCGTGCATCGTGACGTGCTTAGTTCCGTTCTATTTCTCGCGGTTCCTCCGTGAGGTAACAACGCCAATAATTACCTTTTCATATTCTGTTTCCCTCGATAATGGCTGCCAAACTAGTTTATTGTTATGAAACGCTTGCTTGGCTGTACACTTTGATTATAAGAATCGGTATTGTTGACATTATTTTGGGCTTATTTACCGACTCTAACGGGTACATAATGTTTTCTTATGTTTTCGCCATTGTTACACATTTAAATAAAATTATTTTAGTACGGTTTTTATCACGTTTATTACATTACTAGCTGTTACCCGCGGCTTCGCCCGCGTGATATGTAGCCTATGTCCTTCTCTGTACCCTAACCTATGGGTATACAAAATTTCACGATAATGGGTTCAGTAGATATGGCGTGAAAGCGTAACAAACAAACAAATAAACAAACAAACAAACTCACTTTCGCATTTATAATATTAGTTAGGATTAGGATTAGGAAGTTAGGATAGGATTTATACACCTAACGTTTCGAACACTTTTCAGTGTTCGTGATCGCAGGTAGACTTATTGACATTAGTCTAATATTTTATAAGAACTGCAAAATCTACCGCCTAAAATATGATAACGTTCCGGATGTAGGTACGCAGTATTGGCTCACGGTGTCTGAAGGTCTTGCAGTCTTGAGATTTGATTAAATTGATGACCGGATCCCAAGCTGGTGGTAACTACCAACCATCATCTCTATTGAAATTAGGATTTAAAAAAAAAAAACCAAATTATTAGTACCAGTCAGTTTCGATGAAAGTATAATTAATTATCCCTTATGGCTGGTTAGAAAATTCCGAAGAAAGATGTGTAATCATTATCATCTCAGCCTTAAAAAGTCCACTGCTGGAGCAAGGCCCAAAGACTTCCATCATCGGGGAGGTTATGCTATGCTGCAGATGCTACCTACTTGTCCGGATGGACTGGGGATGAGAAAGTAGCAGCTCGGGAGGCTGGGCGCGTGTACCCCATTCCATACCTGCAACCACCGATTAGGCAATTGAGCATGACACCCCTAACGAGAGATGAGTGATAAAATATACCAATTTTGAAGTAGGTTTTTAAACTGAGGCTCTACCACTCTATATCTCAATAGGTTTACTTACAACAATAGTCTACTCTTTGTTTAACTTTAATCAGCATTTTATTAGGTATAAGAGTTTCAGATGCAGGAATCGTTCGCGTTAATAAAATTTTAATGTCCTCAAATTACTATAATTCTAAAATAAGTCCAATGTCCGTAAGGTCTACAGTCTTTAAACATCTTACACATAATAATTATAAACCGTTCAGTAATCAATACCTATCTAAAATCTTGTTGAATCTTCTTCGTTTGTCGTATCTCAACATGTAATCTCGAAAGCTTCACTAAAGTTATTATGTAGTTCAACAAAAGAAAATATAATAGCAAAAGTTTAGATGAAAATCGTCTTGGTCAAATTAAAAATATATATATATATAATAAAAAAGTAAAATCTTATTGCGAATATTGTCCACAGGAAGGCTCGATTGGTCACGACCTGGTGATCCGCCCGATCCCGGACTCGATGACTGCGCCCGCGCAAGACGACGAGATGTTCATGGACCCCTCCAGTATGGCCGACATGGTCTCTATCGACACAGGGTTACCTTTAGGTAAGGCAATTTCATTCTTCTTCAGTTCTTTATGTATCGTCTTTATATTAGGCCCCTATTTCTAAAGGACTGCCCTTTGGTTAGTCTTCTTGTTTTATTTCTTATCTTCTATAAATCCGGGCCATTTCTTTTGTAGACCCTTTGACCATGGCCACAGAATACATAATAGTGCCATGGCTACTGTGTTCTATACTACGTTCCCATATCTTTACAAACGTTCATTTGTCTGTTTGTAAACCCTGGAGTAGAATAGATCCGTGGTAGGTATAGATAACTAAGGGAGAACTGAAGCAATTGTGACAGATTATTTCACCCCCAGTAGCTTCTTTTGTGAACTGTAAGATCTAGTAGAGTCTCCATCATACAAGTCCAGATTAAGTGAAGTCACACGATTTACAAATAGAATAGTAGTACTAGTTTTTCATTAGATTCAGATGCAACCTCTCAATTATTTTCAAATTTATTTGTTTCTTTCAGTGAAGAGAAAAAGTGAAGATCAAGACAGGCTGAGAACAGCGCTGAACGGCGCTCATCACGTCATCATCAAGCGGGATCCGGCTCAGGGGGACCATCTAGGTGATTATGGTGAGTATCTTAAAATGTTTTATCATTAGAAGTTTGTTTATGTTGTATAGATGTGTGTAAACTTAGAAGCAACATCTGTTTTTGATATTTTGTGATACAATAGATAGTTCTTCGCATGAATACTAGAGAAGATTATTGAATTTACTGTAGTATTAATAAATTGGTACCTACGAGTTAGGTAAACAGACCTACAAGTATTATGAATTTACGGCATGTAAATTGATTTGCATAAAATTATCTATAATTAAAATAAAGTGGGCAAATAATAACATTCCTGGGCATGTTCCGTGTACTTAATTGAAGGATTAAAGGTTTATGAGTTACGACAGTCTGACTCAGTGGGTGTTTATGAGATTTATACAGATATTTATTATCTTATCTTTCTATATTTCTTTGTAGATACAGTGCACTTTAGATAGCTTTTGCCCTCGGCCTCACCCGCGTTGATTAAAAGCTTAGGTAACCTGCAGGGATTTCAGGATAAAATATACTTACGTCTGCTAGTGTCATCACCCAGATAGATGGGCATGGGTCACCACTGGGTTGCGTCTCAAAAGAGGCCGCCCTAGGACAACATGGTTTGATGATCTGACAGCTTCTGACCCAAATTGGTCATCAATCGCAAGAGATAAAGATGAGTGACAAAACAGAGGGATGGCTTTTGCCTTGTAGTGGGTCAGTATAGACAGTAAAAAAAAGTATGCCAGTTTTTAAGTCTAATAAAATACTTTTCGGTAAGTGTGAAATATATGGTAGAAGTGGGAAACCATTGGATTGGTTGACATCTTATTTATTAGAACGAATTCAGTATAAATTGCAAAACTTGATGAAAGTAACGAGAAACTCTTATATAAATCGCAACACTAAATTAATAAATATGGCTTGCCGCAGGGTAGTATACTTGGGCCACTCCTCGTTTTGATCTACATTAACGACCTGCCAAACGTGACACAGCATGAATGCTTGCTGTTTGCGGATGATGTGGTTTTAATAGTATTATGCTCTAATAAAGATTTGTATAAAAGGAACATAAACAAAGCTACATCAGATATTGCACAATGACTTGAAATTAATAATCTTAGGGTTAATACATCAAAATCAAAATATTTACAATTTCACCACCGAGGAGGTAGAGGACAGCCTTTATCATTGACTCTCAATAATGTACCAATTGACGGAATTGAACACGCAGTGTTTCTAGGCATAACCATTGACAAGCTTTGCACATGGGAGCAACAAATATAGATAAAGTTAGTTTTAAATTAAATCGTTTTGTGTATGACTAAAGATGTCTGCCATGCCCATCATGGATACGTTGCTTCTAATTTAAGATATGGAAATGTTTTGTGAGGGAATTCAGTAGACATAAAAAGGCTCTTTTCAATAAAGATAAAATGTGTTAAACCTATTTGTGATGTTCCTCCTCTGACTAGTTGCAAAACACTTTAAGAACTTAAACTTTTGTTTCTTTCTAGTTTAATACATTTACAAAACTTATGAGTTTTCCTATTTTTGGAAGCAAGGTAGGTTGCATAGGTCAATCACGATAAACGATTATGATATAAATATCTTCTTAAGTATACATTCAATGTACATACCAGCTGCTGCATCTTAATAGTAGCAATTTCCATGCAATTTAATCATTAAACTATCAACATCAGCATAGCACAGTATCGTCGGTATTATTGATTAATAGCACAATAACAGTTTCACGTGCCACGGAGCACGTGACAGCGCATCCGAATGCATATCGATAAGCGATATCTCGAGATCTAATCGATTGAATCGATGGTAATATACCGGTTTTCGAGTTGGACTGTATTGAACACGTATCAGTGTTTGATCTAAGCTTATCATTATGCTATCGGTAGGTAGTAATTTACTCGAAGTATATATATTCTTTGCTTAAGATGAAGGAGGATATGCGTAGTAAGATTTTCCGAGCTATTGATTCAACTAATTATTCTATATATAACTATACCGTACCTGACTATACCTGCTGCCTGGCGCGTGTCCCGCTCGTACAATATCAAATTGTATAAATGTTATAAATAACTATAGTAAGTATTATACTTACTAAAACTTTACAAAATCTGTAGTGTATATATAACTATAAATTTTGAACTAGTGTCTGCAGTTACTTTATTTTACCAATTATGTAAATGAAGTACATAGTGTCAGACAGTGACAAAATTGTAAAAAAAAAAACAGATTTTGAAAAATATTTTGTTGCTTTGTAGCACTCGCAGCCGAGTTGGTCACCCTAGATTAAAGTGAGATAGAATTATGAAGTTTGACTTTCTCTTTCTATGCCAAAAGTTACTATGAGTTTCATGCCTATGCATGAAATGCATATGCATCCCCATGCATATGAACATGTGGCATGGACGCATTATTTAATTTAAAATAAATGTACGAAGCAAAATACCTACCGTGTCATTTTCATTATTTTTAAACTTACGTGCTTCAAACACATAATTATTATTAAAAGGACTTAGAACGAACCTTTTAGTTATTTCCGCTGACGTGTCTATGGAGTAAAATTCATCGTAGTCGCATTTTCGTTCACATTTTTTCTATGGGAAGTGACTCGAGCTATAAAAAAATTCACTGGTTAGGTATTTATTGATTTAAAATATCATCCAGTTTCTCAAAAATAAAAAGAACACATTTAACTAAATTTAAATATTTCTATGTTACTAATTTCTTAAATCATATTATTTTTAAAGTCGCGATGTTATCGATCAACTTGTTTTATTGCCATCAATTAAAGGAGCTACGAATTGACGGACTATCTAACATTTTATCTCTATCGTTAAAACTTGATCGTCATATTAATCATTATTGAAAAGTTCAAGAACAGAAATTTGTAGGTAAATACGAAATATAAATGAGTAAGAATGATATGAAGTGCCACCTGCAATAGAGAATATGCACTTTTTTTATTTGCTTAGTATAATCCATAATAACTACAGTAAAAACAATATAAAAGAACTTTTAAAGTATCTTAATTAGCGACAAAGATGTGATACTTTAAAGTTTAAATAAGAAAGAGAAGTCCGATATGGACTAGTGATGTCAAATTCTAGGTATACATTTGCCGAAAATATTGTTTTCGCTAGTGAGATAGACATATTTTCGTAAAATCATTTTATCTCGTTCCATTTTCAACCAAATTTTATTCTGTTTTCACTTTCATTACTTTACTATTGAATATTTTTGGATAACATGATAACACATATTTTTTTCATTATTGTTTCTTATAAAGTAGGTAGCTCTGCTCTAGCTTATATATGGCTCTGGTAGTAAAAAGAGGGTCGTGCCTCTGAAGTGGAGACTAAGAAAGACCTGATGATGATGATGATAAGGTAGGTAAATGTAGAAAATGAATTGGTTTTCTAGACTTTTACTCTTCTCTCAATTTATAAGTAGGTAAGCAGATAAACAAGACGTCTAATATTGAGAAGTACGTACACATGATTAAGCACCTACCTATAAGGTATTAAGTAGTTCAATTAATTAAGTCCAAGTTCAAAGTTAAGTAGATACAAAACCACCAACAGACAAACTGGCGTCATTTTGCTATTTTCCATAGAAGATGGTAATAAATTAGCGGGAACCGGTTTCGGATCTCACATTGGCAGTTATTAGTCAACTTACGTTTTACATAAATTATTTTTTTATTGACGGTGACAAACTCCGTGATATGATGAAGTGGCTATAGCAATTTGTAATTTATAACATTGCGCTTTACAAGTAAATACCTACGAAATATAACGTCTTTTGAAATTTTATCCTACGTTCATATAGTTACCTTCCTAGAGATATTTGTAAGGGCCTAAAATAAAATGTAAATGTTCAAACATTAAAGGGATACATGCATTTTACGGGGTCCAATGCTGCCTTCATTCGAAATTATAAAGAAAACGGAGATATTATTTAAAAAATTGATTTGCGAGGCCCTGGATAACCCTCGAACTAGGTACTTAAAGAGCTACCTAATGCGTTTAGAGTAAAGTGTGAACTTAGCGTTTTTGCCAAAACTGTCTGTTTTTGACAAAATCGTTAAGAAAAGCTTCACGTTCACACTTTAGATTCACCCAAAATACGTGGTTTTAAGCCGGTAAGGTAACGGATGAAAGACGATTGCATGCAGCGGAGATGAGAATGTTAAGGTGGATGAGTGGGGTGACTAGAAGGGATAGGATAAGGAATGAGTATGTGAGAGGTACTCGTAGCACAAAAATAGCCCCAATAATAGAAAAGTTTAAAAGTAATAGATTGGGATGGTACGGCCATGTTATGCGGAGGGAAGAGAACCATATTACTAGAAAAGTACTGAATATGAAAGTTACTGGAAACCAGAATAGAGGCAGGCCTAAGATAAGATGGATGGAGTGTGTGAAGGAAGATATGGGGAAAAAGAAGGTAACGGAGGAGATGGCTCAAGATAGAGCAAAATGGGAGAAACTTACATGCTGTCCCGACCCCACATAAAGTGGGATAAAGTGAGGAAGAAGAAGACACGAACTAGAAATTTTGTGTTTTTGCCAGAAATATTTTTACACGTAATAAACATTAGTTGCGAATGCCAATTAATTCAAATACATCCTGTAAATACAGCTATAAACACAACGAACAAAGAGATATATCTCTTCTTATTTAGATGTACATACAACATACATAATTATCACGTCGTTTCCCTTGCGGGGTAGACAGAGCCCAGGTAAAACCTTGAGGCCACGATTGTTAGTGAGAAACACAACGGAATCAAAATAGTGATGGGTTTCTAGCCGCATCGCCTATTGACACTATTTCTGACGCCTTATTCCCTCGATCGGCTTTTACGATCTGTGCCGGAAGAGAAGCAGCTGGTACATTCTACGCTTTTACTTTTCTGCCAGACCACGGAAGAAGAGATAATGAGATTTAACTGCTTATTTGAAGGTCCTTGGTATTAAAAGCAACAATTTCTAGGTCTGTGTTTACTACTAGTTTACATGATTTTCTTTTCTGCAGCATTCATGGAACCCGACCACCTGGGAAAGCGGTTTAGGCGGAAACGCTCAACGGACCACAGCCGACGGAAACGAGAGGCGCCGTACGTCATTTACCCTGAGATTCTGGTCATCGTGGACTACGATGGGTATAGGTGAGCAGTGTAGCTTCGGATTTGAATATTCTTCAGAGCAATTAAGTCATTGTCTCTGGTATACCTAATGCATATTTTAGATCCTAGGACATTATACCGTATAATGCTTGTGCTCTCTATAACTTTTACGGCAAAAAAACTTTGACCGGTACTGTTTTTTCAACCAATTATACTGTATAAAGCTTGTGCTCTCTTTAACTTTACTGCGAAAATAAAACTTTGTTAGGTACCGTTTTTTCTGTCAATCTGACACTATTCTTGGCCACTTACACAGATGAAAACAAACCAAAATATATTTTTTTTCAACTATTTCAAACAAACATATTCACTTTTTTTGACAGGCTTAATTTCGATTCGTAGCGCGAAGATGCCGCCCGCCTGTCTGTAGATAAGGTATACTTATTAGAGTCAGTCCATGCAAGGCAAAATCACGCAAGAAGTGAAAGCTCAAAGGGAATATTTATGCTCCTGACACTTCCTGAAATATGAGATAGTGAGATTTTACTAAGTAATGACAAAAGCTTCACCCGTCGCATCAGTAAATTATTTTATTCAAGGAACAAACTTTACAAATATCTACTAAAGTTAATTGATAAATTAAATAAAATTAATACCTATGTATTTCTCATAAAACAGGCTTGGTAGATCGTTGCCCAGTGTAAGCGTGCCTAGAAGGCAGGCAGTATTGTCCCTTTGGATGGAAATGCTGTTAATTACATTTCTTAAGGGGGCACACTAGGCACAGTAGCGACGCCAATCATTTTATTCCTAATACTTTACAAACAGAAAGAAATTCAAGAATGTAAATCATATAAGCACTAGTAAATAACTTGAAGTATTTTTGGAATCATGTTTATTATTATCAGAATCAGAGAATTTTTTTTGTATTTAAAACTACTTTATCTATATAAATTAATTAGAAACAAAAGTCAAATTAAAAAAAAAAAACAAAATCAGTCAAATAGACCGCGTCGAATTGTGCCCGATGCAAAAGTGCCCATGACACTTGCAGCATTCCCTCGCTGTATGGCGAGGGATATGCGTTGCACCAGGTACGATTCGGCGCGGGGGTCAGCACCACTATTTCTAAGACGCCTACCCAGCTGCCGCACCAAAGTTTTAGCCTCTACACACCACGCTCTGCTCACCTCCACCGCAAAGGGCGCAAAAATATAAGATGCTTGAGGGGGGCGTATTTGGCGTAGTGAGAATTATGAGAATCAGATTACCGCCAAAAACGGCCGTTTTTGGCGGTAATCACGTTTTCTCTTAGTGACTGATTCTCAAAATATTAAAACAAGATTCCAAAAATACTTCAAGTTATTTACTAGTGCTTATATGATTTACATTCTTGAATTTCTTACTATTTGTAAAGTATTAGGAATAAAATTATTGGCGTCGCTACTGTGCCTAGTGTGCGGCCTTAATGTCGGTTCAATTACGAGTTATAAGGAATCTCTGTATCTGATGCCTACCTACTGACGGGAAGCGATCAAGGGGCGAACCTAAAACGAGATGGACAGATGACTTGTCTTGTTTTGACAAAAGTTGGAGTGAGATGGCAAGAGATAGATAAAGTGCGAAACCGTTGAGACCTGAATAGCTAAAACAAGGAATCTCACCATTACTTCTTTTTCAGATTACACGGTGGTGACAACGTACAGATCAAGCGGTACTTTGTCTCGTTCTGGAACGGCGTCGATCTCCGCTACAAGCTGCTCAAAGGGCCTAGAATACGGATATCCATCGCGGGAATTATTATATCAAGGGTGAGTAATTACTTCTCCTAGCGACGAAAAAGGAGGTAGTTCTACAGATAATGGAAACGGGAACATTACTTATGTTCCATCAACTACTTTCTTTCTCATATCCTCTCCGTACTGTGTTCGGCATTTTTATCTGTCATATTACTTTTCTCAAACATGATCGGAAATGTAGGCATTATTGTTAAAAAGAAAATTTAGTAAAAAGAAACACGTAATTTGTAATTTTTGCCTAGGCCACTCAGACTTCGTCGAAAAATTTGTGAAAAAGTAAGTAGTTTATCTATATAAGTATCTTATATAAATATAGTATCATTGAGTTAGTATCCTACGCCACAAATTCACAACTTACTGTGGGGCTAGCTCAATTTGTGTGACTGGGACTCTATATTAGATATTAATTCATTATTAGACGGACTTGTAGTTGACAAGGTCACTAAAATACTTTTCACACGAGTATTTCGCTTTTGTTTTCACGTAGATCGACCAACAATACCAATGCCCTACAATGTAGTACCTACCAACGAAGGTTCTCATATTTTATGAAAGGATCCGGGTTGTTAGCCAAACATGGACAACGCAGAACGGAATTGATAATTGAATTAGATACTTAGGAATTATTTATGCGAAGTCCGGTGCGGCTTAAAATGGGAAGCTTGTCATAACTTAAGTACCTATAGCTGCTAAAAGGCTTTAGATAAGAATGATGAATTGATGAGAACCTAGTATTCATTTGGCCCATGATTAATAGTTAGTTGACCTTTGCTCTTAGGTACCTTTATATTATTGTTTTTTCTGTATCAGAAACTTGCTCGGCTAGTCTGTATGTAGTAATATTTATACGTAGGTATGCAGCTAGTTTGGTAGGTATGCAGTAACTTAATCATAGTATCATTGTCAGCCCCCGTGGCGTAATAGTTAACACGCCAGCGTGCTGCACGTTAAGGCACCGCGTTCGATTCTCAGCGCGGGCAAATACTTGTACTTAAATTACCCAAGGAGGGTAGTCGTAAAAACGTGAGACAGTGATAAAATCTGTGAGTCCCAAGCGCCATCTAGCGTTAGTTTAAACCTATTCTGGAATTGGTTCTAATCTTCACACTGGGCTGCGAAGATCAGGGGCCACTCGTCTTCGAACGATTTTTGTATGGAAAAATCGTTCGAAGACGAGTGGCACGAGTTCAAAAATGGCACTCCAGACGGCGTTGCTCTGTAAAAACTAGTAAGCTCTTCTTTGATTTATTACCGATGATAGGAAGCGAACCCCGGACTCTGAGGTGTTACCGCTTAGGATGCAACCGGGAACACGCTCGAATGATGATAGCTGTTTTTAATAGCGGAGCCCGGTCTCTGAGGCACAAGAGCAGGAATGCAACCAGGAAAATGATCAGGTGATGCAGTGCCATTGGCCTAAAACAGGCAGCCGACCGTAACAGCCGAAATAGTTTTTACCAAATAAGTAATACCAAAAATACTCCAATTACTTACTACTGAAGTATTGAATTAGATTTATTAGTTAACTAAAAAAATGAGCGGTCCCGGCAGAGTAGAATAGGACCACTCAAGTCTTCTCGCGAACGTCATTTATTTTATTTATTTATTTATTTCCAAAAGAAAAATACTTACATAACAAATACATGGATGTACAAAAACCTAGTAAGGTTTGTCCGCACATCCACTCTTAAGGGAACTTAAGAAACACAAGCTAAACAAAGCTTATAAACATCCTAGATACCTTTCTAACCCTGGCCAGCGTGGAGGAGAATGTAGGCCAAATCCTCTGACTGCTCTCGCGAATATCACTGACCATACAGAGAGAGTCGTGCTCCTGCAGTGGAGACAAAGAGACCTGATGATAAAAAAACTGGGTAGCTCTAAATAAATAATAAATAAAATCTTTATTCAAATAATTATAAGCTACACCTTTTACAATGTATTATAAAAGTATATATGGGAAAATAGATGAACGGTGCCTGAGCTAGGATGAAAAACATCCTGTATTTCAGGCTTTACAGGTCTTACTTACTATTAGCTATAAATCAAATAACAATTACACTTGGTATTAAATTATACTTAGAAAATAAATTAATAACATATCATTTTAAAACTATAAGTAATTCCTCTGTTTCTTCATAGGGCATAAGTATTTAGTACTCTAGTTGGCTAATGTGCTCGTAAGTTCCATGTAAGATAATCTATATAACTAAACTAGTAACTTTTTTCTCTAAAGGTCAAACATCCCGTGATCATAAATTTTGCATTAATTAAGCAAGAGTAAGCACGTGCGTTCTAAACAAATCCTTTAAAAAGTACCTAATTAAGGATGCGCTAGTCGGGAACTCGAACTCGTCGGCGCACGTGGCTAAAATGCGTGCTATTTCGCTGAGAAAGGCATAGACTCGGTTTTGAACAGTGCGCAACTATTTACACTGATGTATAAGCACATCGGAACAACAGTCTAGTGTGTGCAAACAGAAATATTGTTTAAAATCTAAATCTTCGTCGTCAAAAAATTCGCGAGTATGCGTTTGGGAGAAGTGTTTTTGTGATAAAACGGCTGAATGTTTTTATTAAAAGTAAAATAATTTATATTTTTTAATAACCAAACTATGCTTGTATGAATTTTGTTTTAGAGATTTTATACTCCTTCCGGTATTTAATTGTGCCCAAATTTGCGTTAAAATTACGTGTTAAAACGGAATGTTTTGAGACTCATAACTTTTAAAGTACTTATAATTTTACAATTATGATTCCATACAAGCATAGATAACAACAAAACAAATCGATAGAATTAAAAACTTTAAACAGACGATACCGAACAACGGAGTCATCACCCTACAGAATTTGTATGGCGAAACACCTGACTAGCGCACCCTTAAGAACATATTATTAAAATGAGACACGAATTATATAATACACGGGTCCGATACAAAACATCATTAAGTGCAGTGAGGCAAAAAAAAATTACTTTTTATAATTGGAGAGTGTATTTTTTTTTTGTATTGTTTTACGGCCCTGGATACAAGTCCTTTAGAGCCTTTCTTCATTTATTTCGCCAGTTGGCGAGATATTCTTGTTTGTTGTCAACGAAATGATGGTGTAATTCATTTCGTTGCTTTTACGGAGCCCCTGGCGACAACTCTTCGCGAATCCACTGGATTCATCATTGACGACTCAGCAAGGCGGACAACCACCAGCACGCTATGTAATTCTCACTACAGTCGCACAATGACAGTCTATTTTAGTTATTCTACACATTGTTCATAAATATAGGCATTTATAACACAAAATAACACCAATTTCACATTATAAAGTCCACTAGAATCCATTTGCGAAACAATCCAAAACAGACACCGTGTAGTCCGCTAAAATTCCCGCCAAGAACTCCTTGGAGAGTGTAGGCATTGGCCTTATGTAGCCAGATTTTTTTTTGCCATTTTCGGTCAAGTAATCGAGCCATATGCAGCCAGAGCAGTCACAGGATTTGACCTCTGACTGCTCTGGCTGCATATAGCTCTGGTAGTACAATGAGGGTCAAGCTCCTGCAGTGGAGACTAAAAAAAGACCTGATGATGATGTATGATTCGATTCTAATGCTCGCTTCACTTTCAGGGTCAACTAATATGGTAATCTTTTTTTACAAACCTCTTTTATACTATCTACCTATTCATAACTTTTAAGGTCTATCCCCACATATTTATAATAAAAAAAAAATTGACTACGTAGTCTCACTTACATATTGTTTACGAACAATGAAGTGAAAGAGAGGGAAAACTCTGTTAGAAGCGCAACAGCGTTTGGTTGGTACCTAAGAAAATAAAACAATATCTTAACTTAATCATTTATTTATTCATTATAATTACAATTAAGTTACCAGAAGTTTAAAATCAGCCATCTCGTCAGTTTGCAAGCAGAATTCTTCGATGAAATTCTTCTTGGATTTTGGGTAGGCCTCCATTACCGCGTCTAGCATCTCCGAACATGTTCTTTTGCGTTTTCTGCAAAAGGTAAATTTATATTTTTAACTAGGAAGATAATGCTGTCAAAATAACCTAAGTATTATTCGCCGCCCGCTACGTCTGCATCGGATCAGTTGAGTATCCCATACTTAAAAATTTATATTGCAAGTTAGTTATAGACTTGTTAACAAAAGGCGACTGTTACCTTCTACGTTTCATATCTGCTTACTAGACAAATATTTTTTTGTTCGTGAGTCAACTTACATTTATTTTGAAGTAATACGAATAAAGAAAAAACAATCAGAATAGTTTAATTCTTCGCGAAAGTTTGGGTAACGCACTAACTTATTAATCTTAACACTAAATATCTCAACTGATTGAAGAAGCACCTAAGTTAATGAAATTACTCTCCATCAGTTGTAGTTTCCATATTTATCTATTGATCGACAGACTATCACTTTCCAGAGAGAATTTCCCATAAGCATCATAGTTTTTTACGAGTGAAATGGGGGGAAACTGGCATGAAAAAAATGTGAGAAATCCGACTCGATTGATTGTATGGCGGCGTGTTTTTGTACGAGAAGTGATAGTGTAATAAGCATATGGCATTGAGTAGTCTCACACACATGACATGACTTCATCATAAAATGAAATGTGAAGCATAGGCATAAACACGAAAGTTATGAGCCTTAGATGAGTCAACTAGCGCCACCCATAATTTTATTTATCTCTACTTTTTTGAAATTTGATCTCATTTAGTATGAAAATATATACTAAATGAGATCAAATTTCAAAAAATCTTAGTCTGTACTTCGATAATAAATAACTTGAGACGCACACAAAAATTTAAACGGCGACTCCATCTTTAAACATTAAAAAAGGTTCCATAGAATAATGGTGATATTGATATACCTACTTTCACTTTTAAAATACAAATCAGTTTAAGGGAAACTGTGTTTAAGTACTTAGGCAATACGGATTTCGTAGAAGAAGGAGAGCAGGAAAGTAGTTTTAAATTGAAAAGTCATTTTTTTCTCAGATTTATACTTTAAATAAGATCTTACCTGTACTCTCTGAGAAACTTCTCATGCGCTGACAAAATAATCTTCTTCTCTGCCGCGCTAACGATCTCGGTAGAATTTCTCAGGGTTTCCAACTTTACCTGAAGACTTTCCAACCTTTTTTTAATTTCTTCTATCTGGCTTTTTGCCGCGGGTGTGGTGGGCGCCGAGGTTAAGATTTTCAAATTGTTTTCGGCCGTTTTGAGAGAGTTGTTTTTGTCGGATATATTTTCGGTTAGATTTTTCACTAGGTTGTCATAATCTGTGGAAAAATAAATGTTTATCAAAATGTGGATTTCCTTCTCTTACTTAGTAGTTTTTATCCAGCTTGCTATTGCAACTAAATAAACTTGCTAAAAATAAAAATAAACATAAAGTTAGTAGGTTCCTAAAATAAAATGCGAATGTTTGGATCGTCGAGAAATAGGTACCTTCAATATCACTGTCGCCATCCACTACACTCTCCGCTTGAATAACAGCATACACTTTTTGTTTTCCGTACAGTTTACATTTTATTTTGCCATTTTCGGTCAAATAATCGAGAGCCTTTTGTATTGCTGACTTTGAGAATGCTCCACGTAAATTCACAGTCACATCGGCACAGGAATACGGCCGATTTGTATCGGTCAAATATTTTAAAACTGCTTCATTTGCCATTTTTATTTAATCTAATTTAAAAAAATTGTAAACAAATTAGAAATGTTGTTGAAATACAAACTACACGACCAATGCACGCACGACCATTTTAATTTGCCGCCACAGCCGCTTGACAGCCGCCCGCCGCGCCATAGGTAACAATTTTTTCAGGAAATGCGTTTAGTTCCGTCCACAGAAGTCGATACTTCCATTGCAACAGCCAAGACTTTTTCTTTTTTAAAAGTAAACATTTCAGTTGATGGATATCTATGTACGTTGCTAGATAAGATATTCATAAATGAATAGTTTTTAGATCAGATTCATATCCATATTTGAAATTATTTTTTAAGAAATTTTATGACATTTTTATCAGATGCCATGGGAAGAATTTTTATGACAAAGGGAGATTAAAATATAAATCTTAAAATCCTAATCTCGTTGTATGGCAAATTCAACACTCTTCGTTTATGAGTTTCTGTTACCTTAACTTAAATTTTATTACTTTTCGCAGCGAGGGATGTCTAAAGTTATTTTAATGCGTTTATTTTATTGGTATTATTTTGTTAGTACCTATATCTTTAATACCTATCATATATTTTTCTGATTAAATAAAAATTATTCTTATCCTAATCGGTATAAATTGTTATTTAAAATCCGTTCTGAAATGTTCTCTCAGTGGCGTATAAAATATTTGTGTAGTCTCAACTCAAAATTATGATAATGTTCACACAACAAAGAAAAACAAACGAGACGTTATGATAAATATTACCTACATGTGTTTTCCTTTGTGGACACTAATGTTTTATGAATTTTTAATGACATTATTATCACCTCTGTTTTGGGAAAATATATTGATGTAAAATGTGCCCTCCTACTGAGATTCTGTTGGTATCGCAATCTTCATACTTTTGTGCAGAGTGCAGATGGACTTCAAAAATGAATTTAATCGTTATTTTATAATTAATGAAATAAAAGTTTTTTAAATACTTATTTTTCTTTGTGGATTAATGCGAGAACCACTTTCGAAAAACTGCCAATTGAATTTGAATTTGTGGCCCCCAATAGAAATTTAAACTTAATTGTATTATTTTTAATGATCTTAACCCTCACTCCAATATTTGTCTATGGTCTCTATTGACTAGAGAAAACTTCTAGCAGTCGGTCGTCTGTCATCATCATCATTAGAGCATTAAACCAACGTCTGATACTAGTAATAGTATCTTCACCGTAGTTTGTGGCACGTTCTTAGCACGGAAGTATACTAAAACGTTTGCAAATAATATTGATTGACGTATCGATAGTCGTTAAATTGATTTTTAAAGAGGTGATATTTTGATTAGACGTGTTGGCCTAATTGGTAAGGCGTTAGACGTACATAGTCTTAAGACTGCCGGTTCAAATCCTGCCGCGTGGATTATTTTCCCATATCTTAGGTATTTCTTTATTTAAATAAGAGTATAGTATCCAATTTCATAAATATTCTATAGTAATAATTATATTAAATAATTCATATTAGTTGGTCCTATCCTGGAGTATTATATACATATAATTATAGTATTATAATTATATGGGATAGAACCAACCCTATATAATATATACATAATTTAGGGTGATAAAAAAATGTTTAGTTTTTACTTTCATCGCAAAAACAAGAATAATAAAACCAACCATCAGTAAATAATATTAGTTAGATGCCGTGGTTAGGTGCTTTGTAGGTACTATGTACGTAGATACGTTACTACTAATTATATTGTCTTTGCTCTGTATAACCCTGGGTATGTGTCTGCTTACTAAGATTAACTGCTAATTCTTAAATGTAAATTACTTATTCAACCGAGACGGTCGTCGAAATTGATATAACAGAATATTCTTCATGTTTCTCTATAGGTACCTAAATGAATATCTTTGTATTCTTCTGAGAAAAAAATTCTTTTACCCTATCGATAGCTACAATAATAAAGTGTTTACACATGAATATTTAACTAATGCATAAATAGAACATTTACAAAATACATTAGGGAAAAGGTAAACTCGAACCCAGATCACAATTTAGCTGGAATCATTGAATTAATTTGTATAATTTAGGCACACCTGCCTCTAATCGAATGGTTCGCGGTTACTTCGTTATAATCATTATTCCGAGAAAATTATACAAAAATACGCGAAACAGGTCGGTGTATCACATGTTTTATGATTTTTTTTATCAAGATTCAAGGTTATGAAAGTTATGTCAAGATTGCAAACTCGTTTCTCGACACGTGAGCGGATGAAAGTGTCATCTTTTATTGTATCGATTCAAGGTTCAATGGTCCTCGTTAATTAATTTAGGTAGTTAATCGGCTTATTAACTTTTACCTACGTATATATGTACTGTACAGCCCCTTCCAGGGCTGCACTTTGAATACTATATATTGTGCAAACGTCTCATCTTATCTCCTAGACAAAATTTAATGGCGCGTTAAGCCGTTGAATCGAGAGTAAGCTGGTAGCTCTGTAAGCTGTACCTAGATCTTATAAAGACAGGTTTAACACAAATATTGAAAAATCCAATAACTGAATTTATGAAGCTGATCACAAAATTTAACGAGAATCGGTTGAGAAATGAGACCTAGGCTGTATAGGAGAACAGCCGGGACATAGGTTTTTTTGTCCAAACTTTCGCGCTCGTTTAGTCTAAAATAGAATATAAATACTTGCCTTTTCGATACCAGCTATTTTTCCACTTTGGAAGATCACTCAATAGAACACACAATAGACAAAATTGTATTAGGTTTATTTAATTTTTTATATAACAACCAAAGTGAATCATCTACTTACATACTTTGACGTCAGCAAACAGGCTTGGGGAAAACCAGCGGTACCTACCTCAGTCAAACGTTGCTAAAATATCTTATTTACGGTGCGGTTTTTAAAATGTTCGAAGAAGGCACGCGATAATGATGAACATCTACCTATCATGTAAATAAAAATTAAGTCACACAAAATACCAGTATAAAGTACGTGTAGAAAAGTAAGTTCTGCATTAGCCAATCAATTAAACCCAAAATCAATGGTCTAGCAACATCTAAAATACTGAACAGTCAGTTCCATCTTGTCCGACCAATATTCATCTGTTCAATTCTTGCAAGGTTGAGCGGCCAGAATTCCACCACCTACTTAGGTAACCCGCCAAATCTATACTAATGTGTTCAAAAATGTTCTGAATATTGTTTTTCTGTCACAGGGTCGCGACGCTACGCCATACCTGGAAAGGAATAGAGTGGGTCGCGATGCCATAGACTCTGCGGCCGCGCTCACAGACATGGGCAAGTATCTGTTCAGAGAACGGAGGCTGCCGGTCTACGACATCGCCGTCGCTATCACCAAGTGAGTATCATTTGATGACGTAAGGTGACCTTGTAAAGGCGCGCTAAAGTGGTTCACATCACAAGCGTAGTTTTAAGTAGGTATCTCTTTGACGTTGTTAAATGCTGGGTTTTTACGACTAAACCTTTCAAGTTAGGTACCATTTCAAAAACCATAAACTTTTGATGACAAGTGGCTTACCAGGTACTTACGTACTTGTAATCATCTTGTACTAGACTAACTCCATATTATAGGCACGGCAGTGCCCCCACCAAGTCGAGTAAAAAAGCGATATGGCCATCGTTTTCTCAAAGCAGTTCAGGCCATTTTATACCCCGAATTTTCAAAAAAATTGATTGACTTGGCAATCGCACTAAACTATATAATTAAGTACTTTTTATTTAGCTTTTTATATCAAAAGATTTTTATATTGATATTTTCACTATAAATGTTGCTAGGTTAGTTATGTAATAACTTAAGACAGAAGGTCCTTTAAGTAAAGACTGGATAAATTAACCGACTTGGTATTACATGGATCTCACATTTTACTGTAGAAGAACTGAGTCGCGAGACTTGGTATGTTTATGGCGGCATTAATATTATTTTTACATCGTGGCAGAAAAATATAGGTACTTTAATCTATTTGAAGTATAATGTAACTGTAAAGTTAAAGCCAATTACATAAATTGATTTATTTTTCTTCATAAAAAAATATTTATGTTACCTATTTACCTACTTTATTAGATTTTTATTATGTTTACATAATACTATATAATAACATCAAATATGAGACGAGAACTATTAATAATCAGAGAAAAATTGATATTCTTCAATATTTACATCAAATTAATGCAAAATTTTGCAACATAATTTGTAAACATGAATATCTGTCATCGCTGTTGCTCAAATAACATTACATTCATCATACAAATCATTATAATATTAAAGTACTTAGTTTACGACGCATCAGATATTTATCAGATTTCAAAATTGCCACTTTGCAAATGAATAATTTAGATTTAGGCTTACAATG
The DNA here is from genome assembly GCA_963082605.1 of Rhodophaea formosa. Lineage (NCBI taxonomy): Eukaryota > Metazoa > Arthropoda > Insecta > Lepidoptera > Pyralidae > Rhodophaea > Rhodophaea formosa. The sequence goes on along the minus strand of OY720227.1, from coordinate 6,734,758 downwards.
TTGCACAGGCTAACCTTTACTATGACTGATCAAAATAACTGTTATATACTTGCTCATTTTTTAAACAATCCATTTTTTTACAAGTTTAGTACCTAATAATGCTGAACGTATTTCCACAAAAACATTTAGAGAAATATGACAAAAAATAGCCTTTTAACGATCAGCTGATCGGATGATCGATCAATTTTTATGGGAAAGCTTGTTTTATTTGTGTATTTCCCAAAATGTTTTTATGGAAAGTAATTCTGTATCTAGTCTGAAACTGCTGTAAAATTGGATATTGGTTAAAAAGTTACCCGGTATTTCCGTTTTGATTTATAAGAATTTGATTCAAGAATTAAAGTGATTAGTGGGTGAAACTGTGATTATAACAGAACAAAACTAGGTAAATCTGAAGTATGCTTGCAAAAAAACTAATTTCTAAATTGCTTATAAAATTCAATTAATTAACAAAATATAAAAATCTTCAGGTCATTTGAATAATATATAGGTAATTTCACAGCAGCAATTTTTATCATTTATAATTGCCATTTATGTTCATGCAAACTGGATTTGAAGGTAAGATGGTAAGTAAAAATGAACATCACTAGCTGGCTCCTTCATACATACAAGGTTTATTACTTACAGTTACATTCTTTCCAGCCAGTAATGAATAATTATTCAATACTTTTTTTTTGTTTTACTATGGTTGGTTAATATAATTTTAATAAAAGGCGAGTACAAAATCTCCTTATGGTGATACATGAAACTTAAGTGGTCCAGAGCTACCCCCATTTGACATAAATTATTTAAAAGAAAACCGAAAAATTATATGATTAAAAAATTTATTCGGTGAGGCCTTCGATACCCTTCTAAGTATTTTATAAACAGTTTACAATTTAATTAACGTTTTCACCAAAACCCGTTTTGTCAAAATGCTAAAAAAAGCTTCATGTTCTTACTTTGAATTGCAAACAGTAAAATAGTTCATAAAATAGTTTGAAGGTTTATCTAGGGTTTCGCGGAATAAATGGAATAAATTTAAAATGGCCTCTTCGTTTTCTTTCAAGTGATTTATTTCAAATGGGGACAGCACTGAATCCCATAAAATTAATGCTTCCCCTTAAAATATACTCATCACATAGAGAAATATACTCATAATAATGCTGTTGATAATGCTCGCCAAGCATTGCTTGGCGATCAGGCGTCAATTGTAAAAAATATAAATACGTTTTTTTAACTATGTGCCTAATAACATAAAGGTGAAGTTAATTAAAAGTAAGTAATGTATATATGAAGACACCAACACCAATTTCACCAACAGGTATGACATGTGCCGACGACGCAAGGGTGGTCGCTGTACCAAAGGCACCGCTGGTAAATTACCTACATTTTAAGTCACTCAGTCCATGGAGTGGTCGAGCTGCGCATTAACAGCTTAAAATAAGGCTTCATAATCTATGTATGAGGTAACGGATTGGTACTGGCGCTGACATATTATAAACACAAACACATGCCCCGAAAAATCGTAGGGTCCTTCTTTTTGGGGTTGTTTGTAACATTGTTTTAAAGAATTTTACTGAGCTTATGTTTATTTCCGTAATATTTCAGACTAGACATGTGCAGGAGGCAATATGCAAACGATGCGTGCAATAGAGGGACAGCAGGTAGGCGTGTTTCTATAGTAAATCCTCAAGCACGCCTTCTATGTCCCACACCTTACACAATGGGACCTATCCATCCGATGTTATACCTCTCCAACCCGGTCATAAGCACCTTGTGAATAATCTATCTTTTCGCAACAGTCTTCTCTTTTACACATGTAAATTTCTATGAGAACATTACCTAATTTTCATGTAGTTTGTGTACATATATTTAAATGTCTCTCTCTATGTAGTCTAGTATCATCAGTGGGTCTTCTATTTATGAGTTTACATCATCGATTATATGTTTTTTTCTAGATGAACAGACTTCATCGTTGTCTTATGTACGTAACAAAAACACTGCGTAGTGTGAGCATGCGTTTGCTTTTTAAAAATAAATGTTTATATCATACTGCATGTTTATGTTTATTTATAGGTTTATTATAATGAGTTTGTGTTGTAACGAATGGCTTAAATCGATTCAAAAGATCACTGGTACATCTGCAATTACTTTAACAAGAAAGTTGCGTAAGGTCGGTAATGGACCAGCTGGCCCTACCTTAAGTTAAAATGACACGAGGACCTTTTAATGCCTGCATAGGCGTTGTAAGTTAATTTACCGATGGCTAGTTAAATCGATTTATGATGTTTAATAAAATACGATTCCTATTGAAATAAGTACCTAGCACCTATGTACTGAAGTTTCTATACGTTACTTTGTTTCTTTTTATTGAACAATATATATTTTTTTTAATATGGACATGAATAAATTAAAATTAAAATCGTATGTTAAGGAAATATTTATTTATTGCTTTTTAAATTACGGGCCATGGCAACAGAGCTAAATTTGCATTTAGTTTTAAATAATTCTAAATTAGCCTTCTGCGAGGTGAAATGATAAATTAACGTTTAATATTTAATAAAAGTACTTATAATTAAGTAAACTTAAAAGCAATAGCATGCTATTTTGTCTTATATTTTATTATATTGTATTGAAACAGATTATGTAAACGAATTAGTGTCTTAATTGGTGGTTGGCATTTTTGGGGTGTACTTTCCATTTTAATTTGCCATTATTTATGTTTTAATGCATGCTTTATGTAAATGCTTTGCATGTTTGTCGCATGGTAGTAATTAAACCTTACATTTAAGGCTGCCAACCAGCATAATGTAAGTACCTGTCTTATTAATAATTTATTAATAGTACATAATTTATCGTAGTTCTTTAGATAAATCATCTATCCACTCTGTTTTTATTGGTCATCAAACTAAATATATGTAAGTAAACCTCATTCAATCCTGAACCTTGTTTCCAGCCAGCAACATTCCTATCTTTTTCTTCTCTTTCAACTACCACTCAGGATTTTTTTTTTATAATTTGTTTATTATTTGCATTCAGCCAATGTTTTATTGAATATATACTTGATTTTCTGAATATTTATGTTATGGCATCCAGGTTTCGCATATGTCGGCGGCGCGTGTGTGGTGAACAAGCGATTAGAGAAAGTAAACTCTGTTGCAATCATTGAGGATACCGGTGGATTCTCCGGTATCATAGTTGCGGCGCACGAAGTTGGGCACTTGTAAGTAATATTACATTAAAGTAATGATTTAAAAGTTAAAATAAAAGTTATATTTTTTACTTTTTTAACGGTATCAAATGTTATTGTATTGATTATTTTTAAAAGTAAAAGTAAAGAAGTTAAAACTAAAATATAACTTTAAAATAAAAGTATTAGATTCTTATACTTTTTTAACAGTATCTAATGTTTATTATTTTTATAAATAAAAGACTTGATTTTATTTAAGATACTTTAAAATAATAAATTTTAATTTTTATTTTAATTTTATTTAAAAATTTTATTTTAATTTAAACAGTAGCACCGCCAAGGTACGGTGCAATCAGTAAGAATAGTTATCAGTAAAATTTTGTAAGCTCAACACTGAAAACATCCTATATTAGGTACAATGAGTACACTGATGAGTAACTGAAAGTTGATTATTCAAACAAATGACAAACTTCCAGACTCGGCGCAGTCCACGACGGCAGCCCCCCACCTTCCTACCTCGGAGGCCCGGGCGCCGAGAAATGTAGATGGGAAGACGGATTCATTATGTCGGACCTTCGACATACGGAGAAAGGGTTCAGGTGGTCGCCATGCAGTGTACAGAGCTTCCACCATTTCTTGAAGTAAGTTGAAGGAATCCTAAAAAATAGTTTATAAGGAAGATATCATTCTATATAACAGTTGTAAATATTTAAAAATAACAGTTTCTACCGACTTTCAATGATTTTTGTTCTGTAACAACGCAGTTTTGGAATGGAAATTGCTTTATATCTGAGGTTCAACCGAGATGTTGATAACCAGAAATTTGTTAGTTACTTGGAGTGATTTTCACATGTATGCTTTGCATTCATAGGATTTTAATTAATAATAAAGATTTATAGAAAACATTCGTGATGGCAGCATTACAGATTAGATCCTCTAAAGTACTACGTATTACTTACAATCTGTTAGCGAACAATTTTACGAATGATACTATCGTCAAATGTTTCAATTTTGCTATCTGGTAGCAAGTAATTCATAAAATGTTCAGTGTTCCACAATAAGTTTATTTTTTTTAACTTATCAAGGGTTATAATGAATAAATGAAACTAAAAAATATACTTTCCAATATTTCAGCGGCGACACAGCGACGTGCCTATACAACTCGCCACACGAGGACGACTCTCTGCCACGGGTGCTACCCGGTAGGCTGCTCACGCTTGACGCGCAGTGCAGAAAAGACAGGGGAACTAGGTATGTTTATTCAGAACTAGCAGCCCTACCCGGCTGCGCCCGGGCATGTATTATACCTTAAAACCTTCCTCGTGAATCACTCTATCTATTGGTGAAAACCGTATGAAAATCCGTGGAGTAGTTTTTGAGTTTATCGCGAACAGACAGACAGACAGACAGACAGACAGACAGACAGACAGACGCGGCGGAGGACTTTGTTTCATAATATGTAGTGACAGCCAATAGTTTACTAATACCTAGAAATAAACATCAATTACCGGTCAAAATTATATAAAAATATTTTTCTTATCTTAGCAGTTAAATTCGGCCATGGAACAAGAGCATTTCGTACCAAAAATTTGCCGTTGTTTGAGATGAACTTGGCCCCGTTTTACCTATTAAGAATTTTCAAGTCTTTAGGAGGCCTCTTCATGTGCTAATTATGGTAATACTAGCTGTTACCCGCGGCTTCGCCCGCGTAATATATAGCCTATGTCCTTCTCAGTACCCTAACCTATGTGTCCACAAAATTTTATGATGATCGGTTCAGTAGATAGAGGCGTGAAAGCGTAACAAACAAACGAACGAACAAACTCACTTTCGCATTTATAATTTAGTTAGGATTAGGTCTAGCTTTCTCCCGCGATTCCGCTCGCGTAAATGTCGTTCCCTCGGAAAGAGTACTTTTCTTTTCCGGGATGAAAGGTAGCCTTTGTCCTTCTCCCTATGTGACAACGTGTAAGCAAAATTTTATGATGATCGGTTCAGTAGATAGAGCGTAAAAGCGTAACAAAAAATTCAAATAAACTCACTTTCGCATTTATAATATTAGTCGGGATGGGATACATTCTTTTATGCTATATTTTCATCAGAGGCATTTTTTAATTAATTTTATTAACATACAACGCTTAACATTTCAGCGCGTGTTTCAAAGACGAGCGCGTGTGCGCTCAGCTGTTCTGCTTCGACGCGGCGAGCGGTTACTGCGTCGCCTACAGGCCGGCGGCGGAAGGGTCGCCATGTGGGGACGGACAGGTACACGTTTTTATTTATTCGTATGGCAGTTTACAGTCGCTCTTATTAAAGTATAAAATTTAATTCCTTAATTCAATGGATTCGTAATTTCCAAGGTGAACAGGTCTACTACATCACCTTTTTATAATATCTTACATTCTTTGATAAGAGCAAAAAAAGGACACACGCGTCGGATGCTACTTGCATGAGCTAGTTCATATAGAATTATATTATTAGAATAATAATTCTGTGGGTACTTATGTTTGTACTTGTAACTACTTCCTGTGAAACATTTTCAATTTTTTAACTTTACATACATACATATATATCAACACGTCTTTGTCCCTTGCGGGGTAGACAGAGCCGAAGTTCATAAAACTTTAAGGCCACGTTTAGCGTGTTCAGGGTGTTAAGGTGGAAAACGGAATCAAAATAGTTATGGGTTGCTAGCCGCATCGCCTATTTACGTAATTCCTTAGCCAAATCCCTTGACCGGCTTTTACGGTCTGCGCGGGAAGAAAAGCTGCTGGTATATTCTATATGTTTTCCTTTCCTCCCAAACCTGCATGGAAGATTTAACTTTGAAGTCATAAAATCTCAATCGTTACTATTACCTCTGCTGTCATAAACTCTTACTCTGTTATTTTTCATTTCAGTACTGTATAAACGGACGGTGTATAACGGAACACGAGAACATTATCCCGGATTACTCTCAACACACACCGAGCTACGTCCGTCCAGAGACGAGCCCTTTCTTCGGGAATATTACCAGGTAATATTACAATTACAATATTATAAGAAACAGTTACTATTTCTTTTGTAATCAGGAAATATTATACAGGTTATTGATTTAGACATCCACAATACTTGCTTTCATTTTACTAGGAAAACAACAGTCCAGGAGTTTATACTCAGGTCTTTTTGATTGCATTATGGAAACAAATAAGTGTTAACTACTTAAAGCAATCAAAAAAATATTTATCAGAAATTGTCTGATCCAGATAATAGCCATTTAAAAACTGTTGTTAATAAAATGATTGACCCAGAATACACAGGTTTGTAGTAGTTTTTTATATAAATGTGTATATTCGTTTAATAAAATAAAATAAATTAAAATTCGTCTAAAATCGGCAAACATTGCAGATGACTAAATCAACCACCCTATAGGTTTGATAATTATTTTTTATAATGTTTGTTTATGGTTTTCTTATGTAATAGTCATAAGTTGCTTAAATAAATGTATAAGTAAGTAATATTTGCACATAATTAAGAAAAAAAAAACCTTATTCTTACATAACTTATTATTTAAGTCATGGTTACAAACTCTATCATAGAGTCGGTAATCAGTTTACTTTATATAACACATTAGATGCGTGACGGTACTAGTAACGTACTTCTGTAAGTACACTTGCTAGTATTAGAGCCGTACAATTTATGCACTTAGTCAAGGAAAGAGGCTTGAATTTCTGCTACCAGAACGGGACACTTTGACAGTATCTTTAATCAAAATTATTACATTTTGAGATTTGTAAGGACAACATTACCCACACATCCACTCATTCTTGGTGATATTGTCGTGTTATGCACTATAGCCAAAGTTTGACAAATAGCTTATTTCGGGGTCAAACGGATCTCGAATTTCGAAGATGTCATGTCCTTTTGTATACTGCTTATGAACTAATATGAATATAAGCAAATAAACCAAAATCTGGTGGCATTAAATCTTAAGCCCTCTAAATAGATTCCCTGGCTATTCAACACAATACTAATAAAAATTTGTTTAACGAACACAGTTATGAAGCAACCACACAGCCTTACCAACAGAACTATTACTATCAAAAGCAAACAACCACTACGACAACGCAGAATTACTACAGTACAACAAGATCTCCATTCAAATTCCACTACTCGCTGCCAAGCTATACATTCCCACCATCAATAAACAGATACTCAGTTTCAACAACAAGGAGTCCGTACGATTTCAAAGACTTCACAACACGTAACTACGACAAAGGATACTACAACAAAAACACCTATTTCTCGAGTGGGACGACGAAAAATCCTTACCAAAAGATACAACCGATTTTCAAAATAGGAACATATTACTCGCAACCCAACTCTATAAGGCCAGACGCAAATTCTCAGCAAGAAAATTCTGTAAGGCCCGATGCAAATTCTCAGCAAGAAAATTCTGTAAGACCCGACGCAAATTCTCAGCAAGTTCAGATAGAACCAGCAAGATTGGTGTTCTCCTATCAGAGGAATTTGACTACAGGGGAAATACAACAGTAGAATGAGTTATTGGTAAGACATTAGGAGCTATAAACCGACGTCGTCGCATGGATTCATACATAACACTCTTACATTAGAACTAATTGAAGTAAACGTGGAATTTTATGATCTATTCATATATTTTTTGTTATTATAAACAAAACTCCTTCGCTTCATATTAAGGCCAGATAACCTTACTTTAGCTAAAATAACCGCATTTTATTATTCAGAATCTTAGGGTCGCACAACCGAATAGATAGATAGTCATACTATATTTTTTTAGTTCGATCAATTACACAGTCATATTCGGCAACACCATGGCATAATTAGAAGTTACAACTTTTTTCTGGCGTATACGGTGGATCACTTGAGGCGCTATCCTTTCTTTCTTATAAATTAGATTTCGTGATCAAGCCAAGCTGTGCAGAGTTCACATATTCACCGCCCATAGGCCATTTAATATTGCTACCTTCGATCAATCTTATGGCGTGCGGCGACCTAGACTAGCCCAAAATATTATTAGCCGCCCTTTCAAATCTGCCGCTTTTGACTTTAGCCTTGGAACACAGCCTGCTGCCAAATCCACCATAAGAATAATTAGAAATTCCATGTTTACTTGTAGACTACATATATGAATATGAAACTGTCACTTTCTTCAACATCGATCAAACAGGACAACATCGAGTGCATACAAATATGTATGGTCTTACACCATTACCATCATACTGTACCTACATACATCTACTTCTTACATGTGTTACTTTACTTTCCAATGCAATATTTAGAAAGTTATCGTCTCCATCTCAGATATAAATATATTTTTATATTAATTATCAATAGCATGTTACTTTTGTTTGTATGTTATTTAAGTCTTCTCTATCATCATCATTTGTGTTAAAATGAAGCATGTTTCGAAAAGAAACTATTTTAAGAGATAACACATGAGTACAAAACAAAGTTCATTTTTTGCTATTGTCTCTCAAAATAGTTTCTCATACTTACCTATTTATACTCGTAAATGTTCTAGTGTAACTATTTATTTGTTCTTAATTATGAATATTAAAGGTGCGTCAGTGATTCTTTTTTTACAACAGTCTTGGCTTGGCTGATACACTGCCGTGCCTACAATTACTCGTATTTATTTTATTCAAAGTAAAAATTATACTTTTATATTTAAAACTACTGTTGACGTTGTAAATGTAAGTATATGATATTTGGCTAATTTATGAATTCACAAAATAAAGATACCTACCTAGACGTAAAAATAATTTAAATTTAAACATGTTTGATTTAGTAATTATTTATTCTATGACTTTCACTAAAATTTATTTTTCTATATTTGTAACAATAGTCTTATAGTTGGAGAATATACTCTTCTATTATTATAGCTTTATTTCTAAGTATTTTGTTTTAAAAATACTGCTGTAAATAGTTTTCAGCCATTGATAACGTCATAATGAGATAGATACCTATCATAATTTATTTACCTATATTTAACTTTCTGGAAATATTAATCTAAAATAAAATGGAATATTTCCATAAATAAATAAACTGAATCAGAGAATTGCCACAAGATGTTTAAACACTCATTCTGCCCTTACGATAAAAAATATTAAAATCTATTCACATTGAATGTGGGCCGACCCTAAACGTACCCATAGTCGTCAAGGAAAATGCTACACTGAACAGTGTCAAACAGTGTTGAAACATTTTTGGAGACAATTATTGACACTACGGGAATTATCCTTTTAATTTTGAGTATAGTTATTAGATCACTTTTTATGTGGTCACAATTTGTAATAAAAATATCAAGCCAAGTAATCGTAAGACCCGTAGATTCATCAATGAATGATTAAAGCCGCGAAACTAAAAATTATGCAGTCATCTTGGGTAACTTTAAATTTCATTTTAACTTTGAATCACATCCAAAAGGTATGTATTTTTTTACATACGCTAAAAATAAATCCAATTTCATGTTTATGTGTAGGTATTATTGAAATTCTTAATTGTATTTAAAAAAAAGTACACGAATACTTTTTGGATGCGATATAAAGTTAGAATGAAATTCAAAGTTACCCAAGATGGCCGTACAGAGCTTGGGTATTAAATGCTTAATAAACTGTATGTCTGTTTTCAGCAGCCGCCACTAATATTAGATGCGGACTAAGGACAAGACTGCCGCCGGGAGCGGGACACCCCAGGACGAGAGTCCCCCGGCCCCCAATTAGAGTGAAACGCACGTCCCGTACGAACTATATTGTAATAGCGATATTACAATTATAATCCCGTGTACTTAGTGTATCAATTGTAATTTCACTACTCGAACAAATGATGAATCTCATGCATAATATCTTAATTGTAATTTTTATATTCGAACAAATGACGAATCAATTGTAATTTAAGTCTCGTATACTCATTGTTGTATTGTTTTAATTTTAATAATTTCAACAAATGATATATCTCGTACGTTTCAGCTATTTGTTTAAATAGATAAAATGTCTCCTCTCAATTTTAATTCAGTACTTACACAAAATCGTCTTTTATATAATTCTGCAATGCAATGCAAATAAAATGTTGATTGTAATTCAAATAGTACTTAATCACGCGTTGCTACTTAATTTTGCAAAGTAAGGAAATAATTGTACACTTCATAAATAATTATACAGCAATTACAATAGTAATTACTTGTGTAATACGCATGGAAAGTCGCCTTTATGTCCAAATAATGATAACGAATAGGATAATTTCAATAAATGTTGTAAATATTTTTTATTAGGCAATCAATTGGCCTCTTTATTATTAAGTACGTGAATAATTAATTTTAATTTACATTTAGACGACTTTCAATGTGTTATCGAAGTACTTATATCAGAATAATGCATGCAACTTTGCACAGACTATGCAAAATTGGTATTATATGCAACGACTTAAAAACATACATTACGCCGTTTTCTTGCGTTAACTGCATAATAGTGATGCATAATATACTGGATTTAAAAAAAATAAAAGCAAGCAGATTGATATCTTTGCTTGTTTTTATTTTGTTCTCTATAATAATAAGACGGGATAGTGCGAAGAGTGTAAGTATATTGTATCTGAATACAGATACAGGTCAGTGAGTGATATTACAATGTGATTGTGTTACTATTAATGAACTGTAAGTACGTTAGTTTAAAAAACCAGGGCCGACCCTGCGAGTGATGGAAACTGCGACGGTTTTGGATCTATTAGAAATACTCCTTAGCCTATTTTTGCAACGGTTGTAAAAAAATCGAATTTGGAATCACGAAACTGCCACTACGTGCCTAAACAGTAAATAGGTTTTATATTAGTTTTTTTTTTTCATTAAGTGCGACTGGCTCGCAACCATCTGAACAAGTTAGTATCCTTTAATTTTAAGTAATTGTACACTGTTTTTGTGAATCTTATATTTCTTTTACGGAAACCGACGAAACTTGTTGTAATTTAAGTCTGTTTTTAATTTCTAAAATTATTTATGTGACATAGTTCTTTAATCGTAAAGTTACCAATAGAGTAAAAGCAAAAAGGTAGATTTCGTTTCTTTGTAAGAAATACAGTGAATTAACTGTACTACACAGCTTGCCGTTGACTATTTATTTTGTTCGAACTATCTAAGAATGTACGAACCATTTCCTTTAATTTCATCACAAATTATCTAAATTTTAAGAAAAAATAGAAAATAACAAACATGACTTGTGTTGTTTCATTTTGCTAAATCCTAACCTTTCAAGGCTTCGAACCATATGACTATTCCAGCCTCCGTGGTCCAGAGTAAGGCGTTTGCCTTGTTGACCCGGAGATCGTGGGTTCGATTCCCACGGGAAGCATACTTTGTTGTTTCCAGTTTGGTTAGGACACTGCAGGCATGAATCACCTGATTGTCTGATAAGAAAGATGATTCCGTGCTTCGGAAGGCACGTTAAGCCGTTGGTCCCGGCTGCCATCTGGTAGTCGTTAAAGGAACGACGCCAGAGGCCGAAAGACGATTCCGAAGAACTCTGACACCAGGGTGTGCATAGTCGACTGACCGTGTCACCTACACGAAATGATGATGATGACTGCGCGCCTATGGTTGCTTTACATGCGAAAGCGTCAATATTCACGCCCACTGGGCCATCGGGCTCAACTACCAATTCAAGCTAAAATAAAATAAAATAAAAGATCCCCAACACCATTTTATTTGCCGTTTTTCACTTTATACAAAAAAGACGTCACATGTCATCAGGAACATCCTCTAAAAAAAACATTCCATGTAAATGCCCAAAAATATTGTGCTATTAGAACCACGTATTTTCTTAGACAAAATTGTTTCGGTGAAATGCGATTTTGATACAATATTCCCTAAGTTACCATGTAAGGGAAAATATTTAAGTCGATCGACTGTTTTAAAAATGAACGGCCCTCTAGTGCATTTACTCTTACATACAAATTAGATCGACATACGAAATAATATAAATTGATCTTCGCTTATTCAAATTTCCAACAATATTTCTTCTAAATATGTTAACCATATGTACACATACACTCGGAGTACACTTGTCTCATACTGATTATACTTGGATCAATAATGAATAGATGGAAAATATCAACACTCAAGCTTTGATGGCATGGTCGATTGACCGTGTCACCTACACGAAATGATGATGATGATGGCATGAGTAGTTAATATTATCCATTTATTCGGGTTGCCGAATTCATAATCAATTATTGTATTATCGGTGTTGTATGGTATGTGGCATCAAAGATGGCGTAAGTTCTTTGGTAGCCTCGTGAGAGCTTCTGATGACAAATCTATACGAGTCCAGTTAACTGTCTATTTAACTATTTCACAAATTTTTCTCGAGTACGAGCATTTGTAACCCCAAACTACACCAATTACATATTATAAAGTCCACTTAAATCAATTTGCAAAATCGTCTAAGGCAAACGACAACTGTACCCCTTGACTTCCCACCAAAAACTCCGTACATTTCTAGATTAGTGAGCAATACATTGATACGTCACCGTTACGGCACCGTCATAACACAGAGTAAAAACCGATAACACCGCTTTTTTTGGTTTTGAGCAAACTTGATGGTAACTTAGTAAAAAAAACCATTTTGCTTAAAAATACGTGGCTCAATCCTATTTAAAGAACCTAAATACTTAAACCACTTAGAACTACTTATTCTAAACTACAACATATACATACAATATTAAGTATGAATAAATTATTATAACATATTATGTAGCTGTCATTTATGCCAATAGTATAATAAAAATAAAGTCAATAATGATCTTTATGTAAATATATTTCAGGTAGATTTTGTAAGTTATTAATTATTATTTTTTGGATGAGGGACAACAATCTACATATAATAATGTACAGTCAGCCAAAGAAGTAGCTAATTTTAATCAGGGATATGATTACTCAGGAACAAAAAATAAACTATTTTTTTTTATTTTTGTAAAAAATCTGTCAATGGTATTTAGGGTTCTTATTATTTTTACAGACGGCGTCGACGGCGTCTGTCTTTCTATTTTATAAAATTGTCTGTACTAGTGGTCAAAATTTAAAAGTAACTACAGGCACTTTTATACTTGGTTTGGCATTGCCATCACACTTCCTTTTATAGTATGTCCACAAAGGAAAATTGTGGATTCGAGCACAGGCGTAAAATGTGGCTTTGTATCTCAATGCCTTGTACATAATCTGGCGGATATATTTTCTTTGGGCGAAAATGTAAGGAATAATGTCTATAGCGATGCGCCTAGCAATCCATCACTAGTTTCATTGCTTTTATCACCTATACGCCCAACACGTGAAACTTGGCCTTCAGGTCTTATGACTTCACAGTCTTCCCCATAAGGGATAAAAAGTAATAATGTATTTATCCTTTTCTTATTATCCTTGCGACCAGGTACAGTTGGCCACCTTTATCAAAAAATACATATGCACACTCATCCATGGGAACTACTAATTTGGCTAACTATACAGAGAATTACAGTACTACACAGAGTACTACAGTACTGTACAGAGTACTACCGTGCTATACAGAGTACTACAGTACTATACATAGTACTACCGTACTATACAGAGTACTACAGTACTATAAAGAGTACAGTCCGAATCGAACTTTATGGCGCCTCGGATACTGCGCAGTTCACGCCCCGCCACCCCGCACTCTCCGCTGAACCTAATACTGTGTACTACGCTACGACTCGCGCGATGTTCCGAGCCGCTATAAAGTTTGTTTCGTACTAGACAGAGTACTACCGTACTATACAGAGTACTACATTAAATGAGTAAAATTAACCAGTTTTGACGGGAAGCGGGCTGCTGGAGCCGCCGACGTTTTTGGCGAGTAGCTTGGCTAGCATACCGACGGACAGACAAAACACTAGGCCAGCCGGCATGAACTTCCGTGTGTTGTAGAACCTGCAATCAAATAAATAAGATAAATCACAAATACGTATACACCCTTATTTTTAATTCAATACACAAACTTTCAGCCCATCAACATGAACAAGTTTTATTTTTACCTTTTCCATACATTTGGTCCGATCAGCTGAACGCTTTTGTGTGGTTACGTCAATTTTTTTTTAATTTCCCAGCATTGGTCCTATACAAAAAGTTGTTCATGTTGTGATAGACTGAGCCACCCCTTAAAGTTTGTGTACAGATTGAAAAATAAGGCTGTATAAATAAAAATAAATCACACTGATTGAACTAGCCTCAGAGATCACAGAAAGACGCGCGCGCCCTACTAGAAACGAGAGTAATAATAATACCGCATGTCAACCCGCACCCGGCTAGAAGCGTCATCATCATCAGGTCTTTTTTAGTCTCCACTGCAGGAGCATGACCCTCTCTGTACTACCAAAGTCATATAATAGCCAGAGCAGTCAGAGGCTTTGGTCTACACTCTCCATGGTGGCCAGACGGACTTGAAAGGGTTCTTTGATGTTTATAAGCTGGTGTTTCCTGAGTCGCCTTCCACGACATCCACGGGTAGACTTGGAGAGGTACTATTCTACTCTTCCGGGAACCACAAGGCACAGCACTAGAGGAGTCGCTTTCAGCCTATCAGTTCGTTATATCATCATCATCATCATCATCAGGTCTTTCTAGTCTCCACTGCAGGAGCACGACCCTCTCTGTACTACCAGAGCCATATACTAGCCTGAGTAGTCAGAGGATTTGGCCTACACTCTCCACGCTGGCCAGACGGTTTGGAGAGGTCTCGTTGATGTTAATAAGCTTTGTTTAGCTTGTGTTTCCTTAGTCGCCTTTTACGACATCCACGGGATGACTTGGAGTGGTCCTACGAGGGGAGGTCAATATATTCGCGGAATGAGGGGGAAGGGGGTTGAAATTAAACACGAAACTATTTTTCCTTTTCAATATATTCTCCCTTAACCTTAATACATTTTTCAGATCTTTCCAATAATTTATTTATACCATCGAAAAAAAATGTTTTATCTTGGCTATCAAAATAGGCCGAAATTGCAGACTTGACTTCTTCATCGTCGCCAAATTTTTTTCCACGCAGCTCCTTTTTCATTTTTGGAAACAAATAATAGTCACTAGGGGCCAAGTCTGGACTGTAAGGTGGGTGGTTTAATTTTTCGAACCCGCATCGGTGAATGGCAGCCGTCGCAACATGGCACGTGTGGACGGGTGCGTTGTCGTGCAAAAGGAGCACACCTTTTGACAGCTTTCCTCTTCTTTTTTCTTTAATAGCTTCTTTCAATCTATCCAGTAAAGAAGCGTAGTACTGTCCCGTTATAGTCACACCACGATCTTTGTAATCGATCAACAAAATACCTTCTGTATCCCAAAAGACAGTCGCCATGATCTTTCCGGCCGATTGAGACACTTTAAACTTCTTTGGAGGGGGTGTGCCTTTTTTATGCCACTGCATCGACTCTTGCTTCGACTCAGGTTCATAGTGGTGAACCCAGGTTTCATCTCCAGTAACAATCCGGTCCATAATTTCTTCCTTATTCTCTCCACAGAGCTCCAAAAACTGGCGAGAACACTCGACACGCTCGCTTTTTTGAAGTGGCGTGAGCATTCTTGGAACCCATCTTGCACTGACCTTAGTCATCCCAAGATGATCATGTAGGATGTTTAAAATGCTTGTTTCGGATACTCCAACCATTGCTGCAAGCTGCTTCTTCTTCAACCGGGCATCTTCCAATACAAGTTTTTCTACTTTTGCGACGATTTCCGGTGTGGTGGCCTCAATTGGTCGTCCGGAGCGGGGGTCATCTTCAATAGACTCTCTTCCTTGTTTGAAAAGTCCATGCCACTTGTAAATCATGGTTTTACCAGGGGCAGAGTCTGCGTAAACTGCTAACAGCTCTTGAAAAATCGTCTGAGCGGATTTTCCTTGCTTGGTGAGGAACTTTATAACGGCGCGGTGTTCAATTTTCTCCATACTCGCTGACTTCTTCCCGATTCACTTGTTTGTAGGTCAACAACTCAAAAGTTTATGACCCGATTTGGTTCAAACTTGGTATATATACTCTTAATGAGGTGCTGAACAAGTTACTACCTGGACGAGTAAATCAACCCCCTCCATCCCCTCCATTCCGCGAATATATTGACCTCCCCTCGTATTCTACTCTGCCGGGAACCACACGGCAACGTTCGTTATATAGATAAATTAATAATAATAAATATATACGGAAAAATCACACAGATTGGGCTAGCCCCAAAGTTCGAGACATGTGTTATGGGATACTAACTCAACGATACCTACTATATTTTATAATAGATACTTATATAGATAAACATCCAAGACCCAGGTCAATCTGAAAAAGATCATTTCCCATGTTGACCTGACCGGGGATCGAACCGGGGACCATCCGTGTCGCAGGCAGGCGTGTTGACTGCTGCGCCACGGAGCTCGTCATTTACACACGTAATGTTAACGTTAAAGATGTTAACAAGAAATAAAAGTAAAAAAAAAAGTTCTATTGACCTATATCCCATGAGCCCGCCAAGTGTCGTTGTTGTTCCTAACATCAGTCCGTAGTTCGAGGGATTTTGGGTGAGTTGATAGGCCCCGACACCTGTAAAAACAATTTTCAGTCATTTAATTAATTTTATCTACACATATAATAAAAAGGAAGCAGGACCGAAATTTAACATTTGGTATTTTTGTGATTTTTATGGGGCATAACTATCAAATAGATGACACATATTTTGGAAAAGGAAAAAAAATCTAAACCTACTGTCAGATTTACGTGAATATGGCAGCAAATTGTTAAGACTGTCATATATTGTAGGTCATATTTATAGTACTTTTATCATCATAGATTCTGATAATATTGCATTTCATGAGAGCACAATAGAATATGAAAAATTACAGTTCATACGAAAGTATTACACAAAGATGATCATCAAGACAATTTATGTAAACTTATGTAAATGCATGACGGTGAGTAAAGAATATTGAACCCTATGTTACGCAAAACATTGGGTGTATAGTTTGCTACACAAGTGATATTATTTGTTGTAAACTTAAGTCATAGACAAAAGCGTTGCTTACCCAAAATTGATCCGAAGATTATACCAGCTCCAAGTGAAGGTATGGAACCTGCAATGAGTAACCAGGTAATAAGTTGTAAGTACAAAAAAATCTTTAAATGCAAAAATCTAAAAAATAAAGCAATACTTTTTAAATAAACTATTGCTTTCTCGGAGGCTAAACTGGGTGGGTAAGTGAAGGTAAAAAATATATGTTTGAATAAAGATTTTGCAGTGTCCGATATATGTGCTACTTTTTATCATTTTGAGAATCATCATAGAGATCACTGCAACAAAAAGGAGTTTATTTATTGGAAGATAGGATATAATAAAAATATTATTAATCAAACTGAATAGTTTACTTATACAATCTCCGTTCAGAACTTGCGTAACAATAACAAAGTCTTGGTAAGACATACAGTGGAACTCACCAGAACTTTCATTTAGAGTTGCCCTTTAAATAAATAGATAAATATATATGGACAAATAACACAGATTGAACTAGCCCCAAATTAAGTTTGAGACTTGTGTTATGGGATACTAACTCAATGCTACTATATCTTAAAACAAATACACCGAGACCCAGGTCAATCTGAAAAAGATAATTTTTCTTCTTGACCTGACTGGGGATTGAACCCAGGGCCATCCGTGTCACAGGCTGGCGTTTTGACCGCTGTGCCACGAGCTGGTCAGGCCCCTTCCCCCCTTGTCAGCAAAAGTAAGAAAAGTTCTTCTCCCCTCCCCCTAAGCTTACGTAAACATTGGTATCATTTTCACAAAAAATGTTGAGTATTTTGCAAAATGTTGCTTATCTCATCACTACGTCAACCCCCCATCCCCTATGTCATCAAAAATAAGCAAAGCCTAGACCCCCCACCCCCTTTCACTGCTTGCATAATATTTGAATGACTCCCCAATATTATTGTAATAAATTATACCCTTAATTGTAATATAGGTAAGTCCAATAAGGTTTTAGAAACTGCTGGACTGTTATAGTTAGTATTTGTTACATAATACATTCTAGATTCTAAAACATAAAAGTAGTGTATTTATCACTCTTATCCAATGACTTATGATCCCATTCTTGTGTCCTTATCATATTTTTTTCTACTTAGTATCAAAATCGTGTTTGTCATATTTATCAACAAGTTGCTCCCATGTGCTAGTAGTCTGGTTTTGCATAAGGTTAATATTAAAAACATTTAGCCTACCAGGAATTAACACAAAAAGAATTCTGACTAGATCACTGTCTGAGTTTTTAAATTCATAAAATACATTTGGTTTTTAAATTTCATTTTTGAGACATGTTTTGATCTCTTAAAAGCAATTAAAGCATACTGTAAAATGCAAAAAGATCAGAAAAGGCACCAATTTTCACACAGATTTCCGGGTAAATCAAAAATTTCTCAGAGAAATACTGTTAGCGACGCGCTCACCTCAGTTGTATATATTTAGGCATAAGTTGGCTGTTTGTAAATATTTCTATGATTTTGTGAATTATCCTAATTTGGATGTTTATTTTGTAAAAATAGGAGCGTGGCATGCATGTTGTACTTGTCAATAGTCACTTTATAAAGTTATGTAACGTTATCTGTGGCGACGCCCGCTCCCGCCAATTTTTGAAAATAGAATTGTCTTCGGTCCGCGCGCAAGAAAGACGCTGTTGGAATTTTTTGTTTTTCTTGTGTTATATTATTAATCAGTTATTTGTGCCGTAATAAACGTTAATTTTTAACTGTGACGTGTAGTTTATCTGGTCTGACCTAACTGTCGCCTACAGTTTTTGGTCCTTCGAGCCGGATTTGTGATTTTTTAACCAGCGCACTATTGTATGCAGAAAATGGTCGGCACCCGGGGCGCCGCGCTTCGCGGGCGGGAACTAGCCGTATGTAATCCGCTATTGGTCGTTTCTGAGGATTGCAGTGCGGTAGCTGTTGTCAACAAATCTCCCGCCACCCGAAGGTCGCAGGGCCTCCACAGTACTACGTCAGTTAAAGCCAGAAGGGCGCAGCTTCTTTTGGATGCTGCAAAGCGGAAGGCACAAATACAGATGGAGCTGATTGATAAACAGTTGGAAGCGGACCTGGCCCAGCTGGAAGAACAATACAGTCCACGGAAAGAAGATGGCACTCAAAAAGTTAAGCAATGGGTGAAGAAGAGTCGCGTCGAATTGGTGCAGCCCGCCCCCGAATATGGAAACCCCACAGGCCGGCCGCATCAGCTGAATGTTCCGGCAGCTGACATCCCACACGCCATTGCACCATCAGGACTCGCAGCGCTGCGTCTACCTACGGAGTCTCCGCATCACATGCCTACGCCCGCTCAGCAGGAGGCGGCACCTGGCATGTGCGCGGCGATACAGACGCTTACTACTGCGATGAAGGACCTGAACACTACGAGTGCACCCAAAAACAAGCTATTGTTGAGGTTTTGTGCTTCTATACAGCTACCTGAACATGCTGGGGACCCTTTGGAAAGGCTACACTTCAAGCAGGAGCACAACGGTCAGCTGTTGCAGAATAACAACAACACATCCCGAGCGCCTGTACACTACCAGCCGACCCAGCCGACAATGTCTCCGTCCACGTCAATGTCAATGACCCCAGGTACCGTCTTCGATAGTACAACCTACGGTACAACCCAAAGAGTGACGTTTATAAACGCTAATAATTTTATAGTGTTAGGTACCAAATGCGTATGTCTCACCGGCTGGTCGGAGACTATGCGCATCTGTGATGTGCGGTCGGGCAATGACCTTACTTGTGGCTCTGTTGTCGTTGCGAAACTGGACCTTACGGATATTAACAACAAGGTACACAATGTAAAGGCCGTTTGTGTCTATATTCTACCTATATGTTCATTAATAGTCAATTGTAATTACTTTAACTATGAACACCTTGTACATATTGAACATTATTTATGTTCAACCGATGTAATATTAGGAATTGTTAATTGTAATATATTATATCCCATTGACGGTAGGTTAGGTGGGAATGAGCCGTCCGCTGCGCTAACACCTCTGGGCTGGTGCATGCATATCATCTTGTACCCAACGCATGGCGAAGGCCCTCGTAATGCGTCACTTTGGCAGAATTCGCAGGCTACTTTATTCGTATGTTCGAACAACGCGCCACCGCCGTTCGCTGCCACTGTCGCCGTCGTCGCTGCTGACGACGTGAGCACGCAGCAGGAGTCCAAGAAGGAGGTGAGGTCTTTTGCCTTTGACGCCGTAGAAATTGCAAGTAAGCCTATTGCTATTATTAATATTGCCGTTTCTCATTCAGAGAAGACATTTGTTCCTTCTGGTAGTCAGTGGCACGTAGGCTTGCCTTGGTATAATGGACAAGGTTCCATGCCTAAGGTCTACCCAAACGTCGTGGGATGGCAAGAAGGGACTAAAAGTATAATCGCAGATTTCCTATGTAGGTACAGGGAACTATTGGTAGACGTTCGTCTTGCGCGAAATGGGTATAACGAACACTTGCGTCCTGGGGTCGATGACCCCCGCAATAAGAAGCATAGGTTAGATTTTGATGCCGCAGCCGCGGTTGATTTAATGAATAGGTTTTTTATCTCACACACACACGCTGCAAGGTCCGCAGTCCAAGTTGTCACCGCTTTATGGCGTTACGCTGCGCTTTATAGTACTCACATGTAACTGCAGTTACTCGGTGACATAGTGTGTGAACATGGTGTGTGTGTATGGTGTGAGATACCCTGGCACAGGTTAGGTACAAATTTTTATGTCATAGTTACTGGTAGTCGCGCAATTCACTACCTCATGTAAATATTTCCTTTTATTATACAAGGAGCTAGCGAGTAGTCATAAAAGTTAGGTTTCTATTTTATTATCCCTACAAGGCTCCATAGGGTGGGGCATGGGAGCGATATGTTTAGTTGTTTAGTTTTAGAATTGTCTACGTGATAGCACAGAGCTAGTGACGGAATAGTTAAGTCCTGAGGAAAAGGTAACAAGTAGGTACTACTGTGCTGAACAATATAAATATTTGTACATATGTAATAGATACGTACATGCACTAGTCTGTTAGCCCGATAGCTCCTAACATTTGATAGATTTCTGACTTTAAAAATAAAACCTTCTCGGTAGTGGTGTTTAATGTCGCAAGGGTGCGTAAAGCGCACCACTTTTAGCCATATAATTGGAACTTTATGGTTTCGAAGTGCTACCTGTCTCACTGCCGAGAAAAGTCAATATTAGGAGACAGCCCACGTAGTACATATAATTCCATGAGACAGCCTCTACAAAACTAGAGCGCTGGGCTCAAGTTTGTACATAAAGCTTAGGTATTAATTTAAGTTTCGCTGTAAATATTTCTACAGATTGCATAGAGGTAAGTAAATGCATGCATATTATGTCGTTTAGTGCATTTATAAATGTTTATTTGTGGTTTTTATTTCGAAATCCATCTTCTTCTCGGTAGTCTATATTGTTAGGTCTCTTGGGTCTTGGAACTTTGCAAGGTTGCGTACAGCGCACCGATTTTAGCCAACATGTTATTGGCACTTAAGGTTTTGAAGTTCTACCTAATTTTCTGCCGAGAAGACAGTGGAACTATAGGTCCTCAGAAGTACGGAGTTTTTGATGTCAGCCGTAGCCGTAGATCGTGTCTTCCATTTTAGCACTTGGCCAAATGGTCTAATTCTCCAAGTGCACCCAGGTAAGGATGGTCGTATTACACTTATTAAAGTGCACATGTGTGTGGAACCGATCGGCGGCATGCGTCGCTCTTTTACCACATGGTAGTGAGTGCTGTACCAGCACTAGGGTGGGGAGTGTTAGCGACGCGCTCACCTCAGTTGTATATATTTAGGCATAAGTTGGCTGTTTGTAAATATTTCTATGATTTTGTGAATTATCCTAATTTGGATGTTTATTTTGTAAAAATAGGAGCGTGGCATGCATGTTGTACTTGTCAATAGTCACTTTATAAAGTTATGTAACGTTATCTGTGGCGACGCCCGCTCCCGCCAATTTTTGAAAATAGAATTGTCTTCGGTCCGCGCGCAAGAAAGACGCTGTTGGAATTTTTTGTTTTTCTTGTGTTATATTATTAATCAGTTATTTGTGCCGTAATAAACGTTAATTTTTAACTGTGACGAGTAGTTTATCTGGTCTGACCTAACTGTCGCCTACAAATACTATTACCTATATCATTAAAACGGAACTTCCGGTTGCGCCCTTCAAGTGAACTTACGTGTTGTCAATTGCTCTATACAATTAAAAAGTTATTTGTGATTAAATCCAAGTGTTCCAACAAGAACTGTGCATATAACGTTTGATCATCAACACACTCATCAAGATTGCTAGTAAAACCTGGGTTTACGTGACGAAAAATCAAGAAAAGTGACAAAATATCAACTAGAAAACATACACATATACATAAATATAGATATTAAATTCACACAATCAAATCAAAAACGGACAAAAATTTACGGACAGCCAAACGTCACTGTCAACAGGTGACAATCCTGTCAAGCTAATTTCCGGTCAAAGACGTGGGTTACCAGTGCAAAAGTGTTGCCAGCTCAGGAAATTCTTCCAAAACTGTAGAATTTTATTTTGAAGAAAACCAAACGAACAGAATGGAACAACAAATGGAAATATTATTTGAAAAACTCAAATTAGAGCTTGAAAAACAAACATCATCGATAACAGAGAACTTGATAAAAAAGATGGCTAGTACAATAGAAGAAAAAATCAATCCATTGGTAGAAGAAAACAAAACACTGAAGAAGGAAGTCGAAACATTAAAAACAAAAACCAAGAACTTAGAAAGAGAAGTTAGAAAAAATAATTTAATCTTACATGGAGTTGGTGAGTCAGATAACAACTATTCGGAACTTCTGGAGCTTGTGCTTGACATCTTAAACAAGTTGTCACAAAAAAGTGAAAACATGGAAAAATGGGACAGATGGGAGGTAAACAAGGTTCAAAGACTAGGGAAGAAGGACAAAAACAAACCGAGACCAATACTGGTAACGCTCACTCTATTTTGGAGGAAAATTGAAGTCTTCAAGAACAATAAATTCTTTCCCAACAATATATATGCCACCGAAGATTTTCCAAAGGACATCTTAAATAAAAGAAAAGAACTTAAAATAAAGCTCAAAGAAGAAATAAACAGAGGTAATGAAGCTTTTATACGCTACGACCAACTAATAGTTAAAGAGAAAATGAAAGAGAAAAGGAAGCGTTCGCCTACAAAATCGCCTACTAGCCTACCTGGAAAAAATACAGATGAACCTAAAAATCCGAAAAAGAAAATAAACAATACAAATACATCATATTTCACTAGGTCAGACTCAACCAATGACTTGGAAAAACAATAGCAATTAACTTACTCCACCAACCGGAAGATCACAAACAACATTACTACAACTATCGATACATCAAATAATAAAAAAAGTCCCAACATGGCTGGTCCCCACGGGACTTTGGACCACCACCCTCTTACTCGAAGAGAAAAAAAGAATCTAAGAACATTAAAAATTTGTACTTACAATGTCAAATCATTAGCATCAACCACACGCTTTCTTGAATTGACACATGCATTAGAAAAAATAAATCATGATATCATAGGACTGGCAGAAGTGAGAAGAAATGGTTGTGAAATAGAAGAACACGAAAAACACATCTTTTGCTACATAGGAGAAACAAAGGGTCTATACGGCGTAGGCTTCTTGATAAAGAAAAACCTCAAACAAAACATAGTAAACTTCATCGGCATATCTGAAAGAGTGTGTCTACTTCAATTAAAATTTGAAAATAAAGCCCTTTCACTTATACAAGTTTATGCTCCAACAACAAAGTCCAGCGACAAAGAAGTTGAAATATTCTATGAAGACCTAAGAAAAGCCCACGACTTAGCGGATGAAAAAGTTATAGTTGTGGGCGACTTCAACGCAAAGATTGGACAGCCAAAGGAGTTCGAACACCCTATAATGGGACCATACGGATACGGTACCAGAAACGAAAGAGGTGAGAGATTACTGCAATACGCCCTTGAGCAAAAACTGTCAATAATGAACACTCATTTCAAGAAAAAATTAAGTAGAAGATGGACTTGGATATCACCAGACGAAAAGACAAAAAATGAAGTGGACTTCATCTTGAGCAACAACCCTAACAACATTACTAAGTATGAAGTACTAAATAAGGTTAATTTTTCGTCTGACCACAGACCTTTACGAGCAACTTACACTTTAGAAAAATCTAAACACAGCAGAAAAAAATTTAAATCAGTTAAGTCAACACTTAAATCAGAAGGTGAACGAAATAACTACTTGAAAAATCTAGAACAAAACATTACAAGCCAATTAGAAACATTGCAGAACCCAAATGATGTCCAGACTTACTACGATAAATTAGAAGAAATAATTGTGTCCAGTCTCAAAACAAAAGTAGAAGACAACTACAAGGAACACAAAATATTTTGTAAAAGCACACTAGAACTAATAAATAAGAGAACAGAGTTAAAAATGAGTAAAAACAAAACTAAAGAAATAAAAGAAGAATTAAAAACTGTTTGTAAAAAAGCTCATAAGGCAATTAGAGAAGACTATCAAAATTATAGAGAAAAAATCATACATAAAAACCTAACAAACTATAGAAGCGCAAAGAAAGCATACAAAGAATTAAATGTGCACAAAAACTGGATTCAAAACCTGAGAACTAACCAACAAGAAACAAAAACAAGACAAGACATTATTAATTGTGCCACAAATTACTATGAACATTTATATAAGAAACTTCCAAATGATTTTAATACAGAAGAAAACATAAATAATGAAGTCGAAATAATTACAGACCCAGTAACAGAACACGAAATATTACAACTTATTAAAAAACTGAAAATAGAAAAGAGTCCTGGGCCAGACAATATACCCAACGAAGCCTTAAAACTAGGGGCCCCATTATTAATAAATTTCTTAGTAACATTATTTCAAATGGTCATGGAAACAGGAGAAGTTCCACATCAATGGTGCAAATCAGATATAGTTCTATTATATAAAAAAGGCGATCCGAAAGACATAAGCAACTATAGACCAATTAGTCTGTTATCGAGCATATATAAATTATTTTCATCAATGCTTTTAAATAGAATAACCGCTAAAATAGATGGCAAACAACCATTGGAACAGGCAGGCTTTCGCTCTGGTTTTTCTACAATGGACCACATACAAACCATTGAGCAAGTGGTTGAGAAACACAATGAATTCAACCAACCCTTATACATAGGCTTCATCGATTATCTTAAAGCCTTTGATAGTATCACCCACTGCTCCATATGGAATGCATTACGATCATGCGACATACAAGAGAACTATATAAAAATCATCCAAAGTATCTACTCAAAGTGCACAAGTATAATACGTTTAGAAAGCAGAGGCAAAGAAATCAAAATAGAACGTGGAGTACGCCAAGGAGACCCCCTCTCACCCAAATTATTCATAACAGTTCTGGAAAATATATTTAACAAAATAGACTGGAAAACAAATGGCATTTGGATCCGGGATAAATACTTGAGCCACTTACGCTTTGCTGATGACATAGCACTTTTTGCTAACTCTGCTTCAGAACTTCAAAAGATGATGCAGTCTTTAAATGATGAGAGTAAAAAAGTAGGCTTGCATATGAATACCAGCAAAACGAAAGTAATGACAAACAGTAGTGAGAAGCAAATACATGTAGGGGGAACTGCAATAGAATATGTGAAGGAATACATTTACCTAGGGAAACAAATATCTTTTAACCCTGACCGCAATGAAGAAGAGGTAGAAAGAAGAATCAGCAATTCCTGGAAAAAATACTGGTCACACAAAGAAATATTAAAGGGAACCTACGACATAAAGATAAAGAAAACAGTAATGGAAACATGCATATTACCCTGCCTCACTTATGCAAGTCAAACGTGGGTGTATACCAAAAAGGTAAAAAATAAGCTGCTCTCAACACAACACGCGATGGAAAGAAGCATCTTGGGACTGAGAAGGATACAGAAAGCAAAAAACAGAGATATCCGACAAAAAACAAAACTAACAGACGCCCTGGAATTTGCCTTAAAAATGAAATGGCAATGGGCAGGCCATGTTGCGCGGTACACGGATTCAAGATGGTCACTGAAAACCACAGAATGGACAGGCCCCCCGGGGAAAAGAAGCAAAGGAAGACCGAGAAAACGGTGGAGAGACGACCTAGTAAAGGTAGTAGGAAATAACTGGTTTGCGAAAGCAAAAAACAGAAAGCAATGGAAAGAGTTGGAGGAGGCTTATACCCGGATGGGATCCAAACTAGAAGAATAAGTGAAATAACTAACATAGAATAAGATTAAAAAACTAACAGCACTTGTAGTTTAATTTAATTTTCAGTTTGGAAATAAAAAAGCTATATTATTTATTATTTATTATTATTTATATCATTAAAACTAACGTGAGATAAAGACATTATATATGACAAAGGGGCACTCACATGCTATAGTCAGCAATCCCGACAAATAGCACGTGAGTGACCCGTTGTTACATATAAAGAAATACTGTTAATTTTGCGCCCCAGATTGCTAGAGTAAAAACATGATTTGATAAAACTTATTGGAAATAAAGTAAACCAAGGGCTGGATTTTCCATTGGCAGAGTAGGTAACAATCTAGGAGCCCATGCACAGAGCAACCCCAGGTATCACATTGCCAGCCAGTGTTAAACATCATCATCATCATCATCATCAGGTCTTTATAGTCTCGACTGCAGGAGCACGACCCTCTCTATACTACCAGATTCATAGTGAGCCACACCAGAGACATAGCAACTAATAATACTTAATTGGATATTTTTTTTGGTAGTCCGATTGTGCATGCATTGGGCCACCAAGCTCCCCTTCATCAGCGGCGGATTTACAAATTTGCCGCTAGTAGTCTATTCAAACTTGCCGCCCCTACTGAGTATTGAAATTCAATACGTTAGTTTAGTTCACAATCATATTAATTACATTTAGTTATTCAGAAATTGCTACTTTATGATGTGTTCTATCGTCCTCATTACATCGTTTTCCCGTTATTAGTATGATTGTGAAGTAGGTGATATAGTGAAGTAGCCGCGGGTAACAGCTAGTCTTTTATATACGGATTACGAACGTAATGTGTATAAATATAATTATATTTTTTTTTTATTACTTGGGCTAAATTTGCCGCCCCTCTAAATATGCCGCCCTAGGCTTCAGCCTACTAAGCCTATTGGTAAATCCGCCACTGCCCTTCATTTAGGAACTCCAAGCTTTATGGCCCAATGCGCATTTGTGTGTTCAGCAACTCAGTTCTTGTCTCAGGTTTTAGTTGTTAAGCCTTGTCTGATGCCTTCAGACAGGCTTGTCTATATGGGGAAAATGTCATATTTTGCAAATCGTCCATATGTCAAAATGTAACAATTTGACAAGTTAAGAATGTAAAAAAATAAAGGGTTAACTAAAACTACTACATATTTACAAATTATTTATACAATCTGACAATATTGTGATCCATTTACACAGTGAAATGAACAACACACAAAATATATTTGAACACAACACCTACGAACTCTTATCAACTTAGATAATAATCTAAAGAACCATTCTTCAACTGGTTGCAAATGATTTTTTATTACTATCTTATCAATTTGCTATGAGCTAAGCAACCAGGTGCAAAAATTCAGACAACTGCGTAAGTGTCCATAAAATTAGAGGTTCAGCTTCAATAATGAAGTGTGAAAGCTGTTTTCATCAATGATAACAATAAGAAATACTTATAAAAAAATTATGGCAGTCTGGCCGAGTTTAATATTTCTTTAGCTAGGCACTAGCTTTCGCTGTAAAATGTCATTCCTTTCTCTTCAGCTGGAAAGCAAAGATTTAATACAATAATGAGAAATCTAACCTGCTTTTGCATAGCCCATAATGCCACCGGCAGCTACTGTAGCAGCATAAGCAAAACCTAGAATATCAACACCCATGATTATGCTTGAAGAATTATAAAGTTAGATTGAAATCAATCAATACAACTCCAGCCGGCTGAAATCCTCAAAAAATTATGAAATGAATGAAAATGAACTGAGTGAAAATTTCCGTTTTCTTTGACATTTACTGCACTGTCTGTCACAAACTATTTATAGATACTACGGTACGTTGCTGTTGCACAATATACCATGACATGACATTGACATTAGTAACTTTTTTTGTATGGCTTTTAGGTCTTACCTATTTAGCCAGTATCACGTCAACGTCCTTTGTGGTACAGTCTGAGGTTCCAGTGGTTAAGGCGTTTACACAGACTTGAAAAAAAAAATTTGTGAGGGTTTGCCTTGTTGACTCAGGGTCGTGGTTCGATTCCCACGGGAAGCATACTTTGTTAAGTTGTTTCCAGTTTGATTAGGACATTGCAGGCATGAATCACCTGATTATCTGATAAGAAAGATGATTCCGAGGGTGTGCATTGTCTACTGACAGTGTCATCTACACGAAATGATGATGACTGATGAGCCATCAAATGCTACGAAAAGTTAACGTCACAGGAGTGCTATTTTTGAACGCGTGACTCACTAAAGCGCAAGTCGTGCACGACTACAAGTTACACTCGTCTTCCAAGTCATGAAATGCCATTTTGCTATATTTTTGAAACCATCGCTTGAACTGTAGTGCTGCCAACCTTCAACGAAAAATATTTAATTTCTTCTTATTTCACGCAGAATTTTTTATAAACTTTTTTTAGGTTATTAAGGATTTTTAAAATGGTTAAGAAGTGTAGCGTCAAACGGAACGTAAATCATGACATAAGAACTTCAAATTACAAGTAGTGACTTTGACATAAAAGCGTTCGTCGCCTGCGGAAACGAGCAATCTCAACCGCTCGTTGCAATCACTCGTCAACTAACGATTCAAAAATGCGGCCTTTTGGAAACACTCGCGTCAATCACTCATTTAGTGAGTCACGCGTTCAAAAATAGCACTCCTGGAGTGCTATTTTTGAACGCGTGACTCGCTAAAACGGAAGTCGTGCACGACTACAAGTCACACTCGTCTTCCAAGTCAGGAAATGCCATTTTGCCATATTTCTGAAACCATCGCTTGAACTGTAGTGCTGCCAACCTACAACGAAAAATATTTCATTTCTTCTTATTTCACGCAGAATTTTTTATAAACTTTTTAAAGGTTATTAAGGATTTTTAAAATGTTTAAGAAGTGTAGCGTCAAACGGAACGTAAAATCATGACATAGGAACTTCAAATGACAGGAAGTGACTTTGACATAAAAGCGTTCGTCGCCTGCGGAAACGAGCGGTCTCAACCGCTCGTTGCAATCACTCGTCATCTAACGATTCAAAAATGCGGCCTTTTGGAAACACTCGCGTCAATCACTCGTTTAGTGAGTCACGCGTTCAAAAATAGCACTGCTGGTCCCCGCCCATTTTTTAGAGTTAGGTACCTAGTATTTTTTTTTAAATCTATGGCTTCTTACTTCTGTAAGTAGCCATAGATATAAAAAAAATTCGTCTCTGAATCTCTGAATCTCAGATTAATAACTAAAGCAATAGATGTCGCTTAAATGAGTGATTGACGCGAGTGTTTCCAAAAAGCCTCATTCACAGAGTACCTACTTTGTATTATATCCATTTTAGAATCGGGGGTACTATTTTTGAACGCGTGCCACTCGTCTTCGAACGATTTTTCCATACAAAAAACATTCGAAGACGAGTTGCACGCGTTCAAAAATAGCACTCCGGAAGTCGTGCTCACAAGTCACACTGGTCTTCCAAGTCACGAAATTGACAACATATACTTTACAGGAAGTGGTACTTTTTATATATGCAATCTAAAGTAGCTTGTATGTATAGTGTATACTCTTCCATTTTTTTGTAATTTTTTTACTTCATTATTAATTTTTTTTAAATTAGGGTACAAACGTAGGATTTATAAACAAATATGAGTGCCTTAATGTGAGTGCCTTATTCCCTGTCATTGTCAATTTGACGTAAAATAATGACATTGACAGGACTTTGACCGTCTGAGTTGCCAGATTGGGGAAATTTTACCCGGGAGCCCGGAAATTTTCAAAGGCCTCTCCCAATGTGAATGATAAATATCGTATCTGTTTTCGCTGTTTTATTTTTCAATGTTAATGCCGGTCATTATGTTTTTCGATGTAATAATGATTTGGTTTCGCTCTTAGAGTATAAATATTAACTATAGAGCGCGCGTCTACGAGTATGAACCGTAAGCACGGGTATGAACAGCTTCAAAACAGTGCGAACGTCGCGATTAGTCACCCGAGGTCACGCGCACGGATTGTTTCTCCCGCCATTATTTTACGTTTTTTCAATAATTATGGTGAAATGTGCAGTGCCGAGTTGTAAACATGATTCCCGGAAGCAAAATAAAAAGAAGAATGATATTTCTTTTCATCGGTGAGTAATATTTTACCTCTAAAACTCTGATTTTATTGTAATTGACTAGGGGGTTAGAGGGTGTTGCGGGAGGCGCGCGGGCGGGTAAACATAGCACATGGTTCCACGTCCCCCGCCTTACTTCTTCCCGCATGAGATTTAGTGTTGTATCACATCGGATCCGAATATTTGTAGTTTTACTCGTATATGTATTACAATTATTATGATAAATATTGACTAATTTTCTATATGCATTTTTATTTTTTAATTCCTTAATGTTAAACAGACGAACTTTGGATGCTTTTTAGGGTTCCGAAGCCGAATGGCAAAAATCAGAAGAAACCTTCGGCTCTTTCACGATATTTATTCTATAATGTAATTGTAATTTGATTTTTTGATACTTTTTATATTCTTGTTATTTTGTTACCGACTTTAAAAAGAAAGAGGTTTTGTATTCGACTGTATGTTTGTTACCATTTGTTTGGTTTACCTACTACTTTTGTTTGGATGTTAGGAATATTTTTTTGTAGTAGAAACATGGAAGTGGTAGCCCAATGGATTTCGATGGGAACTGATGTCACACGATTGTAGTCGATGGTAGCCGATTGTAGGTACCCGATGGTATCCGATCATGCCTATTGGTACCTAGTGGTGCCTGGCCGTACCCGGTTGGAAACACCCGGGTACAGTCCCAGTGGTAATAATAATGATAACGATGAGGTTGACGATGACGATGACGGTGACGATGACATGGATGATGACGATGATGACGCCGACGATGACGAGGACGATGATGACGATGATGACGACGAAGACATGGATGATGACGATGACGGTGAGGTGACGATAACAAGACGATGACGATGATGACGATGACGATGACGATGACGATGACATGGATGATGACGATTACGATGACATGGATGATGACGACGACGATGACGAGGACGATGATGATGACATGGATGATGACGATGACGATGATGATGACGATGACGGTGACGATAACGAGACGTTGACAATGACGAGGACGATGACATGGATGATGACGATGACGATGATTAATTTAATATCTAGAAACTAACTACAGATTCAAAGATCCAAAATTTATTAAAAGTGATTTACATCCAAAGACGCCCTCGGATGTAACTCTTTTGCGACGTTTCGCACGATGCGATGCACATCACTACCGACCGCGCTACATTTATAGGAAAAATCTATAGAACATCTGCTTACGCTCTGCACAACGGCGAAAAACATTAGGAGCGCTTTATAGTTATATTGATACTCTAAGGTTTCGCTTATTTCTTTTACCTGTTTACTGTATTCCTAATATTTTACCTGTTTATTGAATCGCTTTTCAGTCACGGCTGCACAATGCCATAGTTTGTTATCTTGATAAAAATCAACGTCCTGCCTGAGTGAAAATCCAAGGTCTGTCAAAAGATGAAGAATTCGGAGTCCAGTTTCTCGAGAAGCCAAGTCAGCACGCGAGGAGATATCGGTGTCCAGAAGTCAAGCCAATGTTATCAGGTTGCTATCAAGAATGAAAAATATCGAACGATATGTACAAACACCAAACAACAACAGACCAACGAACTTTTTTTGACATTGATTATCATAGCTGGCATTTTTCGTTGCCTTGTAAGGCAAAGTTAGTCCATCCATGTATATCATAAAATTATAATGTGCAATGTAATGCAAGGCAAGAGACGTTTTCGGGCGTGTTGGCTACTCACTGATTACAAAACTGATTCATTCCCAAAAGACCCCTAAAAATTTAAAAAAAGATCCAAAATTTATTAAAAGTGATTTACATCCAAAGACGCCCTCGGATGTAACTCTTTTGCGACGTTTCGCACGATGCGATGCACATCACTACCGACCGCGCTACATTTATAGGAAAAATCAATAGAACATCTGCTTACGCTCTGCACAACGGCGAAAAACATTAGGAGCGCTTTATAGTTATATTGATACTCTAAGGTTTCGCTTATTTCTTTTACCTGTTTACTATATTCCTAATATTTTACCTGTTTATTGAATCGCTTTTCAGTCACGGCTGCACAATGCCATAGTTTGTTATCTTGATAAAAATCAACGTCCTGCCTGAGTGAAAATCCAAGGTCTGTCAAAAGATGAAGAATTCGGAGTCCAGTTTCTCGAGAAGCCAAGTCAGCACGCGAGGAGATATCGGTGTCCAGAAGTCAAGCCAATGTTATCAGGTTGCTATCAAGAATGAAAAATATCGAACGATATGTACAAACACCAAACAACAACAGACCAACGAACTTTTTTTGACATTGATTATCATAGCTGGCATTTTTCGTTGCCTTGTAAGGCAAAGTTAGTCCATCCATGTATATCATAAAATTATAATGTGCAATGTAATGCAAGGCAAGAGACGTTTTCGGGCGTGTTGGCTACTCACTGATTACAAAACTGATTCATTCCCAAAAGACCCCTAAATATTTAAAAAACGACATTATTAATTAATTTTAAATGAATAGTTCTGAGCGCCATGGCAAAGCCCAGAACTAACGCCAAACCATTATTTATTGCTTTGAACGTACGACTGCAGGTTCTGTCCAGTCTGTAAAGAAAAAGAGACGTGGTTTCGACTTTCGTATTTTTTGAACGTCAAAGCAACAAGTAAAAATATAAGGAACATAGTTGGCTGCTAAAAGAAATAAGCAAATTCATCATTATTACATCGAAGAACAAACTGGCCGGCAATAACATTGAAAAAAAAAAAAAACAGTGAAAACGGATACGATATTTATCATTCACATTTTGGAGAGGCCTAAATTTCCAGACTCCCGGGTAAAATTTCCCAAATCCGGCAACTCAGACTATCAAAGTCCTGTCAATGTCATTATTTTACGTCAGATTGACAATGACAGGAAATAAGGCACAGATATTTGTTCATAAATCCTACGTATGTGCCCTATTTTCAAAAATTTATAAATAAATAAATTCTGGTTTAAAAAAATTATTAAAAATATGGAAGTATGTACATACAAGGTACTTTCGATTGCATATATAAAAAGTACCACTTCCGGTTAAGTATATGTTTTTGCCATATTTTTGAAACCATCGCTTCAACTTGACGACCTCCGTGGCGCAGCGGTCAACACGCCTGCCTGCGACACGGATGGTCCCGGGTTCGATCCCCGGTCAGGTCAAGATGGAAAATGATCTTTTTCAAATTGACCTGGGTCTTGGATGTTTATCTATAAAAGTATCTACTATAAAATATGGTATCGTTTGAGTTAGTATTCCATAACACAAGTCTCGAACTTACTTTGCGGCTAGCTCAATCTGTGTGATTTGTCCGTATATATTTATTAACTGTAGTGCTGCCAACCTTCAGCGAAAAATATTTAATTTCTTCATATCTCACGAAGAATTTATTATAAACTTTTTTAAAGTTATCAGGGAATTTAAAAATGTTTATGAAATGTAGCGTCAAATGGAACGTAAAATGATGACCGATAAACTTTAAATGACAGGCAGTGACTTTGACGTTCTTAGACCGCTCGTTTCAATCACTCGTCAACTATCGATTCAAAAATGCGGCCTTTTGGAAACACTCGCGTCAATCATTCGTTTATGCGATGGTTTCAAAACTATGAAGAAATAACATTTCGTGACTTCGGGGATGAGTGAGACTTATACCATATTTTGTAATCTGTTTATACCGTGCATATTTTCAAAGCCTCAATTTTGAATCGTTATTGACGAGTGATTGCAACGAGCGGTTTGGACCACTTGATTCCGCAGGCGACGAACGCCATTACGTCAAAGTCACTGCCTGTCATTTGAAGTTTATCTGTCATCATTTTACGTTCCGTTTGACGCTATATTTCATAAAACATTTTAAAATCTTTGTTAACCTTTAAAAAAAAATATTAAAAATTCTGCGTGAAAGAAGAAAACAATATTTTTCGCTGAAGGTTGGCAGCACAAGCTATATAGAAATACATTCAAGCGATGGTTTCAAAAATACGGCCAAATAGCATTTTGTGACTTCGGAGACGAGTATGACTTGTAGTCGTGCATGCCTTACGTTTTAGTGAGTCACGCGTTTAAAAATAGCACCCCAGGAGTGCTATTTTTGAACGCGTGACTCACTAACGAGTGATTGACGCGAGTGTTTCCAAAAGGCCGCATTTTTGAATCGTTAGATGACGAGTGATTGCAACGAGCGGTTGAGACCGCTCGTTTCCGCAGGCGACGAACGCTTTTATGTCAAAGTCACTTCCTGTCATTTGAAGTTCCTATGTCATAATTTTACGTTCCGTTTGACGCTACACTTCTTAAACATTTTAAAAATCCTTAATAACCTTAAAAAAGTTTATAAAAAATTCTGCGTGAAATTAGAAGAAATGAAATATTTTTCGTTGAAGGTTGGCAGCACAACAGTTCAAGCGATGGTTTCAAAAATATGGCAAAATGGCATTTCCTGACTTGGAAGACGAGTGTGACTTGTAGTCGTGCACGACTTCCGTTTTAGTGAGTCACGCGTTCAAAAATAGCACTCCGGGACTTAAGGATTTAAAAACCCCAGGGACACCCCAGGATTTAAAAAATAGCTCTGCACTATTTTTTGTGTGACATAGGGACAGACAGACATGACAAATCTATAATTCCTTTTCTGCCATTTGGCTTCGGAACCCCACAAAAGAGGCAGGCTTCACCAAACGAAGTTGCTAGCAAAATTGATGTTTTTCTAGAAAGAAGTTAGGCCAATTGCAACATCAGAAATAAAGAAAAATGTCACGTTATATGACACTGACATCTCGACATTTAAATGTCATTTTGACTGATCTTCATAGAAAAGAATAAATAAATATCATGAAATAGATTTAAAATTCCCAGTATTTTCCGACAAATTCTCAGTAAACCACACCCACTCAAAAATTATTAGATAAGCAAGATAACTGTTGAAATTTTACTTCCTATATCGTTACATTTTGTCATAAAGCGTCAATACATAATCAGCTGGCTGATAGGACTATGAGAACTTATGTTTTGCAAGCAAGGCCACTTATTTAGTGATACATAGCTGCCGGTAGTGTTTGCACGCTTAATTCGGTCCGTACTTTTTTATTTGACTGGCCGGTAACCTTGTCTTATTGCGGCGAAGGCCACGAAGTTAAATAAAAAGTATAACGTATTCTAGTTGGTCAAGATGTTGAAAAGTGCATCGAAGGTGACAATTAACACTGGGAACGTGCTCAACCTAATCGATATCAAGAAAAAGGCTGGACAGAATGTTACTGAAGAGGTTAGTTCCACATAAATGCTTTTATTTCGCCGTCTTCTCATGTAAACTTGTACCTGGGTCGTTCTTGCAAACTATTTGACATTCCTAGAACATACTATGAATAAAAAAAATAAGCCTTACAATACATATATTACCATACCAAGTTTACAATAATACCTAGTTTATACCTGCAATTCTTTCAATGAATATGTCATTAAAATCAATTCTTGCAACAAACCATACAGCTACAGTTTGTTACTCTGTACCTAATATTTTGATATTTTGTAAACGTTTTTACATTTCTTGACTAAGTTTTTCATCATATTGAATTTTGTGTTTTAATTTCTTTGAAATTATGTGTTGATGGTTATCAAGCTTCATAAATCTCTCAACAGCTTCAAACTTAGCCCTGATAAACTTAAACTAAAAATATATTTGTGAAAGCTTCAGCTTCACAAAAAGATAGAGGTAGAAAAACAAAAAGCGCAGCCTAATTGTTTTCTATGCTGGCTAAAAAAAGTATGTCATATACCTATAATATTCACTCACTAAGTACTAGCTTCTAAGAACTTTCTGCATTAACCCTAAAATACATTTTTACTGTGAGTAGGTTTATTACAAGTCATTGATCACTTAAAATTATGCTGACATAATATAATAGGTAATTCATGAATGACTAATCTATTTTTAAATAGTTGCTGAATGATTAATAATGCTGTAGGTACAAAATTATTACACTCAGAGCTCCGTGGCGCAGCGGTCAACATGCCTGCCTGTGACACGGATGGTCCCACGTTTGATCCCCGGTCAGGTGAAGATGGAAAATGATCTTTTTCAGATTGACCTGGGTCTTGGATGTTTATCTCTATAAGTATCTATTATAAAATATAGTATTGTTTTGAGTAAGTATCCCATAACACAAGATTCAAACTTACTTTGGGGCTAGCTCAATCTGTGTGATTTGTACGTGTATATATTTATTTAACTACATGGCGGCTCGGAACATGACGCGAGGAGATGCGCAGAACACAATATTAGGTATAGCGGGGTGCGCGGGGTGATACAGGGCACGTTTTGCACAGCTCACAGCTAATATCCGAGCTGCCATAGAGTTTGTTTTAGACTGTATTAATCATTCAGCAACTCAAGTTGTCATGATTTGGCCTGTAGGTAGGTACTACAGCATTATTAATCATTCAACAATTCAAGTTGTCATGAGGCCTGTGGCATGTGTTTTGTTACAAAGGTCACTTTATCTTTTTTTATATCCCTCTCATTATTCTCCATCATCCATCTATGAGTCAGGCTCGTAAAAGGGAGAAATTTCCTAATTTTTTCCTAATTGTGACTATGCCAGCCTCATGGGGTTCAGTTACAATTATTACTGCTTACGCATGTAAAGCGACCCCGGGCGCAGTCCCCACTTGGATGGGTGACCGCATGTGGCATAATAAAATATCTCGAGCTCCTCCATGCTTCGAAAGGCATGTTAAGCCCTTAGTCCCGGCTGTCATCATTGATGGCAGTCGTTAAGCTATGTCAGATGCCTTAAGGCAGCTTCAAAAATCTGACACCAGTATTGGCCACTTAAACACACGAAAAACAAGCAAACAAACAAATAAACACTAGAATAAATTTTAACTTAAATTCCAAGAATACTTCACTTACTAAGGCTTATATGATTTACATTCTTGATTTTCTTTCTATTTGTTAAGTATTAGGAATAAACTTATTGGCGTCGCTAGTGTGCCTAGTGTGGGCCCTTAAGTAATAACAATGTTTCTTCTTCTTGGTTGTTTGACGTATCCTCATGTCTGAGGGTCGTGACCATCTGAAGTAGCTCTGCTTATTACATTGTTCTAAAGGGCGCGGCGCGGTCTTGTGTTAAAACATTATAACAATTAAGTATATACAAGGAAACCTTAAAAATGTTATGACTTTTTAGGGTTCCGTAGTAAACAAGGAACTCTTATAGTTTCGCCATGTCTGTCTGTCTGTCTGTCTGTCCGTCCGCGGTTTTACTCAGAGACTATAAGTACTAGAAAGCTGTAATTTGGTATAGGTATGTATATGAATTATGTCAAAAAAGTGGTAAAAAAAAATTTTGAAAAAAATTTTTTTTTAGTATAGTTTCCATACAACTAATTTGGGGGAGTATTTTTTTTCTCTATTTACCCCTCGTGTGTATCGTTAAATACGAGTAGGTCTTTAAAAAATATTGTGAGGTTGAGGACACCATTTTTCGATTTAGGGATCCGTTTCCGAATTATTTGGTTTTAAAGTGCGAATTTTTGTTAGAGGTTCGTGTCCCCCCCCCCTCTATCTGCTAAACGGTTATATATAGATACGTGAAAAAAATTACAGTAGTAGTATACATACTGAAGTTGAAAGGAAAACTATTAGAGCTGAATTCTAAGTACAAACTAAAAAGTTATAGGCAACCAACTTATAAAATGTACTCGAAAATGTAAAATTTCATACATTTTTCATTGTTAGATGTTTTTAGTCGTTAAACTGTGAGGTGCGATTGTGAACAGTGTGAACTCAAAGATGTCATTCGCAACTACGGAACCCTACACTGCGCGTGGCCCGACACGCACTTGGCTGGTTTTTTTCTCCTTATTACCCCGTGGTGGTTTTATTATATTACCTCCTCAAATGTCATTGATGTCATGCCATGAAAAAAAGGAAAAATATACAGTTAAATTATAATTTAAAATTAATTTTCGTCCAGTACCTATTACGTGAGAAAAAAAAATATAGTGAACCATAGTCTATGCTAATCTCGCACTATGTCTTACGTAATTTATCTCTAAGTAGTATTTTTATCAAAATAGTGGTCGGACAGGTCACGAGTCATTTCAATTCATAAATTACTCTTAATGAACGGCAGACTGCTCGGATGGAGACTAATTACTGTTGTAGAAACTAAAGATTGATTGTTGTACAATATGTGTCTCGTTCTTGGCTTATTTGCAATTTAAGAGTATTCAGGAAATAGGTTTCCAAAGTATTTTTTGTCTTCCCAAAGTATTTTGGTCTTCCCAAAGTATTTTGGTCAGTGGTCATATCTCTGCTACTTTTCATATCATCCAAAAACCATTTTACCTTAAAAACAGACAGACTGACATGAAGAATCTATAGGGGCTCCGTTTTTTGCCTGTGTCCTGCTTTATCCGGACGCCTGGCAACCCTAAGACTGGAGGAGCATGCGTGAACCTCTCTGTACTACCAAAGCCATTTATTAGACAGAGCAGTAAAAGGAGGCCAGGTGGGTTGGAGAGGTTTCTTTGATGTTTTAAAAGCTTTGTTTAGCTTGTGTTTCCTAGTCGCCTTCTACGACATCCACGGGAAGTATAGTGGTCCTATTCTACTCCACCGGCCGGGCACCTCCGGCTTGTCACTATTAAGTACTTAAATTACTGTTAAGCAAATAAAACACTGGCCCTATGCGAAATAACTAAGCTAAACACCACAGCTTTCAAAAAATGTGTTTGTTTTATACTGTTATGCTTAACACCTGTGCTAAACACTCGGTGTGAAACGAGCCATTCAATTAATAGGTACTTATCACACGTATAGATCTACGTAGATTATTACTATACAAACGAATTCGCAATGAAGAAATCTGTTTGATAAGAGGATGAAGTGTTTGCGGAAAACGTTGATAAATACCTTTCATTCCAAGAACAGTGGCGTAGTGTGGGATGGCATAATGAGGCTCCTATGCCCTTGAATTGCACTACTAAACCTGGCAGGAAATATCCCTTATGGATTGCGAGTCCCTGGGCACTTGCCGATATTGCCTAATGGGAAAGAGAGGGCTGTTAAACATCCGTTTGTTCCTCTGGTTGGGGGCAAGGATTATCCTAAGCCCTCTTTGCTCATATTAGGTCTTTACGAGGTTGAAGGTAGAAACCGTGGATGGACATCCTCTTTTACAGACCTGCTGAGGAGTCCGAAAGAATACGGCAGAAAATCTGCCAGTCGTCGTAACCGGATGAAGGGAAGCCACGCTACGCCACTAGATGGTCATTTAGATATTAAGTAATATTCGTGTGACCAATAAGTAAAACTTAATATCACGATGCACTTGGATGTAAGGAAGCTGAAAGATTTTATACTAGACTAGCTGTTATCCGCGGCTTCGCCCGCGTTATATATAGCCTATGTCCTTCTCAGTACCCTTACCTATGTGTATGCAAAATTTCATGATGATCGGTTCAGTGGATACGGCGTGAAAGCGTAACAAACAAACAAACTCACTTTCGCATTTATGATATTAGTTGAGATTACGTCCGCGGCTGCGGTCGCTAACGTGTCGATCCCTCGGGAACAGTACTTTTTCCGGGATGAAAGGCAGCCTATGTCCTTCTTCGTACTCCAGACAACGTGTATGAACAGTTTCGTGATGATTAGTTTAGTAGATATGGCATGAAAGCGTAACAAACAAAGAAATTCACTTTCGCACTTATAATATTAGTTAAAGATTTTGATAGGATATACATAGATTATAGGCCAAAAATGTAAAACTATCGTATCGAACTAAATCTTTACCTTTGTATTTTATAGCTAGCCAGAGTGGCAGCAAGCATGTTTAAAATCCCATTAAAAGTTGTTTGACCTGTCTTCGTAACATCCAATACCTGACGGGCTCATTGTTATGTCAACATTTAGTGAGAAGTTATGGCTGCAAGTATCTGATTTCGCTGTTATATTGGAGTTTTGTGAATGATTTATGAAGGTTTTACTTTTGATTCTAGTAAGTCGGCATATAAACCACCGTCCAAGGCGTCAGATGATGTGAGTTAGGTCGTAGGGGTAAGCTGGATGCAGGCTGCTGGCCAGAAATCCTTGGCAAGGGGGCAATCTTCAAATACTATCATTTTAATCGATTAATACCTCATTCCGGTGAAGCAAAGCATGGTTAAGCAACCTGCGCTCATAATGAATTCTTCACTAGTGTGCGAAGTAGATAAGGCAATGGCAAACCATCATTCCTGCCAAAAAGTAATTCCCGCGTTTCTCTCCTCGAAATGACATCGATAAGAGCCAATGAACATTGTCCTTGACAAGAGCCTAAAGCTCTTAAATTCAAGTTGAATGAATGGGCGGGGTCCATGACCAGCAAGGGCCTTCTTCCAACAGCAATGATGAAATCGGTTTTCAGACTCGAGAACCTTACCTTATGCAAAAAGGCTTATGGTTACTTAGCTGTCATCCAAGGTATAAACTTTTGATAATAGATACCTATCCACAGATGTATTTCTTGCAACTGCAATGATGAAATCGGCTTACATACACGGAGACATCACCCTGATAGCTATAGGCTACCTAATGGTAATTTAGCTGTCATCCCAAGTATAAACTTTTGATGATAGCTACCTGCCCACAGGGCAGTCGTAATGCGAAGGTGCAAAGTTTTTTTTATATGACTATTTTGACTATGACTGACACACGGTAGAAATCTCTAGAGACCAGCTGACTCTAAAATTAATCAATATGTTTCCTTTCCAGCTATCAGAGAGCATAAAACTAACACTAACAGAATGGGGATCACAAAACGGTATACCACATCAAAACGGCTCCGCGTTACCAGAAGAACGACAGGACCCACACCAAATATCAGACTATATGGTAGTGTCCACATCAACGGCGCCTACGCAAGCCGTGCTGAATATCACACGGCCCCACGATGACGTACAAAACAAAATGGCGGAGGAAGAAAGGAAGAACTTGAAGATCGGAGTGAAGATCTTCATTAACGAGGATAGCACGGCGGCGCTCACGGAGTGTTTGGAAAATGGTGAGATATTTTTTGTTCTATACGGTAGTGTCCACATCAACTGCGCCCACGCAAGCCGTGCTGAATATCACACTGCCCACGATGACGTACAAAAAAAAAAATTGCGGAGGAAGAAAGGAAGAACTTGAAGATCGGAGTGAAGATCTTCATTAACGAAGACAGCACAGCAGCGCTCACGGTGTGTCTGGAAAATGGTAAGATATTTTTTGTTTTATAAGGTAGTGTCCACATCAACAGAGCCCACGCAAGCCGTGCTGAATATCACACTGTCCCACGATGACGTACAAAACAAAATTGGGGAGGAAGAAAGGAAGAACTTGAAGATCAGAGTGAAGATCTTCATTAACGAAGACAGCATGGCGGCGCTTACGGAGTGTTTGGAAAATGGTAATATATTTTTGTTTTATATGGTAGTGTCCACATCAACGGCGCCTACGCAAGCCGTGCTGAATATCACGCGGCCACACGATGACCTACAAAACAAAATGGCGGAAGAAGAGAGGAAGAACTTGAAGGTCGGAGTGAAGATCTTCATTAACGAAGATAGCACAGCAGCGCTCACCGAGTGTCTGGAAAATGGTGAGATATTTTTTGTTCTATATGGTAGTGTCCACATCAACGGCGCCCACGCAAGCCGTGCTGAATATCACACGGCTCCACGATGACGTAAAAAAAATAGCGGAGAAAGAAAAGAAGAACTTGAAGATCGGAGTGAAGATCTTCATTAACGAAGACAGCACAGCAGCGCTCACGGAGTGTTTGGAAAATGGTAATATATTTTTGTTTTATATGGTAGTGTCCACATCAACGGCGCCCACGCAAGCCGTGCTGAATATCACGCGGCCACACGATGACGTTCAAAACAAAATGGCGGAGGAAGAAAGGAAGAACTTGAAGATCAGAGTGAAGATCTTCATTAACGAAGACAGCACAGCAGCGCTCACGGAGTGTTTGGAAAATGGTAATATATTTTTGTTTTATATGGTAGTGTCCACATCAACGGCGCCCACGCAAGCCGTGCTGAATATCACGCGGCCACACGATGACGTTCAAAACAAAATGGCGGAGGAAGAAAGGAAGAACTTGAAGATCGAAGTGAAGATCTTCATCAACGAAGACAGTACGGCAGCGCTCACGGAGTGTTTGGAAAATGGTGAGATATTTTTGTTTTTATAAGGTAGCGACAGGTGGACCGATGGATGAGGAAAGCGAAAAATCGTACACTTTACAGCTGTGGACTGCAATACGCTGATGATAATGATGGTTATGGCTACATAGACGGTGCTACGCAAGCTGTGCTCAACTTCATAGGGCTACGCGGTGACGTACAAAATAAGATGATGGAGGAAGAGAAGGTTTTCATCAACGTGAATCAAATGGTGAGATTACAAACAAAAAAACTTAGTTCACGAAGTGACTGCCATGTGGGAAGTGGATTCGACGATTATAGTCTACTCCATAAGATATGATATGACTATCGTCCCGTTAGTCAAGAGTCAGATACAAATGGCTGTACTTTTAGACACGGTACGCCTACCTGCTAGCAGCCCCGCAGTCTTTCAGGCCGGTAACCCCATGGCGCAA
Source organism: Rhodophaea formosa (assembly GCA_963082605.1). Classification (NCBI taxonomy): domain Eukaryota; kingdom Metazoa; phylum Arthropoda; class Insecta; order Lepidoptera; family Pyralidae; genus Rhodophaea; species Rhodophaea formosa. The sequence continues at coordinate 6,691,450 of OY720227.1, read as the reverse complement.
TACTAAATAAACAAAAAATAATCAGTTATATATAACCCAGCAAAAGTCCACCCATATTTCAATCCGATAGTTCACTCATTTCCTATTTAAAATACACTAGTTACCACTTTGGCCAAGACCGGTTCGAGGGCATATCATACTTTGGCATTTCCAGGAATGGGTTCTGGCTGGAGACCTACATTACATCAACTTCTCCAAAGGGCCTCTACGTGTTGGATCTATATACCCCACGCAAGCCTTCCAAGGACACTAACACCCTTAACTCTAAAGGAGATACAAATTGAATTAAACTATTGTTTTGCTATTGTTATCTTCGCGGTTATCAATATCAAAGTAATTGTACATAAGTACTTTTATCTCGTTGTTATCAGCTCACAAGGCATCGACTTCCATCTGTAACTTCCACTGATTTGTTATACCTAGATTATGAAGCGGAAGTGTATTAAAATAAAGAGGTATAATTTTGTTAGGTTGGGTGACAATTTGCTTATAGGTTTCAGGGTTCTATCCGTGTAGTTCCCGGCAGAGTAGAATAGGCCCACTCCAAGTCTTCCCGTGGATGTCCTAGAAGGCGACTTAGGAAACACAAGCTAAACAAAGCTTATTAACATCAAAGAAACCTCTAACCCGTCTGGCTAGCGTGGAGAGTGTAGGCCAAATCCACGACTGCTCTGGTTAATATATGGCTCTCTTTGTACATAGAGGGACATGCTACTGCAGTGGAGACTAAAAAAGACATAATGATAAGACCGAAACTGGGAGGCAATTTTGAAATTATAGAATATGTATAATCGACCTCTTGGCGAGATGTCAACAGACGTTGTGTGTTCATTCACAAATAATAATATAATTCAATAATAATCACTAAGTACTGATAAGTATTCGCGTTTTTATATTTAAAGATAGGTAGTGTGATTCATTCACATATTCACATGGATATCATATTGTGATGTGTTGCATAATATTTTTAACATAATAAAACTACACAGTCACAGTATATTTAAAAAAAAATCAATTTTCAAACTGGCGGAACTCCAATACGCTTTTTATCCGTAAGAAATTGGGTATTTACATTCACCAATGAATCAAAGTGTGCCTTCATGTATTATAGTCCCCAAATTCTCTTATACATCAGAAATTGCGTTGGGACGGCCTAAACCCATATCTATTTTCCTTTGTATCCCAACTTTTTTATTATTAATTAATCCCAATCCCATCCCAATCTCAACTTATATTATAAATGCGAAAGTGAGTTGGTTTGTTACTCTTTCACGTCCTATCTACTGAACCGATCATCATAATATTTTGCATACACGTGTCTGGTGTACGGAGGACATATGCCTTTTTCCCAGAAAAAAAGTAGTAGTAAAGTAGTTCCCGAGTGATCGACATTGACGCGAGCGGTGCCGCGGGTATATTATAAAGCTGAAGAAATTGTTTGTCGGTTGAACACGCTAATCTTAGGAACTACTGGGGCTCAATTTTTGAACCAGTAGAATCGATCCACCACTCGTTGTTAAGCTTTCGCATGGTGAATCTTATTTAGCTCTATTTTTGAAACTTTATTCGAATGGTTTTTCCGAATGGTCGCACGAGAGCACTCGGATTCTAAGACATGTACAATAAAATATGAAATTTGACTTGACTCCTTATGATCCCAATGGGTTCCATAAGTATTATAAGGTCCCAATGGGTCCAATTAGGTCTCATCGGTCCCAAAGGTCCCAAGGGTCCCAAGTCCCATGGGTACCATTAGTAGTACCATCCACCAAGCCAAGAACACCAAGAACTACCAAAGGTACTATTTTAAGAAAAAATAAAAAATATATTCGCACGGTTCAAAAATACGTAAAAACAGGACCACTCGTTAGTTTTATTCATATGTGAATACGAACTGAGTGCTGACGTCACAACGAGTGGCGGATCGATTCTACTAGTTCAAAAAATGAGCTCTTGGACCGATTTTAAAAACTAATATACCCTTGCTTACGTACGTACGTCGTACGTTATCCCTGAGTGTCATAGGCTCGGAATGTACCACGGGCGAACTGCTAGTTCATAAGACGTTTTATATACATACGATAATATCTAAACATTACCGTGCACAAAGTATCGAACATGACATAGAATATTTAAGTAAATTCATGAACATTACACGGCATATAAGGAAAATTACGCCACAGAAATATTCGTTGCGTAATCAGTCTTCGTCGTGAGGTACCTATGTGTACAGTCACAAGCATTAATATGTATACACGTTGGATCTTAAGTCAATGTAATAAGGTCTAAAATTAAATATAATTTACCTTTTTAAATTAATACTCGTGTCTTGTGATTATACGTACCTACCGGTATTATTAGTAATGTGTTATGAAAACTAATCGTCAAACCGTCTTGCATATTTTAGTTATATGAGCTGCAGAAAATGGTAACAGTTATGAATGATGCGTTAAAGAAGAAAGGAATGAAAGTGAATGTAAGTAAAACTAAACTAATAGTTTTTGAAAGGGGTGACGGTTCAACGGTATGTAATGTTTTCATGAATGGAGAAAGAGTGGAACAAGTGGAAGATTTTGTATACTTAGGTTGTGTGTTTACGAGAGATGGAAGGCACGAGAACTTAGAGTATCAAATCAATATTAACTATGATACTCTAAGCACGAGAATGATATAGAAAGAAGGGTGGCTGCAGGCAACAAGTGAATGGGGCGCAGCATTCCTTTATGAATAGCAGAAAAGTATCTGATAAGGCACGTCTAGCTGTTTATAATGGAGTGTTGCTGCCAACCCTGATGTATGGTCGTAAAAGTTGGGTATGCCAGAAAAAGGATGAAAGTAGAATAAATGCTGTTGAAAGCGAGCACTAAGGAGTAAGTTTGATGGATTGTTTGAGAAATGATGTAGTAAGTGAACGGTGTGGAGTGAAAGACGATATAGTGACTAAAATTGAGAAAGGAATGTTGAGATGGTTTGGACATATTGAGAGGATGGATGAAGGGAGACTAACGAAAGGTATATATACAGCAGATGTGGTTGGGACAAATTGCGAACATTCTCCCAAAAGGAGATGTAAGGAGTACCCGAAACCGGCGATCAGGCATGAAAAGAGAAATGAATGTGGATGAAGCGAAAGAGGTTTGTAAGGATCGTAGCAAGTGGAAATCCATAGTCTCTGCCTACCCTTATGGGAAAGAGGCGTGATAATATAATATGTGTGTTAGGCGGGCTCCCCATAAATGATATCGAATTTAAAACTAAAAATAGTCTATAGATATGTCATTGAAATATGATATGTTTCTGGAGTTCCTAAGTTCGTTTTTTCTCGAAGTCAATCGTGTAAAAGATAGCCACTTCCAAAACGTTAAAATGTTGACGAGTGATAATTAAAATATTTTTATTGTTTTCAGTATTCACCGCGCTGCACACAGAGTACATAGACAATGTGATACTGGCGTACAATCCAGATATTCTGCACAGAGACGATTCTGATGAAAATAACTTAAAAAACACGTATGTCAACGCTACTAAAGCATCGCCAATCTCGCTTGGGAGCAATACTTTAGGTAAGATGATACACCGTACATGAAGAGATTTATTTAATTTTTATTTTATTTTAGTAAGTTTGATGGATTTAGGCCTATGTCCAGCAGTGGACTTCTTGCGGCTGAAATGATGATGATGATGAAGTTTCATGCATCGTTTGAGAAATGATGTAGTGAGGGAACGGTGTGGAGTGAGAGATGATATAGTGACTAAAATTGAGAAAGGAATGTTGAGATGGTTTGGACATATTGAGAGGATGGATGAAAGGAGACTAACGAAAGGTACTTATATATACAGCAGATGTGGTTGGGACAGTCGGGCAGGGCCGGCCTCGTCGAACTTATCGCGACCAAATTGCGTACATTCTCGCAAAAGGAGATGTAAGGAGTACCCGAAACCGGTGAGCATGCATGAAAAGAGTAATGAATGTGGATGAAGCGAAAGAGGTTTGTAAGGATCGTAGTAAGTGGAAATCCATAGTCTCTACCTACCCCTGTGGAAAACAGGCGTGATAATATGTATGTATGTTTATTTTATTTAGAAAACAAACAGTCTTAATTATCTATATAGAATTAAACTTAGAAACTATTGACCATTAATATGTTCTCGCATATGTGAGATGATGCTGTTAGGTTGTTTGGTGTAGAGCATGCAAGACCACATCACATAGTAAACTGGTTTATTGCTTCTTGTAATGTGTTACATCTTGATGGTATGGTGTGACGAGCCCGACGTTAGCTGTCCGATAGTATATCGAAAATGTTAATATTTTGATGCTTATTATAGTAACAAAACAGTTAACACGAAACCTATATGTATGTAGCCACGTGCCGCTCAATTGTGAAAGTGAAGCTTGTACACCATGCTCCACACAACACAGGTGATGCAGATGCAGATGAGAAAACTTGAAGAACACTAGGCCACCGGGTTCCTCATTAAAAATATAATGCGTTTAATACTTGGTATTCGCCTTGTAGAGTAAAATAGCTCGACTCCAAATCTTCCCGTGGATGTCGTAGAAGGCGACTTAGGAACACAAGCTAAACAAAGCTTATTAACATCAAAGAGAACTCTCCAACCCGTCTGGCCAGCGTGGTGACTGTAGCCCGAGTCCTCTGACTGCTCTGGCTAATATATGGCCCTTGTAGTACAGAGAGGATCATGCTCCTGCAGTGGAGACTAAAATAGACCTGATGATGAAGATGAATACTTATTAACAATATACTTATTTCAGTTCGTCTACCATCAACAGAAGTAGAGGCTGACAGTGAAGCCGACGCGATAAAGTGCGAAGCTATTTTACCGGGCATCAAAGTGCTGTGGGGTATTCTAGAAGATTATGTTAAAGATGGTAGGTACTCAGCATGTATGGATTTTGGCTTTATTTTTATTATCAAGCACGTAAAACTAAACTATAGAGAATGTTCATGGGTGTGCTTTATTTGAAACTTTTTAATTATACACTTTGTGTTAATGTAAAAGCCCAAAACCTGAAATCAGTTTGTTTATAAGTGAGAGTAGAATTGATTCCACAAATAAAAAATATGGGTTAAATTTTAACCAAAACAATATTTTAATTACGCCGTGTTTGATCATTACTTAACCCTGTCATGCGAGGCGGCAACGTCACCTAGATTTCGCGTAATTACCATAAACTTTTTAACTTCTAACAAAATAAGAAAACATAAAATCTAATACATATCTTCGTTAATAATCCATGATAATCAAATTTAATATAATTATATTGTAATAAAAATTAGTTGGGGTGTCTAAACTGTGTGTCTGTCTGATCCTTACTAGGGGTGACTCAGACCTGTCAATATGAACAACTTTTTCTATGGGACTTATGCTGGAAATTGTTATATTTTTGATAGATGTCTTTATTTCGTTGGAAATTGTAATATTTTTAAATATAATACTTCATTTTATAGGTCGGGTAAACCAATTAGGCGTGGCAGACGTTGGCGGCGGTTGTCTCCGTAAACTGCACGGCTGGGCGCGAGTGAAGCCCGCTATAGCGCAAATCAACCTGGCCTCGTGCTGCGTGGTGCCTCCCGCCCTGCACGCCTTCTGTCGCAACAACGACGTGCAGTTGCTCACACACGCCGACCCGCCAGGTACATGATGCAGTTTATTTCGTAGGTCGGGTAAACCAACTAGGTTCGTATAAATAAACCCGCTATAGCGCATATCAACCTGGTCTCGTGCGGCGTGGTGCCCCCCGCACTGCACGCCCTTCTGTCGCAACAACGACGTGCAGTTGCTCACGCACGCCGACCCGCCAGGTACATTATACACTTTATTTCGTAGGTCGGGTAAATTAATTGGGCGAGGGTAAAACCCGCGATAGCGCAAATCAACCTGGCCTCGTGCTGCGTGGTGCCTTCCGCACTGCACGCCTTCTGTCGCAACAACGACGTGCAGTTGCTCACACACGCCGACCTGCCAGGTACATGACATTATTTATCAAAGGGTTCTATATAAACTGAGGTAAACGTGCCCTACTCCAAGAAACAGACAGACATGGACGGCATCTTGTTGGTACAGAGTTTCGATGTGAGCTAAGCATCATCAGGTCGTTTTTAGTCTCCAATGCAGGAGCGCGAACGTCTCTGTGCTATCAGAGTCATATATTAGCCAGAGCAGTCAGAGAATTCGTCCTACACTCTAAAGTCCCTTTCATAAGAAGCTATAAGTTATGTAAACAAATGTTCAGGGGTTCGAAACATTTGGATGAAATAAAAATAATAATGTTGATTTTTGTGTAAAAAAATAAACCAAAGAAGAGATGGTTAGAAATATTTTTCCATAAAGAATGGAGGGAGTTTGCAGGTGACGTGATTAACGTAAAAAATCTTTTGCCCTGCATTAAGACTCAATAGCTAATTAAAAAAAAACAATTTATAGCAAAAACTGTTACAGAAACTTTATTATAAATCAGTAAGACTCAATAGCTAATAAAAAAAAACAACTTATAGCAAAAACTGCTACAGAAACTTTATTATATCTCAGAAATGCGCCAAATGTTTACATTCACGGATTCGGACTCGTTCCTGTACCAAAAAACATTGAGCGACAGCGTTTTGTATCGTTAAAATATAACCCGACTAATTAGAATTGGTCTTTAGTTTCGTATTACCCGTATAGCAATTTAAGACAATTGTATTTGGTCAACTCATAATATTGTCGCTAGGTCACTCTAACTCAGTAGAAGTTTATTGACGTACTTAATTTATAGCTTCTCGTGGCAGGGAGTTTACACACAGACCAGACGGGTTGGAGAGATCTCTTCGGTGTTTACAAGCTTTATTTAGATTGTGTTTCCTAAGTCGTCTTCAACAACATCTACGGGAAGGCTTGAAATGGTTCTATTCCAGTCTGCCGGAAACTACACGGCAAAGCTAGATGCTTACAAATCTGCTTTTTCAAAATGTTACTCCTCATGCAAGTCCCCATTTCCAAATTTTCAGATCTCCTCTCCCTGGCCGCCGTCAAGACCCTGTCGGACGTGGGCGTGGGCTGTCACAACCTCGACTGGTGCGCGCGCTACCAAGTCCATATCAAGTGCCGAGGAGTCCTAGCGCTTAAAGGCTACGTGTGTAAGGCCACTCTGGGCAGCAAAGATGACAAGATCTAGTAAATAGACAATGCACTTTATATAGCAGTAAGGTATAGTTTGGTCTGATGCGTGCACACATATATGTATAAGGCGTATAACTGACAGATAAGGGACGCGGTATAGATACGGCGTAGACGTGTAACACTGTGATAGGATTTTAAGTCTTATTGTCATTATTAAAACGACCAACATCGCGTGAAAATCATTCCCGCAATGTGCCACGTGCGGGCGAGGAGGTGGCAATTTGTTCTTGCAATATTGGTCGTTTTGTATAACATAATAAGGCTTAAAATACTAGCATACTGTCCCACGGTTGCACCGTATCTGCGCCGTGCCTTCGTGCGTGCGGTATCAAAGCCAACTCAAATGCCGAGGAGTCTTAGCGCTCAAAGGATACGTCTGTAAGGCCACGCTGGGCAGCAAAGACGATAAGATCCAGGAATGAGTAGATAATGCACTTTATGTATATAGCAGTAAGGTTTAGTTTGGTCTGATGCGTGCCCACATATATGCCTACTAAGGCGTAAAACGAATGCCATATTTACACTCATCCACTGCTCCTGTCGCTGCCGGAAATTTCCCTAAATACTTCTGAGGCAACTGTGTCGAGAGGTATATTTGCTAGCTCCTGTCAAAATCCACCATTCATGCTTAATCATCAGTGCCGCCCCCTGGGGGAAAAATCAATTCTGAAAACCCTCATTATGACGCGAGTGAGTGTTCACTTTCAGTGTTCATACTCAGTGTTCATACTTCTTTATTTATCTCACGCAATAATGACTGTGAGCCGTGTTCGCGCTACCCACCTTTTGACTTCCGCGCGAAAAACCAACAGTTGCATGAGCAGTGACAGCGCGAGTTACCTAGTTATATATAATGTGCCCACTTCCCTGCCCAATAAGTCAATGTGGCATAACAAATAAGGCTCGTGGAGCAGATACGCCGCGGACACGAAACACTGTGATAGGATTTTAAGCCTTATTTTCATACGAAAAAGGACTTGCATCATGAGAAAAAAGTCGCAAGATGCCACGTGCGGGCAGATGAGGTGTTAATTTTTCCTTGCTATATTAGTCGTTTTTATATGATAAGTAGCTTTTACACGCGGCTTCGCTCGCGTATAAATTTGCCAAGCCGGTAATCACTAATCCCACGTGAACAGTACTTTTTTCCGAGATGTTTCCTATATCCTTCCCAGTACCGTAACGTATGTGTATGACAAATTTCAAGTAGATTAAACAAACAAACAAATATACAAACTCACTTTCGCATTTATAATATTAGTTGGGATAAGGCTTGAAATCCTAGCATAGTGACCCACGTATCTGCGCCGTGCCTTCGTCGTACGCCTTTTCTGTGTGTTTTATACCTCAGGGTCTTGTAAGGTACCTATGGTCATGTCAGTATCAGCAAGAAGGGTTATCTGAAATTAATGGCGACAGCACTTAGGCGTCGGGTCCAGTAAGCTGTCGGTAAATTCATCATCATCCGAGCGTATTTTCTATGGTCATGTCAATATCGGCAAAGGTTTTCCGAAATAAGGCGGCAGCCCTGGGCCGTGGGTCCAGTAAGCTATCCGAGTGTATTCCCGGTTGCATCCTCAGCGGTAACGCTTCTGAGCCCTGGATCCCCTACCCATCCTAAGTGACTTGACAAGGTTACTTGTTATTACACAGATCAACTGCCGTCTGGCCTAAAGGGTATACCAGAACCATGGTAGTATCATCTTTGACGTGTCCACGAATTTTCATTCAAACGGGAGTTGTACTCTAACTATACATAGATGGCGCTACGTGCTATATTTAATTGATATTCATTAACACAACTAACTAAATAAAGAATTTTCGATTATTGCATTAAATCAGTATCACATTTTTATCTTTGCTTACTATCCTTTTTACGGTTAAAAACATTCTAATTAGTGTAGTTGCCTAGTAGTGGACCTACTGCCATCTAACGATACAGTACTACCACTTTACTAAGTTACATCGGCATTGTTCAATGGCGCAGAATAGCGCAACCTACCGCCGACTCAAGCCAACTGAAAACATCAATCAAATAACGAACTTATTGCTACAAAATAAGATTTGAAATCCAAAAACAACAGGGCTCGTGCTATATCGCTCGCATTACTCGTACGACTGCCGTGAGTGCTCGAGACGCCGCATGGCGCGTACACATCAGCCAATAGCGGACGGGTATTTTCTCGCCATGCAAAAATTTGACTTCTGCGCAGGTACATCGGTGTAACTTATAAAAGTGGTAGTACTGTACCGATCCTAGGATAGGTTTGAACGAACGCTAGATGGCGTACGGGGCCCACGGCTTAAAATGCCATCCGAAGCACGGAATCATCTTTCTTTTCAAATAATCAGGTGATTCAAGCCTGCAATATCGCATCCTTAGCTGGAGTGCTTAAGAGCCCGGGGTCCGCTTTCCGGCTTTTTCTTTTCACCTTCACAACCAAGGATGTAAAAGACATCCTTGGTTGAGGCCATTAGCTTGCATATCCTCCTTAAAGCATCAAGCCCGCATGTCTTAGTTTTACTCCTCCTTTTTACGCCGGGGCCCAGGGGAAGTGGCATTGCTAAACATTTGTTTCCTTTGTAATTTGCCAGTTTTCGCAAAACTTTACCGTATCTGCTTAGGCGGCTCTCTTGTAGCTTGTCCGCCAAAGACTACATATAAACTGAGGTAGACGAGCCGTACGTACCAAATTCTGAAGCCTTCAAAGGGAGCTAATTAACACCGTTGCCCTTAGATCACACCTAAACTCTGTACTGTGAAGACGCTGTCCACGTCACGTGGCACGATAAAAAATAAAATAAAAATGCATTTATTAACCAGATAAATGAGGTAGTACATGAATTTACAAAAGTTCCCAAACTAGGGTGGCCCTGTATCTTGGGAACCATGCTGCACGATTGCTTTTAAATGTCTGTTTCTTGGAGTAGGGCTCGTCTACCTCGTCGTTTATGCAGAAGTCTTTGTTGTCCGCTATGTCACGGTCACAAAAACGTATAAAAAGTTCAAAGTCTGCTATTATAGTATATCTTTATAAATAATCTATATGAATAAAAGGCAAAACTAACTTACTGACTTCTATATAAACTCACAGCCAAAACCACTGTATCTAGAAACTTGAAATTTGGTACAGGGGTTCCTTTCACATGTAAGTGAGCACTAAGAAAGGATTTTTAGAAATTCAACCCTTAACGGGCTTGCCTGTTTTTCGTGTGTAAGTGGCCAACACTGGTGTCAGATTTTCACGCTGCCTAAAGGCATTTGACATAGCTTAACGTCGGTCATCAATGATGACAGCCGGGACCAACGGCTTAACGTGCCTTCCGAAGCACGGAGGTGGCACCCATCCAAGTGGGGACTGCGCCCGGAGTTGCTTAACATGCGGAAGCGATAATAATGCTCACGCCCATTAGGTCAGAAATAAGGGCGGAAAATTTTACGCGGAAGAGTCGCCCGAAAATTGCTAGTAGTAAATAAGTTCAACGACAGACAGGAGTGTTATCGCGTCCCACGACAGATAAATCTTTAATTTTAGTACATCATCATCATCATCAGGTCTTTCTTGTCTCCACTGCAAGAGCACGACCCTCTCTGTACTACCAGAGTCATATACTAGCCTGAGTAGTCAGAGGATTTAGCCTACACTTTTCACGCTGGCCAGACGGGTTGGAGAGGTCTCTTTGATGTTAATAAGCTTTGTTTAGCTTGTGTTTCCTTAGTCGCCTTTTACGACATCCACGGGATGACTTGGAGTGGTCCTATTCTACTCTGCCGGGAACCACACGGCGAAATACCACCAATTTTAGTACATTCCAATCCAAAACGAACAACTCTCAATACGGGTTAATACATTTTAGCGCGGCATTCAACAAAGTTATACGGTATTACGGTACGGTTATAGCTCCGTGGCGCAGTGGTCAACACGCCAGCTTGCGACACGGAGGTCCCGGGTTCGATCCCCGGTCAGGTCAAGATGGAAAAACGATCTTTTTCAGATTGGCCTGGGTCTTGGGTGTTTATCTATATAAGTATATATTATAAAATATAGTATCGTTGAGTTAGTATCCCACGACACAAGTTCACAACTTACTGTGGGGCTAGCTCAATTTGTGTGATATGTCCCTATATATTTATTTATTATATATTATATTTATTCAGGACTCGGTATTAGGTTTATTCAGAAAATAATTATTTTAGTTCATTATAATGAAATATCACCAAAAGAAATTCTGTATTCATTTTGAAAATCTATATTTTTTAGATTGTCCTGGGTCTAAGATGTTTATTTGTATAAGTATCTATTATAGAATATAGTATCTTTGAGTTAGTATCTTACATACGGCACAAGTTTACAACTTACTGTGGAGCTAGCTCAATCTGTGTGAGTTTTCCCAATATATTTATTAATTATTTATTTATTTTTAATACCAGTTATTTATTAGAATAAATATTGAAGAGTATAAATATTGAAATGTTTATTAGCCGTGTGGTTCCCGGTAGAGTAGAATAGGACCAGTCCAAGTCTTCCCGTGGATGTCGTAAAAGGCGACTTAGGTAACACTAGCTAAACAAAGCTTAAAAACATCAAAGTTACCTCTCCAACCCTGGTCAGCGTGGAGAGTGTAGGCCAAATCCTCTGACTGCTCTGGTAGTCAGAGAGGGTCATGCTCCTGCAGTGGAGTCTGTAAAGACCTGATGAAGATGAAGATAAATATTGAAATGTAGCCTACCACCTACCACGCTGGATACCGAATTCCTTTGATGTAGAAGCAGATTTCATTTTTGCGATTTCGGACTTAATTCTGCATTGAAAGTTTTACGATTCAATGTGCTGAATTTGGAAGGAAGGAAATGTGAGGGAGATGATGTTGATGATGATAATGCTAAGTGGCATCATCATCAGGTCTTTTTTTGTCTCCACTGCTGAAGCACGACCCTCTCTGTAGTACCAGAGACATATATCAGCCAGAGCAGTCAGAGGATTTAACCTACACTCTCCACGCTGGCCTGATGGGTTGGAGCGGTCTCATTGATGTTAGTAAGCTTCGTTTAGCTTGTGTTTCCTAAGTGCTTCTACGGGAAGACTTGGGGTGGTCCTATTCTGCTCTGCCGGGAACCACACGGCTGAACTTGACCTTAAGTATTTCTTATGTACACCTGAGCCTTATTTATTACATTTATCGAAGATATAGACATTTATATCTTATCTATGATATTATTATTTTATGGAATCGATGATAAGGTAGACCACCTATGAAGCGTACTACTTTTTCTTTGGAAATCCTTTTATAACTGCTGTGTTAACATTGGCCCTCATGGAATTTAGATCTTGCTGCCCTTAACTCTGTCTACCCCGTGAGGGATGAAAGGTATATATCATCACCATATCGTGTAGGCGACACGGTCAGTCGACCATGCACACCCTGGTGTCAGAGTTCTTCTGAACCACCTCTCACCCTCTGACGTGGTTCCTTAAACGACTACCAGATGGCAGCCGGGATCAACGGCTTAACGTGCCTTCCGAAGCACGAAATCATCTTTCTTATCAGAGAATCAAGTGATTCATGCCTGCAATGTCCTAACCAAACTGGAAACAACTTAACAAAGTATGCTTCCTGTGGGAATCGAACCCACGACCCTCGGGTCAACAAGCCAAACACTGGACCACGGAGGTTGTTAAAAGGTATATATGTGGTGACGTCACGCATACAAACTGACATTTTCCCCCAACTAATAAGAAATATTGTGATATTACATTTTGGCAATTATTATGCTATGTATAAAACCTGCTGAATATTATGTACAGATTACTTAATTGTACTTATTTAATTGTATAGAAATGATTTAAAATATAGCAAATTTATGTTTTATATATATAAAAATGAATTGAGTTTTAAAAATGTATATAAATGACATTGGCAACTATTTTCGTTGCCGTGTAGTGATAATTGAGCAACTCATTTTGCGACACAAGTTATAAAATTGGGTTCGCTTAGCCCTTAAAGTTTTGCCACATAAGGCTGTATTTTATTAAAAACAGAACGAAATTTGTTACCGTTTTTGTGATATGGGGCCATATAAAAACGTTAACTTTTCACCCATCACTATTGGTAAACTTTCTTGAATTAAAAACTAACCATATACATTTTTTTAATTTTACTTAATTGCACACAAAAGGGTCTGTGAAAGTAATCGAACACCTATTTTACATTAATCACGTTTAAGTAGACATAAATTTATTACTAATAGTTATGTATTAAATAAATGGTAATTTATTTCACAACAACGTACTTGTAGGTTTGTACTTATACTTAGAGTTTTATTGTTAAATCATTTGGAACATAATCTCAAAATTCGAACACTTATTTATATAAGTTGCTTGTATGTTTTACAGGATTTTATTTATATAAACATTCCTGTTCCATCAGTTTTTTAAAGATAAAGCCTTGTGTAGATAACTGATATTCTGTCCGTCAATCGCTTACGTGACGCTAAATACATAAGATTATCATAGTTATCGTTTTTGTAAGAAAATTTACAGGTAGTCTATCCTCTTAACACACACACACCGTTTTATTACGAAAAGAGTTAAGATTGAGATTTTTTGGTTCGAACAAAATGTCTGCCGGGATACTCAAGAGTCCGTCAGTCTAGCTAGACTTTCAGCAATTAACAAAGTCAACCCAAGGCACATGTAGCTTCAGACAGTACAAAAACGTTGTTTATTCAGAAACTAGACGATTGCGCTATAAAAAATAATTATCGTTTTTTTTATGTGATAGGACGGCAAACGAGCAAGCGGGTCACCTGATGGTAAGTGATCACCGGTGCCCATGGATAACTGAAACACCAGGGGTATAACAATAGCGTTGCCGGCCTTTTATCGTTGTCACAAAGAATATTACAGGCCAATGCATCAATACGAACAACTTTATTTCTGGCTATCCCCGAAATCCATACAGTTTTGCTTGCAGCATTTAATTGAGAAGGTAATTCAGTTATGCATTTTGCGAAAATACAACATTGAATAGCTATTTACAATCCATGAATGCAAAATGTTGAGCATTTCACACAAGGTAAATTTCACTTCGAATTTAATCGGTATTTTTAGTTATAAGTTAATAAAAAATTTGATAGCATAGACACAATCACAATTATTATATTGTTACCAGATTATAATTTTACATTATTTAGAGTCTTACATCACCGAAACTAGCGACACTCATATTTAATTCTTGTTCTCCGAAATAAGAACAAATTGAAAAAATCTACGCAAGTACATACTTCATTAATGAATTACTTGTAGTATTTTTAGTAGAACTTTTTATCGAAATCAGCATTTCAGATTGAGAGAACTACTCATTACCGCCAAAAGTGGCCTCTTTTGGCGGTAATGCTTAGTTTTCTTGATTTTAATGAAAAGCAATACAAAAAGTACTAGATGTCATTTGCTAGTGAAGTACTTACGTCGATTTTGTCAATTTGATCTTATTTAGTAGTAAAATAATTAAAATCAAGGGTGGCGCTAATTGGCTGGTGTAAGCGCACATGTATCACATTCAAGTAATGTACTTATGTATAAAACGCCTTTGTAATTGAGATTTTTTCAATCAAATATACACACTTAAAAATTATGTCAAAAAGATAGAAACTTGTTGTAAACATACATTACCTATTGTAAGATGAAATTAATTTGTTTTGAAATTAAAGTATTTATTGAACAAAAATACATGTTTATTACTTTATTTTTATAACCTCCGAGTTTCAAACTTCTATAAACAAATTTAATATGACAACATAAGTATTTTTAGCTGACTTCGAGAAAGGGAAAAAGTTCTTAATACGGTTGTATAAAAAATTAAATCTATTTTTGTCCTTTATTTTTATTTATTTGTTGTTTCTTACCTCATAACTCCGTAATTTATAAACCCTTTTTAAAAAACATTATTAAGAAGAGTATACCTATAATTATTTGCGAATTAGGTAGTTTCATTTAATTCGGCGGCCTCCGTAGCGCAGTGGTTACCCCGCCAGTCTGCTCACCTAACCAGACTCCGTAGCATGGCTCCGGCGACACCGTTTATATCGCGCGATAAACTATCTGCTTCTCGCTCTTCAGTATTGCGAAAAACGAGATGGCGATAGTCGATAAACGTTGTCGCGCGTGCCATGCTACGGGGGCAGGGGTAGTAAATGAAAGCGATATTTTTCAGATTGGCCTGTCTTGGATATTGATCTATACAAACTTAGATATCTTTACTAATAAAATGTAGTAATTTCGAACACTTTGTAGTGATTGTGGTTGCAGGTAGACTAAGTTGACATTGTCTAATAATGATGATGATGTTGAACAATATACAAATGTCAACTGCGACCACGAACATTGTAAAGTGTTCGAAAGGTTAGGTGAATAAATAATTATTAACTGCAATAAAACCCGATATTAAAGTAATTTTTAAACGAAAACATTAGAAAACAAATATAGTATCGTTGAGTTAGTGTCCTACGACACAAGTTCACAACTTTATGTGGGGCTAGCTCAACCTAGGTATGTACCTACCTTCTTAATTTTGTAAAAAAATCATCAAAATCCGTTCAGTAGTTCGTTGAAGTTGGTTTCTTTTTATTTGAAAGATTACCTATTATTGTAACTGAAATCTATTGGCGAAATTACACTATCCATAGTCCTTTGTGAAACATTAGAATTAGAGATCTTCAATTAAGATCAAATCTTCAAAATCAACAGCGTTCTATCCCTTATTATCCCTCCTAAGCATTAACTAGAGATAATTTGACATTAATTTTATGAAAAATAAAAAAATACAATTTATAACATAGGTAAGTACATAAGTTACCAATAACTATACCTAACTATCGTTTTTTTACAGACGCATTATGAATTACTGGTGCTGGTGTGCGTCAATGTCAATTACAAAGATTCATATTTAACATATTTTACTCGTATTTCACAAAACCGTAAATTTGAAATTCCAATACTAACGACGACCACCCTTGCTATCAACACTTATTATTTAAGGGCGTAACCAAGACTTCATTAAGGGGAGTGAATCGAATATGTTAGACATAAAAATAGGTAGGTATCTAAGCAGGTATTTACTGAATATCCAAATGATTTTGTGTACAAAAGTTTTTAGATGTTTTAATAGAAATTATATATTCTTCATAACATACCCACGTAGGTAGATAGAAACAAAAAACCGGGCAAGTGCGTGTCGGGCCTAGCGCAGTGTACCTAGGGTTCCGTAGTTGGGAATGACAACTTTGAGTTCACACTTTTCACACTCGCACCTCACAGTTTAATGACCAAAAACGGCTAACAATGAAAATTGTATGAAATTTTACATTTTCTAGTATATTTTATAAGTTGGTTGCCTATAACTTTTTAGTTTGTACTTAGTACTCAGCTCTGATAGTTTTCCTTTCAACTTCAGTAGTTATATATGTATAGGTACTACTGCTGTCATTTTTTTCACGTATCCATATATAACCGTGTAGCAGATAGAGGAGGGGGGGGGGGGACACTTACATCTAACAAAAGTTTGCACTTTAAAACCAAATATTTCGGAAACGGATCCCTAAATCGAAAAATGGTGCTTTCCACCTTATAATATTTTTTAAAGACCTATTAAGCATGGGATGGGACCAACCCCACAGGATGGGTTTATATAAAAAAATATTACTACCTCTTTACTTGTATGGGAGCTACATTAAAATATTTTTTTTTTCAAGATATTTTCTACCACTTTTTTGGCATGATTAATATACACACCCATACCAAATTAAAGCTTACTAGTACTTATAGTCTCAGAGTAAAACCGCGGACGGACAGACAGACGGACAGACAGACAGCCAGACATGGCGAAACTATAAGGGTTCCTAGTTTACTGCGGAACCCTAAAATGTATCGCAGAAGCCAAAATCAAGTTTTACGACGAGCAAACTTACACAATGTGAATGAAGGGAAACAGTAATATGTAATTAGCGTATTAGGCTACATAGCGCATCGAACCAATGACCGATTAAGCAGAAAGGTGCCGGTAAGCGCAGCGTTGGACCCCCCACCGACCAGGTGGTTAAATGACCAGACCGTAGTCGCAGGAAGACGCTATATGCAGGCTGCTTCTAACCGGTCGTAGGTATAGGAAATCCTTGCGGGAGGCCTTTGTCCAGTAGTGGACTTTATGCGGCTGAGATGATGATGATAGCGTAGGTACCTATTAAAAAGTGACCGACATTAAAAGGGAAAAGCCTATAAAGTACCTCACACCCATGATACTAGTCGTTCGTTTTCATATCTTGCCTGCAGGACGTTGGCATCCATAGCAAATGTAGCAGCCCTTCCTGCCCTTGTCTTGCTACGCCCAGACTTATTACCCAATTTATATTCCACCGGCGACGCGAGCTGACGAAATCAAGCGAATAACTCTATAATTGTGAATTAAAATAAAAAGGGGTTAGGCGGAAACCGGATATTGCCTTCCGCGGCGACCCTCCGCTGACGACATTTTTTGTTAAGTTGGCAACGGTTAAGTACGAGCGAAGTTACAGTTTGGACTTTGGACATGGAACCGTAATATGAACATTTTATTCAAGACCTTTCTTGTGCTTTCATGTGTATATTTTCCCATACACAAGACTCTGGATTCCAGTTGCTCTTAGACTCTGTCCAACTATACTTATTAAATATATATAAACATAGGTATATACGAACAACAACTACAAATCACACAGATTGAGTTAACCCCAAAGTAAGTTCGAGACTTGTGTAACGGAATAAGTATCTATTATAAATATTACTATATTTTATAATAGATAATTATTCCGTGTCGCAGGCAGGCGTGTTGACTGCTGGCTGCACCACGGAGCTCGTCAAAGCTTATTATAATGTAAAAGTTTGTATGTTACGATGGGTGGGTGTCGTTCATTACCATCCAACCGCAAGAAGTCCACTGCTGGACATAGGCCTCCCCTGATGATTTTCGTCATGGGTTGCAATACTCACCACGCTTGGCAGACGAGTAGGTGAGCGGAGTTAATTTGGCCTAACGATCACAATTCCGACGCTGCTGCACATCGAAACCGTTCTAAGCAAGGAGTTATTTGAACTGAAGGAACGGAATAAAGATTGCGATGCTACTTGCTCGAATGGATTGGGGATGAGTAAGTAAGCAGCTCGGGAGGCCGAACGCGAGTACCTGATGTCATACCTGCAACCAAAGGAAAAGTACCTAGTTAAGTATGACACAGGACTAGATAGCTGATATCATAAACAATAACTTTTCACATAAAACCAATGCTGGGATCTCGAAAAAAAGGCGAAATTTTCATACAAACGTGTTCGGCGGGCCTGGCAGTTTGTATGAAAGTGTTGAAAAATTGTTTAGAATTCCTATAGGAAAATGAGATGAGAATGAGAGACTAGCAAATGAGAGACTCACAAGTCTCATTTGGGAGGGGACTTCTTATTTGAGGGACAGTTGGAAGGCGCTCTATTCGTACGTCATATCAAATCACAACAAAACAATAATGACATTATTGTGGAAACTTGTTAGATAATCGAATTACCAAACGCTTGCGCAAGACAATATGGAAAGCTGGCAAATTGCGCGGGGACAATTTTGGCGAGATCGGCGCATGCATCGTCTAGCGGCGGAGCGTCAGAAAATAAAATGAAAATAAATTAAATCTTTATTCAAATTATTAAGAGCTAGATATACCTTTAACAATGCATTATCCTAACTAGCCTAATCCTATCTTCCTAACTATAAAAATATTATAAATAGAAAGCCGTATTTACTGAACCGATCATCATGAAATTTTGCATACAGTCAAGTATGGGTACTGAGAATAATATGAAGGCTATATATCACGCGGCTGGAGCCGCGGGTAATAGCTAGTGAGAGCATAAAGGTTAAATTCATATCTTGCTTAGCTCAATACAATTTAATTACAATTTTAAAAACCGGCCATGAGCATGTTTAGCTCGCGCACCAAAGGATTCGTACAAAACCGTAAAATTAGTTCTAACTACAAAACCGATTTCTGAACTACACATTATTATTTGGAAGTGTGAGATGTCAAGTGTCATTATAGTGAGAGTCACAATCTCAGATATAGTTCCGTGGTTACAATCTTTCCCACAGAACCATATCTTCCCCGGGGTGTAGTAAAAAGACGTGTTTTTTTTTTCATATTTTTAAATAATACTTCTCGTTAAAGTCGTATTTTTTCAAAACATATTATATTGAGTGTATAGCTACTACTAGTGCAGTCCATAGGAACATTCATAACTTCGTCCCAAGTTTTTTTATACAACTAAGAGGCCAACAGGCAAATATCTGATGAAAAGCGGTTACCATAGCCACGTAGGGTGCCATTCACGTGTAAGTATTTTTCAGTGCTTTTTCTGCCAACCTTACTCGATCTCATCACCCCAAGTTCAGCGCGCGTGCGGCCACCAGCGTGAAATTGTCGCACTCTTACTTTCTCGATACGCGTTAGGAACGCGTCCTTTCGCTTTAATTGCTGTCACAGGTTCTCGACCTCACTGTCACTGTGATGTTAATTATAACAATTCACGTAACCTTGTTATTGTACGTGTTTGAATATAAGAGCGGTCGCGCACTACCTCCCATTGTAGAACATTATGTCAGAAAATCATCCTTAATACGCGTTAAGAACGCGTCCTTTCGCTTTGATTGCTGTCACAGGTTCTCGACCTCACTGTCAATGTGATTTTAATTATAATAATTCACGTAACCTTGTTAGAAGAGCAAGGGAGTAGCCATACGCTGCATTCCCCTCTGTCAAGGTACAAGCAAAATTAGGCATATGCATGTCTATGTGTTAGTTGTGTGTGACTCATCTGTACACAAATTATTTTTTCTTTTTTATGTCATTTTTTGTGACAATGTCATAATTACTATCAAGTGACTGTTTAAGTTTTGTATGTAGGTGTGCGGAACTAAACTTGTTTGCACATTTCCCCCCGCAAAAAACGCCAGAAAAATTGTCATAGTAAATTGTCGCTTTGCCCACTCCCTCCGTCCGGTACGGAGGCCGTGTTGTACGGAGGCCGTGTTGCTCGAAGATCACACTACATCCCATTGTAGAATAGTCAGAAACTCATCTGAAGAAGCCACAGTAGATACTATTTGTAGTCAGTTCTGCATTGCATCCGTAAGGAGGAATCTAAAAATGTACAGCTTTATTTTCAGAAGGTATGAACGAGAACACCCGGCAAAGAGAATTCTCTCTTCACAGCGTGTCCTCGGTTGCAGCCTCAGCTGTGATGCTTCGGAAGCCACGGTTCGCTATTAAGTCAGCATGTTTTCTGAATGTAATGAATTGTATCCGACATCGAGGAGTCCGGACGACGAGCTCCGTGGCGCAGCGGTCAACACGCCTGCCTGCGACGCGGATGGTCCCGGGTTCGATCCCCGGTCAGGTCAAGATGGAAAGTGATCTTTTTTAGATTGACCTGGGTCTTGGATGTTTATCTATATAAGTATCTATTATAAAATATAGTATCGTTGAGTTAGTATCCCATAACACAAGTCTCGAACTTACTTTGGGGCTAGCTCAATCTGTGTGATTTGTCCGTATATATTTATATATATTCTTTTTCTAATGAGTTTACATACATTTTCGACTTAAAACATATATATGAATTTTACGGGGCCAGGTAAAACGGGGCCGTGTGGTTCCCGGCAGAGTAGAATAGGACCACTCCAAGTCATCCTGTGGATGTCGTAAAAGGCGACTAAGGAAACACAAGCTAAACAAAGCTTACTAACATCAAAGAGACCTCTCCAACCCGTCTGGCCAGCGTGGAGAGTGTAGGCCAAATCCTCTGATTACTCAGGCTAGTATATGGCTCTGGTAGTACAGAGAGGGTCGTGCTTCTGCAGTGGAGACTAGAAAGACCTGATGATGATGATGAGGTAAAACAAATAAATAATTTGAAAGAAAATGAAGATATCATTTAAAATTTTGTTCTGCATGGCCCTAAATAACCCTTTAAACTAGTATATTAAATATACTTAGTTCATTATTATTATAATAGATAATTACTCTTTCTCCTTTTTTCTCTAACAAAAAGAGAAAGAGAAATGAAAAAAGGAGAAAGAGAAATTATCTAGAGCCTCGTAGAATAAATTTTTAAATTATTTCTACGTTTTCGATCAAATGATTTATTTCAAATGGGTGCAGCCCTTGACCGAAAACTTCATTGCTTTCTCTTATTCGCTGATATCTTCTTTTGCTATTTGGCTTTTGTTTCATGGTTAAATTTGTACATATTAATGACTCTACTTGGTATACTTACTAATCTACAACGTTATCACCAACTATGCACACAAGTACTCACCGACTTATTTGAAAAATAAAGTCCTGTACCTACATTCATTTTATGATTTTATAATAGCTACTGCTAACATTTTATTACCCTTGCGAAACTTGATACAACCTTGAAATAACTAGGTATAAAGCCATTAACGAGTAAATCATAGAGTGTTTATCTGCGATTCGATTGGCTGCCCTCCTCTACTGACCATAGACCAATCACGGCTAGCGGTCAGTTGTACAGTCAGCTAGTTCTATGCTCTACGATACTCTACATTTCATAGTAATATATGGTACATTTCGCTCTTCTCTGATTTATATCTTCCACTTCTTATTATTTGCGATTGTTATGGTTAATTAAATTAAAGTTTATTCTATTTGTAACCAATATGTACCTACATACTACAAACATACATACTATCACGTCTTTTTCCCTTGCGGGGTAGACAGAGCCCTGGAGTGCTATTTTTGAACGCGGGCCACTCGTCTTCGAGCGATTTTTGTATGGAGAAATCGTTCGAAGACGAGTGGCACGCGTTCAAAAATAGTACCCCTGGTCTATAAAACCATAAGGCCGCATTTAGCATATTGGTGGCTTGTCGGTGGAGAACATAGGTAAGCAAAATAGTGATGGGTTGCTAGCCTCATCGCCTATTGACATGCTTCCTCCAATATTCGCTTATTCCTTTGATCGGCTTTTACTATCTTTGCGGGAATACAAGCAGCTGGTACATTCCAAGTTCTTTCTTTTCTTCCAAACCTTCGTATTTTGTATCCAGTTTTTACCGTCCATACAAAAGATCTGTAACTTTGACATCTAGACATTTAACGATCTCTTTGGCTTAGTAGTACTGTAAGTGCTTAGAATTGCACGGTCCTGGGTTCGATCCCCGGTCAGGCCATGATAGCAAATGATCTTTTTCAGATTCAACTGTTATGTGTCTTGGACGGTCATCTAAAGTAAGGCTTAAAATATAAAATATTATATCGTGAGTTAGTATTCCAACTCAATCTGTGTGCTTAGTCAATTTATCCCTATCTGTACAAGAAGTTAATTTGTAATATTGTTAAAATCTAGGACGTTCCTTTGCTGATCGTACTGAACAACTTTTCCCAAGAAACATAAGTATATGTAGAAACATGAAAAAAACAAAAAACCTATTTAGTTACGATACGACATAAACTATAGTAGTTTTTGAGTTTATCGCGAACAGGCAGACAGACGCGGCGGAGGTCTTTGTTTTATAATATATAGTGATATTATTGTTGTATCGTAACTTAGTAGGTAGGTAAAGTAGACACTCTGTTCATTGATGAATCGTAAAGTGAGTGATCATGTTTCGGTTCTAAGAACATTGCAAAATAATGCTACTGCGATAAAACAAATACTTACTTCTGGAAATTCTCATAGCCATGTGTATTTCCTTTCTTCAATTTCTTCCTACATGCACAGTGTAAAATAAGTAGGTATTAAGCACTAATCCCTCCGAATAAAGAGGGAATATTTGACTTAATTTAATGGTATAAAAAAACTACGGAACCGAACTCTAAAATTCTTTTATTGGAATCTGAGTACATTATTAGCGGGTGACATAGGCTATGATAACGCGGATAAAGTCGTGGAAAAAGCTAGTATTACATAGGGTAAAATCCGGATAGTTGCGTCGGGGGGATACTTGCGTCGGTTTCGAATTCTCTATGTTAGGTACATTTGTGGCATTACTGCTTGATTATAGTTAGAAGCGCTCCCCCCGCAGGCCTCACTGCCATGTAAATCGTTGGAGTGGGTGGACGCGTTTCGTCCGTGTGAGCAAAAATCTTCCGCTGCGAAACATTAACGGACGTCGAAATTATATTGGCACGTAGTTTTTGTTGGATATCTTTATAATTGATTGTGGTTTCAGACTAAATTTTGTTTCTTTGCTCACATTAGACCTTTAATTGCCCTATTAATTGCGTTTTATCGTTGAAAAGATTTTATTTATTTTCTAAATCGAAAAGGCAACTATCCGTATCAAAAAGGATAGTTGCCTTATTTATTGTGGCGGATAGTTGCTCTAAGTGCAATTATCCATAACCATTTATTCCTTAATCAACGAATATTTTTTTCTCACTTAAATGGTTTTTAAATAGCATTACAATGCTCGGTATATTATTAAAATTTAAAATATATGATGAATGTATTCGAAACCTACCTGTGGCCAATTCTTTTTCATCACATATTTTAAATTTTTTTTTCAATTAAAAATAATGCTTTACTTACCTGTTTTAAATATAAAACAATATTAACCGCTTTCACGTGCCCATTCTAGGTAAACAGAATGCCTAGCAAGTATAAGCGGAAACCAAGTGTTATATGTATGACTATGCGGCAAGTATCCTCCTAACTGTTTTTAACATTTGGCAACTATCCGCTGCAGTAGGCGACTATCCCTTTTTTAGGAGTTCAAATAAAACGTAATATACTCAAAACCAGTATCAATTATGCTAACGGAATTGGTCTTCTATAAAAGACGAAGAACCTTTGTTTTCATATACATTATCAGGTATTATTAATAACGACCCATTTTTTTATAATTTAAACTTTTTGAAAAGTGAGGCAACTATCCGTGTTTTACCCTATGTGAAAGAAACTCTCGTCACTCGTCTAATATTTCTTCTCGCTTGAACCACAAACCGCTTTAGATACAATTTCGTACAGTATAAGAGTATCGATAGTTTAAGACTCCAGGAAGAATATATGGTACTTGTATCCCGGAGAAAGGCATGTTTCTAGAAGGATCTAGATATATTCGTGAGTGAGTAGAGCTGCGAGCGGCAGTTAGGTGGTTAGGAGGGTATCAAATACGACAGCTTGGTGTTCGTACAAAGACTAAAACGTAGTTCGCAAAAAGAGAATATCAGAAAAGCTTCGTGAATGTATAAAAATACCCAGGGTTAAAAAATGACGGCTTGGTAACACAAAAAATAATATGATATCACAAAAACTAATCTACCTATACATACATACAAATATTCTCACGTCTTTATCCCTTGTGGGGTAGACAGAGCCCAAGGTTATAAAACCGAAAGGCTTAGCTTAGGTTTAGCGTTTATTAGTTTGCGTTAAGGTAGAAAACGGAATTAAAATAGTGACGGGTTGCTAGCCGCATCGCCTATTGACGTGATTCCTTACATTTTCCCAAACCGTTGACCGGCTTTTACGGTCCCAAACCAGCAAGGAAGTCTATCTAAATCTATTGATTCATTTGGCGAAAGGCTGGCACGCCGGCCGTGTGGCCCTGTAGTCCCGACAGAGTACAATATGACCACTCCAAGTCTTTCCGTGGATGTCGTAGAAGGCGACTTTGAAAACACAAGCTAAACAAAGCTTATAAACATCAAAGACGGGTTACAGAAGTCCTCCAACGCGTCTGGCGAGCATGGAGAGTGTAGG
Organism: Rhodophaea formosa; assembly: GCA_963082605.1. Lineage (NCBI taxonomy): Eukaryota > Metazoa > Arthropoda > Insecta > Lepidoptera > Pyralidae > Rhodophaea > Rhodophaea formosa. The sequence goes on along the minus strand of OY720227.1, from coordinate 6,666,464 downwards.
CCAAATTCTCTGACTGCTCTGGCTTATAGGTCACAGCTGTTGTAGGTATTTCATTTACCTATTCTTTTTTTATATTTACGTGAAATAATATAGGTGTACACACTTATCACGTCTTTATATATTAGGTAGACAGAGCCCGGAGCCAAGACTGACAAGGAACAGTCAGTAACCTTAGATTCATTATCATCATCAGGTCTGAAAGTCAAAGTCAAAGATTTTTATTCAAAATTGGATACTTGTATCTCTTTTTGAACGTCATTTTTTCTACTTTCTTATTATTTTTGCAAAATTAAAAAACTACTAGCGTTTCGTAATGACCACTGGTGAGAAGAATACGCCGAAAAAAACTCAATCCAGACTTGGTCCCTACGTGCCTGAAGGGCTTCGATTACAATATTTTACAAGTATTTATTTATTTCTAATGTTATTTATATTAATTACAATAAATTACAATCTGCTCAAATTACTGCCACGCATTTTTATCATTTTTTTTTAAATATATACGGACAAATCACACAGATTGAGCTAGCCCCAAAGTAAGTTCGAGACTTGTGTTATGGGATACTAACTCAACGATACTATATTTTATAATAGATACTTATATAGATAAACATCCAAGACCCAGGTCAATCTAAAAAAAGATCATTTTCCATCTTGACCTGACCGGGGATCGAACCCGGGACCATCCGTGTCGCAGGCAGGCGTGTTGACCGCTGCGCCACGGGGCTCGTCCATCCGTCCATTTAATACAATAATATGCCTTTTTTACTAACTGGTTTTTAACAGCCGTTTTAAACTTTGTCTTTGTAACTGAGTCAGTTATATTAGCCAGAGCAGTCACAGGATTTGGCCTACACTCTCAACGCTGGCCAGATGGTTGATGTTAATAAGCTTTGATCTTTGAGTATATATATACTCTTTAGACACCGTCATGCCTTTATTCCAATGATTAAAAAACTGGCCAATTTTTCAATGCTTGTGTGCGTGACAACTTTGTGTTATAACACGCGTCAATTTGGTAGCTGTGTGTGCGACCGACCATACGTTGGACACTATCTTTTTCTACTCTTTTAGGCTAATAGAGTCTATCCAGGCTTTATATAGTCTAAGGCTTTGATTCGCTTGTGTTTCCTAAGTCGCCTTCTACGACATCCACGGGAAGATTTTGAGTTGTCCTATTCTACTCTGCTGGGAACCACGCGGCGTTAACGTTACCTTACATTATAGCAACTTCTAATCCTAACAATAATCACCACTAAAGAGGTTGTCAACACATCAAACTCAGAACAATAAGGGAAAGTGAGATATGAGTGCGGCTCGTACGAGCTAAACGTTCGCTCGTCAGCCATTACTGGTGATTTTCCACTTTCCCGACCGCCAAAACATTGCGCGCACTTGTGCGCACGGCATACACGCAGGGTATATTGGTACGAGAACATCATGTTTTTTTTCGATGGCTTTCATGCATTATGTATTTAGCCAGTATCAAGTAACAAAATCGAAGTTTCCCGCGCTTTTTCGAGTTTCTTGTTGATCAACGAAATGAATAGGTGAAATAAATTTCATTGATTCTGATTTGATGGAGTCCCTAGCGACAATCCATCACAAATCCACTGGTTCAATCATAGACGACACAGAAAGACGGACAACTACCAGCCCGTAATGTAAATCTCACTACAGCCTGACACCATGAGAGTTTATTTTAGTTATCCCACACATTGTTCATTGAGATGGGTATTTAGGTATAACACCATATTACATACGATATCACATTACAAAGTCCACTTGAAATAATTTAAACAACAATCAAAATGAACACCGTATAGTCCGTCAAATTCCCGCCAAAAACTCCGAATGCCATGATTATGCATCACTATTCTAAAAAAATGGTAGCACTGCCGTAAAACTGCCTTTACGGAAATAAGGGCATTAAACTCATTTACCTGCACAGTAGTTTTTTTGTAATTGAAAAAGCAAATACCAACCATCCTATTATATACCGCCAAAAATAGTCATTGTGTGCGTTTTTTCCACATAATGACATCAACAAGAGCCTAGCTCTCAATATCAGATAGAATCTAAAGACAGACTATCTAAAGAGCCAAAAATAAAGGATTTGTCTTTTTTAAAAGAAGGATCTGTTCTAATTAAGGATCTGTCTCTAGTTACTACATTCTGAGTGTTTAAAAACCCGTGTAAAATTCAACACCTATCATGTTGCTGAAATTGGTATTTAGTGGTTCGGCAAAACGATTCTGTATACGCTCTATTTTAAAAAAGATTCAGGTTATATGCACTACAGTTATACTTAACCTACATACATATTATTACGCCACGTTTTTATAAACTCTACAGTTGTTATAAATACTGAATTATTCAGAATTTTATATAATTAAAATGTAGTCGTTATTTTATATATAAATCACCGAGAACTTATAAATTATCTCAGTCCACGATGCCTTGCGGGTGTGCAGTACAGCGACACAATCAAGATAGTATCTGGGGCGTGCACCTCAGTTTCACGATCGTCGTCGCTCGAATACGACTGAAAGTTACTACACCGATTTGAGTCGTTATGTTGGTCTACTCTACTGTACTGAACTAGCAGAAATATCATACTTATCTAAGTATGTAATGTATATATATATATATATATATATATATATATATAGTCCTCCTCATCGATATCGATGACGGCGACCCTGGACAATAGTTTAATTATGTTTTCTACTGTGAGCCCCTATATGGCTCGCTAAACCAAACTTGGTATTAAATGTCCTATTGCACGGTAATGTATCGAGAGGATGTAGATCCTCCCAATTGTAAAGAGTTTTCTTGGTCCTCAGAAACTCTTTCCAATTGGGTGAAAAATAAAGTAGTCCCTTGCAAACGAGTTAAAAATTTGAATCTTAATGTTGGTCCATCTACAGGGTGTACGGGTAAACACCATTTTTTCTTAAACCTCAAATCAGCCCGTTAGAATGCACAATTTTTCTTATGGGACTATGCTTAGAACTCGAAAAACTGACATATTCATGTCAAAGTTCAGCATGCCAAGCAATTTATTTACTAAAAGTTGAAATGCATCGATATGACTTAATTTTGATTCATCTAAAGTAGATTGATCGACCTATCACTAGCAGGGATGTCTGTATTTTTATTTTATCATTCAATTTAACTTTTGACATTTTGGTACTCATCAAAGTTTATTTATTAATATTAAACTTTTTAATAAATTGGTAAGTTTCTGAGGTCTGACACTGACAAAAAGTTTGAAATGCTTTGACAGCATTCCTTCTTTGATTTACCTGAAAATTACTACTTTAAGCCATTAACATAATGCGGAAAGAAATAGATAGAGGTTAATGTATAGGATGATAACTCTCATTCATCATCATCATTTCCTAGGTGACACGGTTAGTCGACCATGCACAACCTGATGTCAGAGTTCTTCGGAACCGCCTCTTGGCCTCTGACGTGGTTCCTATAACGACTCTCATTATAATCCGGTAAATAGGTACCATTTCAAATCGCAAAAACTGTTAGAAGAAAATGAAATAGGGCTTAATGCATCAATCAGATAGGTCACGTATAGGCTGTTCGTTGGTGTTTCCAGAAAATTATAAACTGTATGTTTACAAAAAGAGGTAGATATATTTTTGTTTGCAAAACACGCTTATACTTACAGACAAACAATTTATTAGATCATCATACCTAATCATCTGAACGCTTCGCCGGTTGTATTCATAACAATAAGTATCTATAATTATAAACATCAAAGAGACCTCTTCCTCCAACCTGTCTGATCAGCGTGGAGGGTGTAGGCCAAATCCTCTGCCTGCTCTGGCTATTATATGGCTTTAGTAGTACAGAGAGGGTCGTACAGTGCAGTGCAGTGGAGACTAAAAAAATCTGATGATAATTATAAGTATATTTAGGATGTATGTACTATAATAATAAATCCTTAGTTTCTTTTCTTGCAACTGTAAAGGAAACCCGGGAACCAGGAACTAAACTGGACTGAGTTTCTTTCAGCGTATTTTTTTCAGCAGTGGTCGTTCCGAAACCCTTATAGTTCGTAGATTTTGCAAATGTTAAAAAATATATGACATTCAAAAAGAGATGCATGATTTCCAAATTTGAATAAAATTAAATTCGAGCGTATCCTAAGATGCCACAATATAGAGATACTAAATTAAAAATATATTGTTGTGTTTCTTCAAACGATCTTACAATAAACAACATAAAGTTTAATCTAGAACAACAAAGTGTATGATTAATCTCAGATTAGAGAAGACCGGAGACTGACGTAGGCAGAGCCTGTATTACAGAGTATAGTCCACAACTCTTTTTTCTGGATGTACGCTTTTTAGATAATAGGAAAGACGAATGAATATATAATAAATAACTAAATAGGGATAAATTTTGCAAATTAAGCCAACCCCACAGGGGGTTGTGAACTTGTGTCGTAGGATACTAATTCAAAGATACTATATTTAATAATAGATACTCATATAACAAAGATGGTTTATTTAAAAATTTACCACAATAAATAAATGTATGAACCTTTGTAAGAAATGTTTCATAAGACGAAGTAAAAAATGTAGAAGGAACCAAGTCTTTTCGGATAGATAGTAAAAGCCGGCCGAGGGAAATAAGTTATATGAACCATATTCAACATATTAAAGATAAATTTTTAAGCTTATAAATTACTTTATTCATTTTAAAAATATAGAAAGAAGCATATACCTGAGTAGTTATGTATTTTTTAAACACACATATAATATAAATTAAATGTTAAACTCAAATTTAAATTATAAGTCTATTCCCTAGGCATGTAACTTTTCCTTGTAAGTTAGGTATTGAAAAATAGTTTTTTTTTTCTATGTGCCTGCTATTATCTACTAATTATACAAATACAACTACATATGTATAAACCACGTAACCTAAACCACCAATAAAGAAGGAAAACTGTCCGTACAGAGCAGCTCCATAAATAATATAAAAAACGCATGGCTATGTAAAACGAATTTCCTCCTACTCCCAAAATTAACAGATCTGGGAAGATCCCATTAAAGCCACATCTTCGCGGTCCATACGGATGTAAACATCGTCTTGTCTCTTTCTTACCTGCGGGATGCTCGTATAAGAGACAGAGGCAGATAGATAAATGCAAGCGCGTAGCTAATGAATCGTATCCACTGTCCAGCGCGCGGGCATCTCAAGCTAAAATTATCTCAAGCAAAGATAATAAAACAATTTTATTTTTATACAAAACAGGTTTATACTGGCTTATTTAATAATTTCAAAAATTATCTGTCTATGGATATGAAGAAGTATTTTAGTAATGTACATAATTTAAATTAGGAATTTAAGTTTAAACTGTAAAATTTGAGATAAATACTTTTAGATATCAAACTTACATGGTGACGATAAGGTTCATAATACAATGGTAAGATTTTGGTTTCCTTAATGTCTTTTAAAACTGGAAACACTTAGTTAAATTCATGTGAAATCACCTGTAACATCTCAATATCCTTTTCCAACGCTTGCCAAGTCTCTAGTAGTGGGAAAAAGAAAGATATATTTGTGTGTGGACCCTCGGAGGCTATTGGTTCAGACATTGGCTGACTTAACAGGTTTTTCCAGATATTGTCAACATTTGGATTAATTCAAGGAAAAATGAAAAATTAATATTTTGCATGTACATAATAGAATTTATCTATGTTACTTTTGAATTGAAATGTATTTTACCTCCATTTGACAAATTTGAAAGCAGATAGAGTTTATTGTGAAGAATCGATAGGAGATAAGGTACTCATCAAGAATCTATGCGAACTAATCTTTTGTTTATTTTCTATTATGATAGTCCAAAATTTTCGGTCAATCTTACTCCTTCTCCATTGAAACTCCTTTAGACTTCAAAACACAAATAAATCTGTTTGTATATCATATTATTAAATGGAACTCTACCACACTGCGGACTATGCGTCAGCTCTACATGACTCCACAAGTTGAGTACCCCTGCTCTGAGCCGAGGCTCGTGTTCCGAGGCGCGTGTGATGCCAGTCGTTGTGGTACCCGCGCGCGCGCACATACACCACTCCCGGACTCGCCCGACTCTACCCGACTCTACCCGAAGCCAACCGCGCATTCTCATTTCAAATTGTGAAGTGCAGTGAAATTTGAAATTCGCATCGTGCTGTGTTAAGGCCTTAACGGATGTACTTGGAGATTTTAGTGTCAGTGAATTGTGATTTTTGATTTTTAAAAAACAATTTGAGTATTCCTCGGTAGAACAGGTGCGTGTTTATTTTGTTTATCAATATCTAATAGATAGCTTAGAGTACACTGCACTAGATAAAGGAGTTTGTATACATAATGTCAGTATAATAAATATTTGTAAGTAAAATAGTGAATGTTAAGTTAGCCTTTCATGCTCGTCATTTTAAAGCACAGATAAACTAAGAAAATTATGAAGGTCGATTTATCATTATCATTAATTAGGTACCTACTATCAATAATTAGGAACCTACTCATGTTTTATAACTAATATCTATAGAGAAACTTAAATATGTAATATAGAGTCAGGTAGTTTCAAAATGCGGGTAGTTTTAACAAGTGTTACAAAAGTTTCTCTCCGGCGGCGAAAATTGCAACTTACAAAAGATTTCAGTATTTTTAACGAAAAAATATCAATTTATCAACCATGTCAGATAGAGAAAATTGAGATACTGAGTAATGGTCAGCTATCTGTATCAATTTCAAAAACATGTGACAGACACGTGAAATAATTAAAAAGATAAATATCGTAGATGAATAATACTATTTGCTTACATAAGTTTAACTTCAAAGGTTAGAATTTGGCAAAAAATAAGATTCTGCCCCTATTACTCTTTTTTCGCACTGTTTTTTATAAGTTCGATGGCGGGCTTAAAGTTTAGTTAAGTAAGTATTCAAATTTTTATTGATTTGGCGTGACTGTGAACAATACAGTATTTGGCTGATGTGAACATTCTGATTTTTACACCCATTCGGTATCTTAATTATCCTTTAATTAAAGTGGGGTGAAAAGACCAATTTAAAAGGATGAAACATTTTAAAACACAAATTTTGATTAAGAGGATTTTTATAGAAGCCACCATAAACTAAATATTGAATACACCTAGCTACCAAACAAAGTTCTAACCCCACTCGAAGAAAATAATTGCTTGTGACGTCACGAATCTACCTGAATTTCAGCAATGCGTTTTCTTAACTGAAACTTTTACATCTGAAAGAGTTTGTTTTATAATTGTCTTTTTTTCACAAATGTATTTATTTTTGAAAGGCCTTTTCATAAAAATGATAAATTTAAGAAAATACCTAAAAAAAAACTTTTTCCATACCAATACAAAAAAAAATGTGCTTAATATGTCAATTGAATCGCAAGTTGAGCTTTTGTTTTTTAATTGTTATGTTGTTTTTCGTATATGTGTTAGTGGCTAACACTGGTAAAGATTCTTTAAGCTGCCTTAAGGCATCCGACATAGCTTAACGACCAACGGTTTAACGTGCCTTCCGAAGCACGGAGGAGCTCGAGATATTTTTATGCCACTTGCGGTCACCCATCCATATGGGGACTGTACCCGGGGTTGCTTAACATGCGTAAGCGCTCATAGTGCTCACGCTCAATGGACCATCCTTGTTTTTAATGTCATTTTTTTATGTAGCACCGGTTGATGCGGTGTCTTTGAGGACAACGCATGAGCCGGCTCAACGGGCAATACCTTTAGAGTACTTTGAGCTTACCCCTTCATCTCTTTCCATATTCTTGTGCTAAGGGAAACTAAGGGACATTATGAATTTTTAAGGGGTCTGTGGGGTGCTGCCCCCATTTGATATAAATAATTTGAAGGAAAAATGTGAAGTATCTTAGCGTTTTTGCCAAAAACGGCTACTTTTGGCGGAAACGAAAAGAAAAGAAAGAAAACGAAAAAAACGTTTACACATAAAAATGTAAGCAGTGGTTTAATAATAGTTTTCTTTCAAATGATTTATTTTAAATGCTGCACTGACTCCATTTCATTCATGTATCCTATGTATGTTAACAGCTCATCAAAATTATTCATTACTATTTTATAACTAAATGCTCCTAAGATGATGGATGTCAGCGGCTATGTAGACATTCTTCTTCTTCTTTTCGAGTCAAAAAAGCTATATCTATTAATTTTATATTATATTAGACCAGAATTTGGCCACTTTTGTAGACATTGAACTAGCATGACAGTAGATTTTGAAAAACGTATCTTATTATCAAAGACTTAGCTGAAAAATACTGTTTAGAACACTCTAAATCCAATATCGATACATCAAGTTTGGTTAAAATCAGTTTAAAAAGTCCAATTCAGAAGTATGAACATTTTAATAAACTAAAATTAATACGATAGCCTTTTATATATAAAGTAACTTTTGATACGAAGCTTACCTATACCAAAGACAATATAATACTAACGTAATACACTGCCAACCTCATACACAAGTATTGGACCAACTTAAGGTTGCGAAAAGCAGGCGAATGTATGGCGCAGGAGAGTTGCTTGCTACTCGATACTAGATGGCGGTAATCTGCGTTAGCCTTTAACTTAGTAAATATACGGTGTCATTTTAAAATATTACCTATACTAAGTTATAGGTAACTGCTATAAAATGCCAAAGAAGTGACGTCACTTTTCTAATGCTTTTTATTAGCGATTCGCTTACAGAAATATTCGTGACTTTTTAATGTCAATCCAAAAAACCTTAAAGAGTTCTTGGGTTGACAAGGTATTTTTTTTTACTGATATTCCTATTGAAGAGAGCTATTTTCATTGTATTAAATGATTTGTTGTTCTAGCCATAATGTTATTATAAGATGTCGTTAAAATTATTTGAAATCTTTTTATATTCATCCATTTCTTACCAATTAATAAAGAAGAAAAAAATATGTCCATAACAACGGTTCAATAATCACGGTTAAATAATCACGGCTTAGAGAATGCGTAAATCCAAGGAACCATGTAAATAGGCAAGGCGGCTAGCAACCTTTCATTTTTTTAGATTCCGTATTCCATTTTTAAGCTCATCAACATGCTAAAATTCCTTTCGGTCTTATGGCCTTAGGCTCTGTCTATCCCGTAAGGGATAAAGACGAGATACTATGTATGTATGTATAAGAAAAACGTGAAAAATATCCCCGTTTACCTTTATTTACCACATTCACTCAATCGTTCAAATATGACATCTACTTAAAATTCTAAAGCTTTAAAGCCAATCATTACAAGGTAATATAAATCTTTACGCATGTTTAACGTCTCTATATTTATTAAGAAAAGCTATTATATTTTAATATACGTATTATATAAAACCAATGAATAATAGCATTTTTTTGCGAATTTGTCCGCGTAAATTAAAGCTTCAGATAAATAAGCTTTTTATAGGTAAATTAATTTAGAAAATCGGTTCAGTAGTTTCGGAGCCTATTCGTACAAACAAACTTGTCAAATAACAATCAAATATTTCCTCTTTTTTAAATTAGTATCGATTATCTTAACTACCCGGCAGAGTAGAATAGGTCCACTCCAAGTCTTCTCGTGGATGTCGTAGAAGGCGACTTAGAAAACACAAGCTAAACAAAGCTAATAAACATCAAAGAGACCTCGTCAATCCGTCTGGCCAGCGTGGAGAGTGTAGGCCAAATCCTCTGACTGCTCTGGCTAATATGGCTCTGGTAGTACAGAGAGGGTCGTGTTCCTGCAATGGAGACTTAAGACCTGATGACGATTTTAAGTACTTATTTTCTAGCTCTTTCATATCACGCATATCGTAGAAGCCTGGCGTGGGATTAGGCGATAATTTAAGGAAACGTGTTATCATGCGATGCATTTAACAATGCTCTATCTATAGAAAGAGACGTGATTCTTATATTATGTACTTCAATAATATATTTGCCTCCAAAATTCCTAATTTTAAATTGTATTAAGTATCCTTGTATAGAATTTTTTTCAACTTCATTTTGTGAAATTCCATTTTTGGTTCCCGTGGATTTTTATTGATACGTACTGATAGCAAAATAACTTTTCGTTAAAAATGCATGAACGCTTGAGTTCTTACGGTCAGAAACACATTATTTAAAAATAGAAGATCATCATCAGGTCTTGCTAAGTCTCCACTGCAGGAGCATGACCCTCTCTGTACCACCAAAACGATATATTAGCCAGGGCCGTCAGAGGATTTGGCCTACACTCTTCACGCTGGCCAGACGGGTTAGAGAGGTCTCTTTGATATTTATAAGCTTTGTTTAGGTTGTGTTTCCTAAGTCGCCTTTTACGACACCCACGGGAAGACTTGGAGTGGTCCTATTCTACTCTGCCGAGAGCCACACGGCGTTAAAATAAAACAAAAACCACTAAAGCTGTAACCTTTGTATAAAATCTTTAGTCTGTTCTGTTTATCTGCATAGATCTTGATGAAATAAAAGTTATATTTAAGAAAAATAAAAATAATGCATTCAAAACAAAATATTCTAACGACACCTCACTCAGTTTGAATGGAATAAAGATAGTCTTACTTACGTACATAAATTTTCAAATCATAACTTCTTTTTTGAGTGTATAAAACATAAAATATATAAATCAAAACGAAGTAGTAAAATATAAAGCAATGACAAAACATTCCAATTGTCGTAAAAACAAACATTTATGATTTGGATCGATGCGGACTTTTGACCTTCATTAGAATATTCAAAGTAAGGTCTCGCTGGTTGAATAAACCGAGGGAAACACACACTGAAATAGGTACATGTCAAATTATACCTTCCAAGTTTTAAAATTGTTCTTTTTCCTTCTTCTTTTATATTATGGCTTCCACCGAGCTTTCAGTGATTCTACCAATGTCCAGTTTAAATGAGATACTTACTAAGTATCGGTGTTGGACGGTATAGTTTTTAACAAGTGGCATCAAAGATGGCGTATGTTTTTGGTAGCCTCGTGAGAGCTTCTGGTGACAAATCTATACGAGTTTCTTTTTTCAAATAGTAAACTCGAGGTAATCATGTCAATAGGCACTCTGGCTATTATAACAAAACGTCACTTTTAATTTATTTTTAAACTTTTGATACCATTTTCCATTTATATGCCCATCAACAACTAAACGTAGTTTGCAGCTCTTATATACACTTTGTTTCTGTCTATCCCGTAAGAGACAAAGACGTGATAGTATATATGTAGGTATGTAATATTAAACTTGAAGCGGTAGTCGTGTAGTTAAAGAGCGTCACCCATAAGTGAAAGGTCGCCAGGTTCAAACCCCGTATGATCACATTGCTACTGAGTTATCCAATCTGCCTCAAGTATAATCATTTATATGCTTCCGGTGAAGAAAGTAATCGTGGCATTTAAACACTGTGGATTGTTGTTTAGCATGTACAACCGACAAACTAAAGGTTGCAAAATCAAACTCATCATCATTTCAGCCGCCAGAAGTCCACTGCTGGACCTAGGCTTCTCCCAAGAATTCCCAAACGACTGGTGCGAAGTGGCCTGCGTCCAGCGATTCCCTGCGACCCTGGTCAGGTCATCCGAACTACTTGATAATTTGGCGACCATTCGAGAGCCTTTCTGCCCCTTCAGCCGGCTCTACGCTATGTGCCCAAATTCAAACTCGTTGACTTTAATTTAATATATATACGTATTATTTTTAATCTTCTTATAATGTCTTTCTAATATTTGTCTATGGTCTCTATTGCCTGTAGGAAATATAAGACAGCCGGTCGACTGACACTAGTAATAGTATCTTCTTCATAATATGTGCCAGCATGTGAAATGGAGAAGGCTACAGCAAACTACTCCATTAATTATTCCTGTCAAAAACTTACATTGTGTGGGTTTTTACCAAGGATTTTACTAATGACACTGACAAGAACCTAGCTGTTAATTTTAGACAATATCAAATTTGATTGACATGGAGATCTGTAATAGCGGCGTTACCGATTTTTTTTCCTATCTATGCGTGGAACAATTCAAACTTCAGTAGAAGGGAGGGACTTATAAAACAGCCTGTAGCAAATCTAACCATCATCATGTCTTTGTTAGTCTCCACTGATGAAGCACAACCCTCTTTGTACCACCAGAGGCATATATTAGCCAGAACAGTCAGAGGATTTGGCCTACACCCTCCACGCTAGCCAGACGGGTTTGAGAGGTCTCTTTGATGCATGGCAGCTTTGTTTAGCTTGTGTTTCCCAAGTCCTTCTAAGACATCCACGGAAAGACTTGGAGTGGTCCTATATTCTACTCTGGGAGCCACACGGCAAAGCCAATCCTATATATCTTCTTCATCCATGCGTTTTCCTGGTTGCGTTCTTAACTGCGATGTGTTGGAGCCCAGAGTCCGCGGGGAATTATGAAAACATTCAAGCTGCGATAAGATTTGGTTCATGCTGGTAATCGAACCCGGTATCACTCGTATCTCAGGCTTAACCACTGCAACAATGAGGCCTTCAAGCGAATGCTATGCCTATCTGGTTCTTATTATTTAAATCTCTGTCTCTATCACCCCATAAAAATAGGGATGTGATGTCGTTTGTATTCATAATTAGACTACGAATAACCTAAAATCTTGGTTGATTGCCTATAATGCAAATACCATGAAAACTTGACCTACCTTTTTGGTAAACACTTTCATTGACACTCGACTAGATCCAACAGATTTTCTCTCTCATCCCATTATGACCCCGGTTGCACCCTTAATTGTAATACTTGAGGTCCGCGCTGACTCCAGGGCTCGAAGCATATAAGCAACAAAAATAATTAAATCTATCTTATAGTTACAATCTATAAGCGTGTGCAGTAAAATTTATTATCACTGCACATTATCACTAGATTATATATTATTAAATAACAAAGTCCTCGGCCGCGTCTGTTTGTCTGTCTGTTCGCGATAAATTCAAAAACTACTGCACGGATTTTCATGTGATTTTCACCAATAGATAGGAAGATTTATGAGGAAGGTTTTAAGGTATAATATGTACCCGGACGCAGCCGGGGAGAGCTAGTTAACATATAAAGAAATAAATTATATAATCGTTGTTTTCACAAATATCCATAAATTGACGTTCAGAAAACTTAAAAAAATTGAATCTTGAACTTTAACTTTTCAGTTGCTAGGAAACGGGTAGGTACTTATTAGCAATTTAAATGCTTTACTGCCAGTACTTTGACCGCTGTACTTACTACTTATTAGCAAAATGTAAAATACGTAAAAGACACAAAATTATCATTTTCATATGTTATGTCTGCTAAAAATGAAACCACTCAGTACGATGCTATGGATTTCGAACATAGGTATATCCCTGGAGGGTTGGGTGACCGGCAAGCTTACCATTTAACAATCATCATCATTAGGTCTTTTTTAGTCTCCACTGCAGAAGCACGACCCTCTCTGTACTACCAGTGCCATATATAAGTTAGAGCAGTCAGAGGATTTGGCCTACACTCTCCATGCTTGCCAGACGGTTTGGAGAGGTATTTTAACAATCACATAAATATATTTGTTGTGACGATTATATTTTTAAGCGACAGCCCAAAAATAGGAGTATCTTCTTTAAATAAATAAATAAATATATATGGAAAGAACACACAGATTGGGCTAGCCCCAAAGTCAGTTCGAGACTTGTGTTATGGGATACTAACTCAACGATACTATATTTTATAATTGATACATATATAGATAAACATCCAAGACCCATAGGCCAATCTGACAAAGATCTTTTAGAAGAGATTTTTCATCTTCTTTCTTGTCTTTTTATTTTAGAAGTTTCTACAACCATCTTCCGACTCTATCATCAGACCTGTTTGCCTATTTGCTAACTTTTGACAACTACGGTGTACATCATTTTCATGGTAACTTCAACATTCATTACGGCTTCGGTATGAATTACTATTTTAATTTAAGATATGAAAACCGTAATGGATGCTAAAGTGACAATCAAATCTTTGTACACCGAGTTAGCAAATCGGCCTGCAGATCATATAAAATAAAAACTTGTATTTATTGCTTGCTTCATTTATGCTGGTTTGGGAGAAAAGAAAAAACATGTAATATATCAGCTGGTTTTCTTCCCGCACAGACCGTAAAAGCTGGTCAAAGGATTGGGCGAAAATCTTAGGAATCACAGCAATAGGCGATGCGGCTAGCAACCCATCACTATTTTGATTCCGCTTTCCACTTTTACGCCCACTATGATGCTGAATATGATCTTTGAGTCTTATAACCTTGGGCTCTGTATACCCCGTAAGAGTTAAAGACGTGATAATATGTACGTATGTATGTTATTATTATTGGCATTTCCAGCAATCACTATCAAAGCATCGACAAAAACCAGATAAATTTGAAGCAATCATTTAACTGTAAAAATTGTAAACGGTCCATTATTTTAAATTTATTAGCAATTGTTCAGCAAAGTTTTAATTGATTATAATGTTCTTCCCTGATTGATCGCTGAAAGTATTGACTTTAAAGAACTTGAAATATTTTACCGTAAAAAGTATAATTTATGAAAGTGCCAAATGGTAACCTACAGGCCAATATTGAAAATGTGAGAAGGCATATTCAACGTCAAAGAAACTTTATCTTATTCTTTTTATGTTTAAATTAATTAAGAGATTTGAAGTATCATTCAAAAGCAAACACATCAAATTTTATATTCAGCAAAATAGGTAAAATTTTAGGAGTATCGTTGAAGTCTTTTGGTTAACGAAGACAAATATTGAAATTTTCGACTATGTAATGAAAATGTGTATTTTTTTGGTATTTCTTTTTGGAGCATCATTGGTATTATTATTTATAGCAATAAATGAAATAGATTTCTAACTGATTCAGACTTAAGTTTTTGTGGAATAACTTAATATAATTAATCTCTTCCGAACTCTATTTGGAATTCTAAAACAAAATCACGTCGGGCACTTTTGCCGAGGTTGAACGGTTTAATAATGAATATTAAAATGCATGAATTCATTTAAATAAATAATAAGACCACACAAGTGTCGTGCGATGTACAAATACGTAAGTATTTACACAGTGAGAGCAACGTACTATCTTGAAAAATATATAATATATTTGTCTTGGTTGATATATGCTACGTGTATCCGTTATTGAATAGTAAGAGTTAAATATGTTACATTTGGTTTCTAACCTATAATGTTCTTGCATTAACGATGATGACGAGGTTAGGTTACCCATTCTTTATTCAATTTCTATAGGTGGTTTTAGCCGTGTGGTTACCGGCAGAGTAGAATAGGACCACTCCAAGTCTTCCCGTGGATGTCGTAGAAGGCGAATTAGGAAATACAGGCTAAACAAAGCTTATGAACATCAAAGAGACCTCTCCAACCCGTCTGGCCAGCTTGGAGAGTGTAGGCCAAATCTTCTGTCCACTCTGGCTAATATATGGCTCTGGTAGTACAGTGAGGGTCGTGCTCACAGAGATGTAGTCGTGCTCCTGCAGTGGAGACATAAAAAGACCTGATGATGATGATAGGTGTGTTTAAGCTTTTTAAAATTCGATTCTGATATATTTTTGTTAAATTAACCTGCGTCTTAGTCTTTAGATGACTCAAAACGTGGAATTTTTACCCCTTTCTTTTTCTCTGCCGGAGAGTGGGCATAAATAATACCCATATTTTTTTGAACTAAGTAAGTAGAATAAGAGCTTATTGGGAACTTATAAGACCATATTAAGACTTCCTTCACACACTCCACCTTTAATTTTTACTTATGCCGTAACCACTGTCCGGCATTGAGTTAAAATCTTCAGATATTTTTGTTATAGTATACTCACTTTTCAGCCTGTTTTGTGAATGAACGTTTGTTTAATGAATCAAATACTCCAATATCACTGCCAGTTTCTCTTACACTCAATAGGAATATCGTGAATACCTTGCCTAAAGGGACTCCTTTTAATAATATATGTTAGATATTGTATCATATTTTTTTTGTTTTTAGTTTTAGGTTAATTTTTCATAATTATTTAATATGTTATTAGTTTATTCTAGTTTAGTTTTAGGTATGCCAATGTGTGAATTAAAAATTTGGAATCAGTTTTATCAAAATATATATGTCAATATATAGTATGTACGTATTTGAAAGCAATTCTGTACAAAATGTACATAAAAAAATCTAATAGCTGTCTTATACATATACTAGACCATCCATCCATCTCAGCCGAGAAAGTCCACTGCTGGACATAGGCCATCCCAAAGGATGTCTATCATTAGGAGGTTTTTGCCATACTCACCCCGCTTGGAAAAAGGGTTGGTGAGCGTCGTTTGTTTAGCTTATATATACAGGGTGTAACATGACCCTCGACATATCCTTAAAGGGGTGAGTGACACCGTCAATATTAACAACTTTTCCTATATTCCTAATGGGGTCGCCGCTGGGAACGCGAAAAAAATTTTTGCTTTCCCATACATTTCACCCGTGCGGCAATTTTTTTTGTATGAAATTGAAGATTTTTTTTTGAGTTCCCAGCTTTGATCACAGAGCAAAAGTTGTTCATATTGAAGACTTGGCTCACCCCTTTCGAGGGTCATGTTACATACTGTATAGGTTCCAACGTTGCTTCCCATTAAACTCATTTTTTAAGCGAGTGAAGGGTAGGATTTACTGGGCTGGGGGAACGGGATAAGGGTGTTTGGACTACTTGCTCGGATGGATTGGGGATGAGAAGGTAGCAGCTCGAGAGGCCGCGTATCCGATACCATATCTACAACCACCAGACAGGCAGTTGAAGATAATACCCTTGACCATTCTCATCATATATTAGTCCATTCACCATCATCATCATCATCAGATCTTTTTAAGTCTCCACTGCAGGAGCACAACCCTCTATGTACTACAATAGCCATATATTAGCCAGTGCAGCCAGAGGATTTGGCCTACACTTTCCACGCTGGCCAGACGGGTTGGAGAGGTATCTTTGATATTTTAAGCTTTGTTTAGCTTGTTGTTTGTTTGTTGTTTGTTTTTCGTGTGTGTAAGTGGCCAACACTGGTGTCAGATTTTTCAAGCTGCCTAAAGGCATCTGACATAGCTTAACGACTGCTATCAATGATGACAGCCGGGACCAACGGCTTAACGTGCCTTCCGAAGCACGGAGGAGCTTGAGATAGTTTTATGCCACTTGCGGTCACCCATCCAAGTGGGGACTGCGCCCGGGGTTGCTTAACATGCGCAAGCGCTAATAATGCTCGTGCCCACTAGGCCATCGGGCTCCTCAGCTTTAGCTTGTTTTATCTAAGTCGCCTTCTACGACATCCACGGAAAGAATTGGAGTGGTGCTATAATACTTTACCGCGAACTACACGGCATGTGTGTAATGACATAATGATTGCGTATATCAATCAGGCAACGCTAAACAGTTAAGTTTTGGATGGATTTGTGAATGAATCTCGCCAACGAGTGTCAAATATCACTTCCGATTCCTCCCACAGTCAATGAGAGCTGTATTAATTCACGCCAGTAATATCATAACATATTATGGTTAATACCCAACGCGGATGTTTTTTATTACACTGCGCGTTAACCAAAACATTGGATGTGTCAGTTAGAGCTTATACTTAAGTTGCAGTTCGCTCAATGAATCATTGTGAAGTTAGAATTTAAATGGAATTAAAATTTACTATTTAAAGATTTATTTTACCTGCTTTATCATCATTAGGTCTTTTTGCACCGCAGGAACACGATGTACTACCACTAGTCTCTCTGTACTACCAGAACAAAATAGTCTCCATGGTCCAGTGGTTAAGGCATTTGCCTTGTTGACCCGGGGGTCGTGGGTTCGATTCGATACTTTGATAAGATGTTTCCTGTTTGGTTAGGACATATAGGATTATTATACATATAAAAATTCCTCTCCTTCATAAGAAAACAATTATTTGCGTGAGTTTTTCATAAGATCTAAGCATACATTGGGACGTTTTATGCTATAGAGACTTTTTGATGATGTGAAGCCTTTGAGATGAATCAAAGTTGAATATATTATGGAAACAGGAATGCAAAAAGTTGTCAAACAGTGCATTAGCGATAATTCAATAAAAAATATAAAAATAATATCTTAATTGGAATTCTGACCGGTACACAATGCGGCGACGATGCCGATCCTTATCGACAATGATCGACTAGTGCTGTGACAGCGACGATACTATCGACAGATTTTATCGACATGTCGGTCACTGAAAAGTAGGTTGGCAGCATTGCTTGTCAAAATCTTAACTGCTTTTGACGGGATCAGTCAAATCAATAAATGATTCGAAAAGAGATGAAAATTATATGCGTGAATTAGATTTTGATATGCATATATAAATGTTCATCTTTTCAATACTATATAAAGTTAATGACATATTATTATTTAGGCTGCTGAAAGGCTTAAATTGTCTTGGTACTCTAGATTTTGCCACTTTTAAAAGGCAATCTAAGTCGTTGTTTGCGGTGCTTTAACTATCAGAACTTGCATTTCTAGTAATTTGCTTAGCTTACTTTTCCTGCGCAAATCTAAGTAATCATGTCAATATGACATGAAAATTACAGCATGTCAATAGAAAATCTAAGAATCATGTCAAATTGACATGATTCTTAGATGTTCGTCCGTTTCCAAGGACGGCTTTACTGTATGTGCGGGAGGAAAGGCAGTTGTTACGTGTAGACGCTATTTCTTTTCATTTAGAACAGCATGGATGTATGCTCTTTACTACTCAATTCAAATAAAACCTATTTTACTCTAAATTATGTCACTTTTAAAAGGATCATGTCAATTTGACATGATTCTTAGATTTGCGCGAGAAGTAAAGCAGTTGGTACGTTCCATATATTTTTTTAACTTATTTCATTATTAGGAAGAGCCTTAGATCTTCAGTACTCTACTAAATAGTTATAATAATTTGATATGCGCTTAATATTAGTCGTCGGGTAAAAATTCAAAGTGATTCATAGCGCTTAAGGACGCATGCTAGCCTTCTACGGTACAGTTCGCTCCAAAAATATGTCAACATGGTACCTATACATTGTCATTTTACATTCCGGGTGACGCAAACGATATATTCTATTGTATGTAAGTATGTATGTAAATGTGCGGTCGTTAACCTAATATAAATTATATATAGTTGTGAATTGCAGGTGTAATAGGTAGGCAATGATCACTAACGGAAAAATGGTTTCAAATAAAATCCAAACTAATATTATAAGTGCTAAAGTAACTCTGTCTGTCTGTCGCGCTTTCACACCAAATTTAATTATTTTTTTTATTATTTCAGTAGAATAATAAAAAAAATAATTAAATTTGGTACACAGATAGTCTAGAGCTTAAGAAAGGACATAGGCTACTTTTTAAATCGAGAAAAGTTTGCCACAACTCACTATTCTACGCACACGAATTTGCGGGCACAGAGGGTTCTTATATAAAACTACCAAAACTCGAAAGATTTTAAGTCTCAAATACCCAATACATATAAATAAAAAAAAATACCAAAGTAGGATTGGCAGACTGCCAACCGTAAAAACTTTCGCCAAATCATATTACATCAATGCACATCATGAATGTTGTCATAATAGTGACCCCGGGCTTTTACACATCATAACTAATGACCCTACCCGGAAAAACGCTCGAATGAAAAAGACATAGTATTTACTAGTCTGTTAAATCCCACTGCTGGGCAAAGGCCGCCCTCTCTGCTTTCAAAATACAATTTAAAAAAAAGGCATATTATGTTAAAAAACATTAGGATGTAGTTGAATGAGGATTTACTGAAAAACTCTTCCATACTGGGTGATATGTGATAATTGATAATCAAAATTGACGCATTTTTATTCTTAACCTATAACTAATATTGGATAAGCTTTCAGATTTAAGTGAACTTTAACAAAACTACTGAACTAAATTTCGAAAATTCTTCCACCGTTGGATAGGTACGAAATCCCTGAGTGACATAGGCTATGTATGTACCGCGGACGAAGCCAGGGTAGACTGCTAGTATGTGATAAATGGGCTACACACGTTATTTCGTGACTGAGCAACCGACTACATTGTGTGTGTGTAACCCCTATTTCACATATTACACCAAATTATTTAATCAGTCCTTTTTATTTTTCGTGACAAATAAAGTCGCTGAAATATGGCTAGTGTGTCGTAGTTAAAATGGAAGGGCAAATGCCGTATAAATGTTGAATTAAGAACCTCGCATAAACATTGAACCTTCTGTGGTCATAAAATTTATATATTACGAGTACTAATGAATTATTATTAGCATTAGGTGGTTTTCCTCTACATGTGACATCAAAAATATTGTAATTTTAAATTTTATGTCTTAGATTTGTGGTTGACATGATGGCGTAAATAAAAAGATGATTTAATATGCAGAATATATTTTAGCAACCTTTTTTATTTAACGTAACAGAAGGAAATAAAAAAGTAGGTATGTATATTCTTCTCATACTTTTACGAGTAGCTTTAATTTTAAATCTACCTCATTAGGATTATTAGTTTTTGATCAAAATAAGTAAAAACAAGCCAAGATATCTAGCATAGTTTACTCAACAAACTGGCTGTTAAAAAACCTATTTGAAAAAAGAACTTTCCATTTTTTAAAAAGGAATTAGTGGTTCCCGTGTACCGTAGAGCAGGCGCGGCGACGCGTCGCAGTGCCGCCAACATTGACAGCTGTCAATCAGATTCAATATGGCGACCGAGCCGGTCTGAATCGAACACGGGCCTATCTGCGTTAAATCTCGTACAGGGTTCAGTACCCGTTGTAGATAAGAATGAAGATGTTTTTTGTATCAAACATTACTCGTGTATCTTAATGAATCTTCTGTAACAGAAAACATACATTTGTATTGTCTTGCTGAGCATGATGTAAAGTTGGAGGATAAACTTGATGAAAAATGCACTTATCTTTTAATATTTATTAGTACTTACAACAAATGCAGATATAAAACCATATTTTATATCTTACGTCATACGAAGCCTAGCCTCATTTCAATTCTTTGTTCCTACTTCTAGCTCAGAACTGTTTATTTATTCGCTTATGGTATATTATATACATAGTCCTAAGATCTGTCTGCAATAGTACATATGAATGAATATTATTAAGTTTTCTTATTTTTCTCTTTGTCTAAGTAAAACCCTTAAAAACGAGAAGTCTTTTCCTACATATACCTTTACAAAATACTAGCATTCGCTGTAATGTACTTAACACATTTAAAGGAAGAGAATTGTTCCTTATGTTTTTTTCATATGCACACTTGACTATTATTCTGATTTAGGCAATAACTTGGTAAATAATTAAGTTTCCAAACCCACTTACTACTTACCTCTATTTGACCCCTTCCACTGATAAATTTTCGAAAACGTTAACTCATCCTAATTTAAAGATGAAGATCTGATGATAGTGATGACTTGAAAAGTCATAATATTTCCATACTACCTCTCCACTCGTATCCTACCGCTTTAAGGGATGAATTTCCTTAAAAAAAAACCTTTCTTAAGATTGAATTTGAGTAATTATTCGAGATGATAAATATTGACTTTCATAGCGATGACTTAAAAAACAAAAAAATTTCTTGCTAACTTCCAATCCCAATATGACTACTTCATTTCTACCAAAATCCGTACTTCGTACCTACTAATTTATAAACAAAATTTTAAGTTTCTTGTGTTTGTAGATTCGGTTGTGTGTTGATAATCAAGAGTCAATGTTTCCTTTTAATACCATTCTTATTGTCTTATTCAGAATTTTGAATTTGAACGAAAACTTATTCAAGAATATCAAAATTAAATTATAAATTATTTTTTTTCAGATATGAACCATAGACAAGAAAGCTAGTGATGTGACGTACATAATGTTGCACTGCGTCACCGTGACGCAACGCAAACGGACATCGGTGAAGTAGTGGTGTGCGCGTTAGAATCGAGTCGATATCGATTGATCGATTGATCTTGTAATACCGTCACACTCACGGATGAATACCCTGATGCTCACGACTGGAACAGTGGAAGATCAGACTTGTGTCGACAGCAATATGTCTTTTTCATCATACAAGTGAGTATTGTGTTTATGCTTGATGTTGTATTAGTTTTGTTTTGATTAGGGATTGCATGTTTGCTGGGCTTGCCTTGTCTCTCGATTTACCAACAGAGTGGATTTGTTCAATCTTGTTTGAGTAGGTATACTGATTTATATGAAACTTGTTGACTCATCGATTTGATCATTATTATTTTATTAGCACCAAATATCATATCATATTCTTTGTAAAATATCAAATGAGTCTATTTGATAATTAACTGTTCCTTCTTTTCCGTTTTCTTAGTGTTTTGTTCAAGATAGCTATGTAATAAAACTATCATGTCTATTGGTTAGAATGCAATTAAAACCAAACATTAATTATTACAGTCATCTTTAGTCATTTTTATGATCAATTTTAGTATTAACAACTTACTAGTTACGGTATATCCCCTGAAAACTACCACATTATCATTACTTGTTACAAAAGAAACCAATATGTGAGTGTTTGTTACTTATTTTTATACTATATCCGCATGTTTCGCCTTTCGACGGTCATGATTTCTACTGAAATCCGTGAGTACAGTCAAATTAATGAAATTATCTCGAACTGTCACTGGCTAGCGTAAAAAGCCGTCATAACCATAAGTTATGGGCGGCCCATAGTGTGCGATGAAGCCATTTACCCAAAAAATTCACGCAGCGATCTTTGCTCAATCGCAAACAGAATTCAGATGACAAGATTACTTATACTTGGAAATGGACACAAGTTTTCGAAGCATCATTAACAGCATTACTCGAATTAATTATCTTTTTTTGAAGCAATACCTTTTTAAGATGTAAGAAAGTTCGGAAATGATATCTCTTCAACCATAGACAGAGATTTATTTTCCATAAAACAAAAATCACAATTTATTGTTTGTTTGAAATTCAAATTCGGAATTCAAACAAATTACCGAAATATTTGAGGTGTTGATGATCGAATTGCATTTTGTTTTTCTGCCCAAAGGCTGAATGAACTAATTTCATAACTTATAAAGTAAATACCGCAATTACCGTTCGCAAAAAAGCCGTTGACCAATGAATTCGTCAGGTGGTTACAGTCCTCAATTGGGCACCTTTCATTTTAAAAAAGAACCATACGCCATTTCATGTCAATTTTTGAATTATTCATCGTGCGAATGCGCGAGCGCATCGATTGATGCAAACAAAAAGTGCGCGCTCGCTAATCTTCGCCCTCTACTTCGGTTTCCTTCGGCTCTCAGTGTTGCCAACCGCACTTATTATTCAACTTCTTTTTAGAGTCATGCTGCGCAAAGACTTAAAAGAGCATAATGCCAATAAATAATCCGATTTCTTCGGAACTCTTTTTTACTAATATTTGAAGTCAATATCGTAAAAGATTTTTATTAATAAATGTAGTCTTCATTCATTGCCATTCAATCAAAAACGGAAACGTAATACTGTCATATAATCCGAGTGTTCGCATAACAGTGTTCCAAGAATCCGATCGGGGTCTTATTAATACTTTTTTATTGACACGAGAAGATTAACTACTGAGACGGCTATACTTTTTGCTTGCTGCATTAACTAGGTTGATGTCATAAAGAACTCGTAACAACTTAAAAGCCGCCTAGTTAGTGATCCAGAATACTGGCGATTTCAACGCGATGTATCTATAAATTAATCAATTTGATACTAAATTCGATGTCATCAGCCGTCAGACCAATTACAAGTAACATTGCGATGCTTCAAGTGCAGAAAAAATATAGTATTCGAATATCCGAGCGTTCATCCCCCTGCCCGCACGTCCGCCGCACCTCGCCGCCGCGTCTCGACTGTACGTGATTGGTTTATTAATTAGGCGAATCATCGTCGGGTTCCATTTTTAAAAATAGGCGGGATTCTTACTGCACAAGTTTTCTTTTTAATTTTGGCCGGCGCTGAATGCAATTAGAATTGCCAGCGTGACGTTTTTGTAATAATTTCACGTTGACTATTATCATTACGTTCAGATAATTTAATAAAGTCAATTCGTTTCAATTAATTCGTTATACGTTTTATTACTTTTTCGTACTAAAGTTTATTTAAGTGACGTGATTTCCTGTTAAGAGTCGCCTGGAAGCGCATGTCTCCATACAAACGGAAAAAGGAAATTGTGGCAATATTTGATAATTTTGGAGTAAAATTAATCAATTAATCTCATTATAATCTACGTACGTCCTATACAGCTTGGTTATAATACCAATGGTTTGAGAATTACAAGCCTTTTCAAATTTGTATGGAAATCTTGAGAGGCGTATAATTCTCAAACACTTGATAATTTCACCAAACTGTATAGAAACGTACGTAGATTATAATGAGATTAATTGATTAGATGCTTAGTTTTGCCCTAAAATTATCAAATATTGCCACAATTACCTTTTTCCGTTTATATGGAGACATGCGCTTCCAAGCGACTCTTAAGAATATAATCTAAGTATAGGCATTCGAGGTTGTTAGTTATAAAATGTGTAATTTGATCAATCGTCATATAAATAAAATTATATTTTGTTGTCATAATTACCTATTTATGAATCGTTTCCTCCTCGATATATACATTTGTGTAAAAGTAATATGAAAAGCCAGTGAATAAATTAAAAATAAATAAAAAGCGATGCCTATGTACTATCTTGACACGTTTTCTTTGAGAGAGTTCAAAGTTAGTGATACAAACATACCTTTTTTTACTGTCAAAGAAGTGCCTAAAACAGATCCTTCGTAGCATATTAGGTATTCGCCCTAATTGGCTCTTGGTATAAGTACTTGGCTTTAACCTCTACTTATTTGTAAAATCCTGTAAATCTGCATATTGTGTAATCTGTTCGAGTCACATGGTTTTCAGGATATGCCTGCAAGCTGCTTTAAAATTAAAATTTTAAAAATTGGCACTAGCAAGTCCAAAAAGAAGAAAAAAATGATAAAAACCATATCTCTAGAAATAGGTATTAATCCAATGTATCAAAGCATCAACAATATTTTCGAATTTTAAAATCGATCCATTTTAAATTTAAATTGCGAACGCGACCGCTTGAGGTCAACAGAAAAATAGCTTTAAAAAAAGTATGCCTGGCCCGTCCAGAGTTATGTCTCAAGTGTATACCGTTAGGATGCCAGCCAGCTTGAAACGAATAAAAGAGTAAAAAAGGCTGAAAACTATTCCAATTGCCAGTTTTCGGAATCCGTTTTGTGTGTTATAACCTTTTTTTAGAGGTCATTTTTGATGCCAGCCAGCGTGTTAATATTTGTTTATTATTTTGTCCAGCCAGTAGTATTTGTTGATACTTTGCAAAAAAATGTTCTTCACAAATGCTCAAATTAAATAATAATAAAACTATTTTAAATAAGTAACATAAACATTATTTAATAGCGAACTTAAGCTATAACTGAAATTGTTGTATCTCGTAGGGTTAGGTGTATATTTGTACTTTAAAGTAAAAACTTATACAAACTAACTAACAACTCTACTTCATAAAGTTATAAATAAGATAAAAATCTTATTTATAACTTAATTAAGTAGAGTTGTTAGTATATCTATTCTTATGATATTATTCAACTGATTATAAGTATTATTTAACTCTTGCTTGCCTGAATACAAACCGGGCTAAAGTTAGTATCAAGTTAAATTAATAAATAAAAGTATCAAGTTTAGACCACTTCCTTTCCATAAGATTGACACTGATGTATGACTGACCAAATTCAGATATACTTTGGTGTGGGTAATAGTGTAACACTCATTCTAAAGTTATAACAATTATGATTTCTACAATTGGCAACAAGTATTCGAAATACCAAAAACGCAGGTCAATTTTGAATATTCAAATCTCGGAATTAGAGTCCCTCGTAGAATACCTACACATTTGCAAAAAAAGTAAAAATTACCTCATAGAAATTTGACCAGCTGATTGGTGACTGTATGGCAGATCCAAATCTTTTGTTTATCCAATTTTTTTCCTTATTGATTCTATAATTTAAGCGATCCTGATGAGATTTTAACTCTGCTAGGGGGTTTAAAATCCACCAATATACTTAAGCATAATCCAAACTCACCTCTCTCGCATACAAAGTTTCAAAAACGCAAGTTAATGAAAGCAAAATAAACGTCAATCAACCAACACCTCCCAGTTTAATGACGTCTTAAAATAAATTTATTTCCCTAATGGCATTAAGAGCTGCAAAAACGCACCAGTTGAGTAGTAAAACTTGACTGCCCCGCAAATGATAGCCGTTCGAATACCGGGCAAAGGAAGCAAGCAGAAAACATTTCCAAGCCAGACAGGTCGGCTGACCGCTGCTACTAAGTAAGACGGGGACATAAATTCTTCAAAGAGCTAAACCAAAATAAAAAACCCCGAAAACCCCTTTAAAAGAGCTACCGAACTATAATTTATGAGACTGCGCAGCGCGACCATTCGAAACAAAATCAAAAAATAAAAGTTTTGAAAAAAGAATCCGAACGGAGACGCAAAACGGTGAAATTGGAAATAATTTTGCGATAGCATCGCGCTCGCCGGTACCTTTCAATTTCTTATACGTTTGCAAATATGTTTTTTGTTTTGTCGCAAAATGGAGTTATGGAAGCGGTGGGCACGATCGGATACACTAAATTGTATTAGCGAATGTATTTATTGTTCTACTACCGGCCGTCATCAGATATAGCTGGCACGACAATAAACCTTATCATAAACGTTCCGTTCCACGTGCAATGAATTAGTGAGCGTTGTCTTAGTAATCTGCAAGAATTAATATTTTGGCGCCATAAGTTTGCCATGAATACAAAGTTTAATGAATGGTGATAATGTTGATAATTAATTATCCCTGCTTATTTATTTGTTATCATTTTTTATGATTACTTGAAGAAAAACAAATTTATTTAACTGTAAATAAAAATAATAATAAAACAACAAGACTAAGTAATGACAATGATTATTTTACTCACTATTAAACTACTTAGGAAAAATAACACCATGATTAAATTGATATTTTCCTCATGGAAGATTCCTTTTTAAAGGTAATAAATACGTTCTGGATTTTTGAACAGTTTTATTAGTCTTTGCCACTTTGGTTTGCCAGTGCCTACTCAAGTACTCAATCACATTCTCTCAAAAAATTTAAAAACTAAACTCAATGTTCGCGATTCACTAGGTGGTATGGTATTTATTAATCTACCACTTATAGCATCGTTTCTCCAGAACTTAATCAAAATTATTAAACTGATTTTTAATAATATATATTAATTATGAATACAGATAATTAAATTTATTACACTATTTACATAAAAAAAAGAAACCGAAAACAATAAATTTAGAATAATTCCTGCCCGTTTGGCATGGTGGCAATAACACTGGCTGCGTTCCCCCGTTGGATAGCTATGCTATTAAACTGATTGGTTCTTTTTTATTGGAATGTACCAATCAAAGACAAAAATTAAAATTAAATTCTCATTTTGATTTTGTAGGATTTGAATACAGGAAGTCTACTGTGAAATTAGTGTAGGCCAAATCCTCTGACTGTTCTGGCTAATAAATGGTTATGATAGTCAGAGAGAGTCGTGCTCCTGCAGTGGAGACTAAAAAAGACCTGATGATGATGACTGTGAAAATAATATTTTTATTAAGTCCATCTGAGTAATATTTTCACCGTCATGTCACCTAGTGATGAACATCTAGGGCAAAAAAAAACATTGAAGTACGATCTAAAAAACTCTAACAATAACCGAATACGTAATCGAAGCAGAATCTCAAAATTTTAAGACTAGAGTTAGGTTTATAGGACAAATCTAATCCAGAACGTCTTTCGAAAATAATATTAAGAACAAGCATTCCTAATCTTTTTACCGTATAGAAAGAACATCATACTGATACATAGCGCACAAAAAACAAAGCTTAAGCCGACATATCGGCGCGCGCGCGACTCGCTACCTCAAATCATGAGCATATCATGAGGCAAATTAGAAAGTTGGTATAAAGCTCGCGTTCCAGTACAAGAGTCGGTTACAAAATATCGCAAGATGGTAGTTGTTCGGGTAAAACTAATTCGACTAGAACTAGAAATCAACCTTAAAGTTACCAAATCGAGTTTTTTCTTGGTTTAAATTGAACTAAAAACAATAATAACTGCCTCCGTGATCCAGTGGTTAAAGCGTTTGCCTTGTTGACCCGGGGGTCGTGGGTTCGATTCCCACGGGAAGCATACTTTATTAAGTTGTTTCCAGTTTGGCTAGGACATTGCAGGCATGAATCACCTGATTGTCTGATAAGAAAGATGATTCCGTGCTTCGGAAGGCACGTTAAGCCGGTGGTCCCGGCTGCCATCTGGTAGTCGTTAAAGGAACCACGTCAGAGGCCGAGAGGCGGTTCCGAAGAACTCTGACACCAGGGTGTGCATGGTCGACTGACCGTGTCACCTACACGAAATGATGATGATGACTTGAATTCCTCATGTTTTGTTTGACTAGTATATAAGAAGCACCTATCTCTACTTATAGCGCGTTCCCGCAGCATCCTTAGCTGTGATTCTTTAGAACCTAGTTTAATACACATACATATTATCACTTTTTTCCCTAACGGGGTAGATACAGCCTAATAGCATAAGACCAAATGCCTCATTGAGCCTTGTTAAAAAGAAGAAACAAGATTGTGTTGGGCTTTAACCGCTTTTCAGCGAAAATAGGCTATAATTTTTTTTTATCCCTCTAAAAATATGTTATTTTATGATTATTGTGAGTAGAGCCAAAGACAATATACAAGGCGCCAGTGTCAAAACAAATCGAATTAATTGGTTAGGACCACATGGTAGAGCACAATAATTTTGAGTTATAATTTCATTGCATCTTGAATTTGTAACCACAAGCAATAAAAGTATTTTAAATTATAGCTTATGGTGTGTTATGCCTTTAGTTTGCAAATATTGGATATTCAATGGGATATAAGAAAAGATGGATACGCTATTAACATCTATGTTAGATTAACTTTTTTAGGTGGCTTGGACATACTTACTAACGATCTCTGGAAAGCTGTAATGGCATTAATGTTACATTATTGTTGCTCAGCCTCTGCCTAGTATGTTTCTCTGTTCGTTTTAGTACTTAGGTTTTTCTATTATACCTGACTAAGCATTTCGTCGTATCGTATCGTAGTCGTATCCTAATCCTAACTCTCTTCACGCTGTATCTACTGATCCAATCTTCTTGAAATTTGTCATCGTCATCAGATCTTTTTTAGTCTCTACTGCGGGAGCACGACCCTTTCTGTACTAGCCAGAGCATGTATTAGCCAGAGCAGACAGACGATTTGGCCTTCACTCTCCACGCTGCCCAGACGGGTTAGGGAGGTCTCTTTGATGTTTATAAGCTTTGTTATGCTCGTGTTTCCTAAGTAGCCTTATACGACATCCATCCATGGGAAGATTTGGAGTGCTCCTATTCTACTCTGCCGGGAACCAAACGGTGATATTTTGCTTACACGCTGATAATGCTACGGAGAAGGTAATAGGCTGTATATCACGCGTGCGACGCCGCGGGCAATAGCTAGTAGTTTATAAGATAATCTAAGACAAAACCAGGAAGCTTTTTTTTTGCTACAGACATTTTAATGTCTAGAATCATTATAAATCTGAATCGATTGTTTTCCTGTAATCATTGATATGTGATGATGTCATATGAGTTAGTGTTATTTTTCAATAAAATAACAGTAAAATAACACCCACGTTTACCATTGTGCTAACACCAGACTAGTTTTACCGTAACATGCAATTGTACTTATGGATAGACTAGACTCTACCATTACCTATTTTTTATCACTGGCTCATTTTACTATATCTTCTTATCGATTCAAAAAGTATTATTTAAAGTATGATATTATAAAAAGAAAATAATTTATTGTTTGCATTGAGTAGGCTCCGGAACTATAGGACTGACTTTCAAAATTCTTTCACTTATAGAAAGGTCATGTCGATAAAGTCGCAGGAAAATCGCTAGTACATAAATAAATCTTATATTAATAAGTTAGATCAGAATTTGGAGGCTTCGACGGCACGATCATTAACTTGGGATATGCACTGTATCTTGTATGTATAGATCGGAGAAGAAGGATTAATAAAACGTTGGAACTGGTTTTTAGGAATAAAAAGCTTTAGCTTTTAAGTTAAAACAAAAAAGTGTTAAAATAATGCAATAGTTGCTTCCTCGCACAGCCCAACATTCATAACTCGTTGTACGTGTCACAGCATCACGATTCATCAATTACGATTAGTCAAACCCGCAAGTGCCAACCAGTTTCAACCTATGAATGAAATGAATGAATTCCCGATCGCCAAGATAACCGTGATTAATTTTTCACCATTCGATGTGCGAGGAATAAGCCGTGTTTACAATGAGCAAGTGGTAAAGGCAAGAGAAGTGGACAGTCAGTGAAACATCCAGTTATATACGAGTGACACGTGGTATGTTACAATCATTCACAACGTTTATTAGAACTCTTAGGTAGGTACCTATGAGTTATCGTATTTGATTATATAAGTACTTAATGGTGCTTTTAATAATTAATTACATACACTTTTAACTTATAATAGGATAATAGTAAGTTTACCTGCTCTGAATAAGATGAAACTGACGTGTTTATACATTTTAATTCAAAAAGATAATTGGTCGAGAGAGCTTCTTTAAAAGCAGCAAAAAGCTTCTTTAAAAGCGAAATTATACGACGATAAACTGCAAACTTATTTCTAGATATAATATCGATGATGGTCGAAGATGATATAGTAGACTGATAGGCAACTCTTAAAACTTAAATATCGAATACTAAGTGTCAGTTAAAGGGAACTCGCTATTCGACTATACCAATCTGAATATAGCCCAACAAATCAATGTGCGAGAAATAGTAAGTAGGTAATTTGAACATGTAAATTACGCTTTATATTTTTTCAATCAGTTTATGAATGGGTAATGTTTCGAAGCCGTTGTTATGACTAGTTTTAGCGCTGACTTTGACCGTGTGTGGTCGTGAATGAACGATATTGTGTAACTATTAGACATTTTTCAAACCGCCGTCAAAAAGAAGGGGAGAAGGTGGGGGGATATAAGTTATATCTGCAGGCCTGTTTACTAACTTTTGACAATTGCAGTGTGTTGAACACAGCAGTTGTCAAAAGTTAGTAAAGATTTGATGTTGTAGTGAAAGGTTTGGTGGTCAGTCATCGTCCATTACGGTTAATATATCTTCTTTAATAAAATTAGTTAATCATACGAAACGTGTAATAGATTTAAAGTAAATATCAAAACGTCGTACGCTGTAGTTGTCACAAAAGTGGTCAAGTGCGAGTCCGACTTGCCCATGAAGGGGTTCCATAGTAACAAGCTTAGAATAGCAAAAATACCAATATCATTTCTCACCAGCAAAAATAATGAAGAATTTTTTGATTAAAACTAACGTGAGATGTTAACATTTCGCCCTGAGGAAGACCTCCGGATGAGGTTGAAACATGTCGGCCTGTAGCTGACTTCATACGTGAGTGACCCGTATTTTACATATTAATAATAATGAAGAAATTGTGCTTTTCTAAATCCCGGGTATTTTGACTAGAATTTCTTTACTTCTTGTGCAAACATTTCTTAGAACCTCGCTTCCTTGTTAAAAAGCTTACCGGGTTTTTCCTCCCTATATCCTTTTAACTTCCTCTCCACTGAAGTTTGTCCGCCTGTCTGCCACCAACCTATCTAGGGTATACCTTTCCGAGACATAGTAATGAACATAGGAGATGCCAGCGCTACACAGTATACATTACGTAATCAGGTAAAAGTCGTCATACTGAATGGTATTAAACAAGATATAAAATCCATCTCATAACAACTGACGTGTACGGATGTGACTAGAAAACATACTAGATCTGCGTATATAATAAGATGAAGAAGAAGTCAATTACTAGATGCAAAAATTACTGGATGGATTTAAATAAAATTTTGTGTGTTCTGTAGATGAAAATTAGACTTAATAATTCATTTAAATCCAGCATTATTATACAATAGTGTAAGGGGGGGAGCGGGTCAAAGAGATCTCTCTAACCCGTCTAGCCAGCGTGGAGAGTGTAGGCCAAATCTGGCTAATGTATGCCTCTGGTAGTACAGAGAGGGTCTTGTTCCTGCATTGCAAACTAAATAAGATCTGATGATGATGAGTAAAACCTTGTACAATTTGTGGAAAAAGAAGAAAAGATTTGAGAGGGGAGAAAGCGAAGATTTGAATTAAAAGAGACGGGTAGAAGTAAAGCACAAACTCACATTTTCCTTAGGAATGATACGCTATCAAAATTGCAGTTATACGGCGCGTGCAGAAAACTCGATGATATAAGCCTCTGATAGCATAAAAAGGGTCGTGCCCCTGCAGTGGAGACTAAAAAGGACCTGATGATGCTGATAATGAGTAAAAGCTTGTAAAATGGGTGGGAAAAGAAGAAGAAATTTGAAATGGGCGAACTGTTTTAAATTATGGGTGGAAAAAGAAGAAGAAATTTGAAATGGGCGAACTGTTTTAAATTATGGTTGGGAAAAGAAGAAGAAATTTGAAATGGGCGAACTGTTTTAAATTATGGGTGGGAAAAGAAGAAGAAATTTGAAATGGGCGAACTGTTTTAAATTATGGATGGGAAAAGAAGAAGAAATTTGAACTGTTTTAAATTAAAAGAGACGGGTAGAGCTCTAAAGCACAAATTCACATTTTCCTTAGGAGTGATACGCTATCAAAATTGCAGTGATACGGCGCGTGCAGCAAGGTCGATGCAACCGTGCTGATAACGATACTGATAAGAGTGCATCTGATAGCGTGTTGACGCCGTCACAACAATCTGTGTC
Organism: Rhodophaea formosa; assembly: GCA_963082605.1. Classification (NCBI taxonomy): domain Eukaryota; kingdom Metazoa; phylum Arthropoda; class Insecta; order Lepidoptera; family Pyralidae; genus Rhodophaea; species Rhodophaea formosa. Next base: position 6,633,506 of record OY720227.1, on the reverse strand, counting down.
TGGCTAATGAAAACTGAATGATTTGGTGGGTTTTTTATGGCATAAGACGGTAGACTAGCAAGCGGGTCACCTGATGGCTAGTGATCAATACTGCCCATGGACTAATGCAACACCAGGGGTGTAACAAGAGCGTTGCCGCCCTTTTATTTTTCCCTCCCCAGACTGATAGGCGATGGGCCTCCGGTTCTCTCACTCACCCAACGAAGAATAAAAGCGGTAAAGCTACAACACAAACGTCGAATATCTGTGAGAGTGTGGTACTTCCCCGGACAAGCCGGACCATTCATGCTACTAGCAAATGTAAATTTGCCCGATAGCGTGGCTCTACCACAGTCATTAAGCTATGTCAGATGCCTTAAGGTAGCTTGAAAAATCTGACACCAGTGTTGGCCACTTACACATACGAAAAACAAACAAACCACAACCGTTAGTACTATTATTAATTCTGTGCCACAACTTAAAATACGAGAATCAACCTTTAACTGTCTTCCATGCTGGTTTGGGAGAAAAGAAAAAACATAGAATATACCAGCTGCTATTCTTCCCGCGTAGACCGTAAAAGCCGGTCAAAGGATTGGGCGAAAATCTAAGGAATCACATTGATAGGCGATGCAGCTAGCAACCCATCACTATTTTGATTCCGCTTTCCACCTCTACGCCCACTACGATGCTAAATGTGGCCTGTAGGTTTTATGACCTTGGGCTCTGTCTACTCCGCAAGGGATAAAGACGTGATAGTATGTATGTATGTGTGTAACCTTAAACAGCTTTTAAATTGACCCTCTAGATATCCTAAAAGGGGTGACTCCCGTCAATCCCAACAACTTTTCCTATTGGAATTAATGCCGGGAAGTAAAAATAATTCAACATTAGCATACAAAAGTGTTCAGCCGATGCAATTGGTAAGGGAAAATCAAAAAACTTTTCGAGTTCCCAGCATTAGTCCCATAGGAAAAGTTGTTAATTGAAGGTCTGAGTCAACTCTTTAGAGGTCGAGGGTCAATTTACATGCTGTATAAAGGGTACATTTTTACGACTGCTTTTGACCCTATCTAGCCTGATGAGAAGCCACGATGAGGTCTAGGGTGGTAAACGCAATCTCAAATAAAGCCTATTCGCCTTGACAATCCTTAAATTGAAACAGTGACGAGGGGAGGGAATTGCATTCCTTAGCGGTTAGCCTAACGAAGGAAGAGGTGAATCTAGAGGTGTACCGTCTTATTAACTAGGGGCAAGGACAATATATTAAGTGGTAACGTGACTGCCAACCGCGAACAAAAATATTTAACCAAAATAAGAACCTACAAGGTAGGCTGCATAGTTAAGCAATTGCACTGCATAGTTGTTTCGCACTTGTCACTAGATGGCGTAAATCCGTTTTAACCGAAACTTGTTAAAACTGAAATATTTTCCATCTTATTACTTTGGCGAATCTCTGTAGTTGAAACAAAAAAAATATTTTTTTTTTACGAATATCAAGACGTCAGAAGGAAAATATAAATGCCATAACAATAATTGCATATTATTTTGTTTAGAAAAATAATATTGCCTCATCATCCAACAATTTTATTAACATGCATCTAGCGCGACGATAGCAACACCCATACCATCGGTTTCATTATAATTATTAATGCAAAAAATATTCTTCTAATTTTAAATAAATAAATCGTGAATAATACTTATATTTTCCATACTAATGTTAGACACAATGTTGTGCCGCTATCACTTATGCCATCTATGTGCAACTGTCAGAAAAAATCTATGAATTACAAGTTGGGACCTCATATGAAGGGTTTGAAAGAATTCTTCACCTCGAAGAATTTCTTCATGACACATTAGTAGGTGCACGCATCGGATTATAATATCGTTATCAGGCAGCGGACATTACCCGTTAGTGTACACACTAGCTGTTGCAACAAGCATTGTCACTCTGAAACTCACAACAACGCTTCTGGAAGGGAAAACACGCGCTTCTCCGAACGAGCGGTACGCCGAAATGTTAGGAGTCTTGGGATAGCTGTTATTTACTCGTACCGGCCATTTTCAAAAGCATACGTATATACTCGTTAAATTTAATGAAGCAAATTATATTCGATTACTTTTAAAAAAAAAAAAACAGTAAAGTTTAGTCGAAACTTTTATAAGAGTCGAAAGTCTTCGATCAATGTGTGTTACCGGTGATGACCAGGTGCGAAACATAGTCTTTTACTATGGGCCTCATAGGAAAGCCCAAGGACGTTCAAAGAGCTATAGACAGATCGGTGTTTCTCTGCGAGATCGAATCAGATAGAGGAGATCCGTAGAAGAACATAGGTGACCGACAGTGGATAAGCTGTTTTAAGTGGCAGTGTGCGCGGCACATAGAGCAAAGAACCGATGGCAGATGTAGCAGAAAGATTCTTGAAATGGCGACCACGTATCGGCAAGCGTAGCATTGGATACTCACCCACCAGATGGTTGGATGACCTGACCAAGGCCGCAGAAAGGCACTGGATATAGGCCGCTTCCAACTGGTCGTATTTGAGATCCTAGAACAATTGGTAAACACCATATTTATATGTATGTTCTTCTTGAATAAATAAATAAATAATAAGGTCTATGTCTAGCAGTGATGAGGAGATGGAAACCTTTGTACATATTCTCTTCCTACCCGCACAAAAAAGAGGTGTAATCATAGGTTGAATGTTATTCCAGTGTATAGACAGCATTACTAAGTACTGACGTAGTATTCTCTACGTACAGGGAAATCTCACTTGCGTTAAACTTGCAGTGTTGTCATTCGTTGAGTTCATTGACGCTCTGTCGCGGCGACGAACGCATAAGGTAAATGTAAATAATTAATTTACCACTCATTAATGAAATATTACGTCGTTTAACAGGCAAAATTAATATTTGTAGTCCACGGCTATAATTTAAATTTAAGTATTCTAAAACTACCATTTATTTTTAATACGATGCTGTTTCTATTGAGAATTTTCTTATCTATTATTTAATTCAAAATGGAAATATGATTTTTACATTAAATCTTACGTTTCCGGTAGACTTCTCTTTATAATACTTTTGCTGCTCCTAAACTGTGATTACGAAGTTATATAAGGAAAAGAGATTTTGTAAATTGCTATACTATGATTTTTTTTTTCACTGGATACGTTACATTCGTTTTTATTAAATCAGTTTATATCCTTCGTTAAGTTAAATAACAGTATTTAATAGCCATTATTTCGTTAAACAATAGAAACCTAATTACTTTTTAGTTCTTCATGAATACCTATACCTATTAGAAAACCGTTAGTCCCGTGTGTGTGTTAGGCTTTCATTATTGATTGCAGTCGTCAAGCTTGTCAGATGCCTTGAGGCAGCTTGAAAGATCTTATATCTGTAAAGTTACACACGCAAATAAAACACAACTACATCTGCGTGCCCCTATTTGGATACAGGGTTCACATTCTACATACTAAAAAAAAATTGTAAAAACAGTAATTTAAATGTATGGAGCAGATAATCAACATTTCAACACCTAGAAATTACGAGATTTATAAAAATATTTTTATATAAATTAACTGGAGTTGTGCTGAATGCACGTGTGCGCATATTCACATCTGTGACGTAGATACATATAGTACATACATTGGTATATCACAAATGCAAGTAAGGCCTGTTACCCATGGTTTTAATAGCAACGTATCGCTTAACATTAATAGGTATATTAACTATCCTTTAGTAAGGTTAGTTAAAAATGTCTTTCTCTCCCTTTCCTTTAGTATTCTATAGATAAGTGAATTTAAAGTATATACAAATAAGTAGGTTGTGACAAGCCTTTTGAAATTATTTTAAACTAGTTGTCGCACACGGCTGCTCTCGCATTGTTACCCAGGCCATTTTTTTTTTCGAGATAAAAGATAGTCTGTATCCCAGACAACATTTTGCAAAATTTCAACAAAAATCTCCATTCACTTTTTAATATTAGTGATAATTTAAAATCTAAAATCGATATAATTAAAGAAATTGAATGAATAGTTTTTATACTGTTAATATTAAAAACAAGCTGAGAACTAAAATCATAGCTGAAATTTATAATCATAATCATCTTTAAAAAAATATTATTAGTTTTATTAGTTTTTAGGAGTTACTATTCAGTCAGTTATTCAAACGCTCATCTAGTTAATTTTATTGTTTCTCGTTTGTGTGCTACCACCTTAAACTGTGCAGGTGCTGCTGCGGTGCAGTGATAAGCTATCGGCCGATAAGAGATCTGATATCAAGCCAGCGAAGCATCACAAGCGGTTGCATTTCATCAGAATCAGATTGTGTGACTTTTTGCATTTTTCGGAGTACTACACGTTTGCACACAGCATTTTTATAGCGCACCTATTGGCATGGAAAAATTTAACCAATATGTTTTAATTTTCTTGCCGCATTTATGTTTCTTAAAAAACGTGTCTAATGTTTTAGGTGTTTTTATCCAATTTCAATGCTATTCTGATATACGCGTGAATATTTTGTCACATCTTATATTTCTTAATTTAATAAGAGTAAATGTGTCTATGTTTGTGAACATCTAATCAAAATCTTTTTTTTTATCAGAATTATTTTGTGCTATATTTCACTTATTTATTTTTCAGATATAGGTATACTCGTCAAAGAAGTACACATATCTCGGTTACATTACTGGTTAAATTTGATTTAACTTCTATAGGTTATTTTTTTTTTGCATTCACAACGCTGTTCTGATATATTTTTATTAAATTAAGAAGATATAAGATATTTTTAACCGTATAAAGACAAAGACGGAGTTCGAGTCCTGCCCGCGTGGATATTTTTCCTAAAGTAATCGAAAAAGTCTCTTCTCTTGATTATTAGTTTTTTTTTTTACTTTTTATAAGCCACGTGGAATGTACATAGGGAAATAGGAAAATGTGTTAACAAGTACCTATTTTATGAACAAAGAAAATGTCACGCAATGCCTACTCACACATCATTATTCATATCATAGCATTGCAAAACAGAAAATATTTCCTGCAGTGATTCACCCAAGACAACCCGGAATTCGTTTTCGACTTCCGAAAGTCATTCGACATCAAATCGATTGAAAACCGCGAGAAGAATCGACTGCTTATCGAGTAGTTTTCAGATATGGCGGTCCCCTGAACGCTGACTGATCATTTTGTCAACAATCGCTATTGTCTCGCAATGTTTGTAAAATAACATCACCCTTAAGTTTCGAGATCGATGCGGCGTGCCGCAAGGAGGCATGCTTGCTTTTTCGCAGTTTTGATTTCGTTCAATGATATTTAGCTACTTGTTTAAATTTGTTTTACTGATATATACAGATACGATACGTTATAACGTCTTAAGCTTTAACGGGCAGACAGAGCGAATGGTTGGAAGACCAAAGTGTCACATCCAGTGCAATTATTGGTGTATTTGCAGATAGAAAACAGGAATCAGTTAAAACTATCTTACTCAGTATATGATACCAAACTGAAATTACCAAGAAACGTTAGGTACGTTCCTTGGTAATCTGTTCTGTTCTAGTATAGAAAAATATATTATTTTCTGTAGGAAATTTTCATGGAAAATATTTCAGTAACATATATCGTTACACATAGTTACCCCTACAATAACCTTGTTTTTTTTCTTACGCCCTCTTATTAAAATTTAAGAAATTTGGAGTAAATTACATAAAGGTATTCATTTGAGTAATTAAATCAGAAATATACATTCATCATCATCATCATCATGTGAGTTTGACCCGAGATTTAGATTCCTCTTACGCTACGAATCACAATAGTGAAAACAGTAAACACCAATGTTTAGACGACGAGGTATGCCGCTTTTCTAATAACCGCTCGATTGTGTGCAGTTTTATTTATATTTACGAGATTCATCGCAAAACAATCGCGGCAGTATTGTCCGTTATTCTGAAATAATGCCGATGATAGAATCCAATATTTATTTAAAATCTACGTGATAATATTTTTGTTTTTGTGTAAACTAGAGATCTTTAGTTTACCTAAATGCTTGAGTTTTCATTGTTTTGCAGATAAATGTTTTGAATACTTATTTTTAGCGTTAGATGTAGTAATATTACGAACAATTTTGAATACACAAAGCAGATGAGCTGATTGAATACTAATGACTCAATAAACTTAATTTGAAAGCCGACTATTAATGCAAATATTAAAGAATTGTACCGATATTTTAATTGTTATATCGGGCAAGATTCGAAAAAGAACACAAATATAGGATACTAATCATCGCAAATAAACTTACGATCAGAAGTTAAGTAGTAGTTTAGGTTTCTAATCTTAGTCAGACATGTCTTTCGACCAACCATTTTTTTTGCAGCGTTCCCGCGGCCTCCTTATTTGCTACAAACTCTTTCTTAATCCATCTGAGCAAGTAGTATCTCGGCTGTGATGATTATGATAAAAATGCGTGGTAAACATTAGAAATAAATAAATCTTTGTAAAATATTGTAATCGGGGCCCTTCAGGCACGTCTGGATTGAGTTTCTTTCGGCGTATTCTTCTCACCAGTGGTCATTCCGAAGCGCTAGTAGTTTTTCGATTTTGCATATTAAAAATAAATAATAAACAAAAATATAACGTTTAAAAAGAGATATATTTATCTAATTTTGATTTTTTACCTTTACCCTTTTTAAATTCAAAGGTAGAGTTGCCACTGCACCACAGAGGTCGCCTCTAAAATGCTTGCCTCGTTACGCTTCGAAGATTTCTTACCAATCTAACAACCTCACAGTAACACGCGGCAAAAAAAGGCACAGTTACGGTGAACTCTACACAGTTCCAAGTACACATAAAGATGGCAGAATCAAGTGAAATCACAAGAACAATGCTTGTTCCCACACGGTGGCGCCCCTAGCGGCGGTACTCGGAAACTTCGGTGTCGGGTCGCGGCGCCAACTTTCCTTTAATTTTGGTGTTAGTCATGTTTCTTATTATAAAAGGTGATATGACGAGTGACCATCACTGTACTTTTAAAATTGACTAAGAGGTATATGATATGAATTCTGCATATTCTTCCGTGTTTATGAATAAAGTGACGAAAAAATATGTTCTAACTTGGAGTATTATTTTCATTTAATCAGAGATTTTTCTCTGATTTTTCAGTACTTACAATCTAAAATATATACTTTCTCGTCTTTCTTTATGTGTATGACATATGTATCTTGTTATACTCTCAGCTAAGATACTTCAGGGCTCAGAGTCAATTTATATCTCAGTTAAATTCCAAAATATGTTAATTCCAACCTTCCTTGGGTTTGACCGTGATAATAGTACGTGTGTCTATATGTAACATATATAATACTTACAATTTCCTCTATTATCCTCATATAATACTCCAAAACCTTTCAGGTAACGTTCCTTGATTTAAAAAGACAGGACTGTGAATTCCTTTCATTTACATTACGTCATTTATTTTCGTACATATAAATCGCCGTACAAGAAACGCTGCAGGCAAAAAGGGAGTAACTAATAAATAAGTTATAACCCTCTCGTAATATTAAGTGTATTAAGTAACAGTTTATATGATAAATTGGGGATTGTTTCGTCGTATGTACGGCTATTATCTTCAGGGATTGCAATTCATATATCATACGTAATAGAAATGTGGCTTTTGAATCGAAGAGTGATGACAGTAGAGTCGGATAGGCGGCACCCATCAGCTAAAACTTAATGTTAATTATAATAAAGTCTCACCAATTTTTATACATACCTACTCGTAAATATTTACTTACACTGAAATAGTTTGCTAACAGTACAAACTTTGTGACCTTATTTAGAAAACATTGCAAACTTATCTCATGATGAAGAATTCCTCAACGCATGCAATGCACACACATCTGACTGTACGAGTTTGCTCAAAACAATACAACATACCAATTTTTTTATAACTTATAAAGAGATGGGAGACAAATGGCTCATTAGAAATAAACATACCTGACGTATTGACGTCAGGTAGGTAAGTATGATTTTTTTAATAAGACATTTGTCTCCTATATATACTTACTTATAGAAGTATATATATACCTTTATAGGTATATAAAGTAAGTACACAAACAATCGCGTTTTTTCGAACACACCTGACTCTAGTCTCTGTTTGTCTAAGCATCTAAACCGAAAATGTGCAGATTATATGTAAAATATTTGAATTTGTTACGCTATTTTCTTTCCAAATTCCAACATCAATAGTATTCAACAGCTGTTAGCAACCACAGTTAGCAACAGACTAGACTCACTCCTATTTCACCGACTAATAAGCCGTAACCGAAGTAAGCCGAGAGCTACTTTCCTGAAGCCATCCAACGCGACACCGATGGGTTTTTCAAATTCCTACACCGCGCATTTACGAGGTATTTTCATAACATAGACCACCCGATCAGCTGTTCTGAAATTCTAGACGTCAGACAGGGAAACGAGCTGAACTGATATCGCACTTGTCTTTCCAGTAAAACCGTCTACGTGTTCTCAGAGACCGCGCAAAACCGAGGTTTCATATTCAAACTCAAAAGCATGAATACAATCTGGCGATACCAAAAGACGATGTGTAGGTTAGGGTACAAGTAAAAATATTAAAAATCACTTGTGTGTAGTTTCTCTATTATTGTAATGTAAAACTTGAGATGATTTATCGTATTATACGCAGGTAAGTAACCAACACTGGTAGATGTATAAAACTGACAAAAGACCTGATCTAATAACAGCTGATATTGGATGAAACTTATTTTAGTAATTGACGAAGCAAGATAACCTTGCCTTTATGACATGTGAGCTTACAATAAGCTGAGAAAATGACCTTCTTTTTATGAGATAGTAATCAGTTTGATTTGGGCCGACCAAGAAGTCTACCCATGGTATTTAAATCCCAGTCAGTCATTGGACAGTTCTAGCCTTAGTTACATTACTTGTTTCATAGTAAACTCGTCTTATTTAAAGGATTTTAGAGCTTTGAGACCTTTGCTAGGACCACTGATCTTGGTTATAACATGTTCAAATATATCATACAATATGTTCAAAGACACAAAGCAGCATAGTCGTAACGCCAAGAGTCCCACCATTTTTTCAGAGACTTGTAATAAAACAATTATAATGAATTGATTAGGCCTATACTTGGAGTTTTCTAAACCCAAACTTTCTTTCGCAGTATGATGGACTCCGGAGGGGCAGGGATAGCAGAATCACCACCCACTTACCATCGGACATACGAGCAATACGTACAAGGTGGCGTCGAGAACAGTACAGACTCCGGACAAGACCAGACTAGTCCCGAACTAGTTGTCTGGTCCACACTCCCATACGGGTTAGACTACAGGGCCCAGTATGAGTATAGAAACCCTTACGAGGCGTCAAGGGATTACTCTACGCAGCAGTATGCTAGAGCACCGTTTACGACGAAGATGGGACAGGCTAAAGCTTTGAAGGAGGCCAGGATACGAAGGCCGATGAACGCCTTTATGGTGTGGGCCAAGGTGGAGAGGAAGAAGCTGGCTGATGAGAATCCAGATCTGCATAACGCTGATTTGAGTAAAATGCTAGGTAAGTGATTTTTTCAAATATTATTAGTTTATTTATTATGTACAGCACTTTTGGTACGGACACAATGTGTTTCGATATTTATTTCAGGCTAAACAAGATCAACCGTAATTTCTTGTTTTTATTACATTTTTAAATAAACATGTACTTTTCCCAAATTTTATGTTTAAAGATTTTTCACTTTTTAGAATAATGGAGATTTCACCACACTTTATCTACATGTTAGGGAATGTTCAGAGGAGACTTTATGTAGGTACCTATTCCTGATATTTCTGGGAAGTACTTTATTCAATTTGAACTGTTATAAATATTGTTGGTATATTAGTTAACAAAATAATTCCTACCACTAAATAAACAATATCGTCTTTAAAATATTCGGCTCTAATCATAAAAACAAAATTAGCATTTCATAATAACTATTCTGAATATGTTTTGAGGATGTTTTCTAATGCTCTCTTATTCTTTTCTGGCGTATTATGAATACCTCGACTCATCTCGACTAAGACAGTCGTGCTAGGTGACTCGGCAAAAAGCAATAATCACATTTACAAGTCAAATGACCGAAACAGCTTTCGAGGCACGCTATGTACTTGTAGGGACGTAGCTATGTATGAAAACAACTCAGTTATGTTATAGTTTTACTAAAGCTCATATAGGAAATCTTTAATGTGAAAACAATTTTAATAATTATTGATATATTTTTTTTATCCCATTTTATTGAGTAGGTATCGCTTAATAAACAGATACCAATATTGACGCTAAAGTATATTTAAAATACATATGTAGAGTTATAGGTAGAGTTACAAGATAGTATTCCAACATTCTCTTTACACTATTACACATTATTAATAGGTGTACGTTATTTAAAAAGACTAAAATAACTAAATAAGATAATTTAAAATGTCATTTGTTGTGAAAAAAAAAAACAACAACGTGCCTGCAAAAGCCTTTTTGTGATAAACATTTTGATTTGATTTCTATCTACGTACTTTTCATTGCTATAACATTTGACTGAAATTCTTGGAAACTTCTTTGGTCATTCTAAAATATTCTTTCTGCCTATTATATTTCAAGCAATACTATTCCTTATTATTACACGTATAAGGGCCACAAATCCATAAAATTTAGACGCATTTTAGACGTTGGTACTTCGTTCTTCCTGTCTCTACTTATTTATGCATAGGTAATAAATATATTTGCATATTTTGTTGAGAAAAGTACGCGCATCTTGATTGAAGGCCCCGTTTTGTTTGAGTGATATGAGAAACTTGTATTATTTGCATTATGGCCGATATATCTATAATAAACTATATTGGAAAGGCTTATCTGTAAGATTATGTTAGTAAAATATTCTTTTAAGTTAAAATCTTAAAATTATTCATTATTTCTTTGGGGACTTCTTTTCCTTTTTTTGAATGGACTATGATAGCTAGCTCCAAGTGAGCTTTCGCTACTTCACTGGACTTATGAGGCGAGGGCAGGAAGACTTGGAGTTTCCGGTAAATTATAAAACAAAACATGAAATATCATTTATTTTGTCATTGACATTACGGATTATCACTGACAGTGTCATTAGCAGAAAACCTAGAGAAAGCTTTAGCCAAGCACTTTTGGAAATTTTCCTTAAACGTTTCATCATCATCATCATCATCATCATCAGGTCTTTCTAGTCTCCACTGCAGGAGCACGACCCTCTCTGTACTACAAGAGCTATATACTAGCCTGAGTAGTCAGAGGATTTGGCCTACACTCTCCACGCTGGCCAGACGGGTTGGAGAGGTCTCTTTGATGTTAATAAGCTTTGTTTAGCTTATGCTTCCTTAGTCGCCTTTTACGACATCCACGGAATGACTTGGAGTTTAAGTAATAATATACCTAAAGACAGATTCGTGAGGTCTACAGCTCACAGAGCCACCTAGTTTTATTATTAGTATAGATAGTATGGAAGTATGGATTGCCGAGAGGCGTAGTTATTATATTACTTTTAAAAATATTGTAGTTTCATGTTACATCACGGATGCTGTCATAATAGCGGATACCAGACGACGTATAACAGCTTAGAAGGCCACCGGAAAAACGATCGGATGGATACAGATAGTTTTCCATCTTAAGTTAAACAAAGCCTAGATAGACTCTATTATCCTATATTTTAACATATTTTTTATAATAAATAAATATAATAATAATAAATATATACGGACAAATCACACAGATTGAGCTAGCCCCAAAGTAAGTTCTTAAGTAAGACTTGTGTTATGGGATACTCACTCAACGATAGTATATTTTATAATAGATACTTATATAGATAAACATCGAAGACCCAGATCTTGACCTGACCGGCGATCGAACCCGGGACCCCCGTGTCGCAGGCTAGCGTGTTGACCGCTGCGCCACGCCAAAGAGTAAATTTAATTTATTGTATCTTGTGTATCAGAGTTTATTAATAAAAGTTTGATTAAATAAGATTTTTTATAAAAATCAAAAACCGACTTGAATCCTATCAATTTGTTTGAATAAGCATAAGAATAAAATTGAAATAAGTATAAACCGAACGGCACGCGTGTAAACATTTTTTTGGTTCTTGTGTATTTTTTCGAAGCACTCGACACATTTCGATAAAATTTAATGGGATGATTTATAAACTGTTATTACCTATCGAACAAAAAAGAAGAAAATTCTTAAATTGGCCCAGGCGTCTGTGAGAAATCGGGAACACACATAAAAAAAAAGATTTGATCCGACGAATTGAGAACCTCCTCTTTTTGAAGTCGGTTAAAAAGTGTAGAAAAACAGCTTTGTCCGTCAAATTGCTAGCTATGTGTGTGCATGATAGACTATGCGTTGGACACAATTTTTTTCTACGCTTTTAGGCAAATAGAGTCTACCTAGGCTTTATATAATCTAAGAAAACGGCTAATTAGGGTTTCTGGAATGCTCACCATCAGATGGCAGCACTGAGACTTTAACCTCGATATACTGCTGTCATTGGATAATATTTGACCAGCAGCAACAACTGACACATTGTGCCCCAATCACAGCTTACCGGACCCGGCGCGCCAGTACTTCCACCTCAGAACAACCTCGTTATGCAATAAAAAAATAGAATTTAAATCTGTTATATAAACTAAGCTGTGTGGTTCCCGACAGAGTAGAATAGGACCACTCCAAATCTTCCAGTGGATGTCATAGAAATCGACTAAGGGAACACAAGCGATACAAAGCTTTAAACATCAAAGAGACCTCTCCAACCCACTGGCCAGCGTGGAGAGTGTAGGCCAAATCCTCTGACTGATCTGGCTATATATAGCTCTGGTAGTAAGAAGGTCGTGCTCCTGCAGTGGAGACTAACAAAGACCTGTTGATGATGATGATGCAAACTATCCATTTTAATTTATTATAAGTAATTGTTTTTAATTGAGGAAGATACTTAAAAAGAGTGTAAAGTATCATTGATTACCTACAATAACGATAAATGGATATATGTATTATTTAATATGTAATTAGTTTATTTTAGTTTAATTTATTAATTGTTTTTTATTTGAGTGATTTGTCCAATTAGTTATTTACACTTACTATGCCTGGCATGAGTTGCATTATCGTTATTGTAGATACTTAAAATGTTGTTTTGGATATTCTGACGAAATGTACAAGGCAATCTTCGCTGCCAGGGTTAGTATGTTTTCCTAATGTGTACGCTGAAAACATGAAATGTATTTCAGTTAATTTAATTGCAAATCGTAGTTTAAACAGGTTACACAAACAGTTAAAAATATTCAAGACCTACCTCGTTCTGTTTTGATAATAACTAAGTAATTTTTTTTGTTAGACGTGTACACACACAAACTTTACACGTGTGTCGTTAGATTACCCACACTAGCGAACGTGTACGTTGTCTTTATATCCATAAAGCCATTATGGATATAATTTTTTTTTTATGTCATAGTACGGCAATCGAGCAAGTGGGTCACCTGATGGGAAGTGATCACCGCTGCCCATGGACAACTGCAACACCAGAGGTGGCACAGGAGCGTTGCCGGCCTTTTATTTTTCCTTCCCCAGAGAGGAGAGGGAGCTGGGCCTCCGGCTCTCTCACTCACCGAACGAAGCATAGTAGCGGTAAAACTACTACTCAAACGTCGATTTTCTGTGAGAGTGTGGTACTTCCCCGGACGAGCCGGCCCATTCATGCTACTAGCAAAAGTGATTTTCGCCGGTAGCGAGGCTCTACCACAATTAAATAAAGACAAAGTACACGTGTGGGGAAATAGATTTACCCTGAATTCACTTTAATTTAATGTCATCATCATTATCGGGTCATTATTAGTCTCCACTCCAGGAGCACGACCCTCTCTGTACTACTAGAGCCATATATTAGCCAGGGCAGTCAGAGGATTTAGCCTATACCCTCCACGCTGGCCTGAGAGGTCTCTATGATGTTTATAAGCTTTGTTTAGCTTGTGTTTCCTAAGTCACCTTCTACGACATCCACGGGAAGACTTGGAGTGGTTCTATTCTACTCTGCCGGGAACCACACGGCATTTGAAAAATCCCAAAAACTTTTACGCCCTATCCACTGAACCGATCATCATAAAAATTTTGCATACACATAGGTAAGGGTACTGAATAGGACATATAGGTAGGCTATATATCACGCGGGTGAAGCCGCGGGTAATAGCTAGTTTATTTTAATTTAGTCTTATTTTTATTAATCATCTTAATGTCACTCCAATATTTATCTATGGTCTCTTTTGCCTACAAAAAATATACTATAATTAGAATACCAGACGTCTGACTGCTGACAGATTTTCTCTAAGAAATAAAGCCCATAGACAAATATTGGAGTGATGATAAGGTGAATCAAAGTCGATTGAGTGTGAATTTGTATACCGCTCTGAATTTAATCGTTCAAAAATTCAACAAGAGATTCAACGAGAGATCATTTCAAAAATTTAAAATCCCGACAGGGTTTTTGCAGTTTTCATCCACCATATTATTTTTTTTGCTAACGGCACATAGCCGAAACTTTTGAAACTATGCTAATCTGCTAACTACTGGTACATTTACTATTACAAATGTAAATATTCACTATATACTATTTTTTTTAATTAACCTGTATTGTCCCACAGCTAATTATGGCTCTGGTAGTACAGAGAGGGTCGTGCTCCTGCAGTGGAGACTTGAAAGACCTGATGGTGGTGGTGATGGTGGTGGTCCCACAGCTGGGCAAAGGTCTCTCCCATCTCTTTCCATTTATCGCGATTTAGAGCCACTTCTGACCAATTGAGCTGAAAAGCGTCTAGATCAGAAGAAATTATTTTATTAAATGTAAAAAACATGCAGCATAACTGTTTATGGTAAAACAATAAAATGGTTCCTTTTTTGACTGAAACCCCAAATAAAGGTGACAAATTGCATTAAGAAACTTATATACAGTTTTTACGCCATAACTGTCTCTCACATAAATCAGAAGCCCTAAAAACAAACTGCCAACCAATTTATTTTTCAGTGGCATAAGTCTTAGTAAAAATGCTGCCAGAGCCCTTATATTAATTCCTTATTAGCTAACTGATCTGCGGCGCATTCCGCGGCTTAAAAGGCCCGATCAACATCGTTCATGGACTGCTAATAACTTAATCAAAGTACGGTCTGCAAGTGAAGGTGGATATGACAGAAATATTTTTCGCAAATTAAAAACTCATATTTCTATTCTATTTGTTATTTTAAGGCTTCCACCAATGTTTCGGTGATTTTGCCCATTTAAATTGAAACTTATCGGCGTAGTACGATATACAGTTAACAAGTAGCAATCAAAGATGGGATGGGATAGGTCCTTTGATTGCTTTGGGAGCTTCTGGTGACAAGTCTGTACGAGTCCATATGACAATCTACTTTAATTATTTCACACATGTTTATAAGCACAAGCATTTATAACACCGAACTTCACCAATTTCATATTATACAGTCCACTTTCAACCCTTGATATTTGTGCCAGAAAGTCGTCGGTCAACATATCGTCATATAACTGTAAATATTTAGTCAATCTGTAAATAAAATCATATACTCTGAAGAGTACCTCCTTTTCAAAGTATTGAGATCTCGAAGCTTTTACGGTGAGATTAATTACCTTCTTATAATATCACCACTAGCACATGTAAATAAGGGGTGTAATAAATTGGGGCGCAAGTGTCACTCAAATTACAGCAATTGCAAAAATTCTCAATAGTCGTTCTGATCTCAAAGCTCGTTTTCGTAATGTAATAAAAAAAAATATAAAGATGAATAGCCATTCTAGATTTTTTTAGCTACCTTGACCAGTTCTGCTGACGGTACGTACAAGTATTTGTAAACGTTCTCTTTGCGTCATATGCGTTTTATGTGGTGCAAGAACTTTACAAAAATGCAGTCAGGTGCATTTCATTGCTGCGGCGAATATCATAACGCAATTACAGAGATAGTTAGGAAGCTGTAAGGATAGCAGGCTTCTAGGGGTTTCCGATAGTAAATGGACCACTTAGACTCTTCTTAGGATGTTGAGCGAGGTCGCAGAATAACGGTTGCGTTCTCTGTTTAGAGTATGGAGAAGTATAGAATCTATTAGATTCCTCTTTGTCTACTGGACTCCATGTTCCAAAAGGGAAATAAGGGCTAGATTGACTAACCCAAAATGTAGGAATGGTATATATGTATGTGAGTTTCTTTATTCTTTTATAACTTCTGAACATATTTAAAGTTTTGTTTGATCTGATGCCATAAACTTAAACAAAACTTTTTCAAGTTTTTCATTTCGGTTACTTTTTAAAATGAAGCAGAAGTAATTCATCCTTTTCGCTTTTACATTATACAGTAATACGTAGGTTACATTAAAGTATAGCATACTACAAAACTCTACAATTTAAACTGTCCAAGCTTACTATCTATTTTGGTACTGCTTTTATTTTTTATACGGGTTTATTTCATTAAGTCAGATAGTATCAGCCACCCACGCCGCGTAATGACTTGCCATATCAAACTCTATGGTACAGACGAGCACAAAAGGCTTACCGTTACTGCCCTATTTTTGGTGCTCTATGGTATTTAAATTAAGATTTTAAGTCTGATTTAACAATGGGTTAACCTTTGATGCTCTGAGCTTCGGGGATATTGAAGAGGAATGAACAACATAACAATTTTTTACCTAAAATAAATCATTTTCAAAATCACCATATTTCTTATAACACCAATACCAAAAAAGTAATTGTATTATTATTTAATGCTTATATTTTTAGAGAATCTAAGTGACAGCTAATGAAAATTTATACTTTTCCACAATATCTAAATAAATAGACTTTTGAGTTGTTATATCAAATCATAATAAATTTGTATGGAAAAATGTATTTCTATCCCTCTTTTATATAAAGGTATATATATATATATATATAAATTTTTTGTAACTCATTTTTCGAATTTATTTTCTAAGTATATTAATGGACATTTTAAACATGTTCCATATGCAAAATGATTTCAATAAAACGTGAGTACAATAAACTTTACGGGGTAGAGAGGGCCTATTCCATAAGGCCCATTTAGCATGTTCGTTAAGCTGAAAAACAGAATCTAAACGTTACTTGCCACATCGCCTATAAAATGATTTTTTTCCCCTTCCCTTGACCGGCTTCTACAATTTGCGGAAAAGAAGCTACTGGTATATTTTACGTCTTGTTTTTTCTTTCAAGACCCAAGTCAATCTGAAAAATATCATTTTCCATACTGACCTGACCGGGTATTGAACCCTGGACCATCCGTGTAGCAGGCAGGCGTGGTGACCGCTGCGCCATGGAGCTCGTCGTATACCTAGTTCTAACCATTGGACCGGATTTGAATAAAACGGATATACATTGTAAGCGAGTGTACGAGGTAGTATTACATTACTGCGTTACAGAGTTCATGTCCGCGGCCGGCGCTTATCGGAGAAAGCTCGTAATAACCGCAGCTAAATACTGTCATTCGCCATGTTAATTGCGCTGGCTTATTTCGACAACAAATCATACAAGCTCCGTGGCGCAGCGGTCAACACGCCTGCCTGCGACACGGAAGGTTCGATTCCCGGACAGGTCAAGATGGAAAATGATCTTTTTCAGATTGACCGGGGTCTTGGATGTTTATCTACAATTATGTATTTGTAATAAAATATTGTATCGTTGAGTTAGTATCTCATAACACAAGTCTCGAACTTACTTTGGGGCTAGCTCAATCTGTGTGATTTTTCCGTATATACTTATTTATTTATACGAGTGTGCTACTATTACCTCGACTTCGTTTACGTTTTCACGAACCCTGTTGCTACTTTCCGGGCACTACGCAGGTTCTCTGGAATTGATATAAGGTAATAAGAGCACGGTACATTAATAAGTATCCATGTTAAGTTCAAGTACCAATATCTCTATAGTTTTGTATAATTCATCAGCATCATCATCAGGTCTTGGTTAGTCTCCACTGCAGGAGCATGACCCTCTCTGTACTTCTAGAATCATATGCCAGAGCAGTCAGAGAATTTGGTCTACATTCGCCGCGCTGGCCAGACGGGTTGAAAAGGTCTCTTTGATGTTTATAAGCTTTGTTGAACTGTGCTTCCTAAGTAGCTACAAAATCCACGGGAAGACTTGGAAAGGTCTTATTCTACTCTGCAAAAGCAATTATTATTTTGATACATTTTGAGATTATTACTGAACATGCGTGCGGTTTGACGTATGCATTGAGTTTATCGGTCAAAAAGCGGGATTTCCAGTGTTTACGAGCTAGGCCGCCCAGACAGAAATAACCAGTAGGTATTTAGTTTAATTATTAACACCATTATTACATTTATTTGTTTATTTCAACATAAATAACAACAATGTAAAAGATTAAGACTCAATCGAATATGTGCGAATCAATTTCTAATAAAAGTTTTTGAGAACAACTTTCAAGCCTTTATTGTATTTGAGGTGAGGGCAGAGTGCCCTCAACCTCGAACGCAAACAGCACCAAAGGGCAGGAGAGACGGACCTCGGCTTTGGGCGTTGCCTGTGTGTGCGAAGATTAAAGAGATAGCAAAATCTCTATGCTAGATGGGTAGCGGTTTGCATGCATAGTCTGGAGGCCCAAACTGAAAAACATTGTCAAAGCTTTTGCTTGAGCAGCAACTCTCATATTTTGCCGTAAAGGCTATCTATTCATTTTCCAATAATAGTAATCTCTTATATGGCAATATCCAGCAGTGGACTTCCTGCGGCTGAAATGATGATGAATGATACGGCAATATTCTAGGGAACATAGAACAAACTGATATTGAGACAAATAGTGGCAAGACAACTGAATAATATGAATTTTCTCAACAGTGTCCAATACAAAGGCAAAGGAACAATTCATAACAGATAGGTCATATCTAGGTTATTTAATCAGACCAATGACAAGAGTTCTATTCAAACTAGCCATAGATTTAAAAATAAGCATTTTCCAAGTACTTAGCCATCTACAAAGTTCAAATAATTGCTAGGGTTCAAATTTCGAACATATTTTTTTTAGTTTTTAGGCTGTGCATGGACATAGCAAACTTCTGTTAATAATTCGAATCAGAAGCCTAGAACATAAGTCACTTGTTTATCACGTTTCACAAGCGTGACCTTGGGCGATCCTTCCTCAATAATTGGCTAAATTGCCCCCCTTTTAAGGCCCAGTCACCTAGCATTAATGACATCCTTGTACTGGACCCCGCGGCGTACATACTTAGTGGCCTTAATTAAATGCTTGCCCTTAAAAGCAGCTTGAGTCATTTCAAATTATTGGCTTCGATTTGAATATGTTATGAATGGTGTACATTTTCAGTATGATACATACTTTTTTTAATTCATAAGCATGTTATGAGATCATGCTACAAAATTTTGGAGACTTCTTTAAATCACATCATCTTTACACCAACCTTATTTTTTAAATCAATTGATAATAAGTACAGAGACGAAACGGAAGAATTTTTTCATATATACTGAAAAAATCTATGGTTTACAATCACAATGACCATCTCTTATTTTGTTGAATGCTGCAATCTCTGTTAATGTCTTCTTCGTAGTATGTGACTCTGCCCCACAAATGATATTTTATTGTCATGTTATTTCAGTTGTGCCTATCCATAAGAAAGGCTAAAGATTTTAATGAATAAAAGATTGAAAAAAAAATAACTTATTTGGAGCCACACACAAAAAAAAATTACATTCAATTAAGAATTGAATTTTTTTATCTACTTATTTATTAAATAAAGCAAACGGTATACCCTTGCGGTTCTCAACATAGAAAAAGCAATATAATTTAATCGGCAAGGGAATCATGGTATGGCATCAAGAAATAGTATATTTTAGAATTGAGGTAAAAATAAGTCTCAAATAATATGTATTTGCAAATAAATTAATGGGTTTGTGTTATGTGTAAGTTTAAAGAAACCTTGTAACTTATGTTAAAATGAGATTTTGAGATTATGACACGACAAAAAAAAAACATAATAAGTATGTTGCATCTACTTACTTATCATGTATCACTGGAATAGACTACCTTCTTGAAAAACAACTTAGTAGTACTAGAGTTATGACTTACGCAAGTACAAGCTTTTTCAATAAAAAAATTAACACTTGACCTTGCAAAATATAATAGGCCTTTGTCACTCGGAATTATGTGATGATACCTCATACATTAAAATTTGTTTAATAATTTAGAATAGTTTTTATGTTTTCGCGATTGCTGCACATTTAAACAAAATCACTTTTGACTTGGTTTTATCACGTTTGTCGCATATTTTTTTCACCTTCACTGTCACAAATTTTGTTTATATGTGTAAAAATCGCAAAAACATTAAACCATTCTTAATACACTACATGTATGATGTATCTTCATCATTTTACATCATCCCAAGAGCCAAAAGCATATCTTTTTGCCATTTTTTAAATCATGTTTTTACGAGTTTTTATGGAACAACGTTTATTTTGTTTTTACTCTATAACTTAAGTCGGCTAGTTATTAGACCACCCCTGAAAAGAATACCTACTAAATCGAGGGTCATTGACATTTGGTTAGATACCCATAAAAATCGTGTATGGGCCTCAATTGATTCCATATTTGAAATCATGAATTAATTCTCATGTAGTGCTGACATTAAAGCGTCATCGTCTTGGTACATGTGCCTACATACATACATACAATCACGTCTTTTTCCCTTGCGGGGTAGACAGAGCCCAGGTATATAAAACCTAAAGGCCACGTTTAGCATGTTGGTGGGCTTGTAGGTAGAGAATGGAATCAAAATAGTGATGGGTTGCTAACTGCATCGCCTATTGACTTGATTCCTCACGCCCATTCCCTCGATCGGCTTTTAGAATCTGCGCGGGAAGAGAAGCAGCTGGTACATTCTATGTTTTTTCTTTTCTCCCAAACCAGCGTGGAATGTACCTACTTAATATAAGTACCTGTAAATATAAAATATAAATAAATATATACGGACAAATTACAAAGATTGAGCTAGCCCCATAGTATAAGTAAGACTTGTGTTATGGGATACTAACTCAACGATACAATATTTATAATAAATACATATATAGATAAATATCCAAGACCCAGGTCAATCTGAGAAAGATCATTTTTTATCTTGACTTGACCGGGGATCAAACCCGGGACGATCCGTATCACAGGCCGGCGTGTTAACGGCTGTGCCACGGAGCTCATCGAAATCAGTAAAACCAAGGTTTACTCTGAGAAGTTCCCTGGGAATGACACCTAGCTTGATCGACTTTTAAATCAACGGTCAACACGCCAGCCTGCGACACGGGGTTCCCGGGTTCGATCCTCGGTCAGGTCATGATGGAAAACGATCTTTTTCAGAATGACCTGGGTCTTGGATGTTTATCTATATAAGTATATGTTATAAAATATAGTATCGTTGAGTTAGTATCCTGCTACACAAGTTCACAACTTACTGTGGGACTAGCTCAATTTGCGTGATATGTCCCTATATAAAAAAAAAATATTTGCTATACTTTATTTTTGAAATCATAGCAGGATTGCAGCTTCTTCGTCATTTAAACTAATTACAAAATAGGGGATGTCCCTATAAATAAAATGATCTTAACTTTAGTTAAAACCATTGTTTATGAATGACTTTGTAGATTTTCCAAACCATGAGTGTATTACTATTACGAGTATTTAAGATATAATGTGGTTATTTCAATAAACCATTAATTATTTATTAATATTCATCAATTATTTTCAATGCATTTAGAGCCAATTAATAATAACATTCCTACTTGGGTTTATGGATAGACATTGACGTACAAATGTAAACTTCCACACTAATGCAAAAATAAAACTGTGAGTCTGTCTGTTACCATACTTTAACCATTAAACCGATCGATAGATTTTTTATTCCCGATGTCATAAATACAGAGAAGAAGAAAGGCACAGAAATAATAAAAGTAGTAACGTACAGAATGGAAACTCGCAGCGTCTCCCGCAATATGGCGTCCCCGCACCTCTCCCCCCCGTACTAAGGAGTATTTTTAGTTTTAAAAAATACGCTACTACTGTTGTTAATCGCACTGATTGTAAACTCACACATTGACATGTGCGAGCAAAGTATGTAAAGTTTTTTTGTAGTCGTTTTGGCATAAATATTACTTCGTATGTATGAAGCACTGTACCTGTTTATATGAAGTACTTTTAAAAAAAATACTGTATAATCGGGATCTATATCACTGCTTGCGGAACCCTAGGCGAATGATAGCTGATGTAAAATGTAGCTCGCATAATAATTAAAAAAAACTCTATTACGGAGATTATTAGCTTTAACTAATAAGGCTTTATTTGTGCAAGACTTATTAATATAACTTGCCATAAGGAGATAATTATGTTATTTATTATGTGTCTGCAAAGCTATATAGACATTCTTCAATAAAAACACGGCGGCATTCATTAGTTAAAGAAGCTTTAATTAGGAGTTATGTCCATTTACGAACTGCGGCGGAAGTCTGTACTATGTGACAGGAATACATTTTAATTTTAACGGGGTAATGGATTCATATACAAAGTGGAAGGACATACCCGTAATACTATCTATATAGTATATATCACGGGCTATACTTGATAGCGCGCTTGATAACGCTATGTTGATTTTAGCCGTGTGGTTCCCGGCAGAGTAGAATAGGACCACTCCAAGTCTTCCCGTGGATGTCGTAAAAGGCGACTTAGGAAACACAAGTTAAACGTAGCTTATAAACATCAAAATGACCTCTCCAATCCGTCTGGCCAGCGTGCAGAGTGTAGGCTAAATCCTCTGACTGCTCTGGCATATATAGCCCTTGTAGCACAGAGAGGGTCGAGCTCCTGCAGTGGATATTAAAATGACCTGATGATGATACTAGATCACATTAGTATAATGAAATTAAAAAAAACACTGTCAAAAAACAAAAAACTATAAATTCGGCGTTTTCCTTCAAGTCGCCGGGCGGCGGAAATTGATTTTTGTTTTTTGAGTGTTACCTAAATTTCATTTTAGTATAATGATCTAGTACAGACCGTGTTTCGATTTATTACGGGTATGTCCCTTACACGTTGTATAATGGAGGCAGACCACAAGTGCTTGGCAGTGAGAACACGAATTATGGCTCTTTATTTAGAAGCCCAAATGGTGTACAACATGATAACAAATATTAACAAGTTGCAATATTGCAAAAATAACTACCATTTTTGGCAGTTAACATCCGCTATGTTGATGTTTGCTGATGTTATATAGAGTACAAAATTAAACCAAATGTTAACAAGTTGCAATATTGCAAAAATAACTACCATTTTTGGCAGTTAACATCCGCTATGTTGATGTTTGCTATGTTATATAGAGTACAAAATGAGACCAAATGTTAACAAGTTGCAATATTGCAAAAATAACTACCATTTTTGGCAGTTAACATCCGCTATGTTGATGTTTGCTATGTTATATAGACTACAAAATGAGACCAAAATCAACAAGTTGCAATATGGCAAAAATAACTACCATTTTTGGCAGTTAACATCCGCTATGTTGATTTTTGCTGATGTTAATTAGCCGATGACACGACGAATACAAATTTAATGACACCTCACACTTCAAAGCAGTTAAGCCTTTTAGGCTACTGGTGGCAATAATGGAATAGACACATAAACATACTTACGCACGAAAAACATCAATACTCACTTTCTGGGTGTGTCAGTCGGGTAAAAAGAACTATATACCTTCCACGCTGGACTGGCCTCAACAACAGCTTCTGTGGTTCAGTGGATTGAATGAAAATTGATGGAAAAGCAAACGCCTTGTTTGCTTTTCTGACCCGGGGGGGTCGTGAGTTCGATTCCCAAGGGAAGCAAACTTTGTTAAGTTGTTTCCAGTTTGGTTAGGACATTATAGGCATAAATCACCTGATTGTCCGATAAGAAAGATGATTCCGTGCTTCGGAAGGCACGTTAAGCCGTTGGTCCCGGCTGCCATCTGGTAGTCGTTAAAGGAACCACGTCAGAGGCCGAGAGGCAGTTCCGAAGAACTCTGACACCAGGGTGTGCATGGTCGACTGACCGTGTCACCTACTCGAAATGATGATGATGACGCAGGACTGGGAGAAAAGAAAATTTGTAGTACGTACCAGTTGCTTTTCCTCCCTTGCAGATCTTATCATCAGATCTTTTATAGTCTCCACTGCAGGAGCATGATCCTCTCCGTACTACCAGAGCCATATATTAGCCAGTGCAGTCAGAGAATTCAACCTACACTCTCCATGCTGGCCAGACGGATTGAAAAGGTCTCTTTCATGTTAATAAGCTTAGTTAAGCTTGTGTTTCCTAAGTCGCCTTCTACGACATCTATGGGTAGACTTGGAGTGATTCTACTCTAGTTTGCCGGGAACCACATGACCTCCTGATCATCATCACGACCATTTAAGGCCGTATCTTGACGATTTAATTTTATCAAAGTCACGGCAGGTGGTAATTATCGACGTGCAAGGAAATAGTCGCATCTTTTATTCATGAAGTAGAATAAGATTTTTTATTTCAAATTATTGCTTGAGTTAAATGTACAGATATAAATATGTATTAAATTTTAATATGCTTTTGTTGTCTTTCTATATATTATTGTTACCTATATCGTGCTCCTGCAGTGGAGACAAGAAAGACCTGATGATGATGATGATATGGAAGAAAAAATAATAAAGGCAAGCAACCCTGTATTTTTAACCAACATCAAAAAAAGGAGAAGGTTCTGAATTCGTCGGAATACTTTTTTTATGTTATTAAAAAAACGGATGCCGTTCGGTTTACATTTATTTCCATTTGATTCTTATGCTTATTCAAACAAATTGATAGGGTTGAAGTCGGTTTTTGTTTTTTGTTAAAAATATATTAAAATTATTGTGTTACGCATAACCGCAATTTTTAAACCGATTTTGACAAAATCTTGTACTATTTTCTAAGTCGGATTAAGCCAATTTAACTAAAAAAAGATTATTTGCAGTCCGCTTATAGTTTTAGAGAAAAGCACAGATAAACATACAAATTTACATCCAAACACTTATGAAATTTGCCACACGTGTTAAGAAGAGTATAGACTAACATTTATACAAAAAAATATTACATAATACAAGGTTCAAATTGATAACCTCCTTTTATTTGAAATCAATAAAAAGTCGTAATTTGTACAAATATTTAAATAAGTATATACATGGCGAAATTTTGATCATTCTGGACCCTTAAAGGGGTGATTCAGTCCGTCGATATGAACCATTTTTCCTATGGGACCAATGCTGGAAACTCAAATTTTATTTCGACATTTTCATACAAAAGTGTTCAGCTGCCCGGGCAATTTGTATAGGAATGTCGAAATTTTTTTCGAGTTTACAGCATTTGTCCCATAGGAAAAGTTGTTTTTATTGACAGGCTGAATCACCCCTTTAATGGTCCAGAACGATCAAAATTTCGCCATGTATATTACAGGCATATTTACAATGGGTCTGCCATTGCATCTATCCCACTTTTATCCCAACAAAACTTACACCTACATCGACATAAATCCTTATTAGTCGTCTCTCCATAATTTTCTTACTTTCGTTTACAGGCATATCTTTCAACAAAAGGACAGCCTTTGTCAGCGCCATTAATGGTCTCAGCACCAGATATGGAGGTCTCCGCTTTGTGCATCTAGATATGCGTAACACAGTTAGTGACACGGATTAGATTAGCTTTATTTGTTTTAAAATTAACTTTATTTTTAAAGAGTTGTTAAATCTTATGTTTCAGTAAAAAGTTGTGTCCAGAATTGTAAATCCTTTTTGCAATTATTTCATCCTTTGAGTTTAACGTTCTGTTAGGAGGTTGCGTTGGCTGTCCGTAGTTGAGAAATAGAGAGAGAGAGAGTAGACTTCGTTAGTATAAGTGCTTTGATTGTGATTTTGTACGTTGGCTGGTTTAATCCAGAGAACTTCGTGTGTAGTAGTAAGTCATAGTGACAATTGTTATAATTTTGATTTGGTACTTTCAATTTATCAATATTGATAGTAATTTGGTACTGTGGTCATATTCGATAAAATATTTTTATTTTGACGCTATGTTTCAACTTATTAATTCATTAATCATCTTTTGTTGGTTTTCCAAAATAGTATTTTTTACCCCTTTCTTTTTCTCTCGAAATGTTACTATACAGAATTTCAAATTATTGTCTTATTAAAACTTATAACCGTGATAAAAGAATAAACATTACAATCAATAAAAAAGTACAATTTCTTGAACGCATAAGTGTAATAGCGACAAAACACAGTGAATACAAAATATTACTGTAGCTACGGAAATCGAACCCGGGACTACGCGGAAGGCAGACGACGGCATTCGTGGTGGGAATCCACAATTTTCATTAGCATTTGGGGAAGACTATTATTAGCATGGAATATTACGCTTTCTCATTTATTTGTATTCGTTTACTAATGTAAAAAATAATTATTGCATGAATTTTGATGATAAATTTCAACGATGATGATGATGATGAAAGATAAACCCAGGTTCATATTTCATCATCATCATCAGGTCTTTTTTTAATTTCCACTGCAGGAGCACAACCCTATCTGTACTACCAGAGCCGCCAAATATTAGTCAGAGGATTTTGCCTACACTCGGTCTCCACGCTGACGGGTTGAAGAGGTCTCTTTGATGTTTATTAGCTCTGTTTAGCTTGTGTTTCCTAAGTCGCCTTTACGACATTATTTTCATTTTTTATTTAAAAACTTCATAACATAAGTACATGTAATTAGCGGATAAATTATTACTGGATACGTATATATGGGAAATCTACAGAACGGTCATACATATATACACTCGTTACAATAAAAAAATATATTTAAATTAAAACCTTATTTCAACATACCCCTTTTTCTCAAAATTGGAGCTTTAAAATAACGGCCTAAGTTTTTGATTAAAATTCGTTACTTTCAACGAAACCTAGGCACAGGAGATTCCTCGAACGCACTCGATACGTTGTAGCCAGTACAAAAATATTTCTAAGAAGCAACCAAAACACCGACAAACATCATTATTCCACTCGCGTCCGTAATAATACGATTAATTCCGTATGTTATATCTGATGGTAGAACACAACTTTAACTATTCACTTAGTATAGACTCTACAGTTAAAAACATAAGGGTGATAATGGTTTGGTTTGTGCTAGATAAAGTTGTCGTGCCTATATAAGATGAACTATAAAAGTGTGGCTTCGACTTGGGAGGCTCGTCCCAAAGGAAAACTTCGATTTGCAAGACATATTAATTATTTTGTGATCGCAGGTAGATAAAATATGTAGTCTATGATATGATACTATTCGAATCAGCGGCAACAAAGCTAAATAAAGATCATAAACATCAAAGAGACCTCTTCAACCCAGGCCAGTGTGGAAAGTGTAGGCCAAATCCTCTGACTGCTTTGGCTAATATATGGCTGCAGTATAGCGAGGTTCATGTTTCAGCAGTGGAGATTAAAAAAGAACTGTTGTTGATGATGATGAAACAGTAGCTCTCGTGTAAGTACTTACTGATTGTATACCAGGTTTCACTTTCAGATGTGTTTTAAAACCGTGCCCTAGCTGGGAATCAAACTCATAACCTCGTGGTATATTCAACAACTAGCAATATTCCCGTGACTTCGTCAACGTAAATTATAGCATATGTCACCCGCGTAGAAAAGAACTTTTTTATAGGTAAAAGAATTTTTAAAATCGGTCTATTCATTTCGGAGCGTATTCAATACAAACCTTCAAATCTTTCCTTTTTACACATACAAACATACTATCACGTCTTTTCCCTTGCGGGATAGTCAGAGTCCACGTCTGTGAAAGCTAAAGGCCATGTTTAGCATTTTGGTGATGTTGGTGGAGAACGGAATTAATATAGTGATGGGTTGCAAGCCGCATCGCCTATTGACATGATTCCTCACGCCCATTCCCTCGATCGGAAGCAGCTAGCACATTCTACGTGTTTCCCCCCCCCCCCCCCCCCCGTGGAAGATCTCTTTATAATATAGAAGTATTATATAGATATCAAAACCCATGTACTATAAATACTTATACAAAACATAACAAATTGGTTCCCAATTACAGTTTGCCGACTACAATAATTGCATAACGAGTTGCAGTTACTGTGCACACTACCAAT
This sequence comes from Rhodophaea formosa, assembly GCA_963082605.1. Taxonomy (NCBI): domain Eukaryota; kingdom Metazoa; phylum Arthropoda; class Insecta; order Lepidoptera; family Pyralidae; genus Rhodophaea; species Rhodophaea formosa. Next base: position 6,605,241 of record OY720227.1, on the reverse strand, counting down.
TCACACCCACACCCACACAGGTAATAGACTTGTTAATTATGACAACACCAATTACTCACGAAAACTTGGGAAATTCATTTAACTTTATACTTAAATGGCAAGGTTGGCCGTCTAACAAATTATTACTTAAAACCTTTTAAGAATTATCAAATCAACTAGCAAATAATTTAGTCTATCGGTTATATAGTTTTGGCCATTAGCACATACATAAACATTAAAAGTGGTCTTGGCCAAAATAAATGGCAGATTTCCCATTCCCATATACTTATTTGAAGTATTGGGTGTGATACTTTTGGTCATATTACGAGAGACCCAATGATAAACATAAATAAATAAATAAATATATAGGGACATATCACACAAATTGAGCTAGCCCCACAGTAAGTTGTGAACTTGTGTCGTGGGATACTAACTCAACGAGATACTATATTTTATAATATATACTTATATAGATAAACATCCAAGACCCAGGTCAATCTGAAAAAGATCATTTTCCATCTTGACCTGACCGGGGATCGACCCGGGTGTTGACCACTGCGCCACGGAGCTCGCCAAACAAGGAAGAGTGTAAGTGAAAAAGACAACCTCAATAAATGAAAAGAGATAAAAATTCGAACCACCACAAAAGATCAATATATTATTTTATAAATAAGAAGATTTTATACATTACTATGTTAAATCGATAGGCTTATAAGCAGGACAACATTTATTTATATTTACGTTCGTGGTGTCGAAATTATCTAACTTTATTTCGATGCCGATATAATGTTGAAAGAATTGCTACCATTTCAATGAAAATACATTTATAAATAAACTAAAGTACCTAACTATGAAATCCCGCAATTCCAAATGTACACCGTCACGAAATACTTGGCTCTGTAAGTCTGTAGTTATATCAAATAACCCTTTGGGTGGTCGCCAGAACCTCAAAGCAAATTAAACATTTAAAAACATTGCCGACCTCTACCGGCAGGTAACCCGCCAAATACTGGCATAATAGCTTAGCCACACCACATACCTTATCGTTCGATTTTCGAATTCGAATGAACTCGAAATTTAAAACCTCAGAGTTGCGCACGCGCCATGACTCACACACGCAATAGGGTCACGACACGGCACCACACATACATAGTTCGTAAAACTATATACAAATGCCGCTTACCACGTTTTGATTGCGTTTCGTTTGCTTGAACTTAGACTTAGGAGTTTTGATAGTTGATTTGATCAAAATTCCGCAAAATACTTATAAAAAAAATTATTGGTCTGTAATTATTAAAGTTCTAGGGTAATAGAAATGGCTCTAAGTAAAACTTTACCTCACTTTTCAAACACGTAGACTGTTGAGGTCTTACATAATTTAGACGTGTTGAAGGTAGACATGTTGTACAAGTCGATACCTACCTATCGCTTGTAACATTTGCACCTGCATAATTGTGACTGTGACCCAATATCTGTGAAAGTTTCCAATGCAATTATCGCCAATAGTAATATCTTTAAAATAACTTAAATAAATTCAAGAGAAATATTGAATGAGTTCAGCAAAAGTAATTGTTAGAAGTAAATGGAACAAAAAAAAAGGATATGCATTGATCCTCAGAGGGATCTGAATAGCTGATTCAAAAATGTTAGTCATTTTGCTAGCCCTAATAATTTGAGGACATAATAAAAAGCCCTTTGACGATAACCGATACGAATTGACAAATGACTATCAAGTATCAAGATATCACCGCGCAGTACTGCGCCTACGCCGTACGTAGGTTCAAGAATACATTATAGTATAAGTAGGCGAATAGATACTGACGACAAATAGTTATTGCGGCTTAATCGATATAGCCGATTTGTTCGATTAATCGTCGGAGTATTGACACGTCATTATTTTGATGGCAAAATCTTGAAAATATCTGAACTTAATCAAAACTCAAAACAAATTAAAATAAACTTAGTTTAAAAGATTCAGTTATGGTAGAGCGACGCTACCGGCAAAATTCACTTTTGCTAGTAGCATGAAACGGGCCGGCTCGTTTGGGGAAGTACCACACTCTCACAGATAGTCAACGTTTGAGTAGTGGCTTTACCGCTTCTATGCTTCGTTCGGTGAGTAAGAAAGCCGAAGGCCCATTACTCCAATATCAAAACTCGAATTATGCCAGTTCGATTCACTTCAGTCCGACAGATCTCAACTCATGTAAAGATTATTTGTATTTATGTACCCTTCTGGGAAGAGAAAAATAAAGGCCGGTAACGGTCTTGTAACACCCCTGGTGTTGCAGTTGTCCATGGGCAGCAGTTCACTTACCATCAGGTGACCCGCTTGCTCGTTTGCCGTCCTATGTCATAAAAAGTCTTCTGTTCACAAAAAGTACCTTGACAAATAATAGTCAATCGGTAACAACATGACAAGTGACAGAACTCTCCACCACATTGGGTGCAGGGCAGCTATAATTTTCATGAATGATTTTTAAATTGCCTTAGGTGAAAATACTCTGTACTATCAATACTTACTTCTGGTATCATAATTTGTCCCTATACCTATATATTTATTCACTTAAATATTGTCGCCAGTAGACTAATAACTCTTGTTTTCTACTCTAGTGAAAAATATTACAAAACATAAAAAATGGATCCATACTTGTGGTAAATAGAAAAATCAACAAAAAACTATTTAGGAAATCATTTCTCATATTTATATTTAATAAATAAAATGTCAATACAGTACCGTAGGCGTAGATAAACAGTGTTTGATGCAGCATGACAAATAATACAGCAGCTCGCGATAAGCTAATGGTCCTGACCTAGTCGGGCATTCCTGAATGCTGATCAGTGACGTCACGCGGCATTTGAGCCTCACCACTTGGCAGCTGACGGAAAATTAATTCTTAAGGCTAGTTATGGCTTTGTTTACAATGAATTTTAGAATATTCAAGATAAACACTAGACTAAACATCGTCTCTCAACTCTCAACAGGCTCTCTCACTCGCCGAACGAAGCATAGAAGCGGTAAAACCACTACTCAAACCCGATGGTCCAGTGAGTGTGAGCTCTATGAGCGCTTACGTATGTTAAGGAACCCCTGGTGCAGTCCCTACTTGGATGGGTGACCGCAAGTGGCATAAAAATATCTCGAGCTCCTCTGTGCTTCGGAAGGCACGTTAAGCCGTTGGTCCCGGCTGTCATCATTGATGGCAGTCGTTAAGCTATGTCAGATGCCTTAAGGCAGCTTGAAAAATCTAACAACCAGTGTTGGCCACTTACACATACGAAAAACAAACAAAAACAAAACTACTCAAACGTCGATTTTCTGTGAGAGTATGGTACTTCCCCGGACGGGCCGGCCCATTCACGCTATAGCAAAAGTGAATTTTGCCGATAGCGTGGCTCTATTAGAACTAACATCTTGCCATATTCTCATACATACTTATATTGATAATCTTTAACCAAGGAATAAAACATTGAATTATCAAACTAAATCAATCAGTTGATTAGTAATGTTGTATGGGGAATACACTTTTTTGTCATATTTTGACTCATGTTGTGGAGAGCTGTTCAGTATACATAAGTTTAAGAATATGGCAAGGTTACAGATTTACACGGTGTATAAATACCTACTGAACTTATGAATCTTATGACAGACTTCAAAACAAATATACGTCATATTTTCAATCAAGACAAATTGATGGACAGCCTTCTATCAAGTGGGCAACTGCCTCCGTGGTCCAGTGGTTAAGGCGTTTGCCTTATTGACCCGGGGGTCGTGGGTTCGATTCCCACGGGAAGCATACTATATTAAGTTGTTTCCAGTTTGGCTAAGACATAACAGGCATGAATCACCTGATTGTCTGATAAGAGAGATGATTCCGTGCTTCGGAAGGCACGTTAAGCCGGTGGTCCCGGCTGCCATCTGGTAGTCGTTAAAGGATCCACGTCAGAGGCCGAGAGGCGGTTCCGAAGAACTCTGACACCAGGGTGTGCATGGTCGACTGACCGTGTCACCTACACGAAATGATGATGATTATCTTTAACATAACAGATAAATCTGGTTGAAATGAAATATTGTCAAAAAATGTAGCAGTTTCGAGTTTTATATTATTTTTACGGATATTGTAGTGGAAAATATTTTCAGTCCATTGAACCTAGTACGTTAAACTTGACACTAACTTACACTTTATTTCGTATTTCTGAACAATAGATTTTTCACCGAAGTTAAATGAACCTTGCACAGACTTTAGTAATCCAAAATCTGATAACTCTTTGGCCTCTTTGGTAATCAAACGCTCTGATAGATTATCTATTACTTTAAAGGAAATAAAAAATCATGTAACTTACTTCTCTTGTTTGAATAAAATTAATTTTAATTCGGGTTTATCGCAGTAATTAGATTATTTATACACCTAACGTTTTGAACACTTTTCAAGTTTAAGTAATTTTAGAGTAATGATCGCGAAAACACTAAAAAACATCACTTCCTCTGCATCGCAGTTAGTGGCCAATACTAGAAGCAAATTTATCAAAGCAGTTGGAATGGCATGTAGGCATCTTTCGGAAGAACTTGAGATGTTATGCCTTTGTCCGCAGCCCCAAATTGTTTCTATCATTTACCGATTTCTATTCTAGATATGATTTTAAGCTTTCGCGGTCACTATCACTATTATTTTCAGAACGGGACTTACCGCGATTAGTTTTGAGTTTCGTCCGATCGATTATTTCAGCTGCCATCTCATAAACTAATTTTTCGTTCGTTTTCTATTCCAGATATGTAAATCGTGTCTCATATTTTTTTTTACGGCCCAAATGTATCGTCCATTTACGTAGACTTAAGTTGGATAGATTTTAGTTAGGTAAATCACTGTTAAAGATCTAGTTGCAGGTTTAAAGTCCACTGTAAATTACGCAATTTTATCATGATCCCAACTAATATTATAAATGCGAAAGTGAGTTTGTTTGTTTCTTACGCTTTCACGACTTAACTACTGGACCGATCGTCATGAAATTTTGCGCACACTTTCTCTGGGAAGGACATAGGCTACCTGTCATCCCGGAAGAACATACTGTTCCCGAGGGATCGACATTGACGCGAGCGAAGCCGCGGGCGAAAGCTAGTAATGAATAATAGTACTTAGCTGCCGGTCATATGTCTAGGTTAAGCATTCCGTAAGGCGATCCACTTGCCTTTATCATCACCGGTGGCATTGTTAGGAATGAAAATCGTATGTGAACGCCCTACCACATGTCAACGTGAGTCAGGCAGTGTAGTACATCGATATGCACACGTAAGGTTAGCAAGTTTTTTCTATGATAATATGTATCATGCCTTACTTATTTTTTATTATTTATTTGCCGTGTGGTTCAGAGTAGAACAGAACCACTCCAAGTCTTCCCGTGGATGCCGTAGAAAGCGACTTAGGAAACACAAGCTAAACAAAGCTTTTAAACTTTAAAGAGACCTCTCCAACCCGTCTGACCAGCGTGCAGTATGTAGGGCAAATCCTCTGACTGCTCCGGCTAATGTATAGCTCTGGCAGTACATAGAGGTTCGTGCTCCTGCAGCCTAAACTTTGAAATACTTTCTTGATACTGTAGTCCCTTTTATGGGTCACTTTCACCAATACATGTACCTACTTTTCAACCTATGAACCGGACAGAACATGAAAATGCCTACTTATATCTACGCCACAAGCAAATGATTTGTCATTGACATAGATGACGAAGACTGATGATAAGGACAATGATCTACACCTAACGGTAAACGTCATTTCGCTAATTCAATCATCAACAATGCGTACTGTACAAACTTAACGATTCACCACAATCCCTCGACGCGTGCCAAAACAACTCTATTCGTGATGCCATACTATTAATTTATTTATTGAAATCAATACTAATATCTTCAAGACAATGGTTCGAAATGAAAATGCGTACATGCTTATTGCTTGTTGGAATGCCAGCCGTGCCAGTGTCATTTATTCAATACGCCATTTTGCATTCGATTTTGAGTTTATTAGATGCAATCGGAATCCGTGCGGCCATTTTTGTTGCTCGGACGTTTTCGGGTATGCTCGGCGTTTGTCGGCTACTCATATGGTGACAATTGACGTGTGTTATGCAAATTTTTTTCGTGGAACGTTTTGACAGGGAAATCGGTGGTTCGTTACAGAATTTGGCGAGTCATTGGTTTTCCTCGCGAACTTTGAGTGGTTCGAAAAAAGATTTTTTATTTGTTTGTTTTACATGTTGCAATTTGGAATCCGTAATGAACAAACGACTGCCTGTTTCGTCGTCGTCACAGTATGACGAATGTGAATTGCGCTATATTAAGTATGACGATTTAGTGAACACCCATGTGACGTAAAGCTGGGGATTTCTGTCTGTTTCCTGAGAGAGAAATATTCACGGCATTGAAAATCTGACTTTTACTAGAAACATGCCGATCTCTTTTAACTGTATAGTTTAGGAAGCAGTTCATGACATTTCGAGATCTTTACACAAGTGTCATCCATGTCTCTACAGTCTATTTCTTTCTCGCGGACCCAACTGCCTAGTCTTCATTTGTCTTCTTCTTTTTATAAGTTCTCCTCATTAGTCCTGGAAACGTATATTTGGACGTTCCCTATCGTACAATCTTGGTCATCATCATCATTTCGTGTAGGTGACACAATCAGTCGCCCATGCACACCCTGATGTCAGAGTTCTTCGGGACTACCTCTCGGCCTCTGACGTGTTTCCTTTAACAACTACTAGATGGCAGCCGGGACCGCTTAACGTGCTTTACAATCTTGTTATTTCCCTACCTTCAAAATTTCAATAGTTGCTAACACATTTGTCTTCGTCCTAAAATTTAGAAATAAAGTAGGTCCAACCAAAAGCATTCCCATAGCTGTCTTCTAAGTTTTTCAAAATGGTGTTCTTTTTACTAATGATTCTCTAATATCCGACTACAACTTGGGCCAACCCGAGCGGCTCAATTGTCCCTCAAAGAAGTCATAACACGTGACGTCCCTGCGGCTGCCCGCGCCAGTGACTCACGTCCTGTACGCTAGACGTCATGTTCTAGCGGCCAGTGGCGACACGTGCGGTCTTCGTTTACCTCCTACTGTTTATGGTTTCCCGGTACCATTTAGCTTTGGTTCGCGCGGGTTTTCCGTTCTGGACTAGTCTATGCCTTGTTCCTCCTGGCGGTTGCATCGACAGCTGTAATCGTAGGTCTATAAATAATCAGGACAGGCAGATACGCTACTGAAAAATGTAAAAGTGGCGTAAACTAAAAAAAAAATGCAGACTTTTGACATTGAATTTGCATGTAATTTCCGCTATGAAATTCAAATTCCTGCAATTGTTAAATGTATTAATAACCTACTTAACACTGCACACATGAACTGCACGTTGGCGTCATCTTTGAGGTCCCCTTGGTTCGATCCATATTATTCCTATCCTAGGTCCATGGCTGTAGAGCGTCAAAGCATCCGCTGTTTTGACAGGACGTAAAGTTACTCATACTCTAATTTGATTTTGAAAAGTTTTTACCCTCGACTGCCTGCTTAATTTTGCTGTTATCATAAACCATTTCATAGCGACCATTTTAAAACAGCCCCATATTATCCAATCAAAGCCCAGTTATACCACTGAATTTTACAACCTAACTAACGTCATTATTCTCTGTTATAGTGCAATTATGTATAAAGCGGTTTCATTGTGAGTCGGTAATAATTAGGCAATTAATTTATGTGCTAGGGAGGCGTTACATAGAATAGCACTTAAGGTCTCCGTCATACATTAATCAGAGCTCTGTATAGCGAGATTGGGTAATCATTAGATATAGTTTTCTTACAAAATTGAGTGAGATTTTGCATACTAGCTTCCTTATTAATAACAACTTTTGTCGGAGAAGTTTAACGCCAGATATTGGAACGTTGCTTCCAATTAACTTCTGTATTAGGTGTGTTACCAGTGATGTCAGAGGCCGAGAGGCGGTTCCGAAGAACTCTGACACAAGGGTGTGTGAGGCCGACTGATTGTGTCACTACACTAAATGATGATGACCAGTGATGTCTTTTGTGGCTGTCACCGAAATTTAAAGTCAACCTCAGTCAAAATGCTGATGCGATGTCCATAGAAAGTAAAATATAATAGAGTATACCCATCATTGTATTAAAACGGAAAATATATACATAGAGCGATAAACTAAAAATGTACCGGTTTTACCAAAGCAACACAACTTACAGAGCTGCAGCTGTGGCGTCTTATTTAACACTGCAGCATGTCCAGCGGTTTATATCGCGACATCCATATTCATCGGACAGCGAGTGGACACGCGCCGCCTCTCCCGCGCTTTTGACGCCGCCATCTGGCCAATCGCAGCCACGGCGGCCGACCAATGGACGAGCACGATCAAATTAAAAGTAAATTGAACAGGGTTGTGTGCTCGATATTTCGAATATCGAACGTTATTACGCTATCGATTCATACTAGATATTGAGAGTAGTTTGACTTTCGAAAACGGCTTCATCCGCTGGAAGTCTGGGACACTGGTTTCATAAATATTAGGGTATAGAACTCGCATCTATTACGTTTGATTTGGCCCCAAAAGAAACAAACTTAATTGTATTACATTTAATCATCTTAACCCCCACTCCAATATTTTTGCATGGTCTCTATTGCCTAGAGAAAACATATGGCAGTCAATTTTCTGATACTAGTAATACCTAGTATCTTCTTTATAGTATATGGTCTTGGATCACTTATACACAAGCCTGTGTAAATAAGACCACAAATGAAAAGCTAGAACAAATTATAAGTTGATTGAACTGGTTGGTTAAATAAATATTGAACGACGCGATGTTTGATTTTGAAAATCCCAACAGAACGTCCCAAGCTATCAAGGACATATTTCACACAACATTTAGTATTAAATTTTTTCATCTTTGTTAATCTGTATTTGTGTTTTTTTTTCTCTCATACACTCTGTAAAAATAATATGTTATGCATTTACCACAAGAAAATCCCGGTAGACTTACTGAGTTGCAGGAACTGTATTCAGCTTAAATTCTTCGTCTCTAGCTTAGAAAGTTGTAGTACCTATGGCTATTGTAGAAGACGATAAAAGGGATAAATCTAACTCCGGTCTAAAAAGCGTGCTGCTTTCTCTGATAACAGAGATAAGTTTTTGTGTATTAAAGAACACAAAGTTCAAAATTAAATCATTTTCATACCATTATTGCTTGCAACAAGTACGAACGGAGATAATAGATCCTTGATTCTCAATTTGCATACTAAACTAGTTATTAAGCGATAACTATTAAACTAACTGTAGTTGATTAAGGTCCATTGATTAAGGTTTCATGATGTCTTTAAAAATGATTCCTTTTATAGAGTTTAAACCATGAAAGCGTGTGTACTTCAAGATGACCATGCCGAAATAGGTCAGCGTGATAATTTTCAAAGAAAAACATTACTAAACTAGAAAGCAAACGATTCCTCACTGATATTTCTGGGTGAATATGCTTCTAGTGGGTGGACTCTCTATCAAAAGTAGACCCATTTACTAACTACTAATTAACGCTAGTAGTTTTTCGATTTTGCATATTAAAAATTAAAAATAATAAGAAAGAAAAATATGTCGTTCAAAATGTACAAATATTCAACTATCCAATTTTGAATTAAAATCTTTGACTTTGACTTTAATATTAAAAAAAAGAACGGCTAGAAATTGCCCCAGTTACAGAATTTACTTGCGTAGACCAAAGCTCTAAAACATGGTACCTAATAACTTGTTTTGTGTTTTACCAGACTTACCTGTTTCTGATGATTAGTACACAAGTTAAACTCTGCAACAATTTTCATATGTTATAAATTTATCACCGAAAAATAAATTCTACATTTAGCCTTAGTTCCTGATACATCCCCTCAATTACTAACGTCTGATGAAGGTCTTCAGAAATTCGTGGTTACTGTCGGTTTAGTAAGTTATTCATCATCATCTTCATCATTATTGCCGTAAAAAGTCTTCTGCTGGACATAGGCCACCCCCAAAGATCTTTTGTACCATACTTCTATTCTTCTTCTCTTCATTTGACTTTTTTCATGTAGTATCTCATTCAAAATTATAATTCCTCAAACCAAATTTTCTACTTTATCTATTTACAAGATTATTTGAAATTGTTGGTAATTAGCATAGATTATTACTCGTGACGTCACAAAACAGTTTGTTTTGCATTGCTAATGTGCTTGGATTTTGAATATTTTTGAGCATTACCGGCGTAGGCGTGGCTGCTTCAATGTGTGAGTGCTGGTTTTTAACCTTGCCCGTGTGTGTATTTTTAGTTTTGTATAATGTGTAGGTATTTGTTTAAGAACATTTAAATGCATACCTTCTTACAGAAATGTTTTGAGAATTTATATGAGAATAATACTAAGAATAAAGCAGGGATTCAACGCTCTAATTTCTCACTTCTGAAGCTATGGTTTGTGAAATTGTGAGAGATTTTTTGTACAATGAGTAGGTAATCGGTAATGGTACATTTAAATGCATACTTCTCGTAGAAGTATTTAAATGCATACCTTCTCATAGAAGTGTTATAAAGATTTACATTTTATATGAGAGTACTAATACTAAGAATGAAGCAGGGATCCAACGCTCTTATTTCTCATTACTGAAGCTAAGGTTCGAAAGTGTGTCTATTTTACTATTATATTATAGTTTATACTCAAGTGAATAATAAAGTAATTAATCATATAAAAAGCGATACCTTTGAGCTGATAGGATTCAGATGGAACGATTTGATATAATCCGAATTTAACCAACATATCATGTGTTAAATTCAGTATAGTGAAATCGAATGCATACAGAAAATGCATGTTATTTTGCAGCAGTCCTTACATACGTAATAATTTCCCAGCATACCTTATTAAAATAAAACTAAAGGGAGGACAAGTCTTGATTTACATTAAAAGAAGGAATAACATAAACTCAATTCATTGTAATCTTTTTTTTATGTATTTTTATTATAACACCGGCAGTTTTTACAAAAACATTGGGATTGGTTCTAGGTATTTAAATTTTGTCAAAATCGGTTCAATTGCAAAATAAATAAACATCCGACTGCAACCATACGGTTTTTATATCTGAAAGACTCATTATGAATCTTCTATTGGTAGAAAGATAGACAAGAGTTTACTTACCAACTTGCCAGTATTCATTTCCAAGCATACTTACCTTCTTAAAAATAAAACTCAAACGTGACATTACCATACGACCCAAATGTCAAAGTTTTCTTTTTAATCTCCGGCATTTAGGGCGAAGACAGCCTCTCTTAATGCCAGACATCGTCAGCGCCCATCGTGCATACATTACAGACATACGGACGGAAACTATGTTTTAACGTATGTATTTAAATATGCTAATGGTTTTAATGCTGCACTAAGGAATGGTTCCGTATAGATACGGTATGTTCCACGTTAGCCTGTTTTTATAATTTGCGCTTTTTGATGACCAACTCTAGTTACAGATTTCTTAAACTGCAAAAAGACATGGGGCATAAGTGTATGTATAAGCTTGCTTTTCTTATATGTCCCCTTTTTTATCATTACCCATTTAATGTTTGTTTGGCTAACGGCAACGGCTGATATACGACAAAGAAACTGACATACAACTCTAAAACAAATATTAAAAGTGTAACCTTTGAGGATCAAATTATACTATTTACCGCAAAAGAGATTTTTTGGAACAGACATAGGAAAGGTCGAGTAAAAAATTTAAATCAAGGAACGGCGAGGAGGTTTTAGGTACATTACCTTAAATTAATATGAAATGTAGAATATCGTAGAGCATAGAACTAGCTGACTGTACAACTGACCGCTAGCCGTGATAGGTACATATTTATATGCATTCATATTTACATACATATATAAACGCGAAAAAATCTACTAATCTCTTGACTGCTCTGGCTGTATATAGCTCTGGTAGTGAGGAGAGGGTCGTGCTCCTGCAGTGGAGAATGGCAGGGATCTGTTGATGATGGTAAACGCGAAAAACATTACCCTCTTTCAGAGTGGCTCAGTCGGGTAAAAACAGCTCTGAATCAGCGATCTTCTCGCACCAGAATTTGCCCGCGGTACCCCACAGGGTACCGTTAGCTCTGCACGAGTGGGAGGTGCCTTTGAATGGGACCTCGGCTCAATAAAACTCATATTTCGAGTTCTGAGAACCCGATCCACTATGTAGAATTAATTTTCACTGATCACTGCATCTGCACATCTTTATCACCGTTATTTTAAAGTTCACAATTGTTCGCCATGTTAATTTTTTATCGAGTAATTATTTAGGTGTGAAACATACCGTTTTGCGAGGAGTGGTTGACGGGTTTTTGACAGATGTCAGCTGTCAGTCGGGCCTGGACATGTGTCGAACGTACGTCATATCTATCGAACAATATGTCAATTTGGAAATCAATTGTATGTGTGTACACGTGTAGGCAAACGAATCGCACGCACGTGTACGTACAAGTACATAATATGACTAAATGATAACGCTCAACTTTAACATCATCTTATTTTATCTCTCTCTTGTCTATCCTTATCTCGTTCTTCTGGTTGCGCCCGAAGCTATGGCTGTCTCAAAGCCCGAAATTGGCTATTATTACAGCACAGCATTTGAAGCACTTTTAAGACCAACATCAACTCATAGGGTATAGTTATTGCCTCTGTCTCAAAAATACTCTAATGCTGAAAATCGATTCTGATATCAACGTTTCAATGAAAACTGTGGCAATAAAAGAAACTTACTACTTCTATTTCTTTTTTTAAAATTCAAGTTTGGATATCATATCCCGCTTTTTGAACGTCATATTTTTTTTAAAATTTGCAAAATCGTTAAATAGTAGTTTTTCGGTTTTGCAAATTTAAAAAATATGACCCGTTTCGGAATGACCACTGCTGAGAAGAATACGCTGAAAGAAACTCAGTCCAGTTTTGGTTCCTATACGTGCCTGAAGGGCTATGCTTATTACATAAGTATTGATAAAAATTTACTTAACACACGTTAAAATTTTGCGTCTTTTTAATGAAGAATGTGCGTAGAAATTTTATTGTTGTGGAGTTATTTGCCAATAACGGCTGCGAGAAGTTTTCTTTTAGATTTTTATGTTTGGACCTAATAGTATACTTAAGTAATCATTTTATTTTAACCTAGCCTCACTTAGCGCAGCTCTGACAGACATATCACACAGTGTGCACACTCACAAGGCATATTAATACCGCTTCAATATATTCATGATCATCATCAGAGCTTTCTTAGTCTCCACTGCAGGAGCATGACCATCTCTGTACTACCAGAGTCATATTAGCCAGAGCAGTCAGAGGAATTGGCCTACGCTCTCCACGCTGGCCAGACTGGTTGGAGAGGTAAGTATATTCAAATTTAGTGGAAATTGGTTTGTAAAAACAGAGACTATATATAGAAACCGTGTACTGTTACAAAAAAACGTCATTTATTTACCAGCAGCGATGCGTTACGGTGATGCAAACATGTTTTTCTCCCCGCTATATTAATATGATTTACGTAATTTCAATGTCAGCCGCCAATTAACATTTTTTTATTGGCCATTAATACTGGTTAGCGTGTCAGTCTAGGAGCTATGTCGCAAGGTTAAATCATTCAGGTAGGTATGTACTTACCTACGTCGCGCGATGTCTTATGAAGACTTCGAACTAATTCTAATAAGAACTTACTACTAACCTACGTCTCGCGCGATGTCTTACGAAGGCTAAATAGGTATGTTTCTGTTAGAAACTAACATGGCATGTGCCAATCATTGGTTTAGGTTCTAGCAGTGTACTTTTGGAATGAACTTTTCTATGTGAGCTTGCAGGTACAATAATTTTCCATAAATGATTACGTAATTGTATCTTGCAAGTGTGTTTGTGAAAATAAGACTACGCACTATAGAAAAATAAATTCATCATCAATGAGAACATTTTGGTAGCTCCAGAAAAACGCAATTTTTTAAAAACTACATATTAGCTCAAATTGTTAGGTGCCTATTTTGTATACAGTCTTCGAACCTCATATAAGCAATAGTAATTTTAGTCCAATGTTTTAACATAATGTGTTATTTAAAAATATTCGGATTATATTTCGAATAATATGCAGAATTGAACCGAAACTTTGATTTTAATAGGGATCCCACGACCGTATTACTTATTTCTTAGCTTACCTTTTGGATTAGCTTCAACCACTTGGATGTTAAATTTTTACCATCAGATCTTCCAAAGATTTGTCCACCCGCAAAGTTGTAAAAAAGATAGCATCATAGTCATAATGAAGTATATAATTATGCGAAGTAATTTATCGAAATCAAAGTAGTCTTTAGTTCTTCGAAAAGAACCCAGCTTGCGTACTTCACATGGCATCGCACAATAGTGTCATGCCGCCTGACATGTGTCAGATGTCAGTCTGACAACAAAGAGAGCTGATGCTTTATTAAGACATTGAGACTGTCTAGTGGCACTTTTAATTTGGCCATAGACAAAGGTTACGCGCATTATCATTATGTAATGAGAGGATTTCAAAGTAATATTTCATCAGCATTATCATCACCAGGTGGTTTTTAGGCTCCACTGCAGGACCACGACCCTCTCTAGTACAGAAAGGGTCGTATGTGTACCTACGTCTCCCGATGTCTTACGAAGGCTTTGAAATATTCAAATAGGTATGTTTCTGTTATAAACAGTCATCGAATCATTGATTTAGGTTCTAGAAATGTTCTTTTGGAACGAACGGAGTGTCATAGGCTATGTGATGCAGCAAAATATCAATATGGTGGACGTAAGCAATGAAAAATGCAGTTTTTTTTATTTTTATGAATATTTCTGCTCGTGAGGTCGGACCAGAGCTATATTAGTTAGAGCAGTCAGAGGATTTGGATTTTAGGTTACTATTTTCCTAAGTAGATGGCGTTGATGCCGATCTACAAGTGGCAAAAAAGGTCCTAGTTGGCCCTAGTTAAATAAATAAAGTCAGTATAAAACTTTGTCATCGCATGTCTTTATATCAACTTAAGGTTTTTGTTTTTAAAATGCCACTTTGCAACGCCTTATTGATGAACGTTTGAAAGTGTTTTTTTTTCTTATCCTTCTCCTTACCCTCGCGATAGAGTTTAGGGTTAATACTTAAACATTTATCATATACTATTTTAATTTAGGCTTTAATTTATTAAAGGCTTTATTTTAATGAAGCAAAGTTTTTGTGGCCGCCATTAATCAATCTTTATTAAGTAACTACCTACAGAAAAAATATGTATGAAAATTGAATTCACTGTTAAATTTGTTCGCGCTGGAATAAGAACCCCGGGCCACTCGTTTGGTGAAGCTGTATATTAACCACTACTCCACGGATTTTTTATGAGCTTACTGCGTTAGTAGCACTCATCGGTCCATCGGTCACGGTATCAATCATCGCCCATAAAACCCTATTACAATTTAAAACCACAATAATATCTATAACAGCCAATTGTCGCAATGTCATTAGTCAGTACTTACAAAGCCGACGTACCTACCTCCAAGCGAGCGCATGCCAACTGCATACAAATGCACTCAATTGTTCCACTCTTTTGCAGTCCAGACATATGCCGCTTTGATTCTTCATTTATGAATATTTTGTGTGTTCTTTATTATGGCCAGTGTCATTTTTAAACGTAGGTTATAATATTGTCCAGATTTGGTATAGGCCAGTGTCATTTTTATACATTAAAAAATGGACAGTATTACTTTGAATTTCCTTATTAAGAATGTTGTCTTTTTAAGATCCTACAGACATATGCCGCTTTGATTCTTCATTAATGAATATTTTGTGTGTTCTTTAGTAGGGCCAATGTCATTTTTAAACGTAAATAATAATATTATCCAAATTTGAGTTAACTAGTTCGGAATTCGAACTCGTTAGCGCACGTGGCTAATTTTGCGTGCTATTTTGCTGAGAAAGGGATAAACTCGGTTATGAACAGTACGGAACTATTTACACTGATTTATACGCACATCGGAACTACAGTCTAGTGTGTGCAAACACAAATATTGTTAAAACGAGCGTCTATAAATTCGCGAGTATGCGTTTGGGAGAAGTTTTCTTGTGATAAAACAGCTGAATGTTTTAATTAAAAGTAAAGTAGTTTGAATTTTTTAATAACCAAACAATGTTTGTACGAATTTTGTTTTAGAGATTTTATACTCCTTCCGGTATTTAATTGTGCCTAAAGTTGCGTTAAAATTACGTGTTGAAACGGAATGTTTTGAGACTCATAACTTTTAAAGTACTTATCATTTTACAATTATGATTCCATACAAGCATAGATAACGACAAGACAAATCGATAGAATTAAAAACTTTAAACAGACGATACCGAACAACGGAGACATCACCTTACAGAATTTGTATGGCGAAACACCTGACTAGCGTACCCTTAATTCAAAATGTCAACTCTATACAGATTTACCGATAAAACATATGCTGCTTTTATTCTGTGTTCTTTAACTGTTTTTGGTTTGGCCAGTGTCATTTTTGTACATATTAAAATGGACAGTATCACTTTGAACTCGCTTATTCAAAACGTCAACTCTTTTCAGATCCTCAAGACATGGGCCGCTTTAACTTTTATTTTATTTATTGTTTGTGTGTTCTTACGTATGGTTCAATGCTTCAGTGTAAATTTTTTACATAAATCATACAAGTTTTTTTTTTTTATGTCTGCGTTACCCGCATAGAGAAAACGGAAGAGTAGATGATAGAGTGCTGAAAATACTATAAACAATATTACTAGAGTACTAGAAGTTGGAAGATTGGCTATGGCTAACAACTGACGAATAAAAAAACTGAGAGCTGAAAAGAATATATTGTCTAGCCTAGATTATCACGATAACACTGAAATAAATATAACACTTTTCTCTTCACATCATTACTGCAAAGCAACAATAAAACGCTCATACATAAGTCAACATAACTTAGTTAAGTAATTGGTGAAATTTAACAGTTATAGCGATAAGCTAACATGGCGACGCATCGATTCGACTCACGTAAGTTATCGACATCAGCCACGAACTAATACGGAAGGTCTTTCCACTATTCTTAATGCGGTTCAAAATGGTTCATATTTATACAACTACTCTAGTGACATGACGGTGTCATCTTTGACGTATCCACGACGTTTCATACAAACTAGAGATGCGCTCCACCTATACGCAGAAAGCGTTACTATATTAAATAAATATTCATAGAACAACTAACTATAAATATCATTTTTAATTATTGCAAATTCAGATTACATTTACACAACTTAAATATATGCGTTCCATTTATTGTTACGCTTAGACATATTCTATAAATTATAATTGTTAACTATGGCAGTGGGTCTCATTATCAGGTCTTTTTTGAGGCTCCTCTGCTGGAGCACGGCCCTCTCTAACTAACAAAGTCATATATTAGTCAGAGCAGTTAGAGGATTGGCCTATACACTCTCCACGCTGGTCAGGTGGGTTGTAGAGGTTGCTTTGATGTTTAAAAGCTTTGTTTTGCATGTGTTCCATAAGTCGCCCCTTACAACATCCACGGAAAGACTTGAAGTAGCAGTGGATCTACTTCCTACTGTTTTCCTTCACCCGAAACTGTTCAAAATAGCCGTGCTGGAGTCGGATTGAGCTACGAACTTGTACAAGTCAGGTGGTGGCCTCAAACTCGGTACCTTTCGCTTATCGATTGCTCTTTTAGACCACTGAGCCACTACTGTTTCAATGAGATTAATAATCAAAAATATTATTTTGTGAGTTCATTCTGATGGTCTAATAATATTCTGCGGCATAACCTGTCGCAGTTTTAATTTATACCATAATATTCATTCACCTACGTCTAATGCAGCGTTGCAAACAAATTATTTGGTCTGGCCAACTAGGTCTGCGCCGTATTACGATTTGTTATAGTATTTAGTCATCGTTGAAATACGTAAAGATAACTGCGTTTTCAGGCCTTCAGAATGTACCTGATGTACATACGCAAATCGAAATCATCTTGGTCCGCAGTAAAAAAAAAAAACAAATCGGTGTCATTTACGTATTTTTAGTCGGTAAAAGTGGACAGTTTCAGCCTAATCAGTACGCCATCTTCTGACTTTTTCGACCAACTAATAAGCCTAAAACTTTTGCATACAAAAAAATGCGTGAATAAAAATGATGCTTCAATGATTGAAGATAGCATAGAAGCTGATCTCTTAAAATTTTCAACATACCAGACAAGGTTTATATTTCACCAATATGTATCGCGCTTTAAAATGTGTAATCGATACTTCCTATAGTTCTAATAATCGATTAGTTTCGACTGCGCGTTACTACCAACATACTCGTACAATAATCGAGCGATCAGGAGCGCAAGTCTGTTAATTTAATTCTATTTTCATAATATTATCAGACTAACACGAAGCAATTCATTCGCCACTCAAAATCCGTAGTCCGCTAAATCAAAACATTGCTTCAATGATCATGGTCTCAGAATCGTGGCAGATTTGGACGTGGTGTTTACATATTCAAAAAACCATTGCATGCAGTGTGTCTGCCACCAAAAAATATGAATAGAATCTTCAATGAGGACACTTTTCTGGAATTTCATGTGCAAAAAATACTTTTCTTTCATTGAATGGCTGTCAACTGAACTGATAATTTTTTTTTATGGGCCCCGACCTGCGAAAGTTAGTTGTTCATATTAACGAGCACCGTGGCGCAGCGGTCAAACGGATACGGATGGTCCAGGGTTCGATTCCCGGTCAGCTCAAGATGAAAAATGATATTTTTCAGATTGGCCTGGGTCTTGGATGTTTATCTATATATGTATTTGTAATAAAATGTACTTAGTATCGTTGAGTTAGTATCCCATAACACAAGTAATAAGTAACACTTACTTTGGGGCTAGCTCAATCTGTGTGATTTGTCCGTATATATTTATTATTTATCTGACAGAATTTTCTAAACATATTGTGTAACGAAGTACACATAAAATCACAGCTAAGTAGGGTCTACAAGTCATAGATTAATAGTCCACAACTTATAAAATGTTCTTGGAAAAGGATAAGAGAATTGACAAATTCCATTGAAAATTAGTTTCACAAGTAAAACTATTCAAAGTCAAATTTAAACTATTTATTTTCTACGGAACCCTACACTGTGTGTGGGACGATACACACTTGGCCGGTTTTTTAGATGGAGGTATTGTTCAGCGGCACTGTGGCGTCATGTCCGGTAAGCAATTATTGGTCAACAATGTGTAAATGGTCACTGTTTATCAAACATTTTCCAGTGTCAGCAGCTTATCGGACCCTACGAGTCAGTGCTGCCATCCGGTGGCAAGCATTACAGAAAACTTTTACAATTCGTTATTTTTTCTAATGCTTTGCGGAAGAGTAACTTAATATTTTTTACAATTGGTTAAATAATAATATGGCTCAAACCAAAGAGGAAGAAAGGTCTCTTCAAAAAGTATACCTAGTTTTCATTCTTAAAAAAAAACATTGTCACTCAAGCCGCCATGAAAACCTGTCATCTGACCCTATCCATATTTGTAAACAAATAATTATTATTTGAATATAAAAACGTTGATATCAAAATAATTTAAGAGGTTGTAATACATCTTAAGGTGTGCAATCAAGAGCGGTTTGACAATAAAAAAATATTTTATTTCAACCAATGATACAGCGAATAATATCCCATTGGAACAATACATACATTTTAGGAAAAACGTAAGTAGATACAATCAGAAAATAACTAGGTACTAAACTATATTTAAGGTTCAAAAAAGAATTTGTTACGTAAACAGTACCTTACTTAAACAACAAATACTTATCATGAAATGCTGTTTGAAGTGCGATCAGTATTTAGCCTGAAAAACATATTGTGCCTGAGAGATCTGTAGCTAATAACGCAAGTAAAATTTGAGCAAAAACTAGTCCATAATATCCTAACTTCGTTACCAATATTATAAATGCGAAAGTGAGTTTGTTTGTTACGGTTTCACGCTCTATCTACTAAACCGATCATCATAGAATTTTGCATACACATAGGTTAGGGTATAGAGAAGGACATACTCGTAGGGCTTATAGGTATAATACGGCGAAGCTAGTATTGTATAAATGCGAAAGCAACTCTGTCACTGTAGCCTCTTCGCGCTTCAACGACTCAACCGATTTGGATGAAATTTACCAAGGAAGTAGTGCTTTTACGAAACTGACATTCATTATTTTTATAAATTATACAACGACTTGGCAAAGCTATAAACGCGTCTTCTGGTGGGGATTGCTATCAGACGAGCTTTACTCTAAACCTCGTATGACTGCCTATATTCGAAGAGTTTAGCAGATTTGTTTTGACATCAGAATAATTTGTGTTTACATTAAAATATGAATCCCAACATGACTTCCAAACAAAACGAGAGTCTTGTTTTTCGAGTTCACGTGTATTAAATATGTATATGTATGTGAGTTTCTTTATTCTTCGTAAACTTACACTCTTCAAAGTGACATAGGCTAAATATTTTAGGACAGTTTTAATTACTCTTCGAAATAGAACTCGTTTACTAAAGTGCATTTTGTTTATTTTATAGACTAATACTTGAAAAAAGATGATGTAACTATCCAGAAAAGGAGATTTTGCTACCAGTTGAATCTTCACTTTTTCTTCCGATCCTGATTATGAAAAAAGAAATAAATATTTGTTATTACTTTTTATAAAAAAATAACTAATAAATTTTTTAAAAATATATAAATTTCCTGTAACTTATTGTTTTTGTAATGTGCATATCATCCCTTTACACTTGCTAGACTTGGGAATATTTCAAAATACTGGTAAAACTCACTCACCTTACCTTATAAATATGAAATCTAAAAAGGACGCTGTAGCAAAAGTTGTTCAGCCTGATTAGTATTTTTTGTTGAGGTAAAAAAATCGAAGATTTAGTACAGTATGTCGACAATTTAACAGAGTCACACTCTCTACTGGGATAGAGTGCGTAGAGAACGACTAGCTCATATTACTGGTGACCGCCCAGCGGTCCCCTTTTTGGCAACGTAGTTTTCAGCCCATACGGCAAAAGATGGGAGTTTGCTGTCTCTCCAAGCCTTGAACACGCAGAAAACACCTAAAGCCGAGGTCTGTCCCTCGCGAAGGCCCTTTGGAGATGTGCGATAGGTTGAGGGCACTCTGCCCATACCTCAAAGTTTGGTGAAGTAGCGCAAGCTTACTTGGAGCTAGCTATATAGTCTTCTTCGTATTGTGTCGGTGGCTCAAAAAGTCTAAAAGAATCCTATATTTTATCCCTCCAGTATTTAGCAACAGCCAATGCAATGCCATACAATATTATAACACTGCTGAAAGTATTTATTTCTTATGTATGTTTTGTTCGTATTAAGGTATACGCCGGAGTCATAAAGTCCACGCGAACGAAGTCGCGGGCATCAGCTAGTTTTTTTGCTATCCAATAAAAAGATTAATAATTTTAAAATGACATTTATTTTTCTTTATGATATAAAAATGCCTAAGAAATACGAAAATCACTATCACTACAAACATATTATTAAACAAAGTCCTCCGCCGCGTCTGTCTGTCTGTTCGCGATAAACTCAAAAACTATTGCACGGATTTTATGCGGTTTTCACCAACTGATAGAGACATTCACGAGGAAGGTTTTAAGGCATAATACATGCCCGGGCACAGCAGGGCAAGGCTGCTAGTCGATAATAAAATATTGTCTCACTTTTCACACATCTAATAAAACGAGCAGGATTACCATTTTAAACGTCTTTTCGTAGGGAACAGGCTTTTTCCTGCTTCTTCAGAGCTAGGCTAGGTCGCCCTAGTATTGTATAAAAGTTAGGTTACAGGTATTAAATAAACCTTTTGTAGTATGCTTTGTAATTGATTTTTTTCTTCTTATTCTAGGTACTGCCTAGTTTAAAGCATGCTTCTTTCTCAGTATGTTTAGTTCTGCTATTTTTGATCTTGCATTTCTTGTAGGTAGGTAGAAACATTCAAAAGCGTATAAGGATTGAAAATTTCCATATCTAAGACAATCTTTGTTCAAGCTTAGTAACTCGTAGAGCACAACAACTGCTACATTATTGTACATAACAAGTCGTTAGCGAGTCCGTAGATCACTTAAGAGCCGTTTATTAATCATTTTTTTTAACGATTTTATGAAATATTCACAAAATAAAGATATTCTAAAGGATTTTACACAACGTCAATAAGTCAATTAATAAGATGTCAGTGCAAGCATAAGTCAAAGTTCTGTCAGAAATAGCAGACTTACAAATATTTTTGCAAATGGCGTCCACAATATTTTCTTAATGGCGCGATTCTGACCAAAAAATAGCAGACTTGGAAAAGTGTTTAATGTCTGTCATTTTAGGGCCAGAATGGTCACCAACGATCGTGAATTCAAAATTGCAGACTTGCGGCCCAGGTTTCGCTCATTCAACCCAGATCAGTCACAACAAGCCAT
The DNA here is from genome assembly GCA_963082605.1 of Rhodophaea formosa. Taxonomy (NCBI): domain Eukaryota; kingdom Metazoa; phylum Arthropoda; class Insecta; order Lepidoptera; family Pyralidae; genus Rhodophaea; species Rhodophaea formosa. The sequence goes on along the minus strand of OY720227.1, from coordinate 6,582,726 downwards.
GTTATACTTGGCTTGTAAAAACATGGCGGGTGACATTTAAATACGACGTGAGAAAGAAAAAGAAATTAAATTAAATATTTGGAACAAAACTGCTTTTTGAAATCCAAATGTTCAAACCAATTCAATAAATCGAGATTCGAAACTGGGTCTCTCCGGAAAAAAAAAACATCTTGCATTACTGAGAAGTTACGCAATATGGCGTAATAACTATGTAAGTATATAATTTAATAAGAATTAAATCGCATATTTTTTTTACTGACGTCGTAAGTTTATAGGCCAAAGTAAGTTAGGATTTGTAACTGTTCCCTTGATATACGACGTTATAATTATTTCCGAAAATACTGAATGAAGTAGAGTACACTTTTTGTGTTGAAATCATTATATTCTGATTCTCTACCTTTGCTATTGCCTTAAAGAAATGCCACAGGTTAGAAACTTCTTTTTGGCTTAAAAGTAAGCAAGTATATATAATAAAAAGTATACAGTCATATTTGTAATCTAGAATAGTTATTGTAAATGACACTTGGCGGAACTTACCAAGATTGCGTTGCAAATACTAAGCAATAAAGTCATATGAAATACCAAGCTTTGGCACAGAGGTTCCCAAAGCGGAAATGAAAAGAAGATATTGGGGTACTATGAGTCATGACCTCTTAGAACGTCTCATAGAGGTCTATGAACTGTCGGATTAGCAATTTGCTGACTATAAGACAGTTGTCTAATAGACAGCAAATTGCTAATCGATTTATACTATCCCTAGTTATATCGGCCTTAATGGGTTTTTCGAAACTTTACGGGACTTTACAACTTTACTTTTAAGCACGAGACAAGAACCTGTGACGTGTAACGATGCATTTTGAATTCTGAAGTGGTCTTTAATTAAAATATTAACAAAACTAGTTGTTACCCGCAGTTTTGCCCACGTGATATTTAGCCTATGTCCTTCTTATTACCCTAACCTATATGTATGCAAAATTTCATGATTATCGGTTCAGTAGGTAACGCGTGAAAGCGTAAAAAACTCACTTTCGCATTTATAATATTAGTTAGGGTTACGATAATAATTGATTAATGTTGCAATGAAGATAAGACAACATTCATCTTCATGTTTTTCCGGTAACATCCCAGTATACTAATAGGGAAGCTTGCCCCATCTTAGGCCATATCATTGCCTCCAGGTTAGATGATGGTCAAAAGTAAATCCGAATCATATAAAAAAGTTCAGTTTTTTACGGAATTATACTTAAAATACCATAAAAATTTTATACCCATCGGTTTGGGAGCTACGTCTTGAAACAAACATTTAAAACCGTTTGCTTGCGGAAATGGATCAGAGTTCGTCGTTAGGCCTTCTGCTTGCCAAAATGCACGAAAAATTGTCCATGACTTAAACTTTGGTTAACCTAGGCTCTACATTTAATATTTTTAGGGGTTTGCGTAAAATGCAATAGATCTTGTGTCAATGTCCTGAACAAGCAGTTCATAATATAAGCGAGTCTACATCGTATCATAGTGGCACATAAGAAATTTCATGAAAACAGGTCACAGTCATCTAACAGTTTGAGAACCTATGCTCTAAAACAAATATTTAATAGGTGTTTGCGTGAAATGCAACAGATCCTTTGTCAATGTCCGGAAAAGCAATTAATAATATAAGGAAAGGTTACGGTCAACCAACAGTTTGGGTACCTACCTATACTCTACAACAAATATTTTATAGGTGTTTGCGTGAAATGGAACGGGGCTCGTGTGAGGTGAAGGCAATTTCTTGAAAAAGCAGCTCGTACTGCGTACCTAATCGTGTTCGGAGGAAAGGTGTTGTGTTCCGAACGTTGCCGTGTGGACCGGACACACGGGCGTAAAGTTCGGTGAATTAAGAAATAAAGAAAGATCAAACTCAGATTGAAACTATTTTTTTGCTCAAAAGTTGACAAGTTTCTTGCGTTATAAAATGGAAGACGAAATTGATCACGTCTGTGTATTTTACAAGGTATATAAGAGGACGATAGTTATAAGTTTGAGCGTTATTGGCACTTTATGTTAAGCAACACTGAGTGTAGTTCCCACTGAAATTGGTGACCTCAAGTGGCATTAAAATATATTCATCTCGTCCGTGCCTTAGAAGGCATGTAAAGCCCCGGTTAGTCCCAGCTGTCATACCTTTTGGAAGTCATTGATGGGCTTTGTCAGATACCACACACGAGAAACATAATTTCATAAATTATACAAGTTCTGATGATTACAGATATTAAAAAGGTTATTAATTTTGATATTCTAGTAGTTAAAATTCAACACCGAATTTATTGTTTTAACTTTAAAATATGTAGAATCAATTTTCTTTAAAACTTTTTAACGAAATGCTTTTTTAAGTTTCTCAAAACTCACATTTATTTGCCAACCAAGCTACCCGTGAGTCATCGCAATAAACATCGAGAAACACGACTCCTGTCGCCGTTTTTGAGCAAAATATTGCACGTTAATTTAACACAGCCAGGTCACTCATTTGAGGCCCTTCAAGACTGTATCAGCCCAGGGTTGACCAGTTAAGCTCAAGTCTACGTAATAATGAGTTAATGATGCTCAAACATTTTTCTAACCGGACTTTTAAATAATAGGAAGTTATCAATTCAATCTGTTTGTAGGTACATATGCAATATTGCGAGAAATGCCCAGTTTTTAGATATCAGTAGCAGTTCGCCCCGGCTTTGCCCGTGGTGCATACATAGCTTATGTCACTCAAAAATAACGTACCTATGTGACGGTAAAAGGATTTTTGAAATCAGTCTAGTAGTTGCTGAGATTGCCACGTCCAAACAAACAAACATGCAAGCAATCAAACATACAAAGAAACAAACTCTTCAGCTTTATCATATTAGTATAGATTACGGAAACCCGGCTTTACTCATGTTTTTTTTCATTGGACTCAACATCTAGCTTCGGTTTGTTACGAAGAGTTCTAAAAGTTTTATTTTAAGGCCCCACACTAGGCACACTAGCGATGCCAATAATTTGAATATAAATCATATAAGCCTTAGTAAATAACCTGCTAGAACCAGAATCAGTGAGAATTATGAGAACCAGATTACCGCCAAAAAGGGCCTTTTTGGCGGTAATCACTATTTATCTTAATAACTGATTCTCATAATATTAAAACATGATTCCAAAAATACTTCAGGTTATTTACTAAGGCTTATATGATTTACATTCTTGAATTTCTTTCTATTTGTAAAGTATTAGGAATAAAATTATTGGCGTCACTAGTGTGCCTAGTGTGGGGCCTTAAGACGAAACAAGCTGCCCTTCCCGACTACGCCCGTGAATCACTATGAAAATCACAAGAAAATCTGTGCAGTATTTTTAAATAATCTCGAACGGACTGACGTAACGGACTATTTTATAATATGTAGTGATTGGCATCCTGTTGGCATCCCTGAAAATGCAAGTATGGTAATCAGTGTCATTCACAGTAAAAAATTACTTTTAAAAAAATTAAAAGCTACCTGCACGACGACGATGAACTAAAACTAAGTTTGCAACAACCCTGCTATACATACTCAAAGTTTACATTTTATGTACTTCCACATTTATATGACCATTTGACTTATTACCTTGAGTGCGTTCACGCGATTCGATGCGATTGCCCTCAGAAATGCGCTTCGCGAGTCAAAACTCAAAATATTTTAAGTTTCTGAAACGAATTTCTTGCGCAGAATTCATATACCTATGCGCCGTGTGGTTCCCGGCAGAGTAGAATAGGACCACTCCAAGTTATCCCGTGGATGTCGTAAAAAGCGACTAAGGAAAAACAAGCTAAACAAAGCTTATAAACATCAAAGAGACCTCTCCAACCCGTCTGGCCAGCGTGAGAGTGTAAGCCAAATCCTCTGACTACTCAAGCTAATATATGGCTCTGGTAGTACAGAGAGGGTCGTGCTCCTGCAGTGGAGACTAGAAATACCTGATGATGATGATGATGCAGAGTTTGGGAATTTGTTACTTTGGATGTTTGCCAATCACGCAAAAACTAGTTAGCTGGTTTTCGTAAAACTTTTGCTCATAGCAGTCATAAAAAAAGTAGTTAAAACCTAAGCTTTGGTACAAATTAACACAACTCTATCGACTTTTTAAATTTTACTGTTGCTGAATGTTACCTTCATGCTGCATGTCACATTTTACCTCCTTTCTCAATTATCATCCTGTCCACTTTTATTTAGAACTTAATTTTACATTCCAAATTACATTTTCAGAATCTTCTTCACAGCCCTTTCTCATCATCTGACACGCCTTGCTCGTAGACACTCGTCAGAGAATTATTGTTTAATTTCTATTATATCACTATTTGTATTTGTATTTTTACTTGTTACAGTCTTATTAATGTGTGAAATAGTAAATGATAACAAAATGTATCCTTACTTATCCTGTGTGCTCTATGTGTTCTGATTTTCTGCCCGAAATTTCTCTCTCTCTCTGCTGAGCTTCTACCTCATCTGTTTTATGTGAGGCCGGCTCTAACAGAGCTGGATGAACTGGGAACTCACAAAATATATTGTACCTATACATTTTTTGCACTTTATGCATAACTTTCAAAAAGAAATGCTTGTTACTTTTTATAAATAATCGTTTTTAAACAATTGTATTGTATCCGTCTAATTTACATGTGAACTTAATTTGAGCTAATTTAAGCAAGTTGTGTACGCATATTTTTTGGTCGGTTAGGTTAATTTTATTAAAAAAAATTAATCTAACCTAACTAATCTGCTTAAATAAAATTACGTATATTAGTAATATTTATTTTTGTCTTATCAATCCAAACCCTGCTCTAGTTTTATTTTATTTTATTGTCTATAAGTACACAAAACAGCAAGTTAGGGTGGGTACATGAATCTTTTATTCATGTACCAACCCTAACTTGCTGTTTTCAAGATTCAAACAGTCTATAAGTACACAAAACAGCAAGTTAGGGTGGGTACATGAATCTTTTATTCATGTACCAACCCTAACTTGCTGTTTTGTGTACTTATAGACAATAAAATAAAATAAAACTAGAGCAGGGTTTGGATTGATAAGGCAAAAATAAATATTACTAATATACGTAATTTTATTTAAGCAGATAGTGTAGCTAGACGAGGTAGGTACACGCATACAACTTTGATAATAATATCCCGGTGCCAATAACGGCACAAATGTTAAGATGAACATATTACACAACGACAACTCCCAAGTACATCAATCATAAGCCAGCAATCCAACAAAGTATAAAACGGAACGCCGAAATGAGTTGCCATTCCAAAATCCGGAGTTAGCACCGAGAGCTCATGAAACTCCCAATAAATCTTGTCAGTCCATCTGGCAACACTGTAGCGGTCGTAAAACGAGGTTGCCACATAAAATTATTCAAAAGATAATTCGATCGCTTCGACGAACGGTTTTGGGTTTTAAAGTTACGCGTGTTTTGCGTAAAATGCAAGTGCTAGTTTTTTTTATTTGCCAAACAGAAAAATGGCTTCTATTTAATTTGAAAATTATGTAGGGGTATTAAGGGAATAGAGTGAGACGGTTCCTGTGTTTGGGTTGATTTTGCTCCCCCTACCACTGTTTGAATCTTGGAATCTTGGTACTTGAACACAAAAACGTAGAAAAGAAGAAAAATAGACCTTAAATAGACGTCATCGTTTGGTTATAGAAGTTGGTAATTTTTTTTTAATTTTACGAACTCCTACATTTGTATGTTTAAATAAATAAATAAAAAAGAAGCAGTATGAGAAGCCTGGTAATCTATCCTCATATTATAAGTGCATTAAATACTGAATTGGTCATTATGAAATTTTGCATACGAAAAAGTACAAAGACTACCTTTCATCCCAGAAAAATGGGACTGTTCCCGTGGGTATGAAATTTACGCAAACGGGTAAAAGCTAGTCCCAATCCCATCCCAACCAATATTATAAATGTCCCAACCGATCTTCATGAAATTTTGCATACACATAGGTTAGGGTACCAAGGAGGACATAGGCTATATATTAGGTGGGCTAAGCCACGGGTAACGGCTAGTATCTAATAAAATCTCATTCTTTGGTTACGGTTTCCAAAATTCCAACTGATTTGTCCGTTGTAAAAATAAAAACTATTTGCTCGATAAATATTCAAATAAAAAAACGAAAAAAAAAAACGTGAGTAATTACAGAATCGTGTTTTTCAACGAAATATCGTGTCAGTTTTGAAATTTGACATTATGCGTAATTATTTCTGTGTGAAAAAAAACAGGGAAATCCACTTACTACCAAATAACTACCTCCTTTTCTTGTTGGTAGAGGATATTTTTGATTTTTTTCTTCTGAAATTCTGCGAATAGACGACTATGCTTAGCTGTCGAAATGTACGCCGTGAAATCGAAGGAATAGATGATGGAAAGAACTTTCTGATCAAAAAAGATGTAGACAGTAAATACGGCTTTTTGTTTTGAAGACCTCCGTGGGGAAGCGGTTAACACGCCAGCCTACGACATTAGTGGTCCCAGGGTTTGGGATTGAACCAGGGTCCACTCTGTCGCACACTGGCGTGATAACCACTACGCCACAGAGGCTGTCATATCTTCATCAAGTCTTTTAATCTCCTCTTCTGTAGCATGGCCCTCTCTATACTATAGCCAGAGTAGTCAGAGAATTTGGCCTACACTCTCCACGCTGGCTATACAGGTTGGAGAGGTCTCTTTAATATTTATAAGCCCTATTTAGTCATCCACGTGAAGAATTGGAGTCAGCCATCATATCATCATCAGGTCTTTTCCAGTCTCTACTGCAGGAGCATGTCCCTCTCTGAACCACCAGAGCCATAATTAGCCAGGGCAGTCAGAGGATTTAGCCTACACTCTCCATGCTGGCCAGACGGGTTGGGGAGGTCTCTTTGATGTTTATAAACTTTGTTTAGCTTGTATTCCTAAGTCGTCTTCTACGACATCCACGGGAAGATTTGGAGTGGTCCTATTCTACTCTGCCGGGAACCAGACGGCGTCAGCCATAATATCTATAGTTATAATATGTATGTATTGATATTTTATTCATAAGTTAAATTCAAAACATTATTTTACGACTATAAGTGAGAATTATTTTATGTGTACTTACGATTAAAAACACCGTAAGGCCAGAGTCGTCAACAATCTAAGTTAGAGGTTTGACCTGACAGCGAGACGAATGGCTGATGAGAAGGCTAGTCTAAATCTTGAACGTTAGGTTTTATTGGATAATTAGCTCTCTCCGCTACTTCACTTGCCTTAATGTAAACAGTTGAGTAATTCTATAACACGTCCCACATACCTACGGCCCATTTGGGACGAATTGCTGAAATTCAAAATTAATTAATATTTCATTCTGTAACTCGTCCCATGTAAAAAAATGGTACAATCAGTACAAAAAGTGTTAGCGTAAAAATATAAATAATCGAATTAATCATAATAAAATGTTATCACCATAACATTGATTCTTATGAACCGAAAGTACATGTACAAAAAAAAGTATACAAAGGATTTTACAAATAAACTGACAGCTCAGCTGAAGCTTTCTAGATTATGATGTATTTGTTACACTACAGAAAATTTTAAATAGTTTCAATTACGGTCTTATAATTGATAATCACATTTTTAAAGCATTCTACTAATAAACCAACAATTCTTAAAAGATCCTCAGGTATAATTTCAGATTACACTTGAATTTGTGCCTTATCTTGTTAAATGAAACAGTGACTATGTTATTCTAGATAAAACGTTTAACAAATTTTTTATTAATAATGTTTTTATTTTTAATTCATCTATGAACAAACCCACGTAAACATTCTAAGAAAATAAATATTTGTCTTTTCTCATTGTCTGTACCAAGCGTTGAAAAGGTATACAATTCCATACAAAAAAATAATGGGACGAGTTATAGAATGAAAATATCGTAAATTTTGATTTTCTGCTATTCGTCCCAAATGGGCTACGGCATGTGGCACGAGTTGTGGAATTACTAGCTTTCTTTAGTTTCTTTGGTACGAGCCCGGAAAGCAAAACTACCTCAAATTTGTCAGCTTTTTCCCAAAATTGATATTTTGGGAAAAAGCTGACATAGTTCGACAAGCTTTGACTCAGTAACTATAAGTCACATAGGGATTATGTTATATTGAGCGTTGCGAATGTTGCGATTGGTATAAAGTAAAAAGACCTAGTCCCTTTAATACAACATTCGAATCCAAGTTTCGATGTCATAAGGACCGCATTATGTTAGCAAATGTACTAAAAATAATAACAGTTCATTAATGATCCAACAACATATTGAGTATTGAATAATAAAAACTGTGCAACCGTGAGATATTATACTATTTCAGCACAATTTTGGTATAGCAAAAAATACGTCCTTTCTGATCGGTTTTGTAGTGATTACTGATAACATAACTAAGTACTTAGTTAAAAGAAAAAATCTCCATTCTCTGGTTTTGGTTAAACTCTATGGTGCAAACTGTGCTTGTAAACAATACTTAGTGGTTTTATGAGTAAAAAAAAACTAGGTATTACCTAGTTGTACGTACGATTTACTGTCGGACTAGTTCAATCTGTGTGATTTGTCTCTATATATATATTATGTAAATACAACAATTTAATCCCGCCGAACGTTGTGAGTTGTGAAATCTCTACCTCGCATATGTTACTTGCCGCTAACATAACTCAAAGTGGTTAATGCATTTGTTTAATTTGTTTTCATAAATGCTGTCAAAGCTTGACATAAACTTGGTTTAAAATGGCGGCCGTCACGATACGGCACACGTGCTTCTGACGCTCAAGGTATGAAATATGTCTCGTAAGTTTAATAAACTTATTGGCATAAGCTAATTATGTTTGAATATCAATAAATTGTTGACGAAGTCTGACTATATTCAGCTAAGGACGCAACCAGGAAAACGCTCGAATGAAGAAGAACTTCACACATTAATATTTAAAACCGAAACTGTTATCAGTATTTTCCTCATTGATTTGTATCAGCATTTTGCCATCTTTTTAGTAATTTCTAATTTCCCATTTTATTAGAAAGCATAATGCAGTCTAATAGCTGGTTATTGTACACTTGTGCTTCAAGAGCGTCAAGAAGCTTCAGGTCTATCCCCACACATCCGAGCCGTGAGCAGAACGTATTTCGTCAGGGGTTACCAACAATTTCGCATAATACATTTTCTATAGCTTCGATCACACCTTAGTCCGCCGACGACGCCCTGACGTGCGCAAATGTTCCGGTACGAAGCTGTGACTCGAACGAGTATTTTATCATCATCACACACTTACTCTTGAACGGTGTCAATGAATACTAGTGGATAGATGTTCTCAATTACTAAAATAATAAAGTAACAGATAAACATACCTAAATGGAAAGCCTTGGTCATGTCATTAACGTGTGTGAACAGACAACCCCTGATGGGACACGGATACACTATTTCGACACGGTGACACTTCTGCCAAAACCCAGGCTCATCTCTGATGTGTAGGGATAGGCCTTACATCAGGATCGAGCCCGAAGCTCTATGATAACAAAAGTTATTGAATTTTGAATTTCGATATATACATATCTTGGACCGTGAAGTCACTGTCAATGTGGCGATTCACTTATATTGCTGTTTAACTCACAAGAGCTGTTGAGAGTTTTCTTTCCAACGCAGGAATGTAGAGTAAATGGTCACGATGACAGCCGAACATTTTTTGAGAGAAGATTGTACAGAGGAAGCAACATCAGATTTGCTCCACGTTTCAAAAACTCCTGAACACCGAATTAAAGCCTGGGTTACAATTTAAAAACGAGACATTTTAGCACGAACAAATTTTTGTGTCAAAAAGAAAAACTTATTTCTAGATTGCAACAGATAGTTAATCCAACCGGAAGTATTTACGCAAACTGTCATCCGATCGGAGCGTCCCAAGGACGCCCCTAGATGCGAGATAAGCGAAACAATTGGTAAACAAAACTAAGCACGTGGATGCTGACATAATTGTGAAAACAATAGCACATTGTCTGGGACCGACGAACTTTCGTAGAAAACGCAAGCCGCTCCAATGCTCATTACAGAAAGTCTTGCGGGATATGGGATTTTACTTTTTTTCATGTTGGCTTTATGTCAGATTTTTCAAGCTCCAGCAATCACGCTTTTTTTATTATATTTTGACTTTAAGTCTAGACTGGTAATAACCTATAAAAGGCACGACGTACGGTTCAACGGGCCTTTTGAGACAAAGAAGAGCTCTAGATATATTTCTTGTCATCTAGCTGAGAGCGATCATGTATGAGGTATGATTACATTACGTTTTATCCCTTACTTACGAGGTTGACTAAGCCTGGGCCATGAGACCAAGGGCGTCGCCAGTCTAGGCATAAACTCTATGCGGGGGGCGGCCGGGGTCAAAGCCCAAGTCCCTACCTGGGCTATAAAAATTAAAGAAGTGAAAAATGAAAGAAATATTTTTAATTATACCGTTGATGGTGGTTGTGGTTACCGCTAGACTGGAAAGGGTTAAAAAGAGACCTCCATTTAGTACTGGTTGTTCATTTGCAGATCTGATATTGGATCAAACGGTTCTCTGGTAGTTAAAGTTCAAAGTTGATGTACTTATGCCATGGTCTCCCAAGGTTTTTCTTCGCCATTTACGATCAACTGTCATTTACAAATCTTTGAGACAATTAGTAGAAAATGTATCTAAATTTAACTACAATTTAGTAAGGTACATCCAAAATAAGTAAAAGTTTACTGTCTTAATCAAAATATGTTCATAAATCACGAAAGACCTATTAATAACTGTATTAAATAACTTAATAAACCGCAAAACCAACATTCCTCAAAACAAAGGTGTGAAAAAAGACCATATCATGATAAAACTCCTAACGGCAATTAGGACCTGAACAAAAAACATAAAGATACTCGAGTCGGGAACCCCATTCAAAGACCCGGTCCCACGATCAGCTGAGCCGTTTCGGACCTCCGGTGACCTATATTCCGACCTATGACGTAGCCAACAATAGGGCATTGTTCTTTATATACATTTGCGCACATCAGGAGCTCTTCAAGTTCATTCACATCTACCTCTTTCATTTAAATAGGTTCATTCGGTTTTCGTCATTGTTCCGATCAGCTGTTTTCACGAGATTCTATCTTCCATTGATCGGAAGAGGTGTAACAATGAACCAGGCATTGTCTTGTTTGCTCAAAGTGACGAGTATTAAATTGTATTGTTTCTCGTGACGTAGCTCCTCGATTGTAGCTTTGAACTGTTGATTGCGGCTATTATGTTGGCATTCAACAACTTATTTAAATAGATGTGAACAATACTAAATGTACAGTTATTTTGAGTCGGACAGATTACATGTCACCATCTGCAAATCAGAGTAACCGCCAACCAGCTTTGATAAAGTTATTATTAAAAGAAAAATAAGTAGAGCTGGTTCGAACGAAATTTCAACTATAAGCATTTAAAAAAAAAGAATTGACTCATCAGAAAGAAAACTCTATAATTTAAATGCTGGCTGATGAGTGAATTATTAAAAAAAGAAAGAAGTTTTCGTCACCTCAAAATTTTCAAATTACGAACCAGTTTTGACACTTACATTTTTAATTTTCGAACAAGCCTGTCAACGGCATGCAGTCAGTGCGTTCCAAGGAGGTCGGATCATCCATCCTAGAACGGTAGTGAACAAAAAAGTCGAGTAAATGATAAATAGTCATAGTTAATCCGCTCTTATCGACTCGCGGCTTCGTCCCGTGCGGTCCAAAAATGAAAGATGGACTGGGCGTATAGATAACACTTCTTGGTAATGGCTTTCTATGCCGTGGAGAAGATTTTAATATTAGCTTTGTTTGTTATTCCTAGGGGAATGACTGTCAAATGTGGAAGCGACTGTCATTTCTTATAATGATCTTATTTTGCGTCTAGTTAGTTAATTATAGTTGTGTAAAAAACAGGTAAATAAAATATATATATAGGCACATATCACACAAATTGAGCTAGCCCCACAGTAAGTTGTGAACTTGTGTCGCAGGATACTAACTCAACGATACTATATTTTATAATATAGTATCGTTGAGTAAAAAGTAAAAGTTTTTGAACGAGTTGACGAACGGAAGTTGATGCATGTTTCTAAACGATTGTGGGTAAGCGAGACGAGGAATGAGTGAAAGAGATGGGGAATAGGTACATTACTCTTGGGCTGTCATTACGAAATGCGAATACGTGCTGTACGGTTTTAAATATTATATTTTTTCCCAATAAATAAACGTTTCATCTGTCACAATATCAAGATTTTCAATCACGAACCCCCATCCCCTACATTTTTGGGGGCTCGTCCGGGATCAAAATAAGAAGATTCGGAAGATTGGCGCGGATTTCACTGCGTGGCTGCGGTCTGCATGTTGGAATCTCCACGGAGTATTTCAGCCGGCAATCATACGAGTTGCTACGACAACGACGAACGACGAAAAACGACGCTCCTAAGAATGCCGAGAAGACTAAGCCACCAGAAGTCCGACGAAGATCACTTCGAAAGCGCGACATCACGAGGCGGAGGCAATAATGGCAGCCTTCACCTAATGGACGGCCTGATTCCAACGTTTACGGGCCAAGAGAAAACGTATCCGGTCACTAGATGGGTGCAACATGTCGAGGACAACGCTGAAATATACGGATGGACACCCACACAACAGCTCCTCATGGCAAGACGATCCCTGAAGGGCACCGCTGAACTATGGTTACGCGCTGAGCGGGCGTTCAAGTCATGGGACGATCTAAAGACGAACATCACGAAAGAATTCCCTGATACCGTGGATATCAAAGCAGTGCACGAAATGATGAGCGCCCGGGTGAAGAAAGCAAATGAATCCTGTTTAGACTACATGCTAACGATGAAGGAACTGGGCAAAAGAGGCAAGATGCCAGACTACGTTGCAATTAAATACATAATTGACGGCATTCAAGACGTAGAAACAAACAAAATTATGTTATATGGCGTTACCACGTATGCGGACTTGAAAGAAAAATTCAAGATTTACGAAGCGATCAAAGAAAAAATGAAGCATTCCTCGGCGACAACGCGTAGTAGCAGCAGCAAGCAACAAGCTGTTAATCAAAGTCAACCTGCAATGTCTGTGAAATCAAGATGCTACGGCTGTGGAAGTCCATATCACAGGTCTGAACAGTGCCCAGATCGCGCTAGAGGTAGGAAGTGCTTCCATTGCAACGATTTTGGCCATATTTCGGCAGAATGTCCGAAAAAGATTGCATCATCCACAACGAGTATGGCCGAAAACCGAAGCAACCCGAAAGCACACGAACACGGCCCGAGGCGGAGTTTCTTCAACACGACGGACGGGGGCGCCACGGTCGATGACGTCGCTTCAGTCAAGGTCTCGCACGATGTTCACGGCTCTGCGACTGCGCTTCCGATTGGTCAATATGGCGGCCATGTCTCCAAATGTCAGAACGACTTTGACGTTTACGAAGTAAACAATAACAAACCATCTGAAGGTTCCGAGATACGTCGAAAACCGCTAAAAGAAGTTAAAATAAACGGGAATATAACTGATGCGCTCGTGGATTCCGGTTCGGATATTAATTTAGTGACGGACGACTACTTCTGGACGATCGGTGTTTGTAATTTCAATCAAGGTGCAAATCTTCGTGTGTCTGGACTTGGACAGTTTACAACTACAACGTGTGGTTCGTTCACGGCAAACATTGAAATAGACAGTAAAGTTTATGAAAGTGTTTTGTTTTACATCATGAAATCAGATTTCATGCCGTACGACATAATATTAGGAAACGATTTTCTACGGAATGTTACGATGTGTATGCGTGGGAATTCCGTAAGGTTCAGTACGAAAGACGACGATTGGCTAAAGTGTATGACTTGTGATGAAGTGTTTTCTGATTTTCCTTCCACAGATCACATCAAGAACACAGAGGTAAGGCATGAAGTGCAATGTTTGGTGGAAAATTACGTACCAAAGCAAACTAAGGAGTCTCCCATTCAGATGAAAATCATTTTAAAGGATGACATGCCTGTGTCTCAACGGCCCAGGCGTATTTCGTTGAAAGAACAGCAGGAAGTTGAAAAACAAATAACGGAATGGCTTGATAAAGGCATAGTACGGGTAAGTCACTCTGAATATGCTAGTCCTTTAGTGCTTGTCAGGAAAAAAGATGGTTCAGTGAGGATTTGTATAGATTATAGAAAATTAAATCAGAAAATTATGAAAGATGAGTTTCCTCTTCCGATAATAGACGACTGCATTGATAAATTGTCGGAAGCTAGGGTTTTCAGTGTTATTGATTTAAAAAATGGCTTTTTTCACTTGCCAATTAGCGAAGAGTCAATAAAGTATACATCATTTGTGACAAACAACTGTCAGTATGAATTCTTAAAAGCCCCTTTTGGATTATCCATATGTCCCAATTATTTCATGAGATTTGTGTCAACAGTGTTCCGAGATTTGATATCAAAGAGTAAAGTCATAATATTTATCGATGATATTGTAATTCCAGCAAGGGATGAATTTGAAGCTCTGTCAAGGTTAAAGGAAGTACTGGAGGTTGCTGCTGAATACGGATTGCAGATAAATTGGAAGAAAGCAAGCCTGATAAAACCAAAAATAACTTTTCTCGGGCATATTATTGAAAATGGAGAAGTACGGCCTTCTTTGGAGAAGACTGAAGCTATAATGAAATTCCCAGAACCTCAGACGGTAAAACAGGTGCACAGTTTTATTGGTTTAGCTTCATATTTCAGAAAGTATATAAGCAATTTTGCCTTGATAGCCAGCCCTTTGACGGATTTGTTAAAAAAGGATTGTAAATTTGAATTTGGTGAACGAGAAAGAGAATCATTTAATATTTTAAAGCAAAAGTTGACAAGTAGTCCAGTGTTACGAATATTTTGTCCTAAGGCACATACTGAGCTGCATACCGATGCATCGAGTTTGGCTTGTGCAGCTATTTTAATGCAGAATGATGAACAGGGTAACCTACATCCAGTATATTACATGAGTAGGAAAACAAATGAACATGAAAAGAAGTATAGCAGCTATGAGTTAGAGGCTTTAGCTGTCATTGAGGGAGTCAAGAAATTTCGTCATTATCTGTATGGTATTCAATTTAAGATTGTTACAGATTGTCAGGCATTTGAATTGACACTCAGAAAAAAGGATTTAACTACACGAGTAGCAAGATGGGCGTTATTGCTTCAAGAATTTGATTTTGTGGTTGAACATCGCTCAGGGAAGAGAATGAAGCATGTTGACGCACTGAGTCGCAACCCCTTTATAGGCGTGGTGACAAATGTACACGACAATCTAAAGAGATCGCAAGAGCAAGATGAAGGTCTTAAAGCGATTGCAACAATTTTAAAAGACAACCCATTTGAAGATTATTCTTTACAGAATGGTTTGTTGTATAAAGGTGCGGAGAAGCTGTTAGTAGTACCGAAAAATATGGAAACTGCTATTATTGAAAAGGCGCATTCAAATGGTCATTTCGCCTTAAAGAAAACAGTTGATTTGATAAGTAAGGATTACTTCATTAAGAATTTAGAGCGTAAAGTCCAAGACTATATTTCAAGCTGTATTCCTTGTCTTTTGGCCATGGGTAAGAAAGGAAAAGAAGGATTTTTACATCCTATAGATAAAGAAGATAGACCTCTACATACTATTCATCTCGATCATATAGGTCCAATGAGTGAAACAAAGAAAAAGAATAACCATATACTTACAATTATTGATGGCTTTACAAAGTTTATCTGGTTATTTCCTGTTAAAACTGTAACTGCTGCTGAAACATTGAACAAGTTACGAATTTATCAGCAAACATTTGGAAATCCAAGACGAATAATAACTGATCGAGGAGCTGCATTTACCAGCAATGACTTTGCTGATTTCTGCAATGAAGAGGGCATCCAACACGTAAAAATTACGACAGGGGTTCCTCGCGGAAATGGTCAAGTTGAACGGGTCCATCGTGACATTGTTGCAATTTTAACAAAAATGTGCATAGAAGATGCTTCATTATGGTATCGACACGTTAGCAGAGTGCAACGGGCAATCAACAGCACTTTCCACAGAAGTATCAACACATCACCGTTTGAATTACTCACAGGGGTCAAAATGAAGACAGGTGTAGATGCCAACATTTATGAGATGCTACGACAAGAAGAAAGGGATGAGTTTGCTGAAGAAAGAGACAACTTGCGTAGAAGAGCCAAGGAACAAATACTGAAGGTACAAGAAGAGAATGAGAAAGGGTATAACAGAAAAAGGAAAGAGGGAACCAAGTACGATGTTGGAGAGTGGGTAGCAATCAAGCGTACTCAATTTGGCAGCGGATTGAAGATCAAACCAAAGTTTTTTGGCCCTTACAGGGTCACAAAAATAAAAAGGCATGATCGCTATGATGTAGAGAAAATTTTCAAGGATGGGGAAGGCCCTAACAACACTTCTACATCTGCAGATAACATGAAAAAGTGGCCTTCAGGATTCTAGGGCAGGTGAATGTTTTTTTTAACCCTTGTTTTTTTTTGTTTCAGCGGTATGAAAGAGATGGTATGATGTGTTTAGTTTTAAGAAAAATATTGTAATGTAAAACAATGTACAATGCTTGTTATTTCTGATTGTAACTTACAAGATTTATATTGTATTGAATGTCTGAGGACAGCCAGGATGCAGGACGGCCGAGTGTGGAGTAAAAGTTTTTGAACGAGTTGACGAACGGAAGTTGATGCATGTTTCTAAACGATTGTGGGTAAGCGAGACGAGGAATGAGTGAAAGAGATGGGGAATAGGTACATTACTCTTGGGCTGTCATTACGAAATGCGAATACGTGCTGTACGGTTTTAAATATTATATTTTTTCCCAATAAATAAACGTTTCATCTGTTACGATATCAAGATTTTCAATCACGACCCCCCATCCCCTACATATACTTATATAGATAAACATCCAAGACCCAGGTCAATATGAAAAAGATCTTTTTCATCTTGACCTGACCGGGGATCGAACCCGGGACCCCCGTGTCGCAGGCTAGCGTGTTGACCGCTGCGCCACGGAGCTCGACATTATATATATATATATAGTTCGGCTTAGCCTTTTTTTACTAAACAAAAATTGTATTAATAGCCAATCAGATCAAAAACTGGACGGCAAGCTCATATTTTTTAAGTTGTAATATTAATAATACTGCCACCCGTCGGAGATCACTTATGTGCAAAAGCGACCAAGTGCCATTTTCTTATGTCAGAATAGCTATTAATGTCCTTTCATGCGTAGTTTAGTTTTTAGTTGCAAAGAGGCTACACGATCTGTTACCTATTACTTGTTGAAACTTAAATATCTGAGCCGAATAGTAGAGCTTTACAACAAAACTATTATATAAAAAAAAAACAATACCGCACCGTTTTCAGTACTACTTATTACTAGGTCTTCGAAGTTACTTCTTCTAATAATTTATGAGCCTTATTCTTATACCTTTCTGATCACCTGCTTCTAATTAGGTATACCTACGTAGACTTTTAGGTATTTAAATACACTACAATACTGAGTACTAACAACAACCAATAGGACAGTTCTAGATAAGTAGTTGCGGTAGAGCCGAGCTACCAGCAAAATACACTTTTGGTAGTAGCATGAATGGGCCGACTCGTCCGGGGAAGTACCACACTTTCACAAAAAATCGACGTTAGACTAGTAGCTTTACCGCTTCTATGCTTCGTCCGGAAAGTGAGAGAGCCGGAGGCCCATCTCTTCTTCTCTGGGGAAGAAAAAATAAAGGCCGGCAACGCTCTTGTATCCCACCTGGTGATGCAGTTGCCCATGGGCAGCGGCGATCACTTACCATCAAGTGACCCGCTTGCTCTTTTGCCGTACTTATGTCCTTTGACTACATACTCTTTAGGCACCGTCATGCCTTTATTTCAATGATTAAAAATAACTAGCCAATTTTCAATGCTTGTGTGCGTGACAGCTTTGTGTTATCACACACTTTCTGTCAAATTAGCTGTGTGTGTTAGCGACCGACTATGAGTTGGACACTAGCTTTTTCTACGCTTTTAGGCTAATAGAGTCCATCTAGGCTTTATATAATGTAAGACTATGTCATAAATAATAGAACCTACATAGCGAGTAATTTCCAAGGATGGTGTTATTCCACGAGCAGCATCCTAGCGAATCAAGAGATAATTGCACGGAAATGCAGAGTACCACTCAAGGTCTGTATGCAAAGACCTCAGAATAGTAAAATATCCAGAATCCGCATTGGCGTATAAAACTGAGGAAGAAAAAGATACGCTCAAATGACCTGAGATACGCTCATGGATCGTCAATTGACATTTGTCATGGCGGCCGGCTAACGTGTCGGCGCTCTTCAATTTTAATTTAATTATGCCGTCGTGTGCGGTTCCCACATGCAGAAATGCAACTAGACGTACCAACAAAAATGACGGGATCACATTTCACGTATAATTAGAACATTTACAAGCTATATAAATCATTTACAGATTTAATTTTACAAATAATATTTTGCCAAAGACAATGTCCAGTCCATATGACGTTTATTGTAAAGTGTTGCTGTTCTATAAAATATTTTTACCCAGTATGTGAGAAAAACTGTATTTTATGATTAAATTTTTGGAAGTAGTATACTATAATATACCTAACTAATTATTACGTTTTAAGGCATCATGCATTTAGTCAATTTAGCTATTTAATAAAGAAAACTTTAAGTAGGTAAGTATTGAAGTTAAGGTTTTCATTATATATTTATGTTACCGGCCAAACCCGATTTCAAGACAAACTGTCCTGGGCGTGTTAGGATAAACTAGGTTTGTCCTGAAATCTTTTTATAGTACCTAGCTTTAAGGGGGCATCGAGCACCATAGTAACGTAATTTTTGGAATACATATTGAAGGAGGAGACTTTTCATTAAAAAATCGACTTCGATGGCGATTTATAGGTTTTTGTGGTGTAGAATTAATAATGACGTTAGTTTTGGAATTCAAGATGGCGGATGCGACATTTCGTGAAAATCGACATGGGTGTCGTTGTGTTGGTTTTTCTTGGTGTAGATTTCGAAAATCACGTCAATTTTAGGATTTAAGATGGCGAACGCGACCTTTCATACAAAATTTACATGAGTATCGTTATATGGGTTTTTCGGGTGGAAGGTTTTGAAAATGAAGTCAGTTTAAGAATCCAAAATGACGAAAGTGACTTTTCGCGCCAGTTTGGAACTCTCCCAAAACAGTGGTAATTTTCGAAATCTGACAAAAAAAAAACAATACAACGACATCCATGTTGTTTTCACGAAATGTCGCGTCAACCATCTTGGATTCCATAAATAAAGCCATTTTTGAAATCTACACCCCGAAAAAAACCTATAAAATGACACCTATGTCGATTTTTCATGTGAAGTCGCTTCTTCGAATTCTACACCTCGAAAAACCTACACAACTACACATATGTCGATTTCGCATAAAAAAATGGGTGCGCCATCTTGATTTCAAAAATGAGGTCTTTTTAGTCAGCAACTAAACAATTTGAAAAAATATTCAGAAATCAGTCAATCTTAGGCCAAACTAGTTGGCCCTAAAGATTTATGACAAAATAGTTAGTATGTCTTATAATCGGGTGTGCCCAGTAACATATTATATAAGGGAGGCACTAATTAGAAATTACTTGGCACAATAACACAAACAATTGGGCATATAAAAACTAACAAATTAACTCAGGTGTTGTTAATGTGGTTCCCAGGAAATGTTGTCAGGTAGACAGAGCCGAAAGTCATAAGACTTGGCCACTTTTAGCATCATATTGGGCGTAAAGGTGGAAAGCGGAATCAAAATAGTGATGAGTTGCTAGCCGCATCGCCTATTGATGTGATTACTTAGATTTTTGCCCAATCCCTTGACCGGCTTTACGGTCTGCGCGGGAAGAAAAGCAGCTGGTATATTCTATGTTTTTCTTTTCTCCCAAACCAGCACGGAAGATTTTTTTTTTTAAATAACTAAACATTATTTTATAGGATTTAGACGTTATATATTATATTCTTGGTTCAAAAATATCACATTAACCTAATTCAGACAATTACACAAATATTTATAATTTTCCCCAAGTGTATGTTAAAAACTTATAATCTAGCAACACTAAGCGGGTGTGAAACGCGCGGGCGCGGGGGATAATGCAGCGTCTTTGGACACAGTTCGATGCTTAAAAAAATTACAGAAGACTCATTCTGGATATTTTCCTATTCTGAGGCAAAGACGTTAATTGGCTCAATTATGAATGGCTTGGAAAAACGCGAGGAGAGTTTTCCTCCTAACGGCCGTGACGTGCCCACTACATCGTCTTGAAATCTACTTTTACGATGGACGTTTTATATTTTCTTAAAGTGTAGAAAATCATGGTTTTTCCTCTTTGCATTCTTGGATGTAAAATTCGCGGTGTAAATGTGACGTTAGTTACGACCACTTTTATATTTTATTATAAACAAGCGCATAAAAAAATATAAAGCTATTTATTTACCTATTAATTTAATGTAACTTCATAATTCTTTTAGATAAAGATTACTTTAACATCATCTACAACACACAATTTTTACACCCAATAAAAATCTGGCGAGTCTAAGGTTTTTGTTCTGAGAGCAAAGGAGAAAAATAACATCATCAAGCCTTTTTTAGTCTCTACTGCAGGAGCACGACTCTCTCTATACTACCAGAGCCTTGTATTAGCCAGAGCAGTCAGAGGATTTGGCCTACACATTCACGCTGGCCAGACAGGAGAAGTCTCTTTGATGTTTATAAGCTTTGTTTAGCTTGTGTTTCCTAAGTCACCCTCTACGTCATCCACGGCAAGACTTGGATTGGGTCTATTATACTCTACCGGGAACCACATGGCTAGAGAGCGAGGTTCTAATTCTACTCTGCCGGGAACCACATGGCTAGAGAGCGAGGTTCTATTCTATTCTGCTGGGAATCACACGGCTAGAGAACGAGGTCCTATTCTACTCTGCCAGGAACCACACGGCTAGAGAAAAAGGTCCTATTCTACTCTACCAGGAACCACACGGCTTGAGAATAGGCAAATAAAATTATCTCATTAGAAAAAAAGCTCTATAATTTTGTATGCTGATAAATGAATTACAATTTAAAAAAATGAAGTTTTCCTCACCTCAAAATATTCAAATTACGATCGCGTTTTGACACTTACATTTTTAATTTTGAAACGAGCATGTCAACCGCATCCAGCTAGTTTGTTCCAAGGAGGTCGAAAAACATATTTTATTTCAAATTAAAGTCAGCTCCACGGCTCCCTGTGCCGGTAGTTTGACAAATGTTGTAAACGCCAGGTTAGCGCGCACGCCGCGATGTCCGATACCGCCTAATTGCGACGGTATGTGTACTTTCTCGATTTGTAGGGCTGCACCTGCAATCGAATCGATTATCGATGAATTAGATCATTTACTAAAGATTTTAGGAGACCAGTGATTTTATCAAGTCTCGAACTTATTTTGGGGCTAGCTCAATCTGTGTGATTTGTCCGTATATATTTATTTATCCAGGGATATTATATTTTAAATAACAAATATGTCATAGAAATACTGTCCGCGGCTCTCAATTTTAGTATATAAGTAGGTAGACCTTAGAGAACACACACCATTTATCATTTCAAAATATACTGTCAAACCCATTACACAAGAAACTTAAATTTTTAATTTAATAACATTGTAGAAAGTTACTGTTTTGTAGCTTTCTAAGAAATAAAAATCGATATTCAGTTTTTACTATCACTATGAAACAATGTCTGGCTATCCTTATGCTGAAATTTTTAAAACTTCGTGACGAATTTTGATGCTGTTTTTTTTTAATAGATAGTATGATTCAAGTAGAAGGTATATTTGTATAGTACATGCCTGAGCGCAGCCGGTAAGGGATTTAGTAATTTTATAAATGCATCGACACGTAGAACGTGTGATATTTTGCTTTTGAATGAGTTCTCGATTTCGATAATACCCCATCCCGCGGAGTTGGCCTCCCGCGCACTTATCCATCAGAACCAAATCACGGCAGCCAAGATAAACGCGTTTTATTAACCGCCTCGCTCCATCATTTGTAACAGTAGGTTCCGTAGGAATGCTGCTCGTGTTAACTTGTAAATTTGACGCATTTGTTTGAATCTACCCTTTTACTTTGAAGAAGCCATTGGAGGAAGCATACTTTGTTAAGTTGTTTCCAGTTTGGTTAGGACATTGCAGGCATGAATCACCTGAGTGTCTGATAATAAAGATGATTCCGTGCTTCGGAAGGCACGTTAAGCCGTTGGTCCCGACTGCCATCTGGTAGTCGTTAAAGGAACCACGTCAGAGGCCGAGAGGTGGTTCCGAAGAACTCTGACCCGAGGGTCGGCATGGTCAACAGACCGTGTGACGAAATGATGATGATGATGACTTTGAGGAGCCCGATGGCTTAATGGGTGTGAGATTTATAAGCACTTCTGCATGTAAAGCTATCCCGTTAGCAGTCACCACTTGGATGGGTGACCGCAAGTGGGAGAATTTGTATAATATTATGGAGCCCTTTAAAATTTTATATCAACTTAAGGAACACACCCACATAAGTTATATGAGAACGTCAACTAACAACGTAGGTCATGACCTGTTCAAAAATAACAGTCGTATTGAATAATTAATAAATAACAAGTCATTTTAGTTATGATACATTAACTTATGTACGCCTACATGATATTGTTTCAAAAGAGACTATCAATCACTAATTTGATATAAAATAAAGACATTTGACACAGAACTACTAATGGTTATGTTATTTCTAAAGGTGAACCAATGATTTCTGTCAATGATCATATGTATTTCGTTTACCCTTGGATCTAAGAAAAAAACAGGATCATAAAGAGAAGAAATGTAACAGTGACGCAAATACCAAAGCATGCAAACGAGTCGATGCTCATGCACAATGCACATATGGACATTCAATAAGCATGCAATTTTCTCTTGTGCGAAATTCAAAACTACTGAGGTACGCTGCACACCTGTAACGTAAAAAGTTGGCGTCACTTGTGATGTCCTCCGCACCAGGTCCATATTATCCCTAGGTCCTTTGGACCAATTACGCCATTTTAAAAAATCCAAAAACTGAATCGCAAATAAATTCGGAACCGACTCCGAATTTATATAATATGCTCCGACATGCGTAATGCGACTCCTGCGACCCGTAGAGGAAAACCGACAGCGGGACATACTAAAGAATTTATGCTTAAACTGTAACAGAAACGCTTCGCTCACGTTTCATGCTCGTTCGGTAAAAAAATGCCTTTAAATGTGTATTATCAGAAATTACAAAAAGAAAATTAAAATATACAAGCAAAAAGCACTAAAATTGAGCTAGCACCTCACTGAAGTGTGAATAAAAAGATTAACTAGAAAGTTGCAAGATACTCCTTACTCAACCTAAGCAGTAAAAGTCTCAGGCAAAACCTAGTAAGCACCATTGAGATAGTAAGCACACATTTAGTGACGTAAAGGAAACCCCTAATGTATGACATGTGCGATAAACCACACTGCGATGTTACAATACACGTCAATGAATGTGTGAATCAGTTTTAGCTTATTATCCTCAAAAGTCCATATATGTACATAGAGAATTTGACTCAAATTCTCTATGTACATATATGGACTTAATTTACTTATCGAAATATGGTAATACAGAGTAGATTAATTAATTATATTATGCACATTGTTTTCAATCAAACAAAGCTTTTAAAATATGTAATTAAGTTTTTTATAGATTGACTTAAATTAATAAATATGAAATAGGTAGCGGAAAAAATATCGACAAACTATTGTATAGGTTATACCTAGATAAAATAGCATATATACTAGTACGCGGATAAAATCGCGAGGAAAAAACTAGTAGGTAAGTACATTTATATTCACACATTTACCTACTTTTTTAAAGTAGGTAATGTAGACATCAAAGATACCTCTCCAACCCTAGCCTCCAACCTCTGACCAGCGTGGAGAGTGTAGGCCAAATCCTCTGACTGCCCTGGCTAATATATGGCTCCAGTAGTAAAGAGAGGGTCGTGCTCCTGCAGTGGAGACTGACTAAGTCCTGTTGATGATGAATGAAGACTACCTTCAAATAGTGTCAGTAAAATCAATAATCATTGATAACAAAGAGATAATATTTTTGAAGAAGAATTATTTGACAATTTGACAAATACTTATAGGTTGATATTAATTGAAGGTAGTATTATTTTGATCAATTTACATTGTGTTAACAAAAAGCGGCCAGTATATCGACAGTCAAAGGAATCACAATATTATACAAATTACCATGACAATAACGTGTGTTTTGCCTCTCATCGCAACGAGATTAATGGGTTCTGTATTGAAGAGAATGAAAACCCTTGTTGGGGGAAATAACTTCGTCTCTCTGTTTTTGTCTCTTTGAATTTCTTAACCATGCTAATGTTTGTCAATAGATACAGAAAGTTATTCGTTCTTCTAGTTCTTCGTCTTTAGTTAAACGGACTCAATGTGTATTTTTATAATTGGTAATATCTACGTTTAGTAAAGTAGATCAGATAAATTAAATTAAACAAACTATTCCAACAATAAAACTAACTAAAAATAAAATTTGTAAAGTATTTTATCTCGAATTATCTCGCAATGATTTTTTAGGACATGAAGAAAAGATAAAGGTGTGGAAGAATATTTGTTGTATGAAAAGTATTCCTTGTTTCCTGAAAAAAAAAAACAATTCAAAATTAATCAAAATGGATCATACATACACAAGGAAAGCTTGTAAGTTCATAAATGGTAAAGCAGTGGTAGGATGGAAGTTAAACAATCTAAAAACATAGCTTTAAAAAAGGATATCAGTAAAAGTAATTACGCATAAAGTATTGCTTGCTTATTTAAGTAAATTCATATAGTTATGGGACATTCCCGAAAACTCGACCCACCATCTGAAATAAAAAAGATATGGAACCCTCCACATGATATCCTCTCACACGCTAGGCATTATTTTTTTATCCGTCATTAACATTAAACCAATTAAAAAAAGTCGGCCTACAAAGGAGGTTAATTCGAAAAATCGGCCAGTCATCATAACAGGTATTATAAAGGGCTGTCACTCTTCTGCGTCACGTGACACGGGTTCTTCAGATTCATCAATAGTTATAAGGTTCTTTAAACATACATATTATAACGTCCGTATCCCTTGCGGGGTAGACAGAGCCCAAGGTCATAAAACCCAAAGGCCACGTTTAGCATGTTAGTGGGCGTTAAGGTGGAAAGTAGAATCAAAATAGTGATGGGCTGCTAGCCGGATCGCCTATTGACGTTTCCTTAGATTTTTGGCCAGTCCCTTGATCGGTTCTTACGGGCTGAGCGGGAAGATAAGCAGCTGGTGTATTCTATGTTTTTCCTTTTCTACCAAACCAGCATGGTTATTTATTCAGGTCTCAAATTAGCAGCGTAACTAATTATGGGTTTTAGTTTTCTACCATTTATGCGTTACTTATCCTTAAATGTTTTTATATTTGGTCTGTATATCGGGCCACACGTCATCAACCTACCAATAGAATAATTTGAAAAATGTCCCTATATCCGGTCACCAAAAATAATTGTTACAAAATAGTACGTAGGTACTCATTTTATATCGATGTTGTTATGTTGTAACGTGAAGAAATTCGCAGGAAAAACCAGTTTTTTAATAAAACATGTTGTTTGTATTTAAAAACAAAGCCGGATTGTGAATGGGCCTACACCTAGCTATTTCCAGCATGCAAAAAATAAAAAGTTACGTTAAATAGTGTCATACATAATGAGCTGCTTTTGAAAGACCCAAGTCATACCATGCATGGAAAACCTGGGAGGGATCCCGGGATGTAACTTTTTATTTTTTGCATGTTGGAAACAGCAAGGTGCATACCACCTATGTGAAAATGATTTGATTAGAATGTCGTGTTTACAGGAGGCAACGCTTCAGCACCTCCTCTGATGTTGCAGATGTCCATAGGCAACGGTGATTCTTCCATCAGGTGGCACGTCTGCTCGTTTTCCATCAAATATATATAAAAAAATCAACGGTTTGCACTCCAGGAGTGCCTGCAGAAGTGAAAAGTTGAATATTAACGTTGGTCTTCGATCAGTTCACGTGTCCGTCTTACGAAATTTCTATCTGACGAATCGGTCAATCACGTGACCTGTCGCAAGTTTAACGTTTTTCCCCATCACAAAAAGTGCACAGCGCAGCTGAAGATGTTTTTACTTTTAAAAAAATCTCCTAAAATTTCTTAACTTGGCAACCCTGGCCCTGGTCATACAAGTATCATACGGGTTAAACCCTTATGATGTGCAGCGGGGGACCTCCAAACTAAAAGTCATGTTCAGGTGTGAGCCAATCCTTTTGGGGACGGGATAGATTGCTTTTAATGCTATGTTACAAGCCCTGTTATTTGATTTCTGTTTAAAAACATAGGGATTAGGAACCTTGGTACCTAAATGATAGCCGTTTATATTCGTGTTTGATTGTGAACATCTTAATACTTTTTCTGTTTAGGAGTTTCTTTTTTACGAAATCGTGACACTTAATTTTGTAAATGCAATTGCAAATTTCTTTTAGTTCATTGTATGGCACTTCTGCTGGCTTCTTTGGAGAACATAGGTCTACCATGAGATCATACGTTGCGTCACCAACACTTGCTATCAGGACCGCTACGAACAAATCTTCCTTTGTGTTGTTCGCCTTGAAGTACTGCTCCAACCTATCGATGTACGTAGCCCAGGAACCACTGCTCAATTGAAATTCTGATAATTTCCCGATGGACGACATTATTAATTGATGACGAACACATAAATTCGTTTACCGAGACTGCGCCACTGTAGTATTTCTGATGTTATAGGATTATTTCAAGAAAACCCAGACGATCGAAACAGACATTTATTGCAAACTGCCAAAGACAAAGCTAGAGTTCTTGACGCCATCATTGTCTATGATTACAAAGGTTCCTACACACCAGGAGTCTCTTATTATATAAAAGTATAAGATATGGTAAAAATTTTACGCGGGCTGGACATGAAATATTTTTTCCCTTAACTTATTTTTTCACGTAAATATCACCCACAGGATTTACTTTTTAACCCCCGACGTGAAAAAGGGTGTCCGTCTAAGGCACTGTGTTTTTAAATTGAAAATAAGTTTTTCTAGCGATTGTTTTTACACATATTTTTATTAAAATCGGTGTAGCCGTTTACAAGATAGGCACATTATTGTAAATATTGTCTAATAATGACGACTTTTTGCGTCTCCCAATATGTTTCATCATCAATCATGCTTTTTTAGTCTTTACTGCAGGAGCACGCATGACCCTCTCTGTACTACCAGCGCCATATAACATTAGCCAGAGCGTTATATAACATTAGTCAATGTGTATAATACGTACATATTAACATACAAATATAATAATAACCGTCGCGTCGCAAATTGAAGGCGTTCAGGACGCTCTCTGGTTTCATTACGAACTCGTTCATGAGTACAGGCGACATCAAAATTCTTCAAGTATTTTATTACTGCACTAAATATTTATATAATATTAACACATATTGGCCACAAGCAATTTTTCCGCTCCGTGGCGTAGCGGTCAACACGCCTGTCTGTGATACAGATGGTCCCGGGTTCGATCCCCGGTCATGTCAAAATGGAAAATGATCTTTTTCAAATTGACCTGGGTCTTGGATGTTTATCTTTATAAGTATCTATTGTAAAATATAGCATCGGTGATTTACTATCCCATAACACAAGTCTCGAACTTACTTTGAGGCTAGCTCAATCTGTAACATTTATCCGTATCTACTTATTTAAAAGCTTTATTTAGCTTGTGTTTCCTAAGTCGCCTTTTACAAAATCCACGGGAAGACTTGGAGTAGTCCTATTTTACTGTTCCCGAAACTCGACGGCCAATGCTGTAAGGTCTAAGCTAAAGCTGAGCAGATGGAATGGAAATTGTTTTAAGGCTAAAAATGTGCGACTGCTTATGAGATTACGTGTACTGCAGCCTAGAAGGCTGCAGTATTGGAAAAATCGTTAAGCGCGCTAAACCACAAGCGGTTGCGATGTAGCATTGGCAGAACAATATTTTTGTGCGACTCTATCTTCATCAATCTTTGATATTTAATCCTTCGCTCATGCTCTCCGTGGCGCAGCGGTCAACACGCCTGCCTGTGACACGGATGGTCCCGGGTTCGATCTCCGGTCAGGTCAAGATGGAAAATGATCTTTTTCAGATTGACCTGGGTCTTGGATGTTTATCTATATATGTATTTGTTATAAAATATAGTATCGTTGAGTAAGTATCCCATAACACAAGTCTTACTTATGAACTTACTTTGGGGCTTGCTCAATCTGTGTGATTTGTCCGTATATATTTAGATTTATTTATTTGGATATTTATCATGTGGCTAAATTATGGCTCTTGATCAAAAAAATATTAGAATCTCTATCTTAAAAGTCTTCTACGCTATCCAGCGAGCAAATAAACAACGATAAAGTGTTCTCATATGATTTTCTCATTCGATTTCGGAAATTGGCGTTAACTTAAATGCAAAAACATTTTTTGTACATTAAATAAAGAGTATAAGAAAAAGAGAAATAGAAAAAAATATAAGTTAATAGGTATGGCACTGGTAATAATAAATTATTGTTTTCATGTGAAACACATATTTTATATGTAAATATGTGTGTAGATATGTTTGTTCTGCGGCAACTCTCAAACACATATTCCAAATCAGACGAAATTTAAAACGCTGTAGGTAGTACTAGAACAATTTTTTAACCCGTTTACAGTCACAAATGAGACACAATAGTAATATTTGAAACATTGGGCATCAAAATCGGTTCAGTAGTTTCTGAGATATTTAAATAAATGTTCGCAAGTTGAATAGTAAAGCAATTGAAACCGACGACATTATGGTCTGTGGAACTGTGAACCATATAAGTTCATTAGGCATCAAAATCTGTTCAGTAGTTTATGAGATATATGTAAATATCTATGTTCATGTTACATGTTCGCGACGCAGTAGACTTTTCTGCTATCGGTACCATGCACCACGCAATAAAGTTGAGTGAAGCCACATAAAACCTTTATGTGATTTACTATGTATTTAATATGGCCGAGTGTAGTAGTCGTCTTGTGCTTGTGTGCGAATTATTTTGCAAACTCTCTAACTTAGGATTGCAGAAAACTCAATCAAAGCTTTTACGGCTTTCTGCTTGGGGCTTATATGTTTTAGAACTTATGTCTTTGCATTATTGAGAGAGTGAAACTTTCATAAACTTTCTATCCTAAAGGTATATATGTGAGTGATTTTATTCCACTATTACATCCAAAAACCTGAAAATATTTGGATGTGTAAGGTATTTTTAGAATTTGTAACATAATGAGTTAAAACTTTATTTTAAACTAATAACTTTATTAACATTTTTAAAACTCTGTAACGTAGGGATGTGCATTCTTATAAATATTTGTTTAAGTTTAAAATATATTCTAAGTTTTTCTATTTCTTATCTATGCTAAATATTTCAGTCTAGCAATAATCAAAACTAGCAAGTAAACAAATATACAAATAAATATATAATTCAACGCAAAAATGCTTAACTTAGAACGCCTTAGTCTGTGCAAAGGGGAGGGGTAGGTAAGGGATAAGAACATGATTAATATATTTATTTATACGCAACATAACTAATTTCTCATTGTATAATATTAAATTTAAAGTCGGACTTTTATAACCGTGTTACAACTTAAGGTTCCATCCGTCAGGATTATCTTACCTCTATGGCTTCAACTGAATTACTTATGTTTTTAGGGTAATGGCTAAGATCTAGACTTTGGCTAGACTTGCAAAAAATCTAGACCATATTTCCAGACATAATTATCTCCAACTGTCAATTTTGAGCGAATTGATCACACTATTTCGCTCCGTTACAAGATAATGTAAAATTATAATAATAAAGTCAGTTTCTCTAGTATCTTGGATCTATCACAGGTTATAATGTATTGGTAATAAATAACTAATCGTGGCGCCTTCGAATTTTTGAAAAACTTGTTTTAAGTAAAAGTAAATTATTGATAAATTCATAACTAAAAAAATATTGCAAAAATAATCGGGTTACAATGATAAAAAAGAATCAATTTTGCCAAAAATACACCAAGCAAGTGGTATAGATTATGTCGTGATATAACTAAAGTGCTATGTTTCAACCAGTCTCTCCAAAACGGACGCTCTGCCGAAAAAATTGTACGTTTTGATGAAGTCACCTAGTCAAGTTAGTCCCAAGTAAAAAATCCGCTTTGACAAGTCGAAAGTGAATCACATCTAAAAATTTCACACTTGCTGAGACATTTTTTGTTTTAACTGACTCAACCCTAAAAAAAATATTTTCGAAGACACTAAAAAACTTTTATGGTTAGAATGTAAAACTTTTTGTCTTGAATCCTAGGGGCATGTGGTCTCAACACCTTAATCGTACGATTTGTTTTCAGAGACTCGCATAGATGGCGCCACTCGAAACTACACAACATTGTATCTACCGTATTATGAGAAATTAAAAACATGATTCACAAAATATATCTTATTAAAAATGAAAACAATATTTTAGGCATAATATTTGAAAATGACACCGTATATTTAGTAAGTTAAAGGCTAACGCAGTTTACCGCCATCTAGTATTGAGTAGCAAGCAACTCTCCTGCGCCATACATACGCCTGCTTTTCGCAACCTTAATGTGGTCCAATATTTTTGTATGAGGTGGGCAGTCTATTACGTTAGTATTATATTGTCTTTGCTAGGGGTTACATTTTGTACATAATTCATGACCTATAATAATAAAATAATATTTATGGGTACCTATTGAAAATCTCTCATAGGGTTTCCGACATAATTGTTTAAAAGAAAACAGGAAAACTCCTAAAAGATAAATGTTATTTATATGATAATATTCAAAAGAAAGTATCAAGCATATTGAATTTAAACTAACTCACTATTTTGACATTACTTAAACTTGTTAATTTGTGTCTCGACACTGTTACATTTCTTAAGGGCGTATCCTGAGTAATAAAGATAAAACAAGAAATGTAATGTAGATGTTTATTTATATTACATTTCTTTTATTTTTTTTTATAGCTAAATACGAAAAAATATGAATGTAATAATGACATATAAATATATTATAAGAGGTAAACCAACTGACAAAATATTGGACATTTTGACAAAAAGTACCGTGCATTGTTATTTTACATTTGTATTTATAGATTTGTTAGGTTTGTCATGGTAAAGCTAGCTCACGGGAACGGATGGATGGGCGGACACTCGATAAATTGTACTCGTATATGCTAAACGGTTTTTTGTCAGTCGTACTGTTGAGAGAAAAAGCTATATCTTAAAACGGTACCCTGTTATATAATTTTAGCTTTATACTGAACTAGCTGTTACCCGCGGCTTCACCGGCGAGAAATATAGCCTATGTCCTTCTCAGTACCCTAACCATGCAAAATTTAATGATGATCGGTTCAGTAGACAGGACTTAAAAGCGTAACAAACAAACTCACTTCCGCATTTATAATATTAGTTAGGAATCTGTTTCTTTTATATAATTCTAGCTGGGTAGATAATTTTGGTCAATAGTTGTTATCTCTAACACAGATATTATTTTTAACAACAACACACGGTATAACCTTAAAGGGGTGACTCAGGTCGTAAATATGTACAACAATTTTAATGTGATCAATATTCGAAAAAAATATGATTATAAACTATATTCATATAAACTCTCCTCAAAAACTGCTAAATCAATTTTGATCCAACGTGCATTGTATATATAGTTGGAATATACTTACTTAGTTTAAATAAAAAATATATTTATTGCTCAGATACGCGCGCCCAATCATATAAATATACTTAGAAACAAACAAATATTCATAAATTATTTACGAAATTTGACACAAACGTTTAAAAGCTGAAAGACCGTACAATTCTGACGATATAATATATAAGTATTTCTCTTTTTATTGAATTCAGTTAAAATAATTTCATTAAATACTCAAAGCGATAGATACCTATGCCTAAGCAAAGCGTGATAGATAAAGCATGATGTGCCTACCGCTTTTTCACGCAATTGTACTTATATTACAAAGTAAGCATTTCGTACTACACAATCCAAGCTGTTTCCAACGCCTACGATTACGCCTAGCAACTTGCGACTTTTACTAATACAAAAATCTATACAAAAACAAGTTACATTATTAAAAAAATAAATAACTCGAATCTGTATTCAGGGTTTACGTTTGCCATATTAATTTTTGCTGTCTTTACATAGCCTATAACATTTCGGGGAA
Source organism: Rhodophaea formosa (assembly GCA_963082605.1). Lineage (NCBI taxonomy): Eukaryota > Metazoa > Arthropoda > Insecta > Lepidoptera > Pyralidae > Rhodophaea > Rhodophaea formosa. Next base: position 6,550,273 of record OY720227.1, on the reverse strand, counting down.
GAATACGAATCTAATGACACCTCACACTTCAAAATCGGTCAAGCTATTTAGGCTACATGAGGGAACAGTGGAACATATATAGGCACGAAAAACATATCCCTTCTTCTGGGTGTGTCAGTTGGGTAAAAATAGGTACTTTACCTATAATACGTTGGTCCCATTATTTCATCCCATAATTTCACTCACACCGAGTTAAGCTCATAGTTAATCACTATTTTAGCGTTAAATTCGAAAAAAGTATGTATCTCATACAAAGGTTAAACATATTGTTCATTCCTTTGGCGGTTGCATTTTTTTTACGTGACTTCCAAAACAGAAGTGTATTGTTTTTCAAGTTTTTGTATGTTTGTTAATACCTATGTAAGAATGTGAGTTACTTTATTTCAACATAACTTTCTAATACCTCAACGGATTTATCGGTAGGTTTAGTTTAAAACCTGGCAATCCCCACCATTTCACTTCATGGTGTTGACTTGGATTACATTTAAAATTACATTACTGTTTTATTATTAAAATTCGTTTTCTACATGCTGTCATCTTCAGTAAAGCTTGAAGGCCAAGTTTATACATAAACGATAAAGGGTGTGTTATCTTTTACACAAAAATAACTTAAGGTCAGTAAACAATGAATAGGTATTACATAACTATTAAAGGTCAATATTTTTATAATTTGAAACACGTCACTTTTAGCACGCTGAGCTCCATGAATGAGTCGAACCGGTACTCCGTCTTTGCAAACTTACATTTTCGCACACCGGACCGATATATCAATCAATTCTGATCCTTATTTCTATATACATAAAAGTTAAAATAAACTTTTTTGGTGTTACGAAATAACAAATAAAAAGTTTGTAAAAGTATAATTGTATACCAGTCGATCACTCGATATTCTATGATAAATAGTGTTGTGATTCGAACGGATTGCACACGACAAAAACTAGTTAGTAAAAGTCGACTTTAGTTCATTCACTTTAAACGTATCAGATGGTTCGGAAGAAGATTATAGAGTGACATATTATGTCTTATGTCGATATGAGCCGCTTCGTAATGTCAAATGTGATTGTACTTGTGTTAAAAAAGTATTAACCTTCTTTGGGTGTAGTTCCGGGATGAAATGATGAGTTTAAAGAGATACAAATAATCTGTATAACAGTTTTAACATTAGCAATCAAAGATGGCGTAAGTCTTTTAATTGCTTTATGGTGGCTTATTATGGTAACTTCTGGTGACAAATCTATACGGGTCCATATAACAGCCTACTTTAACTATTTCACACATTGATCATGAGCACGAGATTTATAACACCAAACTACACCAATGTCATATTGTAGAGTCCACTAAAATCAATTTACAAAATCTTCTAAGGCAAACCTACCCCCTTATTTACTAACTCGGATGACAGGTGTCGATGCCTATCAATCTAGAATTTACAGTTACAATGCGGGTTTTGCTTGCTCGAAATTTTTATTTGGAATACAAAAACCGCATTGTAACAGCAAATCCTAGATTGATAGGCATCGACACCCATCCGAGTTAGTAAATAGGGCTGAACTGAAAGACTTCCCACCAAAAACTCTTTTAGTATTTATTTATTTCTTATAGAATTATATAATTATTTTGGCCAGTGTGCGGCGACAGCCACTGCCCTGCCATTTGACTCCTTTAGATCCTTTTGTGTGCAATAGCATGGCAAATGCTATAACTATATACTCTCTAGACTCCGTCCTTCATGCCTTTATTTCAATGATTGAAAAACTGGCGAAATTTTAAATAATAGTGCGCGTGACAGCTGGTGTAAGCATATGCGTCATGCCAACTTATCCCATTAAATCGGTAGCCAAAAATGGTGGTGCCCCTTATAAGTATGATGATCACTCGTGTCTAGTAACTTTTCAGATACAAATAGATCACCGTCATCAATCGTTGTTAAACAACATAGCCTTTGTTGTTTAATAACAACGTTGTGAATCAATTCATCTTAGAACGTCGTCACCAAAATCACTGTTATTAATTTTCATAATTCGGGTGAAATCGATGTTATTGCCTTTGATCTCGATTGCTTGTTCCTTGGTGAAATCTTACCACAAATAGTTTAGAACCATCCTAATCCTAATCCAAATCTTAACTAATATTAAAAATGCGAAAGTGAGTTTGTTTGATTGTTAGTTTATTTGTTTGTTCGTTTGTTACGCTTTCACGCCCTATCTACTGAACTGATCATCATGAAATTTTGCATACACATAGTTTAGGGTACTGAGAAGGACATAGGCTATATATCACGCTGGCGAAGCTGCGGGTAACAGCTAGTTTTATATAAAATAGATTCTACTTTAAAAGTACTTGCCCAGTATTGGCAACGGGTATATCTACGGGTACCTAAAGGTAACCCGTTGCCAATACTGGGCAAGTAAGATAAGGTGAGGTAAGGTCATAGGAAAGTGCTGGATGCTGACCGCTTCCAACTGGTCATATTGGAAATCCTTGGGGGCGGCATATGTCCAACAGTGGACTTGTTGCGGCTGAAATGATGATGATGATACCTACAGGTAAAAATCTCTACCTGTCCTAATGCTATAGTAGCATTATAGCACTTTTTAGGTTCTTAAATATACCAAGGCTTAAGAATGTCTTCCTATTTATCTTTCATAAATCAATGCTTTATAAAAAGTAAGTTCAATGGAATGAATCACATTTCCAAAGCCAATTAACCAGAGAATCGTAAATATGAGTCGAATAACAAAATTAGTGGATCCGTGGTTCGCGGTTGATTTCACAGGCGAGGTATGAGTGGTACTGCAGAGAAACAGGGTGTTTCAGCATACAGGGTTATTTGTAAAACATCAGTAAATTTGTTATAAATAAAGTATCTTTGTTCTTCTTTAAAAATAACCCTGTTTATTGACATAGGGTTATTTTTAAAAAAAAGATAAGATGGATGGAGTGTGTGAAGGAGGATATGGAGAAAAAGAAAGTGACGAAGGAGATATGGAAAAAGATCTTTTTCATATTGACCTGGGTCTTGGATGTTTATCTATATAAGTATATATTATAAAATATAGTATCGTTGAGTTAGTATCCTGTGACACAAGTTCACAACTCACTGTGGGGCTAGCTCAATTTGTGTGATATGTCCCTATATATTTATTTATTTATTTATTTAATATTAGCTGACTCACGGCTTCACCCGCGTGATATATAGCCTATGTACTTCTCAGTACCATAACCTGTCTATGTGTATGCAAAAATTCATGATGATCGGTTCAGTAGGTTCAGCGTGAAAGCGTTTCTTTTCATTCAGAGAGAAAAATCGGTTAACGTTTTCTCTTAATTTATCAAACGAATATTAATGAAAATGAATATCAGAATACTACATGTAATTCACTAGGTACGAGTATGAACATGTTAGTTTTAAAAAAATGATTTAATTTAGGATTAAAACAATTAATTGCCGGGTGGCGCTATTGTTACTATAAAAGCGCCTTCATTCCCGGTGAAGTAGCGAAAGCTCATTTGGAGCTAGCTACGAAATCCATTAAAAAAAAAAAAAATTTGCATTTAATGAATTCAGTTTCACCCGTAAGATGACCTTTTCCGCTTCAGAAAGTGGAATTAGAGTTGCCAAACACTGGACGGACAAAATCTAGTTGCCTTAAGCCATCGACACGAAAAGAAGAAGTATCACCCTGTGTGCAGGCGGGGTGGGGTGCGGCCGAAACGGCGCGTATCGATGACCTTCCGACGCACGACACTCTGTACTTTATTGGAATTTATTTACATGTTTTTATGTATTATACATAATAAGTACACTGCATAGAGATTACCTGGTAAATATTTTATACATACATACTATCACGTCTTTATCCCTTGCGGGGTAGACAGAGCCCAGGTATATAAGACCTAAAGCTAGCCGCATCGCCTTTTAACATGATTCCTAACATTTTTGCCCATTTCCTTAATCGGCTCTTACGATCTGCGCGGGAAGAAAAACAGCTGGTACCTATATCTATGTTTTTTCTTTTCTCCCAAACCAGCATGGAAGAATAAATATTTTATCATACTTTAAATGCAAAAGTTCAAGTCTTCCTGCGGATGTAGTGGAAAGCGTCTTAGGAAAGACAAACCAAACAAACCTTATAAACATCAAAAAGACCACTCCAACTCGTCTGGACAGAGTGAAGATCCAAATCCTCTGACTGTTCCGGCTATATGGCTCTGGTAGTATACAAAGGGTCGTGCTCCTGCAGTGGAGACTAACAAAGACCTGATGATGATGATATATTTTTATTAACCCTACTTAAGGTAGGTATATTTATAATTTTGGTTTGATTTGAAGGTTTAGAGCTAGGCTCTTAACGGCTCGTATTCTTTCCCGGTGTATCATAGGCTGTAGACCTCAGTAAAAAAATCTATATGGCAGACGTAAACTTTTAAAAAAGCAGACAGGTTTTTTTAAATAATACACTTGTTGGAAACAGTCAGTTAAATTATTAAAATAATTATATAAAATTAAATTTGCATAAAGGAAACAGATCAAAGGGTTGTCACATCCTTATTGTCTCATAAACAAATGAAAAATATTCAACCATCATCCATCATGGATAGAAATTTCAAGCAATAGTTAGAGATGGTTTTGAAGAATTGACAAAACCAGAAATGCAAGACTTTCCAGATAGCACACAATCATCATCATCACCAGGTCCTTTTTTAGTCTCTACTGCAGAAGTAAGACCCTCTCTGTACTACCAGAGCCACATACTAGCTAGAGCAGTCAGAGAATTTGCCCTACACGCTCCACGTTGGCCACATGGATTGGAATTATTGGAAAGGTCTCTATGATGATTATTAAGCGTTTTTAGCTTATGATTCTTAAGTCGCCTTCTACGACATCTATGGTTAGACTTGGAGTGGTCCTATTCTACTCTGCCGGGAACCACACGGCACAACAAAGGGTTGTCACATCTTAATTTTGTCATAAACAAATGTAAAATAATCAACCACCTTCCATCATGGAGGGAAATTTTAAGTAATAGCTAGAGATGGATTTCAAGAATCGACAAACAAGCAATGTTATCCATTCCAGATGGTGGGTTATAAAATGAATAAAATAATGTGTTTCGAGTAAGACGGAGCGGTCTCAGAGGGCACGGTAACGCGTGGTCGCGCCTCGTAATGGCGGGCGGCGACCCGTGACGACAGTTAGGAGCGGTGCTCACGTACCATTGGGTGTAAAACGGACCGACTTAGAGTTGTGGCAGAGATTGCAATAATTATAATATTAGATTGTTATTTAATCCTTGAAATAGTTTGCTAACGGACAACGGAGCGCAACAAACTAAGGTTACGGCTTATAGACAAAGTTATAGGAACACCTGTTGCGTGATGTAAATTGCAGATGCAGGTGCAAAAATTGCCAGTCTGAAAAAGGTCCCGGACGGCCGCCGTAGCATATGCAGACCAACAAGAATATAGCAAGACGATATGGTTATTTTTGACCGTGAATGACCAGATATAGCGAAGGATGAATGGAGAAATCAGGGGGAGGCTTTTGCCTCTAACTGGGACACAACGTCAACGGGCTAGGAAAAAGGTGGTTGGAAGGAGATGACGACAGTTAAGAGCGGTAATCACGTACAATTAGGTGAAAACGGACCGACGAGCTATAGCAGAATTGCAATAATAATATGTTATTTCTTTTTAAATCATCAAAATGGTGGGTGACGATCCGTGTCGACAGTTAGGAGCGGTCAAGTAGGAATGGGTGTAAAATGAATCTTTTCAGAGTAAGAGCAGAGATTGCAGTAAGTTTATAATAGTAATTATAATACAAGATTTGTTGAAAAGCATAATAACTGGTAGGCAGCGACCCGTGACACAACAACAACTCAAACCATTGAGTGTAAAACTGACTTTGGAGTACGAGTTTGAAATCGGTAAGCTCCCTTAATTCGTAGAACTAATCATTAGCCTCCGTGGCACAGTGGTATTGCAGACTGACGTGTTGACCACACGTCAGTCTGCAATACGGATGGACCAGCAGGCCCCGATTTGCTAACTCGGTGTACAAAAATTTGATTGTCACTGTAACATCCATTACGGTTTTCATATATTAAATAAAAATAGTCATTCATACCGAAGCCGTACTAAATATTGAAGTTGCCATGAAGATTATGTACACCGTAGTTGACAAAAGTTAGCAAATAGGCCTGCAGGGCTAAATCCGGCCAGGTCATGACGGAGAACGATGATATTTAAATATTTAAGTAACTATTTTATAAAATATAGTGTCGTTGAGTTATTGCCTGACGACACAATTTCACATCTTACTTACTGTTTAATGTTTGTGAATTGTCTTACAAAAAGAAACGAAATACATCTAAAAATAATAGTCCTTAAAACAAAATGTCGTTTACTTTTCCAATTCAACATGCAAAATCTTCTAAATTGTTTAAATTCGACTGAGCTTTTATCCAATCCACCTATTTTGATATTAATGTGATTGCCCAACATGTCCCGGCGAATTAAAAGTGCATCAGCGGTGCATGGCGCGTGACGCGCATCCCAGCGAGCTGTTGACCCTACGCGAAGGTCACGTAGGCTTTATTTTATACTAGCTATTACCCGCGGCTCCGCTCGCGTGATATATAGCCTATGTCCTTCTCAGTACTCTAACCTATGTGTATGCAAAATGTCATGATGATCGGTTCAGGCGATAGGGCATGAAAGCGGAACAAACAAATAAATAAATAAACAAACAAACAAACTCACTTTCGCATTTATAATATTAGTTAGTAGGATTAGGATTAGGATAGGACTAGCTGCGCTTGCGACTTCGGCTGCGCAGAATAGTCAGCTATCAAAAAGTAGACTATGTCCTTTCTCAGGCTCTAGACTATCTGTGTACTAAATTTCATTTCAATCGGTTCAGTAATTTTGGTGTTAAAGCAACAGACAGTTACTTTCGCATTTATAATATAAGTAAGTTATTTGTTCTTGTACGATACTGGCAGATCTAGATGGGAAATCAAAAAATTGAGAATTGACTTTTCTTTCCGCTCATATCGTTAAAATCCCTCACGGAAATATACTAATACTTTTTATCCTTTTTCATGGGAACCTCTAATAATTTTCAGGATAAACTGGTAGTTACGTCATTTCGTAATGATTTTAGAAATTAACTTCATCATCATTTAATAATGAATAAATAAATATATACGGACAAATCACACAGATTAAACTAGCCCCAAAGTAAGTTCTTAAGTAAGTACGTGTTATTGAATACTAACTCAACGATACTATATTTTATAACAAATACATATATAGATAAACATCCAAGACCCAGGTCAATCTGAAAAAGATCATTTTTCATCTTGACCTGACCGGGGATCGAACCCGGGACCATCCGTGTCACAGGCCGGCGTGTTGACCGCTACGCCACGGAACTCGTCAAGGTCTTTTTACTCTTCACTGCAGGAGCACGACCTTATCTGTCGACAGAGCAGTCTGAGAATTTAGTCTACAGTCTCCACGCTGGCTAGAAGAGTTGGAGAGGTCTCTTTGATGTTTTTTACTTTTGTTTAGCTCGTGTTTCTTAACGTGAATTTACTTTCACCATAATCAATTTTACATACTTACTGCTTTATAAGGTCTAACTAGAATTGTGAGTTGACGTCGCTTGGAGAAAATGCGCTGTGCAGTTTGTTGCCGCTTCTTCTGCACTCCGCTTTGGAAGCGGCCTAAACTTAGCCATAAGTAATTATTGACGTCAACAAAATTTTTTTGTTGTAAAAATTGTAAACACCAATATGACAATTAATAAGTGTTCAAAGAAACCTATATTAAATAAACGATTGAATCTTGAATCATAATGTTAAATAGCCGTGTGGTTCCCAGCAGAGTAGAATAGGACTACTCCATGTCTATCCGTGGATGTCGTAGAAAGCGACTTAGGAAACACAAGCCCCTCTGTGTTTGCTTTGGCTAACATATGGCTCTGGTAGATCCTCTGATCTGAGGGCCATGCTCCTGCAGTGAAGGCTGAAAAATGCCTAATAATGATGGTACAATATCAGACAGATTAAGCATATCTAAAATTTATTGGCATATCGGGTCAACCCTAGTGTGGTGTTTAGAGAAGTAAAAACTTCTTAAGCGGCGTTGTGCACTTTTTGTAATGTGGAAAAATGTTAAAACTCGCGACAGGTCAAGTGACCGACAAATTGGTCAGGGTGAAAATTCGTAAGACAGACACGTGACTTCACTCTGTGACGTGTTTTCACTTCTGCCGGAACTCCCGAAGAACCCGTTGTTTTGTTTTTCATTGTGTTCTTATTAATTCCCTCATCTACCGACATGTACGTACGTGTACAGGGTACTTGTACATCACATTTCCCCCGTTCTTATATGGTCCTTTGCCCACCATTACCCAGATACGCAGCAGCCCAGATTAAATTGAATGCAAAGCAATAATATACGGTTCAACACCTGCGCCAGAGTACAGTGAGCGTTCAAAATAGGTAATTGTATGTTCTGGGTTGTTAAGAAAAAAATCGTTCTGTATCTTAATTTCAAGAGTTCAGGAAATCTATGGAAAAGGACATTTTATAGATACGCAAAAGTAAATTAAAGTAACAGGCTTTTTAGCAATTTAGAGAAAAACTTTTTAATTATTAAATAAAATCTAGAGTAAAAAATATTACTTGAAATGAAAACTTTGGTTTAATCCATGTTTAATCAGAGATAATCGCGCCACGCATCCTGAATTGAATATGAGTTACTCTTTTTTTTTGGCGCCATCTACCCCAAAAGCAATAAAGACGTACTAGAGCATACATATATACATCATTGCGCCATAGAAGCCTCACACCTAATTAATCTTACGTTAATTACCTCATTATTCTGCCGACTGTACATCGCCCAATCCGCTCGGATACTTGCCCAACGAGAAACAAAGCGCTGTTTCTGTGCCGGATGGGGTCAGTTAACCGGCAAAATTCAAATTTCGATCAGAATGGCCGCGGAGAGGAACGAGCAATATCCGTTCCATTTTCGCAACCGTTCACATCCGAATTCGGGCGCGTTGGTGCGTTGCGGATTCGAATTTCGAAGGATATACGGATTTTAAGGAACGTTGACAGTTCATAGACCTCTCAATGAAAAACTTAAATAAAATAGGTTATTGCCTGCCAGTATCAACATTTGAGCAGCCAGTATAATTTTTTTAATAAATTGAAAAAGTTTGTGTAGTAATTATCTACCGCTACTTATTGAACCACGTTTATGTTTCAGCAATAACGTATATAACGTATATATAGCAATAACTTTCATGGTAGTCTATGTAATTATATAGACTGGAAACTTGATGCCTGGTGGCAATAGCACAGCTCAGGCATCCGGTCACCCACCAATATTACACACATACCCATTTCATATATCTACCTATGATATAAGTGCATAGTAAATTTTGTATTGTACAGTATTCTACAGAATGTTTAAAAAAAATAGATATTACGACACTATGGCACTAAACCAACACATTCATTTTTTAAAACATCCGATATTATATCTAAGTGATTGATCATTGTTTGATTTTGTTCCAGGTATGTTTAACCAATCTACTAAAAGCCAATGCCAGGTAAGTTTGAAAGGAAAAAGGCATAAATTTGCTTCGTCAAGTGAACTCTGAACCGCATTAAAATTCCGATGACTGCCGTCTGTTAACTTGTAATAAACTGTTCCTACCTAGCATTTACATAAACGTTCATAATTTTCGTGTTAGATGATTATATTGAACTTAAAATCAAACTTACTTCACTATTGTTATACTGAAAAAATGTAACGAACGAATGAGAAGATATACCCTAGACAGGTCATAAAAAGCAGCTAGGTACATGTTCTTGCTTCGGTCTGAGCCAAAGAAGTTCTATCTCCAGCCAGGATGAGATAAAAGATTTCTTTTTACATTTTCTGGTCTTATTTTCATAAATATAAGCTAATATAAATTATATACAATGATTGTATGAGATCGTGCACAAAAAAAAATATAAAATAATTTTAATTCAATTCAATATATTTATTCATAGCAAAACACTTATTGCGTCGAACAATTTTTAATACTCACATAATTAGCTTTACATATTCATATAAATTAAATAACAATGTCTTTAAAATTTAACCAATAGCCATTTATGTCATAATTAATCATTTAAACTCATTGTCTGTCATTTCGATAAAAGCAATAAAATTAGTGTACCCTGTAGTAAAAATCTAATTATTATTACAGCCAACCATTCCAAATTTACACTGAAAGAAGGTCCATAAATTCAGTGAATATCATGTCATTGGTGGGCCAGATATTACAATGGACGAATCGTTTTCCCCGATCTGATTGTAGCCAGCCCTTCCAAATTCAAACCTTCAAACTGAATGGAAGGAGCGCAGAATCCGCGAGATGGCGCGATACGGCGTACAATTAATACAGTACTTATCTCTCTAATTAACGATTGCAGGCGACCTAGAATCTTTAATGAGGGGACGTAAGATCCGCTCAGCCTCTCGAATAGGGTTGGAGAATTGGAGAATTTCCAGGGCTAGCAATACCACAATTCACCATCATCATCATCGAGTCTTTTTTAGTTTCCACTGTAGGAGCACGACCTTACCACCAGAGCCATATATCAGCCAGAGTAGTCATAGGAAAAATTAATTCGTTTCACCGAATTTTTGATCACCATCAACTTCACATAAAAATTTAAACTCAAATATTTTATTCATTGTAATATATTTTTAATATCATTTTATGAACATTATTTTCATGACAATTAATTGTTTATAAAGAATAAATTATTGTTGTTGATATCAATAATTTGATTTGTTGCCTCGACGTCGAGTCGCTCCACGTCGAGTCGCTTTATAGCTAACTTTAGGGCCGCTTTTGATAGTTAACGTTTTAACTTTTGTGAAAATAGTAATTAGTTACCTATCTGTATCTTTAATTTTAACTGTTTTTATATTTTCTACAATAAACTATTTAAATAAAGCATGTACGTATGACAAGAACACATAATTTTTGAAAAAGTGGATAAATCATATCAATTAGAGTAAAAATACATCATTACTCCTAAATGAGTAGTAATGATGTATTTTTGAAGCAAATATTTATTATTTAACTTTTTTTTAATTGACAAATCCTTAACATAGAGTCTAGCAATATATATTAATACTAATTCAATTAAATTTTGATTGATGTATACTCTTTTTGTGCGTCGTTTTGAGCCCACGTGGGCCGCGCCAATTAATTATACATGTCTTGCATGTACATTGTTTACACGCAGACATTACGACAGATTAAATCTTAGATTTTTGTGTTTAGGCTGTAAATAAAATAGTGTTAAAATAAATGAATGAATTATGTGTAGGCAGTAGGCAGTTTCCTATGTGGGTAAAGATAGTGGATTTTTGCAATTTGGTGTTTGTTAAATTTGGAACCTTTGCCTTTTTGATTCTTCAGTTTCAAGATAAAAAAAAAACACTTAAATTTAATCTATTCTAACATTATAAAAAGGAATGATTTGTTTGTTTGTTTGTTTACATTGAATAGGCTCTGAAATTACGAGACCAATTTTCACAATTCTTTTACCTATTGAAAGCTGATTTATCTGCAAATGACAAAGGCAAAAATTTACGCGAACGAAGTTGCGAGAAAATTATTAATTTATAATCTTGATTTTGAGTCAAAATTCTTTTATACTGAATGACCACATTAGGGCGATAGGTCTTTGAAAGGTCAATATAATGAGACCAAACGAATGAGACTAAAAAACTTTACTAAAAATTTCACAAAGATTTTTTTAATAATTTAGTTTGTTACATGTAACGCCTAAAATGTGTTAGAGGGTCTTTTTTCTTGACTGTACTGAATCTTTTCAATTCCCAGATACTTTTCGTTGAGAAATAAAGCCTTGAAGTTCACAGTTAGCGTAACGTAATAAAATTAAGTAAAGATTGGCTGAAACAATTAAATTCACATTTGAATACTGACCCGCCTTGTGCTCAGATCATATCGGGCAAGAACAAATTGGTAGGCAGTTAGTTTATTATGAAACAGAACTCACTTCACTACGCCAAAAGTGTTGTAGAAGTGATATGTACAAAAAAATTTGATGTCGTATTTTACTGACTCGCCTTGGGCTTTGTTTATATAAGACAAGAACGTGTTGGTAGGTAAGTATGAATAATTATTGAAATAAAAATTACTTCACATCATCAATAATTACATAGAAGTGATAGGACCCGGATCAATCAAATTCTCATTCAAATACTGATGCCTTTCGCTCGCAGATCACATCGGGCAGGAACAAATTGGTGGGCAATCGTGTTGAAATATTTCAGTTCAAAAGAGTCACTAGATGTGACGGATCCTAAGTAAGTTATCTTCATCTTCACACCTCATAATACTGTAGTACATACAATAAATGAATGACTTCACGTTTAAAATAACGTCACTTTCTTACAAGAAAGTGACGTTATTTTAAAAACTTATAGTAATTCAATAACTTAACGCAACATCTGTCAGTAATTCCTCTCCATCCATGACTTTCTTTTCTTGACATTTCGGCATCCTAGGTTACGTAAAGAAAAAATAATTTATCATAGCAATTTTAGACTAAATTATTTACATCCGCTCATCCTGATATTTGAAACCCTTTTTGGTCAATTTTGTTTGTATATCCTACTTACCTCAATGATAAAATATATTAGAAGACACAATGATATGCTAATTTATGAATAAATAAATACTAAAGTGCGAAGTGAGATGAGATGCACGTTTAGAATCGGTGGTTAGAATCTACGTTACTTACGAAATACGCGTAGGTGGCTTGTAATACGAATACGTCTGTATATCTATTAATCATAGAAGTAGATGGGTTGCTTCGGTAATCGAAATTTGATGGTTTTTGTTGTGTCATCCCAAATGACAAAGTCAAAATAAATTATTAGAAGAGTTGGAAATATTTGTCAGTTGTTGAGTGTACCAATTATTAAATATAAGCACACAGTTCAGAGAGACGAATTTTTTTTTACATTTAAAACAATGGTGACTTCATGATGGCAATAGCAATGTATTTCTATGATTTTATGATAAACAGATCTCTCATTTTATGGCACGAGATATTTTTTTTACACTTTTTGAATTACATATAATCAGATGGGACGATCAATATTTTATAAGTAGCAAAGAACCGTTTTTACAAGTTTTTTCTTTATAGAACTTGCCCTGCTGGTTATACTGTGAGGATCAAATCTTGCAAGTCATTTTTGTAGCATTATCCATATTTTATGTAGGTACTTATGTAAGTTGACAATGCAATATTATGATGTCAAAGTCCTGATCTGTTTTTGGAATAGAAAGGTGGCAATAGGCACTTTTAAAATAAAAAAGATAAATCTATCGTATTTGGGCTCATTCAATGTGTCTTGACAAGCGCTTTTTTTTAGTTTATTGGGGTCAACAAACAATTTTACAACGCAATAAATATACAGTATAAAATTAGATAGATGAAAAAAAGTGCTTTACATTATGAAATACCTAGCTCATAATAAACTCTTAATACAAAAAACAATTCTCCAAGCTTCTATGATAAAACTGAAACCTAGTAGAAAATAAATTTTACCTAATCTATGCCTTTTACATCAATTTGCGTAGTTCTCACAAGCAAATGTATTGAAACTTGACTAGTTATTACTACGATAAATGCACATACTAAAAAACTTAACAATTAAAAACATGATAGTTTTACCGCTACATAAAATCCGTTATAATAAAATTTTATTACCGAATTTCTCAAATACCCATTACAAGTTTTTATCATATCTAATCATTGCAAATTAGACCCTATATCTTTAATACTAAGGTTAAATTTGATCGTGCATGCGTTAAGCTTTTCTTAGTATGTGTTTGTATTGTTCAGCGTGTGGTGAAAACGTGGTTTCCCACGAAAAAAGGAAAACCTGTGTGTCGCAAGTTCTTGCGAAGCATATTATATTGTGTCGTATGGACGGTGAATGGATGTGATCGTGTCACAAAATGGATAATTTAGAGCCATTAACTGAGCAGAGCTTAAGTATATAATCATAAAGAAGTTTAGTACGTTCTAATAAGTCACTTTATTAGCATAATCGTACTAGGTGCATTCTTACGCCATATTTTGCTAGGGTATTATTATATTGTATGATATACGGTCTAGTAAAAGATCCTCTCGGGACCCACACTGAGCATCATTTAACCTTTGGTTTTTCCCAAAATTTGGTTTATATAGCCCATTCTAGGATCAATTCTGGTCTAAGTTCCTTTTACTTGGGTAGTTAGAGTTGCAGTCACTGTGTTTAAAACCAGTTACCTCGTCAGATCAAAATGGTAGTGGACCCGGGCTCTGAAGTGTTACTGCTGGAGATGCAACCGGGAATACGCTGAAATGATGATTTGCTCTCAATAAAAAGATTGTTTGTTCAAGGAAACATATGTGGCTTACACAGATAGTAAAACCTTTATGAAAGCCTCTGCCACTGTGTTTTACCAAGTTTTGCTTTGTGTGTAATCAATGAATTATGCTTCGTAAAGCAGCTTTGCTGCCAATTTACCCAAGTGGCTGATCAGACTTGACAGTTACATGTACTTATGACGGATTGCTTTGCATTGTAACCTGGTAAAGTAGAGTTAGAAGAACTCCAAAGATATATTTTACCAATTCATTGAATTTTAATTTTAACTACTTGTCATATTCATCATCATCATCATCAGCAGCATATACCTACTCGTCCACTGCTGGACATAGGCATCTCCAATTGCACGCCATCGAGATCTCGCATCCAGCTCCTGCCAGCCATCTTGCGCAAATCATCACTCCACCGTGCTTGAGGACGTCCTACAATACGTTTGCCGAGACGCGGTCTCTTGTCATATTCATCATCAGGTCTATTTTAGTCTCCACTGCAGGAGCACGACCCTCTCTGACTATCATAACCATTTATTAGCCAGAACAGTCAGGGGATTTGGCCTACACTCTCCACGCTGGCCAGACGGGTTGGAGAGGTATCATATTGTTGTGTGTGTATTAAAAAATAAACAGAAGTTGATAAAGCGGCGGCGATGTCAGCTGAGCACCGGAAGCCGCATCAGGTGTGGCTCGGGCCTTATTTCGTATTCTAAGAGTACGCACGGCTGGGCTTTAAAAGGATAATGGCTGGCTACTGTTGTGGAATCATGTTTATTGCCACGTGTGACGATACCCTTTCGCAAAACTAGAATTTTATGCGTCGCACAAATTTGAGTAAAAGTAAAAGAAATGCCAAATCTGGCTCACAAGGGTTCACACAGATTAACATCCAAGACCCAGGCCAATCCTAAAAAAAATGTTTTGTAGACTAAGTTGTACAATCGTAAAGGTATTAATATATAGATAGAGGAATAGACGACCGCCAAAGAGCGAAATGGATCCTACGTGAAAGCAAAACCAAACCAAACAAAATATTTCAGATAGCCGATCTTTTACCAGTCGTAAAATATCAAGTCCGAGATGTAAAGAAAGCATGAAAAAATAATGTGTTGCTTAGGCTGAAATATCAGAGTAATGGGACTATTTTATTATTTTTATGAATTAAGGTGTGCTTAAAACATTTAAGAACAATTAAAAAAGATGTTGGTCACCCAAAAAATATAACTCCGTTAAACTCTATTTAAATCTTTACTTCAAAAGTTGAATATTAGGACTAATTACATAAACTCATTAGTCATTCAACTCGTTTTAAAATGGATCAAGGCCTGTTTTCGGGAGCGACTGGCGACCTAGGATGGTTGTGGCGCAACGTGTTGCAAACGTATTAATTGCCTCAATAGACCGTCTGTGTACAGGGTGTTCAAGATTTCAATCGTTTTTTTAAAGCTGGAATTACACGTCCGATTTTTTCCATCCGACAAACGTACGATCTTCCTGTTTTAGGTATAGTGTCCCTAATTCTAGGGGTTTTTTTTTGTTTTTGGGCACTTATCTTCCATAATCTTTTTTGCAGAAAAACCAGTTAAACATGAAGAAGGTGATACTAAAAACAAAATCTTTTTCAGTATTTGTATAGCGTAATGAAAATTTAATTACGCATTGTACCAAATCATTCTTATTTCCTCATTATTTTCTTAGATTATTATAATTACAGTATTTAAGGGATATTTAAGGATTCTTTTATTGCAATTACTCTAAAATCTTGAATTATTTTCATGTAGGGGTCAGGAGCTTCTTTTTTTTTAAAGACAAGAACATTTATTGACATGAACATATTTGAGTTCACAATTTTCCCAATAAATCAATTATGTTGATACCAGTAATTTTCTTATAGCTAAGTTTAGGCCGCTTCCAAATCTGAGTACAGAAGAAGCGGCAACAAACTGCACATCGCATTTTCTCCAAGGGACGTCTAATCAATCTGAGAATGTCCTACATAGGTGTATTTCTTATTACTGCGTATTGTGATTCTTTCTCGCATCTGACGTTTTTCTAAATCGCATCTACAGCTGATTTGATGCTTTGTTTTATTATGATGAATATGCAGATATTACAAATCACAAAAAATACAATACCAACCACACACGCTAAACAAACAACACTTATCTAAGGAATAAAACGGGGAAATTACGTCCCTAATTTAGCACTATAAAATTAAACAGCCTGTATATAACCACAGTTAGAGCGTGCGAAAATCAGATAAGTTTTATGTACGTATAAAGTATATTTTGCTTAAGACAATGGGCTACCGCTGGCTATGTACCCATATGGACCGAGTTTTTTTCTTAATTATCTGTGCACCTTTCTAAAGCGTTGAGGTCATTGGTAATGTGATAAGTTGAGATGAGCTTAGATATTCGCTTAACATATTTCTGTGCAAATTAACTTAGTTTTAACGTATCTAACTGATTGGTTTTTTTTTTGGAAAGACTTTAATGCTTCATACTGTTTTTTTTTCCAAATGACTGTATTTTTGTCAAGAATTTCAAACCCCTTTTTTTACATTTACAATACAACATGATGGGTTTGTATAGAAAAAAAAAATATTACTCCCTCTTTACTTGTATGGGAGCTACCCTAAAACACTACCACTTTTTTGGCATGATTAATATACATACCCATACCAAATTACAGCTTTCTAGTACTTATAGTCTCTGAGTGAAACCGCGGACGGAGAGACAGACAGACAGACATGGCGAAACTATAAGGGTTCCTTGTTTACTACGGAACCCTTAAAAGGGGTTTTCTTTTATTGCCTGGAAAAATCATTAAAAAGTATTTTCTTCAGTATTTAACAAATTACAAAGTTATTATTAACTTTTGCATCTGACGTATTTCTGTATTTTTCATGCTCTAAGTTAATTTTTTTTATGGCTGAATATCATCGAAACTCATAAACATCCAGAATGTACATATTTCTAACATAAGTACCTTATATCATTTCCCAGTTAGGTAGATATCAAACCGACATATTAACCAACAAGATCTAACAATGAATTTAAGCCATAAACAAACTACAACAAAAAACAAACATGCATAACAATCAATCAATAATCCTACAAAGCAAAAAGGTTACCATTTCCGATTCTTGTTTTCCCCCAATTAACATTGTTCCTGTTTTTCCGATTTTCGCAACGACTAAGCCCAATCTGTTTCGCACAGTCGCCGCAGCTTGACAATGAACCGTCAGACAGGCGTTTCGCACGCTATTGCAGATATTGCGCAAACGTTGCGGCACGAAGGGCGGACAGAGCGCATTGTGTGGTGGAGCCTTTATGAAGGAATTAGGTTTTTGTTGGAGTTCAACGGTCAGGCGTAGATAACCTCCAGAATCTAGACGTTTTTAAGTTATTGTTTCTTTGTTAGTAAGAATACATGCAAACTATTACGTCTTTATCTCTTCGGAGTAGACAGAGTTTGGGGCAAAGGACACGTTTAAAAATTCGATAGACGATGGAAAATGCCAAGAAATAGGGATGGATTTCTAGTCGAATAGCCTTGACATTAATAAAGATAAAGTAAATTTCATACTTCACTTAATATAACAATATCACTATGATGATTCGTGTAAACGGTGCTTGTGTGCATCTTGATTGCACAAAAGTTCATAAACTTTCACAAAGAAATAATAAGCTAGGAAAACAAAACACCATTGATAAAATGCTAAATGTATACCTATTACTTTAAATTAATTTGTTGCTTTAAAATGGGTAGCATTTTCAACATATTTACATCCTTTTATGTAAAATTGCGAGTTTAAAAAATAATTATTAGGCCTTTGAGACCAATATTCATCTATTAAGTATTACGATTCTTAAATCATCGTTAAAAAAGAATATGAACATTAAATCATAAATCACCCAGAGCGAATTCCTTACAAAACAATCGTACAATGGAATTAGTTCACTTTTTAATTCTCCACAGCGCATTAACCACAGGGTTAACAATTAACAAATACAGTTACAATTAACATACACTACAATGAAGCGAGTAACGCCTTCGTCATTTTTTTCGACCATATCTTTAGTACTTGTATCACCCCATGGTCACGTCTAAAAAGATCGACGAACAGTAGTATTTAATGCGATAAAAATAAAGTGCAAAATGTATGCATGTTTTTAGACTTGGCGATGGTGCGTACAGTTACGGGTGGCTTCACATCTAGGGCTAAGGTGAAAGAACAAGAGAAACACGTTTACGACACATGCCATATTTTATAGGATCGTGTGGTAGCACCTTTAATTGGTGTTCCAGTTGCATCTGTAATGGAAGCCTTCAGGTGTGGCGTGTGTAATAAGCGCAGTGTGTTCTGGCCATTGAGCTTTTTACACCTTGTTGACTGACTTTTTTTTACATACATATCACGTTCTTAACAGGGTAGACAGAGCCCAAGGCCATTAAACCCAATATAGCGATAAGTGGACGTTAAGGTGGAATGCGGAATCAAAATAGTGATGGGTTGCTAGCCGCATCGTCTTTTGACGTAATTTCTAAGATTTTCACCCAATCCTTTGACGGGCTTTCAACGGTACGCGGGAAGAAAAGTAGCTATATATTCGGTATATTCTATGTTTTTCCTACCAGCATGGAAGAGCTTTTGATAAAAATCAGTTTATCAAGTCCATTGCTTAAAACCGGTCTCTCCAAGAGTTTTCTGTCATTGGAAGGGTTTTCCAATACTGACCACGCTGGCAAACGGGTGAGCATAATTTGCATCTAAACCGTTTTATAAACGATAGAAGAGTAAACTTGTACAATTACGTGTGTATTTTTGAAAAGTCAGGAAATATTATATTGTGCAGGAAATACTTGTATAAATAAGCAGAGGTGTCGGTTTTTTTTTTTGTAACGGCAAGTTATGCTTTTTCCCATCTCCAAAATGCCCAATATGCCTAATAAGTTTCCGCTTCAAAATTTACAATGCTTGCATGAATCGTGGTTGCATTACACTCCTTTTTGGTCAGTCGCATAACGAAATAGAACAATTTAAAGTCATGTAAAAATGCATACGGCGGCTACCGGGCCGGAGCGCGACCTATGCTAATGCTCCCAATTGCACACGACTTAATGTAAACATTGGATTGACCCTCGCCTTATAAAACATTACATTTAAATATAGGTACTCAATATGGGCTGAAAACTCAAATAGCAAAATCATGCGCTTTAATGCTTTATAACCAGATCGGACCTACTCGGGGTACCTAAATGGATGCATTTGCAAATCGTTATTTTGATTAAATCTCTGTAGTGAACAAACGATGTCAGAGCGGCCAATGCTTTAGAAATAAAATTAATTATACCAGTTAAGAAAGCATTTAATACTCTCTGCTAGTTTTTCATACAGTTTGGAAAATCCGACGACTTAAACAGATAAACATTTACGGTACAACGAAGTGAACTGTAGAAGAACATGGTAGAGTATTACTACACATGGG
This sequence comes from Rhodophaea formosa, assembly GCA_963082605.1. Taxonomy (NCBI): domain Eukaryota; kingdom Metazoa; phylum Arthropoda; class Insecta; order Lepidoptera; family Pyralidae; genus Rhodophaea; species Rhodophaea formosa. Next base: position 6,530,286 of record OY720227.1, on the reverse strand, counting down.
CATCTTAAAAGTTTTCAGAGCTTATGATCATGCGCACGCTAAATTTAGGATCAGGCAGTATATAAAAGTACTCGTAAGACTGTCTTATTTATTGCCAAAGCACAGATTGCCAGGCATTTAGAAACGCTCGCGTTATTATTCGTTTAGTATGAGTTATGGTATATTATTATTACCACGTTATTATAAATAATAATTATTATTATTGTTATGAGTTATGGTTAAAAAAGTACCCTTGGCAGCATTAGTAGCACACACTTTTTTTATTGGCATGCAAAAATAATATTTTAAAAAGGTGCATTTATACGGCAGCTAAGAACAGCGTCAGAGTACCTACAGATAAAAATAGCTTGCATTTTTTTTTAAATTAAGACCCTGATCCACATTTGAGTATGTAACGATATCTAGGTGACACGGGCAGCGATGAGCTTGCCTTGCCGTGGGAGGCTCACAGCATTGTGTGCTTGACTTTCACGAATATTTTAATTATGTATGTCGCCAATTTAATTTAGATTAATAATTAATGCTTAAGATTACATCTATTGCGGTTAAGTGTGTACATGTTGGTTTTGATATTTATTGCTCGGTTAAATGCTAATTGGTTTTCTAATTAAGATTTTTTAACTTAATTTAGACGTAAATTGTACAATTAAACTGTCAACTTTATTTAATTTTTTACGACGTCATATCTCTTATTTGCTCAAATATAGTTAACAAGGTAAATAAATGATACCTTTATTTGAAAACAATTAAGGGCCTCCCTTAACGATCAGCTGGACGACCAGTTACTTCTGAGAAGTCATTTGTATCGACATTAAAGTAGGTACCTTAAATTTATTTGTGAATCCTTACAGAATACAAAGTATTTTGTGGATTTTTGTTTTCAGGCACTGAAAGTAATGAATACAAAGTTATTTATTTACAAGGATGCCCATTGGAAGAGTGTTATTTTTAGTGTTCATGTATGTTACGTATATCAGTATTTGTATACATAAGTTTATTTATTTCATAATAACTTGAAAGTAGTTACCTCCTTATAATAAGATGTATGCGCTTATCTTTAAATTCTTACGTCATCCTTAGTGGCATTGGTTGGTTATGTATAGGCATAAATATTTCTTTTTCTAGCGATGCCTATATTAGTATTAACTTGATATAAACTATAGATGAACATAATGTTTCTAGAACTTACACATACTCTACCTCAGAAAAAACTTGATTGAATGTCATACAAGCGTTTAACAAGTTGTTCTTGCCTTTTCCAATCAACATCACTCATTTACATTAATTGCCTACAATTTACATAGCATACTGCCGTTTAGCAGCCTTTCCAAGCGAGTAATTTAATTTAGTAGAAAAAAAAACACCCCAATCAACATCCACCTCTATCTCATAGCTATTAAAGTTCAAATTATCGAGAGCTAATTGGAGCAATATGGATTTCTAGGAGTGGTCTATGGCTACGAGCAACGTCATTCAATTATATTTTTTATTACAACGTAGTAAAGATGTTTTTTCAATAAAAGCCACGCCGATGGGTGGTTATGGTCAGTTAATGAAAAGTAATTAGTTGATAAAAACTTGTGAACGTTTAGACGCGGCGAGATGTTTGTATTTGTTTTATAATGTCCGTGTTTTGTTTCGGAAAGATAGATATCATAATATTTAGACACGCATATGTAAACGTCGGCGTGTTATAATTTATACTAACGTTAGATTATTTTAGATATTGATATAATAAATTACACAGCTCGTGTTAATTAGTCAGATATTTAAAAATATGCATGTATGTTTTCTTTAGAAGCTATAATGATGTTAGCTATACTAGTTACTCTTTATACTTTACAGTGGGTCTTCCAAAAGTATTATACAGCTGCCATTTTCAGCAATTTTCTTAAGTATTTTTCATAATGTATTTAATTCTGCAGTCCACATCTTCCTTGGCTCTAGGTCATTATTGTTTCAGAAGCCCTGTCATTAAGCATACGCTGCAAATGCCCGTCAAATGTTTCTAAATTTGAAATGGGATTGTTAAGTGTGTTGATAAATTATTTGGTAATTTTTAAACAGCCACAAGATGTAAGGTGCTTTTACCCTTTAGTCGCCTTTTACGAAATCCACAGGAAGAGATTAGGTCTAGACTTGATCTAACCTATTCTGTCATTAAAAATGTCGTTGTGGTAATACAATGGACTAAGTTTTGAGTTATTCAAACTTTAAATGGATTAGTTAATTATTATCATCTTTTAGATCTTCGTCAAATAACTTCAGATTTCTTTAGGCAAGTAAAAGACCAGGGTCATAGCTCACTCGCTATAAATTAAGGCTATGAAATAGAAAACTTTTACAGAAATTCCATTCAACATAAACGGTACAAAAAGCCATCGAGCATTTCCATCACTTCTTAATTACTACTTTTAAAACTTAATACCATGCTCAGTGATTCCAGAGGATAAAAACCGATACGATTTACACGCACGGTCGGGCGAGTTGACTCTATTCGCCCGTTCTGTTCCCAGGGTGCTATTTATGAACCGGTAGCTTTATCAAAGCGAATGATTTTTGTATGAATTCTTGCTTGAAACTTACATAATACATGGTTAACTATATTGTTTGAGAAAAAATTAAGTATTAAAAGGTTTGGTTACAAAATTAGTTAAATACGATAAAACAACCACTTGGTAGTGAATAAACAAGTCAGGGTTAAAAATAATCACTAATGCTATAACAGAAGGGACATCGTAATAGGAACAAACCAGAATATATGATTATGAACCTTGTGATCATGGCTAACGGTTTATTTTTTTATTATATCATTACGTACAGAGTAGGTTTATTTCGGTTTATTCTTCTATTGGTTCGTTGTCGTTCTATTGTAAAATTAATACATCTACATTGTGCTGCGCAGTCACCATTTTTTAGGGTTCCGTAGTAAACTAGGAACCCTTATAGTTTCGCCATGTCTGTCTGTCCGTCCGTCCGCGGTTTTACTCAGAGATTATAAGTACTAGAAAGCTGTAATTTGGTATGAGTATGTATATTAATCATGGCAAAAAGTCGTAGAAAAAAATCTTGAAAAAAAAATTTTTTTTTTATATCTCCCATACAAGTAAAGTGGGGGAGTAACTTTTTTTGTCTACTTACCCATCGTGTGGAATATCGTGAAATAGGTCTTTAAAAAATATTGTGAGATTGAGCGTTTCCGAAATATTTGGTTTTAAAGTGCAAATTTTTGTTAGAGGTACGTCCCCCCCCCCCCCTCCCCCCTCTATCTGCTAAACGGTTATATATGGATGCGTGAAAAATATTACAGCAGTAGTATATATACTGAAGTTGAAAAGAAAACTATCAGAGCTGGGTACTAAGTGCAAACTAAAAAGTTATAGGCAACCAACTTATAAAATATACTGGAAAATGTAAAATTTCATACAATCTTTATTGTTAGATGTTTTTGGTCGTTAAACTGTGAGGTGCGAGTGTAAACAGTGTGAACTCAAAGTTGTCATTCGCAACTACGGAACCCTATACTGCGCGTGGCCCGACACGCACTTGGCCGGTTTTTTTTTTAAATCATAGGTCATACTTTATTCGAAAATTAAAAAAAATAGATATGCATCCAAACAGCCCATCTTGTGCAAATATTGCTTGCATTTCTTATAGGTAGGCTAAAAAGCTTTCCGTGCTAGCTGAACTCGGCGTAAGAGGATAGTTATGAATTAACCATCACTAACTAGTGCAATATACATTTAACCACGTTCCCATGACGGTAACTGTACACTGATTGAGTTTAAATTTTATTTTTTTGCATTAATTGCTCGGGTTATTGCTCTGTGGTCCGTTGGAGATATTAAAGCTGGAAGTATTATTTTAATAAATTGAAGACTGTTATAGAGATTTAACGCCGTATTTCTGTAATATATTATAGTAAAATAACTTTATTATTATATATATGTTTACTTTTAAATTTTCTACGACATGAAAAAATATCCTATATTTATTTTGACGCTTTCTTTAAGCTTTCATTAATTAATTGGGATGTAGCGAGCATATTAAATTTTTGCCATCAGTAGTTTTATTGACCAATACTTCTCAAATTAAAATAATCTAATCGGCTAGAAATAAATACAATTCTTTCATATAACTTAGAAAAAGGAATGAATAATATTTGAAATGTTTTATATACAATAGTTAATAAGATCCTGTGCGATCCTAAGAAGGGGTGGTTCAGCCCGTTAATATAAACTACTTTTCCTAAAGAATTAATGCTGGAAATTTAAAAGTTGAACATTTCCATACAAAAGTGTTCAGCCGGCCAATTGGTATGAAAATGTTAAAGAAAAATAAAATTAGGAAAAATGTGACATGATATATTATGTATTGGTTATTACTACTTTAGAAACCTTCAAAGAAGAAGTTAATCGGTAAAATTGCATTTGGTTTAGATGACAGCAATTCACACTACAAATCGAATTCTGGTATAATTTTACGTTGCATTTAAAAATTAAAAGTGAAGATTAGTAAACACATAAACAACAGCTGGGAACGACAAAATCCTTCGTGTAGTAGCGTGTAGAGTAGTGACGTCTGTCTAATCGGCGGCGTGTGAACCGAGGGTCGTGAACGCGGAAGTCAAGTTACGCACCGTCGGCCCCCTAGCCGTATAAGCTTTTTTCTTTGTCGTACGCAATACTAATTACCGACGACAAAATCCAGCAATTTGAGACAATCAGTCTGATTCAAGGCGAGCATAATAGGTAGTAGATGATGATTTGATGATAATTAAAAATTAATTAAAGCTTTCTATGGAAAGCTCCCTGACCACTGACCTCAACCTTTCCACTCATGCTTTATAACTTACGTTCTCATGCGAGTTTTCTTTACAAAAGTTACTTATATATAACTTTTTTTCTTTAGTTTCTATTTCAAATATTACCTTTTTGTAAATCGGTTAAAATAAATAAAATGCAAGTATTTAAATATAAAAAAGATAAACAAACGCTGCAGGCCATATTCAAATGACTTTGGGTAGCTTAATATGATGTTCTTTGTACATTGGAATATACAAAACAAAATTGTTTGTTGTTGTTGAAAAAGCTTTTCAGCAGTGCAGTGTCATTCCTACAGCTATATAACGGCCTAAATATATTTTTCTAAACAAATACTGTCTTTTATCTTCATTTAGAATCATATAAGTAATGATATAATCTTACTTGAATTATCGAAATGGCAATATCAATAGACTTAACAGCCTTAATAACCTAACAACTTAATAACCTAACAATATAAAATTCCAATATTTAGTCAATTCAAATTTTATGAATTGAACTACACTACCCTACTACTACGTTCATACATTTAAATTTATGGTCTAGAATTTCTCCCAAGCCAGCTTTTCAGCCAAAATTTATATTAATTGACAATATTTCAAAAACTTTTGTCCATTTATCTTCTATTTGATACAATTTTAACCTACTACAAGAGGTAACTTCGAAGTCAATAGACATTTCCCACAAATTAATTATTACTGCTCATACACACCTCATTTACCGTTACCATACAAATTACAAAAAAGGAATTGTCAATAAAAATGTGAGTTAACGACCACCGAACACCAATTAGTCGTAGTGGCTAATTCACAAGTGAGAATTCAAATTGTATGAATTGTATGAGCCGAGGCCCGCTCACTTTTGTTTTGCAAACATACAAAGGATTGCGACACTTAGCCAGTCAGATTGTTAGCAAGGTTTTGTTTTTTGAGATAATTTGCTTGTAAATTAAGGGATTTACTGTTCTGTTTGATTGTACAGTAAATGTGGAAAAGTCAATGCCTTTTATATGTAAGTATTTTTTTTGATTAACGTTGTTTTAAATATCAATGTAGCGTTATATAACCTCCTCACTCATTAGTAGATGTGAGATAAAGGGCATGCCAATAAGTGATATATCAAACAATTACTATTAACATCTACTTTGTTTGTGTTTTTTGTTTTCGTTTGTGTAAGTGGCCAACACTAGTGTCAGATTTTTCAAGCTGCTTTTAGGCATCTGACGTGGCTTAGCGACTGCATAAGATAACATAAAATCAAGTATAAGACACACCGATGAAAAAATCAATATACGTATATATACCTATTTATTGAGATGATCGAACTATGCGTTTCTCTCATAATAATTTATATTTACCTAGATCATGTTCCTATTAACTAATCTCTAATGAATCAGTAGGACCTTATTTGATTCATCATCATCACCATCATCATCAGGTCCTTACCAATCTCCACAGCAAGAGCACGACCCTCTCTGTACTGCCAGAGCAGTCAGAGGACTTGGCCTACACTATCCACGCTGGCCAGACGGGTTGGAGAGGTCTCTTTGATGTTTATAAGCTTTGTTTAGCTTGAGTTTCCCAAGTCGCCTTTTACGACATCCACGGGAAGATTTGGAGTGGTCCTATTCTTCTCTGCCGGGAACCACACGGCTAATTCGATTACTTCAGCTAAACTAATAAATTATTTTTTCTCTGAATTCTCACGCAGCTTTTGCGGGTAATGTCAAGCTAAGTATGAAATCACTTAAACGCGATAACTGTAAGCGCGAGATTATGTTAACTTAAACAGGATTTAGCATGCAAATCGCTTCGGCACTGCATAGGTTTATGTTCACACTGATCGAAAATTGTCGAGAATTACCAATTGAGCGAGTGAGTAATAAATAAGTATTTTAGTAGTTGTAGAGCCACGCTACCAGCAAAAATCACTTTTGCTAGTAGCCATCTAGTGGCATGAATGGGTCGGCTCGTCCGGGGAAGTCACACTCTCACAGAAAATCGACGTTTGAGTAGTAGCTTTACAGCTTCTATGCTTCGTTCCATCTTCTCTGGGGAGGGAATAATAAAAGGCCGGCAACGCTCTTGTCACTCCCCTGGTGTTACATTAGTCCATGGGCAGCGGTGATCACTTACCGTCAGGTGACCCGCTTGCTCGTTTCCTGACCTATGACAAAAAAATTATATCAATTATAATCATATTACGAAATCTTATCCTATTAATATAATTACTGTCAAAACGAGTATGAATGTTAGTTACTCCTTCTCGCAGAAGCAAATTTTGGGTGAAACTTTGCGAGGTACCTAATAGCTAAGACATATTTTTTTCAGTTGACCATGTAGTTAGCTCAAGGGAGCTTTTCTTACTTTATCAGACGTCTGGGAAGGCAGAGTGCCCTCAACCTGTAATAGGCAACATCACCTTGGCTTTAACCGTTGCCTGTGTGCGCAAAGCTTGGAGAACTCTCAAGTTTCTATATCACTAACAATTTTACCGCATTTACATTTACCTCAATTATAGCCTATGTCGTAACAGATAATTTTGCTATCCATAGGTCAAAGAATTTTGAAAACAACTCTACTAGTGTGATAGAATTATGACATATCCGTTTAATTCTACAATTATTCAGTATCATTTTGCAAGGATTTACGATAGCAGTAACGATGTAATTTGTAATCAATAATATTTCTGACTCCGTGTTTATCCATTTCTTAGTGTTCTGTGTATGAAGGCCCCCCACTTGGTGGAGATATAACAGATTAGGAGATGTCAAACGATGCATATCTCTACATGCGATCGTGTAAGCAACATCAATTAAAGTTATACGGAGCCACATTAATCCTACTAAGACTAAAATTATTATTTTTTTTCCTTTTTTTCTACCGAGGTTTAGGTAATTTTTGCCAATCTCGACTTTAAAGAGCAATTCTCAAAACGTCAATTTAACACATTATTCATGAGCACGAGCATTTATGCCAATAAACTACACAAATTTCATATTATAAAGTCGACTAAAACAATTAGCAACATCGTCTAAGGCAAATCGTAACTGAACCTTGACTTCCCACCAATAGCCCCCAAAAAGGTATTTCCGAATTATTTCAAATGAATGCAATTTCGAATAACAAGTCGAGAGTTTATTGTATGGGGAACAAATTTTGAAATTAACAAAACTATCTCTTCTTAAACTAGTTTCACAGGATTGATATTTGTTTAACGTATCTGACTTTAAGAAAATTTCAATTATCAAAAGTTGTGTTTCAATGGCAAATTTTTAGTTCCGATAAAACTTTCAGCCCTATCAAAAGCCTCAAACTTACATCCACAAAAACTAAAAGATAGAATTGCCAAACCACATATCTTCGTGTACTATTCGCCACATCGCATATTAAACAGTACACTTAAACGAGTGACTGGCTATGTGTTATACGAACACTAGAAAAGCATTTTTCGTAAGAGGCGAGCGCGAGCGGCGACCCGCAACGACGCTTCCTGTCGGGTGCTATGACCCCAAAGAAATGGCCTACACCCGGCGAACTCGGCTTTTTATTTTTAATTGTAAGACCCAGGAAATTGATCGGGGTTTCGGCTTGTTTAACGGTCTAATGGGTTACGAATTTTGAGAAATATTTTTCGAAGTAATTACTCTTTTTATTTTTGTTCAAAAACACACTCAGTATATGTGATACAGCCGAATTATGACTCGCAAAGTTGAATAAAATAGTTTAGTTTCTTTCTTCCATGCGGGGCTGGGAGAAAGGAGAAAACGTAGATGTAACAGCTACTTCTCTTCCCGCGCAGATCGTAAAAGCCGATCGAGGGAATGGGCGTGAGGAATCAAGTCAATAGGCGATGCGGCTAGCAACCCATCACTATTTTGATTCCGTTCTCCACCTACCAGCCCACTAACATACTAAACGTGGCCTTTAGGTTTTATAGACCTGGGCTCTGTCTACCCCGCAAGGGAAAAAAGACATGACTGTATATATTATAGTTGCAAGCTTGTAATGAGGATCTTTAACGGGTGTTTTTATGCCTGATTTACGGCAGATTGTTCGATAATTGTGCAAGATCTAGTAATTGGATTTCTTTCCTGAAACAACTAAATTGCAATGCTTTGCTTTGTGCTTTGTGCTTTGTGCAGTGCTTTGCTCGCTTAGCGTGAGTAAAGATTACACTGAGCTTATGACCTTTTTGGATGGCTGCAGCGCACATAGGCTGTTACTATTTTGGCTGTATTATATAAATAAAAAATTGCAATGTAGTTGATATTCCCTAGTGAATAACATTTGGATATATCTTAATCAGCAAGAAACTGAGCTTTCCAATATTTATACAATATTTTATTTAACTTGAATTGTGTCTTGTTATGTCTTGTTAAGATAAAATCTTAATTTTCAAACACTTAATCCTTAACAGGTAAAATTGAAATTTTGTGCATTTTGTAAGCCAGATGCTAACAAAAAGCTGATCAGATGATAGGGTCGAAAAGTGAACGTACATGGTGATTCTGAAAAACCTGACAATATTTCAATGTTGAAACACAATCTCTAACAATATATAGACCTACAATGAAAAAAAGTTAGGACTTTCCATTTAAATTCACCAATCAGGTCAATTTCTGTCGGAAGTAGATTTTCCGAAACAAGGCAAGTCCGGAATCTGCTCTTAACTGAACATTAAACTTTTTTTACTTCGACAAACATAAAAAAACATACAAATAACATACACCTATGAAATTTGGCATTCGTCTTTACAAGTTAGTATAGACTAACAATATTTATACAAAAGCTGTATAATTCTGACAATATTGCAAGTCGAATTGACAGCCTCTTTTTTAAAGTCATTTGAAAACTTACATTATTAAAAATCTAACCATTTCTACCTAAAGTATTCTTAAAAATTATTGCATAGTAGCTATTGCCCATTGTTTTGCCACGCATAATTTATTTTATTAGAGTCCTTTGAAACCCAGCAATAATTCAGAGTCAAATCAAGCACAACTTTTACGCTCCGGTAGCTTAAGTTAAATTAAAGTCTTGGGTTTCAATGAGTTTCAATGTTCTGAAATAAGTAAAAAGAAGTCAAACGTCAAAGATTTTTATTCAAATTGGATACATGGTTATCTTTCTGAACGTCATTTTTTTTCCTTATTTTTTTTACATGCAAAATCGAAAACCTACTCGTTTCGTTTCGGAACGACCACTGGTGAGAAGAACACGCCGAAAGAAACTCAATCCAGACGGTGGGTAAGTGGCGGCAGCACTGGTGCGTCGGGTCCAGTAAGCTGTGATTAGGCCACATTGTCAAATATTATCCAATAACAGCGGCTTATCGACACCGACACCTCAGTGCTGCCATCTGGTGGTAAGCATTTCGAAAAATCCTCATTATTTTCGGACCTGCAAATTTTTAACTGAAGACCACCAAGTTTGCGAAAGCTCTGAAAAAGCTCTAAAGAAAGTTCCCGGAAGCTGATCCCGTGGGAAAGTAACCGCAGAACTATAAAAAAAAGATTATCTCACATCTCATAGTATGCGCAAAACGTATACACTGACCCGCGCTTACATATAATCGATTCTACGAACTATCATAATTAGAGTCGATTATTTCATAAAAAAAATGACACGGAAGCCGAGTAGCAATTATCGATGCAAAAAGAATCGAGAAAAACATCTCGATTAAGTAGCGTTTGAAAAATATGGAGTTATGTATGGGAACGCGGGTCAACTTTCTTTTGTACGGTGTTAACATGTTTTCTTTTCTACTTTTCTTTACCGTTGATGGGTGCATTTGTGGAATGGTATGGGATACTATGTTAACTTACTGTTGTTATGATAAAGTATGTAATTACGTAGCAGAATATGCAGTGGTGGTTCTTAATGATAATTTTAAACGGATTTTAATAAAAGGAAGTTATCAATTCGTTTTCATTTTAAGTTTCGGTTCAGTAGTTTACAATTGTGTTGTATTTTAAAGTTTTATTTATAATCTTAACTATCTTAACTAATATTATAAATGCGAAAGTAAGTTTGTTTGTTTGTTACGCTTTCACGCCCTATCTGCTGAACCGATCATCATGAAATTTTGCATACACAATGGTTAGGGTACTGAAAGGGCCATAGGCTATATATAACGCGTGCAAAGCCGTGGGTAACAGCTAGTGTTATATATAAATTCGGAAGACTTATTAATTCGGTATGTATTCTTGTACACAAGTACCTAAGTAGGTTCCCTAGAGCTTAAGCAATTGCATATAATAAAAGACAGCATAAAGGTTTTTGTTCTCACTTTATCTCTTACTCTCTATCTTTTTCATAAATACCCGGAATCTTGTAAATATATATCATAGCTGTAGAGATTTCTATCAGAATGATTGCGTAAAATTAAAAAATAAATTTATATTTCAAAGAAACCGATAATAAATTACAAAAAGAAGCTCGAATCGAAACGAATATATTCAAACGTGAATGAACTCCACAGCTAATATTTATACCTTTTTAAGTCGTGTGTAAACAGGCTCATTATAAAACGATAAATAAAATTATCGTCCTTTCACGACACGCCACACGACATCTGCTTAGCGTTCCACTTATTTAGCTCCTATAAATATTATCCGTTTATTGCTATAAATTCACAAGAATATTTTTATTTCATATGATTTCAATAAAAAAAGTTACTGGCAGTTTATCATTCTAAACTTTTTATCTATGCCGGATAACGAATAAAAAAAGTAACTGTCACATGTTCGCGCCTCTCATAATTTTATATTTCGAACACCCACATCGCACCAAAAGTCCCTGCCCCTTTCCTCGTACGTATAATTAGGAGAAATGATCACGGACTTTATGCGCGACAGGCGTCGAAAGGGCAGGCCCGTGCTTGCAAATATATGACCGATTTTTCTTATACTGCGCTAATAAATGTGCTCATAAAATCACGCGCGGCACGATTGATAATGCCTTTTAATAGAATGATCCAAGGCTATCATAAAGTATATCTCCAGAGGGAGTCATAATGCAAAGAGTATGTTTATTTTGATTAAACAGTTTATTTACATAGCTCTGTTTTGATTTGAAGAGTGAGTAGTAAACTACTGGAAAGGGTGACATAAGTTTTGACGTCACCAGATCGACAGTATATTGGTGGTATGTGATGCTGCTGATGATACCTAAAGGTAATGTTAGCACAAGCCACCAGGTGCATCATGTATTCATCTATCGGCATAGTGAATTATAAAACTAGCGTTTTTGTATTAAAACCTATTAGTGTTAACTTTCCGAATCGATTAAGTAATCTGACACATTTTTTCTGTACAATAATAAAGATAATGCAGGGCAGCACTAGAAACATCTATAATATGAATCATTGCATTGCTGTAACGTATTTTCGCGGGATGAATGACTCGGATTTCATTCATCTTTACAGATAGTAATCATTCTAATAGCATAGAATCGTAACTTAATATTGATATTCAATTATTCTTAGAAATTCGACCACACGCAATCGATATGACCACAAAATCGATCGATTTATCGATTTAAAACAAAACGGTTCCAAATTTGAAACCGGCGGGCTCTGCTCTCTAATTCCGTTTCCCCGCCTATAATTGACGCCGACGCGCCATCTTTCCTCTCATTCTATATTATGAATTCTACATAAATCTGTCTCGCTCTTCGATGTGTCACGTGCTAATGTCAGCGCAGTGACTATTTTGACAATTATGTCATTTGGTTGTCACGGGCGTGTCATTTAGGCGACGAACGATTGTAGCCCTGTAATTTTGTTTGTATCGTGGAATTCTTAGGGTCATTGACATTTGTTTTTGATGTATGGGAACATCTGGTTCTGAGAATCTTGACACTGGGGGAGGTAAATGGTGACATTCACCTTTGACTGGGACCCATTTGGGAACCTGTCATTGATTTGGGTCAAATAATGACAGATTTTAAGCTTGACATAAACATACACGTTTGGAAGTTTAATAATTGCAGGTTTTAAGCTGATGCAATAATAAATTCATGAGATAAAAGGAGTTTTTTATGTATGATATGGTCAAAATATGGTCAGGGGTGTCATACTCAACTGCATGTCCGGTGGTTGCCCGGGTACGCGCGCCCGGCCTCCCGAACTACTACTCGTATTTTCTCATCCCCAATCCATACCAGCAAGTAAGTATCCCTAATACCCATCTCTCGTTCCCCCAGAACAAATAACTCCTACCCCTTCCTCGCTTACAAAAACGGTTTCAATGGGCAGCAGCGTTGGAACCGATATAAGCCAAACAAACGTTTGTCAAGCGTGACTAATGTGGTGGTGACTCCCATAGCGCATTCTCATAAAATTTGACATAGACGTTTTTCAATTCAGCTAAAAATATATTATGTCTCTAGAGCTACACGTTGCAATATTCTAAGCTTAAAGCTCTTCGTTGTTGTAAGTCGAAAGTTGCAGCTTTGGGCGTGGGAGTTCTCAGAACAGCATTAGTATGCGCGTAACGGGAGTCAGTGCGGCCGCTAAATGCTCAATGAACTGCCGCCTAGCATTCATTATAATAAACTTATTAACTCAACTAAATTACGGAGAAATTTAATTCCAAATCAGTTGTTTTTTTTTAATGGACTATGTAGCTAGCTCCAAGTGAGCTTATGCTACTTCACCGGACTTTTGAAGTGAGGTCAGAGTGACCGCAACCTGTTAGGCGAACATCATCAAAGGGCTCCCAAGGGGGACGGATCTCGGCTTTGGGCGTTGCCTGTGTGCGCAAGGTTTAGAGAGACACAAACTCATATGCCTGATGGGCCGCAATTTTCAGGCTTAGGCTGAAGGGCCAAACTGACAAGCTTTAAAGAGCAGCAACTCTCATGTTTTGCCGTATGGGCCGAAAGTTACGTTGCCAGAACGCCTATCCGGGGTGCAAATCACCTGGAACCGCCGGGCGGTCATCAGTAATCGGAGTTGGCATGAGAGCTAAAACAAGTCATATAAAACAAACGACAAACTGACTTATATATCAATACACAATCGAAACTACTGTACCTAGATACTTGAAATTTGGTACAGGGATTCCTTTCAATACTATTTGAGTGAGCAGTAAAAAAGAATTTTTAAAAATTCAACCCCTAAAATGGTGAAATAGGGGATGAAGTTTTTTGCGGACGAAGTCATGGTAAAATTGCTAGATCTTGTGTAAGAGTACTAATAGTATAGGAACAGCATATGGATTATTGGTGGTTGGTGGTATTCATTCATTCATTTATACTTTTCTATGTGACCCCTGAATTTTATGTATTTTTCTATTGCGAGTGGCTCCAAATAAGCATTTTTCTTTCTTTGAAATAGATGCTCATAAAAGCTCCGGGGGCAGCAATCGAGTAGACCCGAAGACAACGAGTATACAAATCGTGACTGCGAAATTCTCGATGATCTCCGGAATTGAGCCGTCTCGCGTGAATTAAACATGAGCTGAACTTCGCCCGCTTATTTTGAGTAAATCCGGAATTAGGTTTGTTATGAATTTTATAGAAATATTTGCCGTTTTCCCACGAGATCGTTCACGTAGATTGTATGTGTTCATCATCATCAGGACTTTTTTGTCTCCACTGCAGGAGGATGATCCTCTCTGTACTACCAGAGCTATATATTAGCCAGGGCAGTCAAAGGATTTGGCCTACACTCTCCACGCCGGCCAATCGGGTTGGGAAGGTCTTAATGATCTTTATAAGCTTTGTTTAGCTTGTGTTCCCTTAGTCACCTTCTACGACATCCACGAGAAGTCTTGGAGTGGCCTTATTTTACTCTGCCAGTAACCAAACAATCCTCCGACTGCTCTGGCCCTGTTAGTACGTAGAGGGTCGTGCTCCCGCAGTGATTATGATGATGATATCGAAAAGTATACCAATGTAAATTAGACCTAACTTGAAAATGAATGTATAGCATTGATCCCTATCAAACTCACAGTTAAAATTCCCGATTCATACTAGACCATCAAACAAACCGCGGCAAAGAATGTAGACAACCTCGCCCGAACAGTTTCCACGAATTATTGAGCACATGTTTCCACGTTGCCACGCAGCCCACGTCAGGGACATCCGCCGCTCTGACGGCGTTTTCAGAATTCAACAACAGTACACGTAGACGTAATAATAATAGCTAATAACATAACACTCGGAGACTCAGCGGTCACTGGTCGTGCCGCAATGTGAGAGGGGTGTTTGCATTGTTACGTACGGCACGATACGGCAGAGCGACGAACACGATGAAGGACGCTAATTAAAATAGCTCTCAAATGTTCGCAGTAGATTCTTCGCCGCCGCCGTATGCCACGTGATTCCCAACAGAGTAGAATAGGGCAACTCCAAGTCTAAGTCATTTTTTACGCCTTAACACATACCAATTATTCTGTTTAACGAGCAGTAGACCTTCTGCCATCTAACGATGACTTTTGGAATGATGAGCTTCATACCTATTCCCGTAGAACAATAATATCTATGGTGGTAAGCACGTAGTATTTTTCCTTCTCTTATTGCATCATGTAGCTATTCCAAAAAAATCGTTTCTGTCAGTCATGATATGATTGCCAGTAATAATAGTAGCATAAATAAATAATTAGTTTCAATGAAGCGTAACGAAGAGTTCGATGGGTTGAAGATATAGATGCAAAAAATAATAGACATTTTAATGAACGCTGTGAAAAAGTAATTGTGACAAAATAATAGACACTAATGATTTGTCAGCCGGAGACCTTAAAATATAGCTTGTCAACAAGTTAAATACAGAGAACTAAGGCTCTTCGTGATCATCCGAACGTTTTTCCTCAAAACGGGACTAGCTATTATAATATTACTGTATCACGGTGCGTTTATGCACCAGTTTTTATACGACTAAAGTCGTATAAAAATGTAGTCGTATAAGTCTTATACGATTTTTTATCGTATAAAGTCGTTGTACGATTATATGCTTAATAAGATTATTAGTCGTATAAAGTCGTTATACGACTAAAAAATCGTATAAAGATGCAGGTTCAATTCCACTCGCGCAGGATTTAAACAGCATCACAGACTAAAACTAAAACGTTCAAAACCTGCCTGCGTAATCTTTTAGAAATCTTATTTCTTAATTTGAACAATTTTGCACTTTCTCCAATCCCCGTTTCCAACAATGGAGCCGCGTCGGCGCGGCGCGTGCTGGCGACGTGACCGCGCGGCGCATACACCCTGCCCTGTAATGAAATGAGCGCGTGCGTGTGGACGCACCTTTATGCCTTTACTTCACCTTCTAACTTTCTGGTTATTCCTAACTTAAAATATCAAAGAGTATTTGCAAATACTTTGCTTTTTGGTGTTTTTATCAGAGACTTGTCGCCCTGGCTTGCCTTATAATGTGAAACTGTAAACTAGCATATAACTATTGTATCTCAGGTTCCATTTTGTAAAACTCCATATAGTGGGGATTTTCTATTTTATAAACCATATTTTACAAAGATCTTTTTTTTTAATTCGCTTAATTTTATGTTTGCTTGGAAGTTTGGACAGCGACGGTAGCGCGTTGATGTCTTTTGTTCGCATGCCGCTAGTGGCAAAATGAGCTTATGTTTCTCATCTTAGAAAAGCTGTAAATAATATACCTATATCTTCTGCGATTCAATAAACTTAAAGGTCTTGACATACATACAACAGTTTAGTAAAAATATATTAAAGCTGAAAAGAAAAATGATACATTTTTTGATAAATTTATTATTAATTAATACACACATTCATAGCAGCTAGGTTTACTTTCTAGAGATATTAAATTTCATATGTTACAGATTTAAAATAAAATTCGCTCTAAATCATTCATCTCTTAATTCCCTCGCTGATTAGTTATTTGGATAAAAATAAATGACATTTTTATAATAAGTCACTAAAATAGTTTATTTAATACGCCATGACTTCTAAATGCGTGAGTAGATGCAAGAGGTATCGTTAAAATCCTTGACACGTTTTTTGGCAAGTCCTGTCGAGGTTGGTCGTGTTTTTATTTAATTTTGATGTGGAGGCCAAACTTTGTCAAAGCCACCTTTAAGTATATTTTATAATATCCAAAACCTATCATAAAATAAAACACCCATAATTAAAAAAAAAACATAAAAAGGGTATCATTAAAAAAAGCTTTGTAAAGTCATCGTTCGCACCACTGCTCCTCATTCAAATCAAACGGAAATTATACAATCCTTTTATTTTATAGTTTTTCTTGAAACCGTAACGTCATTGCGGCACGAGACTAGAATAACGAGATTACAGAGTGAGGTCTTCTCCACTGGCTTAGGAAAAATATTTATGGCCCAAGCCATTGTGTATTATAAATAAATTATTGTATAAATTGTATGTGTATTGAACCCTGAAACATTGTTATTTGAATTTTTTTATTATTTTTAATTTACGCAAATAAATAAGATTTAACAATTCTGAAGATGACAAACAAAGAAAATATAATAAATTAGAATCACATGAAAATATTACATTTATTTTACTATAGATTGTATCTGTAAATACTTGCATAGGTTAACACGGCAACTCGAATTTTAAAATTCATACTTTTATTTATTTAAACAAACACACGACTCCTTCTTACTTTTTTTTTTTGTTTCTTAACTATTCTCTCTTTTCGCAGCTCTTCAGAGAGTTTTCCATGTTATTGATTCCTCAGCTGCTATTATTAGTATGAACTTATACAAGTCGCCTTTAAACTAATAATAAACAAATAATTAATATATGGGGACATATCACACCAATTGAGCTATCCCCATAATTCGTTGTGAACTTGTGCCCAGGATACTAACTCAAAAATATTATATTTAATAATATATACTTATATAGATAAACATTCAAGCAAGACCCAGGTCAATATGAAAAAGATCATTTTCCATCATGACATGACCGTCCCTTTAGCTGCTATGTGGACTAGCTAGTAGTCAAAGTTTCACATCTAGCACATACTGTAATTTTGCATCCCGCAACGTCACCGCGGCACGAGCCTAACCGTGCACGCGTGGAGCATCTTAACACGCTAGACAGAGATGTAAATATAGCTATTCACCACGTGCGAGTGAGACAGCTAGATGATTAATGACCACGACTCGCAACCGAGAAATCCAGTCAAATTAGGAGAAATAAATATCACGTTGATACAGCGAGAATAAGTGATTTAAGCATTTTATAAAACGGACCTAATGATGCTTGACGAATTTTGAATTTTTACGCGGGGATGGTGAGATATTTTTACAATATTGGTTGACATGATGATTCTTTATTTGATTGCTCGATTTATAGTTTCTTCGATGCTGATCTGGGAAAAAAAGCAACTCAGAATGTACCATCTGCTTATCTCCGTGAGGGAATTGGCAAAATTATAAGGCATCATGTCAATAGACAACGCAGCTAGCAACCCATTACTAACTACTTCAATTCCATCTTTACGCGTTTTCAACATACGCGTAATATGCCCTCTGAATTTAGTTAGGAATAAAGCCGTGATTAATGTCCAAACAAGAATTAATACAATATATTCAATACAATAGAAAACAAGCTTGCAATTGAGGTCTTCTATAACAATATAAAAAAATTATGCAAGTAGTTTTATCAAATTAATTTATGAAAATCTTAATAAAAGTAAAGTTAAAAAATTGAAATAAACTTACATAACATTTATTCTGGGAATATTTTTAAATACCATATTATAATTTTACTTATAATATAAATCTGGTTAATGAAAAAGAGGGATGGGTTAATTCTCATTATTATTACTACTTCAATTTTAATTCATGATATGACAGTGTAAGCTCTAGTCCACTTAAGTGATTTTATGTCGTAGATTGTAAGTTGACGTCATTTGGAGAAAATGCGCTGTGCAGTTTGTTGCCGCTTCTTCTGCACTCTGCCTTGGAAGCGGTGTAAACTTAGCCGTAAGTAAATTATTGACGTCAACAATAATATATTTTTGTAAACTAATTGTAATTATGAAAAAATTGACGTTCACTAAATGATATTGAAATATCTTATGATGAATAAAATGATTGACTTTGACTTTGACTCATACAAATTTCGTTTTAGATCTGCCTAAAACGAAATTTAGGCCTTCTGGGGCTTAATACGTATGTATGTAAACAAAATTAAGATGTTTTGCATGCCTATACTTTAAGCAGTTAAACGTGACGTTGTCTGGATGAGGCATAGTAATGCTCATCCATTTCCATGACCCACTACTAGGAATAGAGAAGGATGGCGCAGACAAAGGTCTTTGTCACCTTTGTCTGCGCCTGTTGTCCGTTTGTCTGTTTTATGTCGTCGACTGTCGTGCTACCTAGCTGCCGGTTGTCCAACATTACGTTTCCCATTTCTGGGATACCACTCGGTGACTGCTATACTCAAAACTCTTAGCAACGCTACTTGTCATAAATTCGCCTATAAAATACCACCGCACAAACTTATATCCAATTTTATTCAGGCAGCCATCATAAAGGCATCCACAAAAACGCTTTACGCCAAACGCAGTGCGTTTCATAGCTGTCTATAAAACAGTAGTTACTGCAAATATGTTACTAAGGGCGTATTCAGCCTCCGTCAGAAAGGGCAGTCTTCGCCGCAAGAAGTCCACTCCTGGGATACTATTCTTGAACGTATGACCACTCGTCCTCGAACGATTTTGGTATGGAAAAACCGCTCGTTAGCGAGCGGCGGTATTTAAAAATCGTACTCCTAGACCTGAGCCTCCCCAAGGATTTCCATTATACGAGTTTTGCTATACCCACCTCGTTTAGTAAACGTGTTGGTGAGCGCAGTCAGTTTGTTTGGCTTATCTGAGAGAAGGGTAGGAATTTGTTGGACCTGAGGGAAAGAGACAAAAGTAGTTAAGATGCTACTTGCTTGGATGGATTGCGAATGAAAAGGTAGCCACTACGTAACATTCATAACAAGCTCACATTATAACTTATAATGTACTTGTGTGCCAGCACAATATTTGTGATTTGCCATTCTATCATTCATTACTTACCTCTAGCATGTCTATAAAGAATCGCACAACACGGTAGAAGCTGTCTTTTAAATATTTAAAACTACAAGATTTGAAAACAAGAGTCTTATAAAATGTATAATTAGCTTTTACGAAAAAACAATTACCCAGCTTAATAAGTCTAAGTAGCCCGGGGTGTCAAACGTTGAAATACGCCATAAAACGTTAGTGCCTCCCCACTTGCTGCATGTGTCCAAGCTTTTTTACAATTCCCAGAAAGCACAAAGCTGCCGAAATGCATAAAGGGGGTTTTATTCGGTCGTAGAAACTTCTGTATTGGCGGAAACTAAAATTGTACATTTCTACTTGAGGTTTGGTATAAAGTACAAGACAAAGCGATTTTTTTACTCGACCTGACCTCAAAGAGTGTAAGGCTTTTAGAAGTATGCATTTTATGACACATTTTATTTAATCTTGGTTGTAAAGTTAAAAAATGTTTTTATCGATCCTTCCCTTCTTAGCGCGTGGTCCATCCACCCACATTTTGCTTATCAAGTTCAAAAGTCCAAATACACTCATTTTGGATCTATTGTATTCCAATTAATAATGTTTTCCCATACTAAACTATTGTCAAATATCATTTAAATTGAATATCTCATCGGCCCTAAGACGGAGTTAGGCTGTGGGACTGTAGTCCTAGCTTAATTGGTGGCAGTCGTAATGCTTCATCAGATGCCTTTAGGCAGCTTGAATAACCTAAAATCTGATACCAGTGTTGGTAACTTACACACAAGAAAAAACAAAAATCTAACATACTTACTACTCGGTCTTGCGTTATCTCCTTTCACTCTTTTCCTTCTGATTGGAAGAAGTAGAGGGAGGCCTTTGCCCAGCTGTGGGACACATGATAGCTCGAAATAAATAATATAATAATAAGTTACTACTCGAGTTCACTAACTGATTTCTGCTATCTAAAGCATTTAGAAAACCCTCTATTCCGCATTCCGTTTATTCCTTAGACCACAGCAAGTCCAGTAATAAACCGTCCGTAGTAAACCGGCCGCGGGCGTCTCATTGTGCGCGTATCGCACCGCCCTCTACCCTGGCTCTACACGCCTATCAAATTATCCAGCGACGTGGAGGTAGACCATTGGTCTATTATGTAGACTAGGCTATAGCTCGCCTTAACGGCTAGGCGAGGAACATCAATAATAACTTTTTGAAGAAATATTGTAGTTGCCTGAAGCGCTGTTAGTTAAACCACCTACGGGCCATTTGCACTGTATGACTATCAAAACTGCGGACCCGGGTTTCGTTGCACCCTAGCTGAGGATATTACCAGGAAAATCTTCGGATGACGAAATGCAATTTTTAATATCCTGACCCTCATTTTATATTTTATTAGCAATTTTCCCGTGACTTCGTCCGCTAGAAATAAAGCCTATGTTACCCGCAGATAAATTATCTATCTACTAGGTGAAAGAATTCTGAAAAATCAGTCCAGTGGTTTCGGAGCCCATTCAATGCAAACAAACAATCAAATCTTTCTTCTTTATAATATTAAGTATTGATAGAATATTGCGTTTCCGTGTTACTTGACTGTTTGTTTAGATATCAAAAAGTAAGTTAATAAAATTTACCAAGACTGTTAAAGTTATAGTCAAAACAAATAAATCTGGACCCGAATAAGAATTTTACAGTTAAATCGAACAAAACGATTCTGCCACCGTCTGGAACCGTACTACGACTTTAAAAAAACAAATGAAATGACCACGCGGTTGGAATCGAAATGCAAAAAAAAGTGAGCGAAAAGGACAGAACACACCGATGTCCTGGATAGAGAGGAATGGCATTTCAAATTTAGAATGCGACGCGTGCGCACAGACATCCTTCGATGCGAAAAAAGCGTGCTGCCATCTATCGGTCGTTTCTGGCGCTACGGTTAGCCAGGTAAGGCCAGATTGGGGTTTTTGTGTGTATCGATTTCGGTGTGAATTTGCTGGGTTTCAATAGAAATGTGGGATCTACTCTTGATTGCTCGGAGATTCTCTGGGCGCCACCCATATATGAAGTTTATTAGAACAGAAGCGACATGACGATCGTTTTTCTCTCGTTCGTGTCTCTCGTCTCAATATCTGGTGGAAACCAGTCTTGGTGATTGGATTTAGAAATTATTACTCGTACGTATTAATAATGTGATACATTATAAGTACGTACCTTGTGTTGGTTGCCTTATAACTATGCATAGAGTACATTTACTGCGACTAGGTAACATTGAATTATATTATTTTTTTTTATATAAAAACAAACATTTTCACAAATAAAATACCTCTTCCAACGCACCGCATCGAGGCAACGCACCCAATATGCTGGCAGCATTTCCTCGCTGAATAGCGAGACTTATTCTCTGAGCAAAGCTGCCAGCTCTAGGGTCACCAGTTGCCTCGAAGAGGCGTGTTGTGACGTCCACCACTCCCTACACGAAAATCTATCTATCTTGTAAACAGCTGGACCGTTTGTGTTAAAAAACATTAAGATCTACAGTGCCATAGACGGACACACACATATAGCGGCCAAACTTATAACACTCCTCTTTTATGCATGAGTTAAAAACGACTAAGATGCCTTAAACTCTGCCTGGGGCCACTGCTGATCACGCAAAAACTACCAACCGACTTGAAACATGTTGAAACACAAACTGTAACTCTATACATATGCTAAGTTTTACGAAATTCCTATGAGTTCCGTTCAAGGTAATTTAGCTAAGTCTTTAAAAAATGTACATGTATTACGGATATGAGGCTGTTTGTTACTCATTCACGCAAAAACAACAGAATAAAGCATTACTTTATTATAACTGACACATCAAAATAACACATAGGCTGTAAATTACATGGATGGAGTTGCGGGTTTTTAACAGACTCTTTTTTTAATTCTTTTTAAAATTCAACATTCATAATTTTATTTTATTTTTTATACATTCACAATTGTAAACTACTAGCGACTGTTTCGATACAACCATTGCTGAGAGGAATACGCCCAATAAAAAAAAAACACAATCCACGCTAGTTAGTCGGATACAACATGTTCTCTTACTTTCACATACGTAACAAATGTTCAAAACAAATATTCGAAGCTCATATCTCCGACGTAATTCCAAATTGGTTGACACACAAAACCAGGAGCCGTGGCCGAACCGGCGACATAACTAATGATTTCTTTTAATGATCCAATCGATCATCCGTGTTATGACGCGGTGGTCCACCGATCATCATTAATTAGATCACAATCGTTAATGATAATGATTCGGCCGTGGATTAGTCCGGATTTAAGTTTTTATTTGGGCAGTTGTCTTGTCTTTTTCTTTGGAAATTTAAGAGATATGTGAAATGACGCTATATTTCTGGTTTTAAGATTAAATGATCTGTGTTATATTTATATTATGACTTATGCTCGCGGCTACTCTTGCACCAAAATAGAAACTATTCAAAAAATTAAAGAGATTATAAAATTACTTACTTCTTTAGAAATATCTACTCTTATCTGTTTTCGAAATTTAAAAAATATGTGATATGACGCTATTTATTTCTCGTTCTAAGACTAAATGATATATGATACTTGTTGTATTTAAGCGTTAGCCCGCGGCTACTCTAGCACCGAAATAGAGACTAATCAGAAAATTTAGGACGTTAAAAATTGCTTTTATGCTACGGCCACGGAAGTACGTAGTACATATATATCCATGGCTATGGCACATGTAATTTTTATACTAACTACAAAAGTGTTTCAAGTGATATGTCAAGTTCTTCTTCTTCGTTTCGTGTCGGTGGCAAACCAATTATTTTCAATTTATATTTTTTGTTCCCAAAATACAGCCACTTGGATGGCGTTAGTATTAGCTATTCAGTCATCCAATGTACAGGAGCAGGAGCACAAAGAGCAAGACAACAAGTGGGACATTGTTTGGGGAGTCCACATTCGCACAACTCATCAAAGTTGTTAGTAAACCCCCATCTAGACAAGTTCTCCTTACACCGGCCGACCTGAATCCGAAGTCTGTTTAAGGACTTCCAGGTCTGCCATGGCAATTCATGTCCAGTCAATGCCATATGTCAAGTAACTAATGTCAAAAACCGGCAAGTACGTGTTGGGTGCAGTAAAGGGTTCCGTAGTATACCCTCCTCCTGGTTGGGTTTGTCGGGTAAAAACGTCTTTATAGTACGGACGTAACCAAACCAATGTTTGTTTACCTGTTACACTTTTTCCCAAAACCCCCGGAGTGATTGATACGTGTCATTCAGTACCATTTGGGACACTCCCGTGGGATGCCTCAACCTAATGACTGGCCATTTATAAAATGTATTTAAGCTGCTTTTGGGTGGTTTTCTCCGAACGATTTCTATGATATCTCAATTTTTTCCCCAAATTTCGCCTTTTGAGAAACTGGTTATCTGTGACAGGTTTATTTATTATGTAATCTTAACATTAAATAATTTTTAAGATAGATACAGTATTTTTTATAAAAACGAATATCTTATCGTTTATAAATAAATAATTTACTATTTAAAATTGAATAACAGGTAATATATGGCTCTAGTAATACAGAGAGGGTTGTTTTCCTGTAGTGGAAGTGGAGAGTTCTAGGTGTCAGAAAAAGTACACTGAGCCAAAGCTTAGTAGTTCGTTTAACAATTAACACAGTTTTACAAACAGAAGAGGGTTAAAACATAATACTTTCTGTATGTCAGAAAAAGTATACTTAGCCAGAGCTTAATAAGTACTTAATTATACAATTAACACAGTTTTACACACAGAAGAGGATTAAAACATAATACTTTCTGTATGTCAGAAAAAGTGCTTAACCACAGTTTAATGAATATTTAGTTATACAATTAACACAGTTTTACACACAGGAAAGAATTAAAACAATACTTCTGTATGTTAGAAAAAAGATACTAAGGCAGAGCTTATTGAATACTTAGCTCTACAATTAACAGAGTTTTACAGACAGAACAGGATTAAAACAATACTTTCTGAATATCAGAAAAAATATACTTACCCCGAGCCTAATGAATACCTAGTAATTTATTAACTATAGCTATTTCACCTCTTGTAAGCTATTTGACGCCCATAACTCTAGCAAACACCTATACTCGATCATGTGACACCCCTACTACTATATTAGTTACGTGTCCCTGCTTCCGTCGGTACTAGTATCTATGCTATCGATGTCACGCAGTTGCGATAGTGTGTCTAGTTGCGCGACTATGGTGGTCCTTGACTAAATAATGCAATATAGGTACATACCATTTTCATGTTCACTTTCCTTAGGATTGAAGTGAAATGAAATGAAAGGAATAGTTTTTATTCGAATTTTGGATCTCATGTATCACTTTTTGAACGTCATTTATCTTTCTTGTTATATTTTTTTTTGCAAAGTTAAAAAACTACTAGCGATTCGGAAAGACCACTGCTGAGAAAAATTCGCCGAAAGAAACTCGGTTCAGTATTGGTCCCTACGTTTTACGGTACTACGATTATAGGAGCCCCTTATTAAATCCTTACTAATATTATTTATTGTGTATATTATTAATGCGTAAGTAACTCTGTCAGTCTGTATTTGGAACACAGATAGTCTAGAGCCTGAGAAAGGATATATGCTACTTTTTTCCACGCGAACGAAGTCGTGGGCACAGCTAGACTATCTAAACTAATCTAACTAATAAAGAGTTAGTTTGTTTGTTTGTTACGCTTTCACGCCGTATCTACTGGATCGATCATCATGAAATTTTGCATATACTTAGGTAAGGGTACTGAGAAGGACATAGGCTATATATCACGCGGGCGAAGGCGCGGGTAACCGCTAGTATTATATAAAGAGGTTAGATTTGATTGTTTGATTGCATTGGATAAGCTCCGAAACTACTACACCGACTCTAAAAATTCTTTCATCATCATCAGGTCTTTTTTATTTTCCACTACTGGAGCACGACCCTCTCTGATCACAGAGGCCTACACTCTTCACGCTGGCCAGACTAAAATTCTTTCACCTATAGAACAACAAAGTCAGGTCAAGATGGAAAATGATCTTTTTCAGATTGAGCTGGGCCTTGGATGTTTATCTATATAAGTATCTATTATAAAATATATCGTATATATCGTTGAGTTAGTATCCCATAACACAAGTCTCGAACTTACTTTGGGGCTAGCTCAATCTGTGTGATTTGTCCGTATATATATGTATATTTATAGAAAATTAATTTATCTACGGGGTGACATAAGTTATAATTTACGCGGACGAAGTCGCGTAAATTATAATATAAAAGTGCTAGTTAAGAAATAAGATAAAAAAAAACAGACCCATGGCTCAAAAGTACTTCAACTAAGAATACAAACGGGACCAAGGTGGTCAAGAGAGAAAGAGAATTTACACGGATGATGAAAATACACGAAAAATAAAAATATATCTAGGATGTACGACATTAATCTTATGTCTGCGAAGACAGACTAATGAATACAGTAGGCGAGTAGCAGACATTAATTTGCCTTGACTAATAACCAAGATAATACTAGTTAACTGCACAAAAAAATATATAAATGAATGTGGACGACGAATTACTTACAGATTTTCGGTATTTCGCTCCTGGATGTTAATAAGTTTTTTTTGTTTTGTATAAATATACCTTTAATTTTTGCCTTATTGACATTCGTGACCTCTGCTAGTCTTTGTCACTTTGTATAAGTAATAAATATACCAACTACATCTGTATTTCAAATGTAAATAAATAAATATATAGGGGCTTATCAAACAAATTGAGCTTGTACACCAGCCCACAGTAAGTTATGAACTTGTGTCGCAGAATACTAACTCAACGTACCCGCGGCTCCACCCGCGTGATATATAGCCTATGTCCTTTTTAGTACCCTAACTAAACTCCCACCCGGTGCAGACCTCCCTTGGGTAACCTGGAAATCCCTGAACCGACTCCGAGCTGGAGTTGGGAGATGTCGAGTAAACAGGGTCAGGTGGGGTTTCTCTACCAACAATTTGTGTGACTGCGGTGCCGATCAAACCATGTCTCACCTTTTGTCGTGCCCAAACTGTCCCACTATTTGCAACGTACCAGGACCTTAATGAGGCCAACGATAAGGCAATTAGCGTTGCCAAATACTGGTCAAAAGATATTTAATATAATAGTATGCAACCATTTCGACTCGATAAGAAGAAAAAGAAGTACCCTAACCTATGAGTTTGCAAAATTTCATGACGATCGGTTCAGTATATAGGCCGACAAAGCGTAACAAACAAACTCACTTTCGCATTTATAATATTAGTTAGGATAGTTAGGATTAGGATTAGGATATTAGTTAGGATTAGAATTAGGATAGTTAGGATTAGAATTATGTTTGTTACTTCAAAAACGAAGTGACATGTTTATATCGTGAATATGAAAAGTAGTTGCGTACGCTGACGTTAAACTATATTGAATGATGTACTACCATTAAATGTTAATATAAACCTATGACGTTAATATTGTAGATCGATTTATGAAATTGATAAGATTTATCGATAAAAATGCCCCTTTATAATATGTAATAAAAGTAAAAAATAAGATTAAAATATATTTAGATAGAACGTGGATTTTTCTTTAAATTTAGTAGAGTTGTGTATTTGTGTGTGACCAGCCGCAACAAATGTCCTGTATGATATAATTATAGGCTTTATTTTGACATGACGTTTTCTAAAGAAGAAAAATTATTTTAATTTATATATATATTTTTATTTATATTATATAATATATAAATTAATATTACTGACAAGAACCCAAACCTCTCAAAACACAACTATAAAGGACTTGGCAAGATTATATTAGCCCTAAAATTCATCCCTCTTTTTTGACTAATATATTTCTAAAAAAATGTTTGCAATCATTGTAAGTATACAATAGCAAAAAAATATCAGGATAAAAAATAAAATAACAATAAAATAAAATCATACAAAAAAAATAATGCGAATTGAATCAAACGGTTCAATCATAATAATAGCCACGCAATTCTCACACAGACAAAACAAGTCGATAAAAAAGAACAGTCGAAATCGGGTGCTGACAACACTAATCCGAAACGCGACCTTTATAATAAATCATTAATTATTCGATATCGATAAAACAAACATGGATAAACCGCCGCACTAATGGAATACGACGCACACTACAGGAAGCCCCTCCTGTCATTTGTCACTTTGACATTTGACATCAGTCAAGTCTACCTTGATACCTGGTTGTCATTTTTTGTGGATTACATTTTCTACTCGGTTCAATGTCTCGTGGTTTGACGAAGATTTTTTTTCAGATTACCAGAATATTAGGCACTTTTTTTGGATTGACGCAACTGAATAAGCGTGATAGCACGTGTTTTATTACGTAGTTGTCTGTTTTTCTGTTAACTTTTACATAATTAACCAAAATACAAAAAAAAAGTAGGCATGACCATGACACTTTAAAGGTATTAAATGCCATGAACTTGAATAAAATTATCTAAAATATAAGTACTTAGGTAAACATACAATAAAAACTCGCCGAGTGCATGACGGGCCATACGCTGTGTGGGATTCCAAAATTACACGTAATTTTAAAAGTTGGTCGACTATAACTTTTTTGGTTGTAAATTTACCTTACCTGTTATACATTTCCTTTTAACTTCATCATATATGCTAATGCCCTGAATTTTTTCACATATCCGTAAACAACCATTTAGTCTGTAGAGGTCCAAACTTAACTCCAATAAAAATTAGTACATTGAGTAATTCCATGTAATTTGAGAATGAGTTCGTTTTTTGTTTATTTTTTCGTTCGTTTGTTACACATTGCATATACGTCGTCTGGGATACGGAGAAGGATTTAGTCGTAGTAGTTATTTCCGTCCTGGAAAATAGTGCTGTCTCCGGTTATCTATACTAATAATATTATAAAACGAGACATTTGATTGTTTGCATTGAATAGGCTCAGAAACGATTGTACGATTTTCAAAATTATTTCACCTATAGAAAGTTTATTTATCTCTGGGTGACATAAGCTATAATTTACGCGGATGAAGTCGCGGGAAAATTGCTAGTTGTATTATACATGTGAAATGTCCTATGAATGTAAAGACGAAAACGCCACTAAAGGAAATTTTTGAAACTTTACAATGTTATATCTGATTCATTAGAATACGCGGACGAAGTTGCAGGCAAAGCTAGCAATATAATAAAAATAAAATAATCTAATAGGTAATGAAATTCCATTTATAACCTTATATTAAACACAACCAATAAAAAACAATAAAATCCAGTTAAAAATGTTTATCTTATCGATAAATTGATATCGATATTTCACTTCACTAAGAGTAAAGTTGTTTGGTGTGCCAGTAGCAAGTAGTGTCGCCTTGATAAATATCCTTAAAGATTGCTCAGTCTTCCCGATAATTTCTCTGTGCACCTCACACTTTTAACTTCACATAAAACTATACTCTTTAGTCTTAATGTGAAGGTTCAAATCATATTATCAAAATATTTATACTTATTCGAAGTTAACATGAGATTTATAGCCCTCTCATGGCGCGTATTTTATAGTTATTTGATAAAACACTATCGTGATTATTTAAGCCTCTATCCGTGACAGACGGTGTCTATTTTATTTCTCAAACACTCTTCTAATATTAGTTTTAGGAATGTTATCTAGATAGAGAAGCATTCATAATATTGGTGTTACCTTTCACGTTTTAGCTACCAGCTGTATTGACAAATGACCTGTCTAGCGAGTGTAAAAAGCGCCATAATGTATACGGACTGAGTTTTCTCTCGAACGATAAAAACGTGTAGATGTATAAGTCGTTAACACAACAATCGACTCATTTGCTTTTTTCCCGTTTTCCAGGTAAAAAATGGCGTTCGCTGACTCCGCAAGACAGGCGGCCGTTCGTCGAGGAGGCCGAGAGGCTCCGGGTCATCCACATGACGGAACACCCGAACTATAAATATAGGCCGAGGAGGCGGAAGCAGAACAAAACTAGACCGAACCAGCCGACGACCCCTGCGAGCGCGCCACCCGGCGCCTCAGCAGCACTAGGATCTCCATACGCCACTGCCACTGATTCCCCAGATGCTCGATTCTCACACAATCCTGGGGCGGGATTTTCCCCCTACCGTACGTCGCCTCTCGCTCCAGACTCATACCAATCTAACCAATTTAACGGCCACGTCCAGACCCCTGAATCATCCCCTGCGAGGTCTCCTGAACCTCAGGGCAGAAGGAGCGCCCCAGCCGAAGCACCACTGCCAACTCCCGATGCCTCGCCCGTCGAGAATGAGAAAGAAAACTTTCAATACGAGGAAAGGCGAAGAGCTATTAACGCTTCATCTCTCTCAGACTCATACTCGCCTTATAAGACATACAGAACGCCAGGTTCCTTCTCGCCAGCGCCAGTCGCCGCCATGGGCATGGCCAATGGCATGTACGTCATGTGCACGCAGAGGAACAATGCGGAGCAGCCTCCGCTAGTAACAGGCACGTTCTTTCCACCAGTAGCCACCTCGCAAGACCAGCAAACGCTAGGTACGAGTACTCCGAGAGTCTCGTCAGCTCCCAGTGGCTCCATGCCAGCTGAATATAGCATCCAGTACCATCCATACGAACCATACGAGCAGATGTATAAAACTGAAGATGCATACGTCTCACATTACCCAGATCAGCCTAAGTCTGAGTACGATACTGGTGGCTCATACTTCTCTGAAGAGCCTCCGTCGAACAATCCTCAAGAATCTGATCCGAATTTCATGAACCAGCGCTCAGAGATGAGGACGGGATCTCCCGATTCTGACGTCGATGCTCGAGAGTTTGACAAGTATTTAGACTACGGAGCTGAAGGTGCTATGGAGCAGCACCAGCAGCAGTATAGATACGAGCAGCAGCAGTACACGAGGCCTCCTTACTGCGGAGAGCAGCCTCCGGGGCCGGAGTATTGTTCTGAGCGGATGTACCCATCTCCCTACGCTTCTGTGATCTCTGCGCCACCGTCCGTGGCGTATGCTCCCCCCGCCCCCGGCGCTGACGTCAGGCCCGAAGACGAGTTCAGCGTCATTTTGGCTGGAGTGAGACAAACCTGCTACAGCAATTGACTAGAAAGGACTGACACGGAATAAGAATAAGGACTTCCTAAATATAGCCCAAAGAGTATACCGTCTTGGTCTTTCAAATGTTTAGTGACTGCAATATAGGAAAAGTGCATTAGTAAAGAATTTATAATCACTTAAGGCTGAACAAAATTATTTGAAGGTTTGAACCAGTGTACGGAATTAGCAACTATCTCAATAGAATATGTTGTGAAATTAGAAGAATAAAAATTACCTTGAATACAAGTTGACTGATCAGCAGATCAGAGCTGTTCGGTGATTTCTTGGACAGAACTCTCAGGTTCATTTAATTTTGTTATACCTTTTATATTTCAAGTTGAACGATTGCGAAGAATACTTAAGTTTTTTTATGAAATATGTAAATATCTAATTGATTGTCTCATCATTTTCAGATTTTTTTTATATAAAAGTGTACTTGGCGAACAATATTCTCTGGTCTAAAAATGATAAGACAAGTTTTAAATATGTTATTGCATTGGCGATGAATGGCATTCAATCGAATGAATTTTGTTATAAAGGCTGTTTACCGATGTTTAATCTAAAATCGATTGATCGAATCATATATTGGTGCTATGTAAAACGTCCTAACTACAAAAATATATTTTACGGTTGTTTATAGCTAGTGCCTTCTACGGAGACGCGTCCCAATACTTTTTGAGTAAATCGAGGGGGGAAGGGAAGGGATAGCTTTCGCATAATATCACTTTTTAAACATTTCAACGATAAACAAGCGTGTTACAAATGATAAGGAGTGCTGTAAATTTCTTTTAATCAAAGATGTTTATCTACTTATGAACTAAAATGTGCGCGTGTGAAATTTTGTGGAAGTGACTTTTTGAGGAAATGATATTTTACGAAAGTGATTTTCCTATCTTGTTGGTTTCAGTAGCTTTATGTACTGTTACAGTTCAAAAAGAAGAGAGAAACGTATCGACGCATCTTCGTATGTGGCACTACCTGTAAACTCATACCGATGTGGTATCAAATATTCCTATGTAAAAGATTATTTATTTGTAACTATTTTTGTATATTGCATAGTTAAAATTAACAAAAGGAATGTTTTAATCGAAATATTAGTTCTTCCGTTAAGCCTGTAGATATAGTGTAAAATTTTATTTTTATATTTTATATAGAAATAATCATGTTATGTGTATAAATTGTAAGTTGACGAATAAAAATGTCTCATAGTTATACTTGTACTAAAATTTTAGATAATTTTTAGATTATGTTGCAATTTTGTAGTAATTTAGAAAAACACTCGCACTGCGAAACTATGTTCTTCCTATTTTGTAAGAAAATTTATAAGAGCAATAAAAATTATATTCTAAATTTCCTATTTTTATTTTAACCTTCATATATCTTACAAAGTTGTGTTGAGCTCTTAAAGAAAGCTTCTTAATCCTGACGAATACTAAAAAAGGGAAATTATTTGCATAACAAAGAATAGGTATGTATTGAGTATCTATTCGTTACGCTACCACGCCTTAGCTAGGGAACCGCTCATCATGAAATTCTGAGTACATGTTTTCTTTGGTAAGGAGAAAAACACCATGCAAACGGGATAGAGTAGGGTGAAGGGATAACACACTGATGTTAAATTACTACAAATACATTTATGTCCTCATACAATACAAGGAACGTTGCATGACTTTTGTGTCAATACTCTTATTTTATTTTTTAGGGAACAAAGACAATAATCACTTTTGGAATACATCAAAAGCATTTCAAAGTCTTAATGTAACCTCCTTGCTACAGTACCTACCTTACATTTCGGAAAATACTGTTTCAGAGGGATCGACATCAATACAAGCAGAACTTTAGCTTAGTTCTAAAGCTCACTTCATACTAGCGCAGAGTCTAAGAGAAACTAAAACTATGCTATTATGGCAAACTCACCTTTAACTCAAGATCGTAATGCTTACATTTCCTCTGAGATTCAGAAGCGCGAAATTCGCGCATTCACGTGTAATTATTTCGATCTCTTAAGGAATATGAGTCGCTGTTAAGTTTTAGATGAATTTACTATATTATTATCGTTTCGCTTCGCTTCCACTCTTCACTAGTATGAATTCAACCTAATTGACACTGAAACCCATTATAAATGTGAAATTAAGTTTGTTTGTTATTACGCATCCATATTTCCGCCTAAACTACAGAATCAATATTATAGTCATGTCAATTTGCATAGGCACGATATTCTGAGATACAGAGAAGGACATAGACTATCTTTGAGTAAAGAAAAGAAGAGAAAAGTACGTTCTCGGGGAATGATGTTAAAGCAAGCAGAGCCGCATGCTAAATAAAGTTTTATCTACAAAACTGAGATATCTGCGACATAAATAGATGAAGGTTCAGGGTTCGATTCTCTGGCAGGACCATATGTTTATAGTTTTTGAACAAGCAATAATTTAGATTAAGATTTGTCACCACGGGTGGTCTGAGTAACCTATTCTATTTTATAAGGGTTTTCAATGATTTAATATGCCGTTATTAATAAGATCATGTTAACATATTACATTCCTTCAAAAAATATCATCAAATAATAATTAAATTCTATGAAAACCACACGTACTTTCCAAATACTAAACTCGCGCAAAGAGCGCGCCGCCCACTCGCGGCATAACTCGGTATAAGTACAAATAAAATTAAAATTACTAAATAATTTGCGCGCGAAGGCAGGGGCGCATTCATCGGCCCCAGGGCCCGCACGTCTGTAATTACGAATGCGGCCCGCCTGGATACGCCCCTGCCCTGCGCCAAAGATATTGATGTATTGACATTTTTAACAGAAACAGCATATACCCGAAAATGCAATTTTAGACTTGTGCGATATGGCTGTCCTTATTGAGGCCCTGAGTCGATTTTGTACATAAACAACATAGACTATAAATTTAATTCTCATGTGTTTTCTCAGGTAAGTGGTTCTTGGCATCCTCAAATGTGATACTTCCTTTTCAACAGATAATTAAACGGAGGAGGTTCTCACTGAATTCGACCCGTATATAATATGGTCAGAATTACAGCATTTTTGTTTATTAGTCTATACCAGCTCCTAAGCACGCTGGCCTTTCATAAGTGTACGAATGTATGTTTGTCCTGTCCACACGAATCTCAAAAACTATAAGTCGGATTAATATTATAAAGTCTAACTTAGGGAAACGTTCAAGTGTCATTAAAGTAGGTTAAGTAGTTTTTGTGACAGAGAGTTAAATGTGTATCAGTTACTAGGGAAAATAGTTTAATATTAGAGTAGTAAGGATTGCCTATTTCTTTTATTTATTCCGCTGCATCATCAGATTTGATCCTCCTGACTTTTTATATTAACTTTGTATGGGTTTCAGTATTTTCGCATTAGCAAAGATATTGAAGCACCGGAAACAAATAATAGGAAAACATCATTTTACAGGTGTTTCTTTATTCATAAATATTGCTATTTTGATATAGTCTTATTAAATTAAGAGATAAGATACCGGAAAAAATCCTGCTCACGCGGATTTTTTTTCTCATATTTTATTTCTTAATATATAAGAGAATACTTACATACTTTAAGAAACACGTGCGATAAGATTGTCCTTATAATTAATGAGTCTGAATAATGATGTAAAATTTTTTGCTTGTTTATTAGTACTTCGCTGACGTCGTAAGCGTGTCGCAAATATCAATTATGTAAGTAATTAATTCAAATAACTTATGAATTTATGTTTGTAACTTATTTCAATATTTATATGTACATTCTTACCTATATAACGTAAGAACTAAATATAACTTATAATAAGGTACAAGTATATATCTAGAAGTCAACAAACTAAATTAACAATTTCTTTGCTGTTTCAACGACAGTTTGGGTACTGTTACTTTCCTCTGTAAATCGTGGAAGTCCGACGCGGGAATAAAAGGAAATCTCAGAATTAAGTTATACGCACTATTCCCCTTTTTTCCTACACGCCATCATTAAGGTGGCTGTAGGTCTTTTAGTCCTAGGCTTTGCCTACCTCGTAAAGGATAAAGATGGAAATAGAATAGAAAACGTTAATTTTGCACTTACACCTCTACTGCACGCGGCCTTTCGCGGCGCAAGGTTGTTATAATACGTGATAATTAAGCTTTTGCTCTTTTATGTTTTAATCGAAGGGGACATCGGCCCGGCCCGTGCGCCCTTTAATTTATTGATTAACACTTTATTGAAATATTCGCAAATAACATTTATTTATTTTACAATACGAAATACAAAGTTTTGTAAGTAACTTAACATAACAAGAAAAAAACCTTAATCTAAACTCTCTTTATGAATAGGTAAAATTTTATATAGAATTACATACTTAAAAAAAATGACATTAAAAGATAGAGTTAATTGCTTTAATTGCTAAAAATGGGGTCACGAAGTTTGTAGGTCTGTGTTTTCTTTTCTTTTATTGAAACAAAGATATTTCGGGTGATTTATTTGGCGTATATACTTATACGGCTGATTGCCTGCCGCCAAACTACAACAATTTAGTAATGTTAATTTATAAAATAATGTACAAAAGCTCTCCTCTTTCTTCTCTTTCTTCGCCGAAAGAAACTCTTTTTAACTGATTTTTTTAGGGTTCCGTGCCCATAAGATTAAATGGGACTCTATAATTGAGACTCCGATGTCCGTCCGTCCGTCTGTCATAGGGCTGTATCTATTGAACCATAATTAGTAGAGACTTGTAATTTTCACAGAATATGTATGTCTATGCAACAACAAATAATAAAAACAAACTAATATTACGGCATACAAGTGTTTTAGGAGCGTTCTTTTTTTTTGTTTAATATTGTATTCTAATACGGAACCCATTATGTGGGATTTTGACTTGCGCTTGAAGTTTTATTCCTTTTTAGGAATGCTGGTCATCCTCATTCGCACATGTTTCGTGCTGCTTCTTCAGCCATGCTGCTTCGCAGACTTGCTCGTTTTGGAGTACGACACAAAAAGTATGCATGTGTTGCGGTCTCCGTGGTGCAGTGGTTAACACGTTAGCCGAATCACGGCCAATCCCCGACTTTGAAACCCGGCACGGACAAATACTTATAATAATTCACTTTCACAGCTACCTAAGGTTTGGCATTAGGCAGGCAACTGGCTTTAAAAAATTAACCATATCGTATTACAGTATGTATTTGGTATTCCCGAATCAATATGATATTGAAATCTTTAAAAACGAGTCAAGTTGTGTTTTGAAAAGGCTGACAACACTGCTGTCACAACCCTGGTGTTGCAGTTATCCATGGGCAGCTGTGATCACTTACCATCAGGTGTCACGGTTACTCGTTTGCCGTCCTATATCGTTAATAAATAGAATGCTGACATAATAGTGAATACCAGGTTACTACGTACCACTATTGAAAAAACAACCGGGAAAAACCAACACTGGTGTCAAATTAAGTTAACTATTAGTAGGCATAAGGCTTCTGACTAAACTTTTAATGACTAGCATCAGTGATGACAGCCCCGAACGACGGCTTAACGTGCCTTCCGAAGCATGGCGGAGCAAGATATTTTTGCCACTTTTCCACGGTCGCCCATCCCAGTGGGGAGTTGCTTAACATGCTTAAGCGCTAATTACTTAGACATAATTTTAGCATCGGACACATCTCGCAATTTAGGTACTAAATGGTTGTTTGCTTATAAAAGGTCACATGTGTGAAACATGCCCGGACATGTTTTACACATTAGTACAAATCTTCCTCGTGAATTGCTCCGTCTATTAGTGAAAACCAAATGAAAATCCGTGCAAGTTTCTGAGATTATCGCGAACACACAGACAGACGCGTTGGAGGACTTTATTTTATAATATGATATGAAGTGAAATTATTTATGAAAAAAGCTTCAAAAGCAGTGCTTTCAGGAAATATTAACTAAATTAAACAACTCCCTGAAACGAAGTAAAACATTAAATAAATCTGGTCCATTTATGGAGCCAATTGCGCCACCGGCCGCAGCCTGATAGGTCCAAATCGCGGGCATGCAAAGCGCTGCCAGTAATAAATGTATCGGCGCTATCTTCAAAGGCGCATCTACTCTTTGGGAGAGCCGCTGCCGCTGAAAAGACATGTGATGTATTAAAAGCTATAATATGTAATGCGAGCAATACGGTTAGTTGGGACTTACTCTTTTGAGAGGTCCTGTAGGTGAAAATATATGTGTTCTAAGGAAAACTATGAGCTGAGAAAGAGAAAGTAGATTGTGGCATATCTGACCATTTTCCTATATCTTCAAAGAAGGGTGTACTCTTTGGGAGAGCCGCTGCTGTTTAAAAGACATGTGGTGTATGAACAGCTGTGAAATGTAACGTTCGATTTATTGAGAACTTCTTTGAGGGTCACTGCAGCTGGTGAAGTCATGTGTAATAAATAAGAGAAGATATGAGCTAAAGTGGAGTGAGACAATATTTACATATCCGACCATTTTTCAGGTTGTGGTAGAGAGTACCTACTATAAACTATATATAGACTATATCTGATATCTATGGTCATAGTTATATATGACCATAGATATCAGAAGATATGCCAAATGATTTACGTTATAGCAAAACCCTGTGTCACCTAAAGCTCATTCACATATTTTTGCAACAGAAAACAAGGAAATAAATATTCAGAGAGCAAGGGGTGGAATTGAAACTAATTCATGAGTCAAATAGATCTACAGATTACAGAAACATGCGCCGATTGAAGATCCAACTGGTTTATGTCCATCATTAGATCCATTAGCCACCGCCACTTTACACATCTATGAGCTGTAACAGCCCCCAGCTCATATATTGGTTAAGTTGTTGAGTCAGTTCTGATCGAGCTGTATCATCGATCCTAATTTATTTGAGAGTATTTAAGTTGCTTCTCAAATAGTCAATATGAACAACTTTCGTTAGACAATAATGCGAATTGACAATTTGACTTATCGACAAATAATGAAGAAATATATTTTTTTTTTAATTCCCAGCTTTGATATACTAAGTAGCGCCTTCATGTATGTGTCACAAGATCCCATCACTGGCTATATCTATTGATCCTATATATGGGGAGAATGTATTTTTTTTATATGTAAAGTAGCTTATCGAATATCTTCCGGTTTTGTTGTATATACCTGGTTGGATTTAGTGTCATTAGACCCTTCTAATTTTAAGAAATATATAAAAAGGATCAGAACATTTTCCCATAATTCTTAACTATATTATATTTCGCATTAAAAATTTATGAAGTTGTCGAAGAAATTCGTACATATGAAAAAGTTTATTTTGTGAAGGTCGAAAATAAGTTTTGTGTTTAGGGACATACTACAGTCTCAGTAAAAACAGCCCAAAGTTGATTCAAGCGTTTTCTATACATGAGAATTTTAATTTTACATCTCATTTAAATTCTCATGACATCAAAATGCTCTAAACGGATAAAAACTACGTACAAAATACGATTTTTTTTCCTTCAGATACATGGATCTAAGAATAATCAGGATATGCCCTTGGAAAATGTAACAGTGACGCACATAAAAATCCCTACACTCGTGTCGCGACACTAGCGCATGCACACATCGGCACAAAAATCCCTACACTTTTCCCCGGTCGAACGAAATGTCAAATTTCCCAAATGTCAAATACATGCTGCACACATGTGACTTGATGTGACGTAAGTTATGCTTCACTTTTGATGTGTCTAATGCCGGGTCCATATTATTCCTAGGTCCATGTTCAGATATAGCCTCAATATTAATTTAGTATAGCTTTCGTTGGGTAGCAAGTATTAAGTGATGGTCAATGCACATATTTATTGGTCGCTAGGACCCATTACGGGCCGAGCTGACGCCCTTCGTCCATTTAGCTATGCTTTAAGCTCCTGGCTCCTGGCACGCGTCACTAGGAAGTATTTATTATAATGTTTTAACTTGTTTATGGATGGTCTTATTAAATAGCTGAACCGCTCATGGGATGCCCAGAATTATATATTCTAGGCCATACATTAATTGACCCTCAACATTCCCTTAAAGGGGTAAAAACCACAGAACACAGAAAGACATTAGAATGGCCTTGTGGGCGGGGCAAGCGCGCCGCAATGTTGACTAGATGCTCAAGCTTCTAACAAAACGCCCAATCCCGTTGTTTAGTGATTCACGGACTCTATCGTTGCAAGTAACGAGTAACGCGGCGACTCAATAATTGAAAAATGCCTAGTTGTGCTGTAATTAATTGCAAAGCAAGAAGTCAAGGGTCAAGTATAGCTAAAAAAAAGGGTCTCTTTTCATCAGTAAGTAAGAAAAGTTCTCTTATTTACGATTTTTAAGTAAAAATCTGTAAAAATGATATCAATACGAACATCCTCATTAATCGATTTCAAAAAATATACATTGCTGGGAAAGAACGCATACTATTACGATTACGTCGTTTTAAGCACGTAATGTAAAATGAAATCGCTGGTACGTCCGTTTTAGCTAAAACTCTAAACACGTAGTAAAGGTCATAGTGACACACCACCCACACTCTAAAGCATTCTATCGATCTATCGATAAATTTCAACTGTTGATGAAGTGAAACCTTCGATGGGCACGATGAGCGATTTTTAGTTGGAGATAAACTTGTGGACACTCACATGTACGCTAGTGTTATTGACCGACTTAAAAAAAGGAAGTTATTAATCAACTCGTATGAATGTAATTTTGTTAGATTGGCTAAGATTTTGTGTATGTTAATCTAAACTGGCCAAATTTCACAATTGTATGTATGTTTATATTATTTTTAGGTTTATCTATGCATATTTTAAAAACTATAAGTCGGATTGTAATATTTTTAGGGTTCCGTACAAAAATTGAAAAACGGAACCCTTATAGGATCACTCGTGCGTCTGTCTGTCCATCCGTCCGTCTGTCACAGCCGATTTTCTCCGAATCTACTGAACCAAATTAGGTGAAATTTGGTAAGATGGTGTAATCCTATGATCCAAACACGGATGTGCAAAGTAAATAAAGATTTTTTAGAAATAAGGGTCATTTTCAGGGGCCTAATTACAAAATTTTAAAAGAAAGTTTTGCAAATCTTACTGTGTCATATATCAAATGAAAGGGCTCATTATGAGGATCACAAAAATATTTTTTTTTTGTTCGGGTAAAATCAATACTTGTGATTTTATTCACGAAAGAAGGCAAAAATTAACCATTCCCCCCCCCCTGATCTCCGAAACTACTGGGCCGAAAATTTTGAAAAAATTACGAAATATACTCGTAGTTCATTCCTTGAAGATTACAGGAAAAGAAAAAAAAGAATTCTATCACTTGAAAATAAAGTGGTAAACTCACTATAATAAGTTCATCTAGGGAAATAGTTCACTAAATCACCACTAGATAGCGCTAGTCAATTGAATAAAACATTTTTGCACATTGTGTGTGTGTTCACGAAGCATATTGTACGGAACCCTCATTGCGCGAGTTTGACTCACACTTGGCCGGTTTTTTTTTGTTGGACTCGGTGATTTCTTGCCTTATCGCGTCCACTCGTAGAGCTGTTCGCTTTATTCGAGTTGAATTCCGCAATCGTATTTCCAGTCACAATTCATATTTTTTGCCTCTACGATCATCATCATCAGGTCTTTGTTAGTTTCTACTGCAGGAGCATGACCCTCTCTGTACTACTAGAGCCGTATAGCCAGAGCAGTCAGAGTATTTGGCCTTCACTCTCCACGGTGGCTAGACGGGTTGGAGAGGTCTCTTTGATGTTTATTGACATCCACGGGAAGAGTTGGAGTAGTCCTATTCTACTCTGCCGGGAACCACACGGCACGATACAGAAACTATTTTATTTTAGTGTCCATATTAAGGAAAACTGCGAGTTTCATGACATTGGTTCAGTCGTTTATGAGACGGAGTTAGTAGGGATATTTTTATTGTTTTTTGTCACTTCTAAAAAAATAACATAAATGGCGAATGTGTAAGATTTTTTTATTAACTTTACACAGTTACAAAACTAGATAACTACTGGCTGTTACCGCCGGCTTTGCACGCGTGGTGTATAGTTGTAGTAGTTATAGTTCGTCCTTCTCAGTGCCCTAACCTATGTGTATGCAATATTCCATGATGATCGGTTCAGTAGATGGGCATGAAAGCGTAACAAACAAACTCACTTTCGCATTTATAATATTAGAATGAAGTAAAAAAAATTACTATTCTTTTCCCACTGAGATACTATTATTTCTTGAAGCGCACTATATTTTTTATCAGCTTTTTTAAAAAAGACCTATACTCAGACAAAAAATTGTTGGCAACCTAGATACATCATACCTATTGCGATTCAACTAAGTAACTGCACTCCGTGCCCGATTCCAACTTCAAGTATCGTCAAGTTTTTTAATGATGTAAGAAAATCATCAGACATCAAACCCAATAAGTGTTGGCCACTTACACATACGAAAAACAAACAAAACAACAAAAACCCAATATCGTGTCCAACCAATATATCGATAGTGTCAATATTTTGTGTCACCGCACTAAGTGAGTAGCGAAGGTGAATATCACGTTACAATGAAATGTCAACCTTATTACGATGAATATAAAGTTTACCAATTTGTTTGTACACATGCTGCCATCTGTTGACAAGTGGCAGAACTTTTTTGTAAATCGAAGCTCGTAGATTCAAGAGGGACAAAACGTCGTAAATACTTTTCTTATCTACGGCAAACTGACTCTATTTCCATATGTTGAAGGTGTGTTTTCGTTCAAAAGTTTGTATGATTTAGGCTAATTCGGGATTAAAGTTATGCGACAAATCAAAACAGGTGTTTACTAGTAGTGCAACGTATTATTGACCGTTTGTATGTGTGAGTTTGGCGACAGCGGTTCCAGTATTAAATGTATCGTATCGCCCTTCTAATGTCTTTCTGTGTTCTGTGGTAAAAACAGTCAATATGTACAACTTTTCTTAAGGGTCAAAGTTGGGAACTTAAAAAAAATTACTTTCCCATACTAATTGCCTGGGCGGCTGAACACTTTTGTATGAAAATCGTCAAAAAAAATTGAGTTCTCAGCGCTGACCTTATAGGAAAAGTTAATAATATTAACGGGCTGAATCACCCCTTAAGTGTATGTCAAGGGTCAATTGACACGCTGTATAGGTACATGGTGGCAAGAGAGCGGTGTTTAATATTGTTAAGAACGGCAAGATATAACTTACACGACCGGCTTTGGACATTGCCTACCAGGTAGACCATGGTTTCCAAAGCCATTGACGGTATCCAGGAAGGTAAACCCTAGATACAGATTATACAATGTATTGCTGACTATAAAGAGACATATTTCTGAATACTCATCGGTAAATCAACCGGTCATATTAATATATGCACATTCTCAGACACAAACAGCAGATGTGGGGGCTAAGACTGCCAGACTGAAGTGGAACTGGGCCGGACATGTCTGTCGAATGCCACCTGAAAGATGGGCAAAATTGGCTACATTTTGGATGCCGGTTGGTCGTCGCAGTAGAGGCAGACCAAGGTCGAGATGGCGGGACGGCCTAGACAAATTTTCAATAGACTGGCAAAATATCGCAGCAGACAGGGACGAGTGGAAAAATAGGGGGGAGGCCTTTGCCCAGCAGTGGGACAGTACACCTACAGGCTAATATAAAAAAAATAATATATGCGCTTCAGTTTTGCAT
Source organism: Rhodophaea formosa (assembly GCA_963082605.1). Taxonomy (NCBI): domain Eukaryota; kingdom Metazoa; phylum Arthropoda; class Insecta; order Lepidoptera; family Pyralidae; genus Rhodophaea; species Rhodophaea formosa. Next base: position 6,487,651 of record OY720227.1, on the reverse strand, counting down.
ATAAATTGATTTCATTATTTCTAGTCTCAGTTTCTAGCTATATAAGGCAGCACACGTCCGTCCACGTGCGTTTTATCGGAACCTGTTCTAATTTTGCTTAATTTCCAAATAAATTATATCGCTAATTTATGAACATTGCAAAGAGTCATCCATCAACAATGATGGTATGACAACGCTAGATATCTGACTGAAGTAAAAATAAAAGTAAGACAACTAACAACGTAACGCTAATGTCACGCGAATGAAAATATTATATATGTTTGCATTTTCGTTAAAAAATAAATGTACACCCTTCTTTCATCAAATATTAGTTTATATATTAAAATTTTAGAGCTTAGGGAAAATCTTCAAAAATAGAGTTAAAAATGCAGCGAGTTAACTCGTTGCATTTTTATCGTATCGGTGATTGTATTCATGTAAGTACATGATTTTAGCCGAAAATATTCTCATTTCTAATAAAACCGTCCTCTTTACTAGGTATATGGGGCAGCACACATTGGTCCACGTGCTCTTTATCTTAACCTGTCCTATTTTACCTAGTTTCCGAGCAAAACACGCTTTAACGAGCCTTTGTGCTGCAACGAGTGTTTCCAAACATTGCCAGGGAAAATAAAAGAGATCGCGATAGTAGCGATAAGGATTTGTGAATGATTCCTGCATATTCAAATGAGTGGGCTTCCTTGCAGGTTCGTTTTTATGTGTGCGCTATGCTATGCACATATACATAACATACATACATATTATCACGCCCATTTCTCATAGGGGTAGGCAGAGACTATGGATCTCCACTTGCTACGATCCTGACGAATTCTTCTAGCTTCATCTGCACTCATCACTCTCCCCATGCATACCCTTCGGTTTCGAGTATTTCTAACATCTCCTTTGTTAAGGACGTCAGCAATCTGATCGCAGTACGTTCGACGAGGTTGACCCTGGCCAACTATCCCATTCACACTGGCTATATTCTTTGTTACTCTCCTTTCATCCATTCTTTCAAATGCACGTACAACGTGCTCATACACAACAACCCATATCCAACCCTACGGGATAGAGAGAGCATAGAAAGGCCTTCGCCGTGTGGTTCTCGGCAGAGTAGAATAGGACAACTCTAAGTCTTCCCATGGATGTCGTAGAAGGTGACTTAGGAAAAACAAGCAAAACAAAGCAATAATCAATGAGATCTTTCGAATTTGTCTGACCAGCGTAGAGAATTCAGGCCAAATCCTCTGGCTGCTCTGGAATATACAGCTCTGGTAGTACAGAGAGGGTCATGCTCCTGCAGTGTTGACTAACAAAGGCCTGATGACGATGATGATGATATGCTATGCACGCACGTTGGTATGGTTGGGTTGGTATGGGGTTGGGCTTACCCAACACAAGAAAATATTTATATCTATCCCCAATTAGTTACAACATTATTGGATGACAACAAGATATAGTTTAGATTTTTACCCTACTGATCTACCTAGAACGAGGGTAATTTTTCAACGCGTTTGTATGTAACTTGTGTATTTAAGTATGTCTGTTCCATTGTTGCTCGAATAGACTAAACGGTTTGAATAATATTGAAGTGTGAGGTATCATTAGATTTGTATTCTTCCCCGGAGAGTCATAGATGTATTAAATCAAGAAAAAAGAATTATATTTTTTTTTGTTTGCTAAGTAGCTTATCATATTATAATGAGGGAAGATGTGATTGTTTGTTGGTTTGCATTGAATAGGCTTTGAAACTACAGGACCAATTTTCAAAATTCTTCTACCAATAGAAAGCTCATTTATGTGCATGTGACATAGTTTATAATTTACGCGGACGAAATCGCGGGAAAATTGCTAGTATAAAATAAAACTTATAGGTAGGTACATAGTTCATACACATTATTAGGTTCAATACAATTCCATTCGAAATGCAAGTTAAATAAAGATAGGCCATATTATTTTTCTTGAAAACCTGTAGCCAAGCCACTTTTGATTATCATGATGTCGAGTAAAAATAAAACAAGAATTAAATGTGTATTAAATAATCTTACTTGTTTCGTTACAGCTAAGAAGATATCATAGGTTAGTTTCCTAGGTTGTAAATAAAATTTTACTTTTAAGTTTATAGTTCATGCACATTAATAGGTTATGTACAATTGAATTCGATATGCAAGTAATAATGATTGGCCATAACATGCTAAACGTGGTCTTCGAGTCGTATGACCTTGGGCTCTGTCCACCCCGCAAGGGATAAAAACGTGATAGTATGTATGTAAAGATAGGCCAATTTATTTTCCTTGAAAAACCTGTAACCAAGCCACTCTTGATTATCTTGATGTCGAGTAAAATCAAAAAAGAGTGTATTTGCCCCGTCACCTCAACATCCTGTCCCACCTCCCGACTTATCCGCTTGTCCGTCAAATGTGGCCGTATCGACTCATTTACATACCCGAACGTGTTCCTCTTAATTTATTTTATGTAAATACGTGGAGTAGGAAATATCGCTTATTTTATGTCAAAGGTACATGCGGGATGGAAGTAGGTTGTATAAACTCGAGTCGACTTTCGTCGCAAGATTCGGCAAACAAATTGTAACTCTAATCGATTTTCCTAGTAATCTAGAAATCGACTCATAGTTGTGAATCGAGTCGTCTTTGTAATGTAACGTGTGCACTCATTTCTAATACAAAAGTCTTCGTAAAACAAAATAATAATAAATTACGAGTTATGTGTTTTGAGTTTTAATTTGACTTGTAGCAGATGCATCTTATACAGCGTGAAAATTTATATATAGACAGTCCCTAGAGGGGTGAAAGACCGTCAATATGAACAACTTTTCTTTCGGAACCAATGCTGACTCGAAACAAAACGTTCTGTGGATATTTCAAGCGTCTACCTGTTACCGTTATTATCGAGTAAAATAATCACGATTTTTGTATGGCAGCCACCCTTAAATATTTAATTTATTCTATTTTTAGTATCTGTTATTATATTGGCAACATAAATACATCATCTGTGAAAATTTTTACTGTCGGACATCGTAGTCTCGTGAATGGGGTTCCGTTTATGCCCTTTGGGGTTGGGGTTATACACGTTATAACCCGTTGGGTTTATACCCATTTTTAGGTTTGCATAAAACCCTAAAAATGAGTTAACCATAAATATATAGAAATGGAATGGATAGTCTAAATGTAACTTGTTATAGTCACCCACTTGATCCTACAATTATTTTAGTGACAATGATCACTGTACTTAGATCAACCCCGTATGGTAATACAAGGTGTTATTTATCTGTAACCTAGTAACTAGGTCTTGAAATGGATGTTACAAGGTGGTCTGAGGATCGCAGGTGTTTCAGATCCCAATTACTGAGACAAGTGGTCGACAACAAAATGTGTGAAACATTTGTGAGGTGTGATGTTCATAATATTTCTTTAATTTTTCTTTCCTATCGATTGTGTTAACTGCTAATGACAGCTATCTAGTGCCATCAGACATATTTTTACATCAGTGTTCTATAAAAAGTAAATAAACCCTCGACATTCCTTTAAGGCGAAGTGAGTTCACACACTAGCGCCACCCAGCAATTAATTCATTTACTCCTAAATCAAATCAAATTTAAAATATCTAATAGCTGATTGCCCTAGTAAATTACTTGTAGTATTATTTTTGTTTCTTTCATAGATATTACAATCTAAGTTTAAGAGAACGATCATCATGAGATCTACATCACGAACATCTAGAGAAAAAAAAATATATTTCTAACTTTAACTAAAGATGCCATGCGTTGTTTTTATTAATTTCCCGCCTTTTTCCAGTCTCATCTTTCGTTAGCCAGACTCTTTTAATAGTATCTTCTTCGTAGTTGTGATACACAGTTAGGGTTAGTTTATTTGTAAGAAGTACAAGCAGTTAACGCGAGTTCAAGCGACTTACCAAAACCTTGAAATATTCAATTACCGAAGGAACCTCACAATAAACAACAAAAATAAAAACTCAAATGTCAAAACATGAGCAAGGACAAAAACCGACGACAGTGACGTCCGTCAGAACGTGGTTAATATTCATAAATTGAACGTCTCGTCACACTCATAAATAAATTAGACATTCATAAAAAAAACATCGTCGGACCACCCCTAGCTCTAGGTTTATTCATACTTATCACGAACCAAAAGATTACAACTCTATAGCTTCGATGCTCAGAATAGTAAGATTTCACTATTCTGAGCTTCGATGGTCGAAATTTCTAATAGTTTTTATTCCTTTGCCTTACTATTGTCACATTTGATAAATTTTTCATGGAACAAGGGAACATTTGAATTTAAACTTTTTAATTTACGTTGGCCAGTGACATTGAAATTCTTTGCTACTTTTTGTCTTTATGATATTTGACTATTGTTTAAATTACGGAAGTAAAACCTTTTTGTTTTAGAAAATATATATATCATAAAATTTTATGTTGCTATTGATTTAATTCCTTTTTAACATTCATAAATGTTAAGAGTTATTTTTATGCGATAAAATACTTTATTGTATGTAACAAATTATATACGTCTTAATCACTCGTGAGGTAGACAAAGCTCAAGCTGAAAGCGTAAAAGGCGCAAAGTAGTGATGGGTTGCTAGCCGTATCGCCTATTGATATGATTCCTTAGATTTTTGCCCAATACCTTGACTGGCTTTTACAGTCTGTGTTCCGCACAGACTGTAAAAGCCAGTCAAGGTATATACAAAAGCAGCAGCATATTCTATGTTTTTCTTTGCCTCCCAAACCAGCATGGGAGAGTATTTTTTGTAAATAAGGTATGTGTTTTGGACTGCTTTCCACAGATGTTTTTTTAAATTTGTGCAATGATAGTCTTAGGGCCCATGCGCAGGTGACTTTTGTCACATTAACTGTTTCGGCATTTTGTCAAAAAGATGATCTTACATTACCATGAGGAGCCCGATGGTCCAGTGGGTGTGAGCTCTATGAGCGCTTACGTATGTTAAGCAACCCCTGGTGCAGTCCTTACTTGGGTGGGTGACCGCAAGTGGCATAAAAATATCTCGAGCTCCGTGCTTCGGAAGGCACGTTAAGCCGTTGGTCCCGGCTGTCATCGTTGATGGCAGTCGTTAAGCTATGTCAGATGCCTTAAGGCAGCTTGAAAAATCTGACACCAGTGTTGGCCACTTACACATACGAAAAACAAACAACATTACCATTATTTTCCAATTTTGACTAAGAATTGAAATAAATAGACAGCTTCGGATATCAGTTTAAATATTCGCACAACTAAATCTGCTGAGAAAGTCTATCCACAAGTTTTTACTAGAACCTCTTAGTCAAATACCTGTCCGTTAGTCTCTGTATCGTTAAAATTTCAAAATGGCGTTATAGACAACAATTTCGCTCGCATACCGTCCCAATTAAAGTGCGTGCCTATCAATGGCGTCTAATTACGCACTGGGGGCTTTTAGCTAAAAATGCGAGGAAACCCGGCGGCATCCCCCCTATGTTAATGCTGTAGGGCTTGAACTACACGGGTGTCTTCTTAATTTTTGAACAGTTATTTTTTGGAGTGGAGAGAGTCTTGCTGCTGCAATGGAGACTAAAAAAGACCTGATGGATGGATGGTTATTTTTTTTAAGCAAAGCTATGTTTTCCCGTAAATTATAGCTTATGTTATCCGCTTCTTCTTCTAATTATCATGTCGGTGGCTCAAAAGTCTATAAAAAATCTTATATTTTATCCACACCACTCGCTGAGGCGTAATTGAGGTCGTACTTTGTGCAGGTGGTAGGGCACATAGGGCATGACAAAAGATGTGACATGGTCTGGTCTTTTCGACCACATTCACACTCAACGTTTTTCTGGTCGATGTAGCCCCACTTGGCTAGGTTGTGTTTACATCGGCCTACCCCAGTTCGTAGGCGGTTCAGACTTTTCCAAGTTGCCCATGGGAGTTGAGATCCCGGAGGTAACTCTTCAGATTGGGGGATATAATCAGTGGGAGGTGGAAATTCTTTGCGCCATAATTGCAGTCGGGTTGATCTTGGGCACAGAATGAATAATAGTACTTCTTGGGTTAGCCATCAAGAGTTTTTGTAGTTTTTATGAAACTATTACGACTTTTAAGTCTGGTGGCCGCAGAGGCTGTATACCATACAGGGGGTGTCGAGCGTCTGACTCTTGCTTATTTTTTTCAATACCGCAGGAGGTGTGTCTCTGGACCGAAGGTGGTGCAATTCCCGCAGTAGGATATAAGAGGTTGTTATCCGCTGATAATGTAGCTTACTATAGGTCGAAGAATTTTTAAAATCTGCTCAGTACTTTTAGAGTTAACAATCAATCAAAACAATCTTTTCTATGCTTGCTTCTGGTATTTCACATGAAGTTTTGCATATCTGTATGCAAAATTTTATGAGGTATTTTAACCGATTTCAAAAAAAGGAGGAGTCGTCATCTTTTTTTTATGTATGTTCCCCGATTTCTCGAAGACGCCTGGGCCGATTTAAGAAATTCTATTTTTGTTCGATAGGTTATACTTTACAGATGGTCCCATTAAATTTTTATTGGAATGTGTCGAGCGCTTTTTGATAAAAAATTAAAAATACACAAAAACCAAAAAAAAATTCACAGGTATGCCGTTTGGATCACACTTACTTCCATTTTTTTCTTATGCTTATTAAAAAAATTGATAGGGGTGAAGTCGGTTTTTGTTTTTTGTTAAAAATATCTTAAATTTTGTAGTTAGGCGTGAAAGGTTACAAATAAACACGTAATGTAACTATAATATAATTGGATTATACGCGAGATGTCGGAGCATCCTTTCATATAGATGGCTCTGATCGATGATGATGGATGGCAGTCTGCAATTGGGCAGCCAGCAGACAACCATTGCTCCGGATCCTACTACCCTCCGAAACTAGACGCCGCCGCGCGCAACAACACTGAGAAGGAAAACGGTACGCCGTCAGGTGAAACTGCGAATACCCGCTTATGAAGGCTACCCTGAGTAGCCTTTCGAAGAGTGCGTCTTATGTGTGGGGTGTGTTTGTGTATTTAGTGGGGTTTGGGTATGCTGGTTGGAACGCACGAACGCTTAGCGTTTTGATAATATACTACGTGTAACTTGACTCTCGACATTCCCTTAAAGGGTGACTCAGCCCGTCAATATGAACAACTTTTCCAATGGGATCAATGCTGGGAACTCAAAATTTATTTCGACATTTCATACAAAAGTGTTCATTTAGTATGGGAAAGTAAAAACAAAGAATTCGAGTTCCCATCATTGATCCTATAGGAAAAGTTGTTGATTTTTACGGTCTGGGGTTCAAGTTACACGCTGTATACGGCGGGGTTGTTTCGCAAAATATGTAATTTCGGTGGCAAATTTTCTATTTTCGGTGGGTTTCAATTTCGGTGACTATTATATCTTCAAAACCACTACAGTGATTGGTTTCCCTCTAAAAATCTAGAATACTAGTGTGTTCTGGAATAATAAATGTTTACTTTTTCATCCGAAAACCTACGATCTAAAAATGCCACCGAAATTAGCAAAAACTTGAGCCTGCGTGAAATAACCCATACTAAATCATGTCGTGTGGTTCAAGCCTAGCGTATGCCGCTGTACACCCGACGCTAATTTAAACTGGATACTGAGTACAACTGCAGTAAAAAGAGATCTTTGACTATAAAAATAAAATATTAAAAGAATAATTTTCTTAGCAATAGTAGTACCTCTCAAAGAATCAATTGAATTTAATTTCATAAGAATTAAATAGCGAAATAAGAACAGCGAAGGATGTACATACCTATCCTACATTCATAAAATAATTATTAAAGTCTCGTAGTTTATGATCCAATGTTCGTTTGTTTTTTCTTAAGGAAGAAATTCCATCCAAATAGAGAAAATCAGTAATTTAAAAATTATCTGTAGAGATACGTTCAGTATAATTTTTCTATCTTTATATAATTATTATAATTGCTTATCTACGGGCTACCCTTGATCTATGCCTTAATCCAGCTAAGGTAAAAGTATTTTAAGATTTTTCGTTATGTTTTTTGACATTTACTTATTTATGTAATCATTAGTTAAATTAGTTTAGATTAATCGTCCAAACTATATTTACAGCTAACAATAACTTAAACGAGGAAATTTTACCCAGCATATCCTGCGAGTGTACGCGTCAATATTTTATTTATCGCGGCGGTATCTAAGATATCCGCGCGATACAGCCTGCGCGAGGCAGACACCAGTGATTTATATACGCAAACTTGGCGAAAATGTCCAGAAAAATTATAAGAGACAGCTAAAATGTAGTGTATCAAGATGATGAAAGGTGGGAGAAATATGATTAGATAACTAGAAACTTTTTGGCTAAAATTGTGACAGGTGTATAACCAAAGCATAGATATTATAATTCTGGTATTACTAAGTTCAAGTATTTCTATTCACAACTTACACACAGAAGTTACCTTTATGTGCGTAATATTTTATTTCCCTCTTATTTCAGTTTGCAGTTTTGCGTGTCGACGTTGCCATGAAAATACACAAACTGTATAAGATTTTGAACTGCCCGCTTATTGCTTTGGCACACTGTGTAATATTTTTGATTTTCAATTACACATATGCCAGCCGCGGGTAACAGCTAGTATACTATACATCAACATTCCTATTCCTACACTTAGCCTTTCATCGAAGAAGGTGTTCTTGGCTTGTGTTTACATTTTTAAGTACAAAAAACATTTATGACTGGCCCAGCTTTGCATTATGGCTGTAGCAGTTGAAAAGGCTCAAGATTCAAGATTCAATCGTTTATTTAATCTAACTTTTTTTGAACACTTATTAATTGTCATATTTGTGTTAACATTTTTTTTGTTGTAAAAATTGTAAACACAAATATGACTCTAAACACTAAAATGTATTTCCTTGAAATTCCTTGAGGTTGTCCTTGAAGTTCGGCGACAGTGGCAAGTGACGTCCATTTAATATTAATTTAGGTTACGACGCGGCCGGTATAGCTGTCATCTATACTAATATTATAAAGAGAAAATTTTTAATTATTTGTTTGTTTGAATTTAATAAGCACCAAAACTACAGAACCGATTATCAAAAAATCCACCTAGAGAAAGCTAATTTATCTCTGGGTGACATAGGTTATAATTTACGCTGACGAAGTCGAGGGAAAATTGCTAGTTTTATATACAATGCGTGACTCTTGCTACAGCCACCGAACTTCAAAGTAAACTTTATGTCTTTTGTAGCGCCTTGTGTGTTCCCATGAACCCCATTCTTTAATTTCCTTTGTTTATTTTCTCAAACTGTTCTAAAGAGTATGAGATGTACCTATTCCTTTGCAATGATTGGAAGTCGCCAACATAAATGTCGACAGGTCTTCGGTGTGTAAAGCCCACTGCCACAGAGCAGGAAATGTGACTGTCACTCGTGCGCTACTAGAGACGTTTTCAACACATTTCAAGCAACACGCGTGAAAGGGGGCGGTTTCGTTTATTGAGGTTTTGGGTTTCAGAGTGATTGTAGAATTGCAAAATCTGCGGTTTTCTACTTACTTGTGATACAGGTTACATAAAGAATTGTTTTTTTACTGTAATTATGATATCGTATCCCAGAAGGTACATTAGGGCAACATTTGAACACGAACTGACAGTCCGAGTATGTGACTTTCGCCGCGCGCTGTTTGACTCGCGATATTACACACACACCGGTGACCTTAAGGCGAAGTGAGTTCACACACTAGCGCCACCCAGCAATTAATTCTATAAGTCCTAAATCATATCAAATTTAAAATATCTAATAGCTGAATGCCCTAGTAAATTACTTGTAGTATTCTTTTTTTTTAATTTTCATAGATATTACAATCTAAGTTTAAGAGAACGAATTATTACCGCCGAAAGTGGCCACTTTTGGTGGTAATAATTTGTTCTCTTAATTCATCAAATCAAAAATAGTGAAAACTTACACCAATAATACTACAAGTAATTTACTAGGGCATTCAGCTATTAGATTTTTTAAATTTGATATGATTTAGGACTTATAGAATTAATTTCTGGGTGGCCCTAGTGTGTGAACTCACTTCGCCTTAAGCCGAGGGTTGACAACGCGTAGATAGACCCTACTTACTTCGTGACTGCGGTGCAAGACGTGCTTGAAGAGACGCAAATACACACAAACAGCCCTCGACCAAGACAGTCGGCGACGGCCCGTTCCGCGCCCCGGATGCCTCTCGATGTCTCCGCACACATTCAAACACCGATAAAAAAACCGGCCAAGTGCGTGTCGGGCCACGCGCAGGATAGGGTTCCGTAGTTGCGAATGACAACTTTGAGTTCACACTGTTTACACTCGCACCTCACAGTTTAACGACCAAAAACATCTAACAATAAAGATTGTATGAAATTTTACATTTTCCAGTATATTTTATAAGTTGGTTGCCTATAACTTTTTAGTTTGCACTTAGTACCCAGCTCTGATAGTCGCCGGTCGCCGTGTGGTTCCCGGCAGAGTAGAATAGGACCATTCCAAGTCATCCCGTGGATGTCGTAAAAAGCGACTAAGGAAAAACAAACTAAACAAAGCTTCTAAACTTCAAAGAGACCTCTCCAACCCGTCTGGCCAGCGTGGAGAGTGTAGGCCAAATCCTCTGACTACTCAAGCTAATATATGGCTCTGGTAGTACAGAGAGGGTCGTGCTCCTGCAGTGGAGACTAGAAAGACCTGGTGATGATGATGATGATGACACGTACCTCTAACAAAAATTTGCTTTAAAACCAAATATTTCGGAAACGGATCCCTAAATCGAAAAATGGTGTTCTCAACCTCACAATATTTTTTAAAGACCTATTAAACGATATCCCACACGATGGGTAAGTAGAGAAAAAAAATTACTCCCCCAATTTACTTGTATGGGAGATACCCAAAAAAAATTTTTTTTTTCAAGATTTTTTTCTACGACTTTTTTGCCATGATTAATATACATACTCATACCAAATTACAGCTTTCTAGTACTTATAGTCTCTGAGTAAAACCGCGGACGGACAGACAGACAGACAGACATGGCGAAACTATAAGGGTTCCTAGTTTACTACGGAACCCTAAAAGTGAGCTGAGATTTCAACGCATCTCCGAGATGTGACGAGCCATCCAAGGGCGGGCAGTTACTTTGCGCAAAGAATTTCTATCGTGGTGCAGGGAGGTTAAGCTGCCAGCCTTCTCGATACCCAGCCTCGTGGCGACGCGTTGGAGTATCTGTTTTAGTTTAGTTGTGGTTGTTGCCGGGGGCATGGCCGGGGCAATGGGCCGGCTCGTCTGGGGAAGTACCACAGTCTCACAGAAATCGACGTATGAGTAGTAGCTATATCGCTGTTACGCTTCGTTCGGTGAGTGAGAGAGCAGAAAGCCCATCCCCTCTCCCCTCTGGGAGGGAAAAATAAAGGCCGGCAACGCTATTGTCACACCCCTGGTGTTTCAGTTGTTCATGGGCAGCGGTGATCTCTTACCATCAGGTGACCCGCTTGCTCGTTTGCCGTACTATGACATAAAAAAAATATTTGTAATTACGATGTAGTGTATAAAGTTTAACACCAAACGATTAATACAGAAGCTAAACAAAGCTTATTAACATCAAAGAGACCTCTCCAACCCGTCTGGCCAGCGTGGAGAGTGTAGGCCACATCCTCTGACTGCTGTGGCTAATATATGACTCTTGTATTAGTACAGAGCGGGTCGAGCTCCTGCAATGGAGACTATAAATAAGACCTGATGATGATATAATCAAAATCAAAACGTTTATTCAGAAAATAGGCCTTTGCAGGCTTTTTCACGTCATATCATATTTAAAATTATCTTATTAGATAATATGTATTTAGTAAATCGTTCAAATGACTTCGACTACTAGCTATATATATATTTTTTGGCACGAGTGACGTTACGTAGTCTGTGGTAGAGCCCACAAGACTGCCCTCGCTCGTACCATTATGCAGCGCGGTGCAGTATCCTGTCGCCGCGACAGCTCTTTGGGACGCCGCCGACCTGCGCGCATACGTAAGTATATGTATATTTTTATCCTACTGAGTGCGTAAAACACACAACCTGCTGATGAAATCTATTGTCCTATAAAAGATGTTATTTGACCTTTGTTGTTCTAAGGTTAACTTAACTCATGCCTTCTGGCAACACAGTGGCACTCCGGGAGTGCAGATAGAAATGAAAACTTGATGAGTACACAATTTCTATGTTTGTTACATTAGTTACATTATAAATACTTATTTAGACGTGTCGGTGTTTTGGTAAAGATATCGCGAGTTAGTTTCTTCCCATCTCAAAAATGCCCAACGCACCTAAAAAGTTTTCACTTGGGAAAGCTTTTCTTCTTCAGTCGGTTAAAAAAAATGTTAATTTCAGATAAGTACATATATAGTTCTCAAAATGACTATTCAATTTCAAAGTTGGTCTCAAAAAGTAGATGTATTGAAGCTGCCATAAATTATTTCAAATAACTATTCATATATGACGAAAACCTTCTCCCCGTCGAACAATAATGTTAATATGTACAGGACAAATCTCAAGTGTCTTAAGATTCAAGATGGCGGCTGCAGCGGAAGCCAATTATGCAATAAATCGAAGCAGCGCGTAGATCTGCAGCTAATGTCCCGTTTATATGGAAATTCGTTATTTATACCGCTGCAATGTATAGGCTTAGTGCTATGTTCTCAGGCATGGAATAGTTTACAGTTTTACATTACTTTGTTAAATGTAGATGGGCTTATAAACTGTAGGTGACAAATACCTTTTTCTATAGCCTATTACGAGTATCCTTTGCTGTGCAAAGGAACAAATACCTTATCGAATATTTTAGTTACTCATACCCCCAAATTTTCAAAAATGACAATCTTAACTCTCATACAATTTTTGTCTTGCTAGGTCATCTAGACAGAGACAAAACGAGACAAGAGAACGATTTAATGTGCCTTTGAGTATTTGCAGATTAGAGGGCTCTCTAATTCGTACACCACAGTGACCAGCCAGCTATATGGAGGGTATCACACATGCGGTATAGGCTTTATCAAATTGGTGACGACAACCCAAGTTATGCACAAGTGGTGCAACTGCTTATACATACCGGGTGTAAAATACCTTGACTTCCACCCTCCGACCCCATCGCACTTGCCACCGGAATAGAGTGCATGGAGCAAGATTGGCTCCGATTACTCGTGACTGCCCGGTGGTAGCTTTCGGCCCATACGGCAAAACATGAGCGTTGCTCTACAAAGGGTTTGCCATTGTGTCTCAATTCAGCCCTTCAGCCCGTAGTCCATCTGGCATATGAGAGCTTGCTTCTCTCCAAGCCTTGCGCATATACCTAGGCGACGCCCAAAGCCGATGTCCGTCCCTCTTGAGGGCACTCTATCCTCACCCCAAAGGACCGGTAAAGTAGCAAAAGTTCACTTGGAGCTAGCTATAAAGTCCATTAAAAACATATACATATTATCACGTCTTTATCCATAGCGGAGTAGACAGAGCCCAAGGTCATAAAACCGAAAGACCACGTTAGTGGGCGTTAAGATGAAAAACGGAATGAAAATAGTGATGAGATTCAAGATTCAATCGTTTATTTAATATAGGTTTCTTTGAACACTTATTAATTGTCATATTTGTGTTTACAATTTTTACAACAAAAAAATTTTTGTTGACGTCAATAATTACTTATGGCTAAGTTTAGGCCGCTTCCAAAGCGGAGTGCAGAAGAAGCAGCAACAAACGGCGGATGGGTTGCTAGCCGCTTCACCTATTGACGTGATTGCTTTGACGGCCAGCTTAGACGGTCTGTGCGGGAACAAAAGCACCATGGAAGATCCAAAAAACCCCACCAAATACTGCTCAAAAATAAAGCCCTAAGAAGCGAGTAGCACAAGTCACAACTAAAAAACAAAGCCTCCTCGTCAAGTCGTCAGCAAACAAAGTACCTGCCCAGACCGATGCGATGCGATGATAGGCATTGTGTTGCTAATTAATTGCGATTGGGCCTGTCCGATTGAGATTGAAGAGGTATCGGCCTGTAAGATGGCTGATAGGAAGTATATCAGGGCCCTTAACAAACTGTACGATGTAATGTTTAGTATTATTTGCGAATTGACATGCAGCAAAAGATTAAATAAATAGTTAGAGGGTGAATAGAAGGCTGTGGATGCATTTAACAATATTGCTATCGGATTCATGTATTTTCTGTAAACCAACCTCAATAAAAAGAAGCGGACAAGAATTGGTGAGGTACGACATACTTTGTATGTCGACAACAGCAATTTGGATCAGTGGCAAAGTTCTATCTGTTCGGCGTACCTTCACATCTTCCCTTCACCTTCGGCACATCTATTTATTTCAGTCCAGTTAAGTAGGTACTTTCTTGGAGTTCCATGTCAGGCACTTAGCACCGCACTAATACTTAGTATATAGGTTTTTAGACCGCAGTGTTAAAATGTAAGTTGATGAAAGCAATGCTGGATTAAGCTATAAAGGGGCCCTAAGCAATTAAAGCACGGGGCCCCAATCAGGGCCCCATCATGACATGCCTGCAAGAGACAATTCTCCGGCTAGTGACGGTAGGGGGAAAGAGTTTGTTGTACTCCAAGACGTAATGCCCTAAACAGTTGTTTGTAATGCTTTAGGCCTAATCAGGCACTGGATTAAAGGCGTAAGCCCCTTCGTCAGACGAAAGGGTTTATGTCCTATAAGTAAAGTTCAAGTAAGGGCTACTTTCACCTTCCCTACTTTAAACTAAGTATGCAGTAAGGTTTCTGATCGAAGATAAAGGCACTCTTGTCTCTTCTAGAATTTTGTTTCTTAAATACTAGTTTTCAGTGAAGGAATTTATTCGTAAGTAGGTATATAAGATCTGTTTTCGAAATATAAGACAGAGAAATGGAAGGCTGTGTTGCCACCTTACCCACGAAGTGAGTGGTTAAAGCCGAGTGAAAAAGTTGCTAGACACACAAAAATTAAGCTTGGCTGAATGAAATAGGTAAAAGAAAAGAAAGGTCCAGGGAGAGCAAGGAAAAGTTTTGTTGACTAACTAAAGAAGAAGGCTGGTGTCATGTCGTATCAAAAACTAAAGTCTAAAGCAGAAGATAGAGAAGTTTGGCGCATACTCCATCGACAAGAGCTATAAAGCTCTTAAATAAGAAGAAGAAGAATGAAATAGCCAACTGTCGAGATTATATTGTTTTATCATTCTAAAGTGATAAATTGACAACTATCTTCAAAACTATTCATGAGCAAGCACGAAGCACTAGCCACTAATGATCTTTTAATTGTAGCTTGATCAAGAATCAAAAGTATAATACATAAAAGTACATACGGAATATTCAGGTAATAACAAATCAGCTAATCAGGGGCCCAGGTGCCTGGCTATCAGATACAACTACATAAAAATTCAGATAGCCGTATGTCAGAATAAAGCATAGTGGTTATATAATCTTTGTGTCAGATGATAAGCAAATTATGACTACAGACTGAAAGCAGCATGTGAAGTTCTAGGATTTAATTCAATCCGGCCCTAATCTTTAATTACTTTACGAATCTGCCCTGTAGAGTCATCTCCTCATTTAAGACTTCCTTCTACTATTACAATATCATTCATAAGCAACCGATAATCTGTTTTCGAAATATAAGACGAACGATACCTGTTAGTTAAGCCACTGACTTGCACAAGAATGAGGTGAAATGCTGGTTTCTATCTTCAAAGAGCCGGCGTGCTTAATAGCTGGTGGATATGAGTGCTAAATCACTGAATATCAATACCTATCGGCTAATCAGGGGCCTGGATATCTGGCTATCAGATACAACCGCATAAAGATTCAGATAGCCCGTATCTCAGATGATAGCCGAGATAAATGGCCGCGCGCGCAGCCGAAATACGGCGTCGAGCAAAAAGGCGCGAGCGGGGATGGCGTGTGCAGAATGTGAGCAGGAGTACTGCAGAGATTTGGATCGTTAGTTGAAATCGACTGCCTGTAGTGCAGTGGTTTAAACGCCAGCCTGCTTTATGAGGTTCTTCTTGATTTGTCGGCTTTTTATTTGATTCCTGCAGCGAGCCATAGTCAAACTGTGAAAATATAGTACAAACTTTTTTTTTCACAGTTTGACTATGGTTATGGAAATGCTTCCCAAGGAGGGTTAACGTTAGGTAGACGGCTAACTGAAATAACTTTCGGCAATAGCGAATCCTGGGCTCCAACGCATCATAGCTGAGGATGCAACATGAAGACGCTCAGATGAGATGGAGGAGGAGTAAACATGGAAATCTATTTTATTACTTTATATGCTGTTTTTTGCATGCAGACATCTGATGTATATTTTTGTTTCCACCGGAGCAAAAAGATGGGTGTTAAGTGACAAGTCTGTTTTTATGTCTGTTTTGGCATCGACGCTCCCAAATAGCTAAACCGATATTGATCCATGTTTTTTCGCTAGAGAGGTAGATCAGCCAAAAGTGTGTTTGAGATTCGTTTAGCCGTTTAGGGTTGCTTAAAATTTTTAATTTTATGTTACATAATCTTGAATTATTTTAGGAGAAAGTATGCTTATATACTCTAATACTTTTGACTCGATCTAACAACCAAAATGCAAAGTCTCAAACTCTCATATAACCTGCTGTTTCTATATTACATGACATCGTCCAGGCGGTGCCTGCAAAGGCTAGTGTGACACTGTTATTTAGTACTGCGGACGGTAGCACACTGCTGTCGCGCTGTCCGTGGCCCGCCTTATATAAATAGACGGCAAAAATAAGTACGACACATTGACGTAGGCTTTTTAACTGGGAATTGGAGTTGAGCAGATTTTAAATCTAAATGGAGATATTGTATGGGTGGCCTTCAAAGTGTGGCTTTTGTTTGAGTTTGCCGGTTGTGTTTGAGCATGATTATAATTGCAGTTGATCTTCAGTATAATACGTACTATTAGCCGTGTGGCTCCCAGCAGAGTAGAATAGGACCACTCCAAGTCTTCCCGTGGTTGTAGTACAAGGTGACTTAGGGAACACAAGTTAAGCTTATAAACAAAGCTAAAGCTTATAAACATCAAAGATACCTCTCCAACCAGTCTGGCCAGCGTGGAGATTGTAGGCCAAATCGTCTTATTGCTATGGCTAATATATGGCTCTGATAGTATAGAGGGGGTCGTGATCCTGCTTTGGAGACTAAGACCTGATGATGATGATGAGAATACGTACACGAAACATTCTTACTAATTTGATAGCTACAGTGACTAACGTTTTCAAGGCCTAAACTTTTACTATACTGTAGGAGAAATCTGAAATAAATTATTATATTATTATATACGTCACGGATAGATTGATTGATATGTTGGAAAAGTCACAAACTAGAAAGAAGCACACTTACAATAAAAATAGGCATATAGCATAGCGTATTATATTTATGAAAAATGGCAAAAGCTAACCTAACGGTAATTGAATAGCCCCCAAAATAATCTAGAATAAAGTTCATACCTTACTTACAACACCAAAAAAAAATTGCAAACTAACCCACTAACTAATTACAGAACAAAAACAACATGGAACTAATCATTAAACCCTAACCGCAAGCTCGACCGTAACCCAATGATTAACTTAAAAGAACCTTTAAACAAATACCACCCTTGTGCTTGATTATATAAAGATTCAATTCGTTTGCACCGGTGAGAGATACGAGTTAAATAATTGTCGTATTTACAAATTAAGGACTCTAATTGGGTATTTAAAAAAATCGTTTAATTGTGACACGTGAGAATAAGGAGGATATGCCAAGATTGGAATCGAAAGTTAAATTTAATTGAATTAAAATCTATACGAGTATATAATATATTATCAATTTCTGATTGGAATCGTTTAAATGGCTGCCAATACAATCGCATCTAAAAAGATATGTTTTGTCTTCTTCTTAGCGTATCAATTGGCTCAAACTAGATTTTGTCTATCCAGTAGTACGCCACTTTGTGACCTCTCTCCGACAGCTTATAAAGGTTGAATTTTGTGCACCTACTGGGACATAAAGGGCACTAGAGATGATGTGTCATGTTCTGCTTTTCATAAGCACACTGACACGGTGGTTCTTTCTGATCTGTTTTATCTTAATGACCACCTCGAGAAGATGTAATGTTTTCATATAAAAATGGAGGATTTGTTGCGGTGGCCCGTTCAAAATTCCAGCATACCCTAGCGATCCTGATGTTGTTAGATTGATTTGTTGTTCTATTTTTGATCGGGTATACAAAACAAGCGATTTTTCCAAACATAAATTATGGGTTATCATCAATTAGTGGTCTCTTTTTTAATATCGCATCTGGATATAGTTGGATGTCATAGGCACGGTTTAAAAATTATGTATATACCTAATAATGTAAGTAATGAGTTTTTCTTTATTAAGTATCTTTAGTTTTATCAGAAAATTACACAAAAAGCTAAACTATGTACTCACTTTTTGGACTCAGGTTTTATGGACTTTACCTGCATTTCAGTTTTCTCGATATAAATAATGTTATATCGTCTCGTTACAATCTTTCCATTTTAAATAAGTGGTAAATTTTATACCACAATGCAATGCTTAATTATTAATATTAACAGGACTTAGCACGATCTCGCTGCGACAACGATGGATGTAACTCCATAGAAACATCAGCGGAAATAAATAAGCAAAAGGTTCAAGCCAAGTCCTCCTGTTAATATTAAGTAATAATTAAGTGTTTAAGCGCGAAAGATTAAAAAAGAATATTATTATTTACTAATACTATTTTGTGAATCTAAATTTGAATATTTTTGCTGATATTAAATCATTTCTTGGATGGCGTATCCACATTAATATAACACGGCTCCGTGATCAGCAATCACAGATGAGGAAGGGTTCTCGACAGATCTGCGTTCGGATAGTACCTATTTGTTCGAACCGAAACACACCGAACAACTTTTTTTGTGTTGTCATGCAAATTTATTGGTAAAGATGCGGTGTTTCGTATACCTATGTATTAAAATAATGTCGATCAGGATTGAATAAAACTACAAAATGTTTTTTATCGGCATTTAGTTACCTCTAGCAACTTTTACCTACTAATCTAATAATAGGTAAAAGTTCTTATTAGTAAAATGCGGTGTTTTGTATTTGTATTAAAATTATATTAGGATTGAATAAAGTTTCAAAATATTTTTATCGACATTAAGTTAGCTATAGCTACTTTTACATACTATTATTACTTAGTAGGTAAAAGTTTGACTTCAATTTCAGATGGAAGCTAATTATCACTGGTCAATGTTTATCATGTATGAGATCTTGATGCCAGATTCACACGTTGTAAGGAATTTTTAGCAATTCGTAACACTGATATAAATTCTTCTACGTTACTACAAGTGACCACGAATATCATCACAGAAAAGGGTTTATTCAAAATATCACTAGAATATAGTAATTTTCTTATTACAAGTCCGGAAATTGGAATAGAAGTCAACAACGCAAAACAAAACAATGAATTACCGAGTCGGGGTGAGGTAGCGTCGTGATCCTCCTCTAAATAATTAGCGATACGCCTAATTAAACCGACTGCCCATATAGATCGAGGCCGGTAACACAATGCTTTGCTTTTCAGCGATTAACACTCAAATATTCTATTATTATTTTTTTGTTTTATGTCTTCCACCGAGGTTTCAATGATTCTACGAATGTCCAGTCTTAAAAGATACAAAGTATCGGTGTTGTACGGTACCTATACACTTAACAAGAATTAGTCAAGAGTGTCGTAGGTTCTTTAATTCTTTCATGGCAGCTTTTGGTGACAAATCTTTCATCTTAAGCACGAGCATTTATGTAAAACAACAAACGGCACGAACTTCATATAATAAAGCCCACTAAAATCAATTTTCCAAATCATTTCAGGCAAACCCCAACTGAACCCCTTGATTTCCCATCAAAAACTCCTCCCGAATATTAAAAATTATCATAGATCTTAAACTGTATTTGTCATGCTAGGTTATCCAGATCATGACCGAAGAAGACTTAGAACGTTTTTAGTTAAGATGCGTCTAAAATGCCTCTGAATATTATGCCGTAAGTTGAACAGGGGGTGCCCAGCAGTCATATATGGTGGTTAGTTGCAAATTTATTAAATACGTTACGTTTTAAATCTTCTTACAAAGTGGTAGTTAATTCCAGGCATTGGCACCTATTTTTGGAGTATTGTGGGAAGCTTGTTCATTGATAGCTCTACACGAGGTTCTAAAATCACTTATAAGGGAATATCGACGATTTGTGTTAGAGTCAAACCTTTTCTTTCTCATGTTCCTGATTGCATCCTCAACTGAGATACTTCGGAGCCCGGGATCCACAAGTAAAATCTGTATTTAAACTGTATTTAAACTGCCTTTTTGAATCGTCATTTATTTTAAAGAAGGTGTAATATTATCGGTTATTTTTTTTGCATGTATAAGTACTTTTTAAACCTAAGAGTTAATCTAGAGTTAAAATGCGCGTGCTACCGACTTTAAAGCCGCGGGATTTGTTAGTAGATAGAGCGCGTTCCGAGGTTCCGACCAAACATAACTGTCGCTAAATGCCTCGCATTGCTAGATCAAGATCTCCGCGTTAAATCGGAGGCTTAATGTTTAATTAGGTGTACGAAATTGTGCTGATTTCTTGTAATCTCAACTGTCAGCTTGGAATGTTAAGTAAATGCTAGGTGCAGTTTGGTCTCCTTTGAAATAATTTGTAAAGGTTAAACTCACAAAACATAAAACTAAGTATACCTATTCTAGTATTACACACAGACATGTGCACGGGCGTAAAGTTTTGTTTGTAGCCGTTTTAGGCATAAATATCTGCCCGCTTATATGAAGCGCCATACCTGTGCTTTTACTAAAGTTACACAGCTTCTTATCAGTAGTTCTTTAAAGCTACGTAAAGAAACTTACTTCAACCCTGACGTCAGCACTATTCATGATATACCTTATGTAATTTGGTGAACCTTCCTGATAGCCTATTAGATGTAATAAGCTGTCGTCTACAGTGCACCCAGGGCCCTGACGTACCACGGCTGGCAGACTACAGTTAAATCGGATTAAATTTTAATATCTTCTAAATCTTGCTATTAGCAGAGGGTTTTATTTTAACAAAAGCATCCGCTACATATGGATTTTTAGAAAGTTTAACTTTTATTTGCAATAATAAACTGATAAGCTATATGGCTTGGAACGACAAACATAGTTACAACTTGAAAAGGCTCTATGCTTCAAAAGGCACCTTAGATGGTATTACTCAAAAGTATGTCAGATGCTCTTCTGATTGCACTGGCTAATTATAATGGCTCTGGTATTCAGAGAGGGTCGTGCTCCTGCAGTAGAGAATAAAAAAGACCTGATGATGATGATGATGCTGTCAGATGCCTTCAGGCAGCTTGGAATATCTTCACAAGTGATAACCACTCTGTCTTCATCTCAGCGTTATCCCGGTTGCATCCCCTACCGTGATGCTTCCGAGCCCAAGAGTTCGGTATTATGACGGCAATTCATGCTATAATTTGATTTGGCGAAAGTTTTTTCAATCATTATCTTTTAATAGTAATTACAGGTTTGAAAACAAATAATTGTGAGGGTGTAAACTATGCTTTATAAAATTTACTAGCAGTCCTCTCCAGCTGCGACCGGGCATTTATTATACATACCTATAAACCTGCGTCTTGAATCATTCTACCTATTAAAAAAACCGCATATAAGTTCGTTGCGAAGTTTTACGATCTAATCATACATAGAGACAGACAGGCAGCGAGAAGCGACTTTGTTTTATATATGTAGTGATGCAAAGCATGCTGGGCAATTCTTATTCTGTTACATGTTAGTGTGAACAGTATCCTACTTTTAACCAACAAACCAGCCCGTCAAAATGAACAACTTTTTCTATGGGACCAATGCTGGTAACTCAAAAAAAGTTTCGTCATTTCCATACAAAAGTGTTCGGACAGCCCGGCAATTTGTATGAAAATGTTGAAAAAAAAATTGTGTTCCCAGCATTGGTTCTAAAGGAAAAGTTGTTCATTTATATGGGCTGGTTTGTTGGTTCAAAGGATAACACTGTTCACACTAACACCCTGTATTTACTATTTTAGTAAATAGTACAAGACGGTAAAGCGACTAAATTAGCATTATCGATATGCGAAACAACTAGACCCGATTTTTAAAATTATTTCATTAAGCATAGCTAATAAATAAATAAATATATACGGACAAATCATACAGATTGAGCTAGCCCCAAAGTAAGTTCTTATGAAAGACTTGTGTTATGGGATACTAACTCAACGATACTATATTTTATAACAAATACATATATAGATAAACATCCAAAACCCAGGTCAATCCGAAAAAGATCGTTTTCCATCTTGACCTGACCGGGGATCAAACCCGGGACCTTCCGTGTCGCAGGCAAGCGTGATGCCCGCTGCGCCACGGAGCTAATTTATATACTAGTGACATATGCTATAATTGCCGCATAGGTAAACAGTCGCATGAAAATTGCTAGTGTAAACTGGGTTGAAGTTTATATAAAGTAAGGCAAAGCACATGACAATGTTTGTATTTACCATTCTATTAAATTCTAGTAAATAGAAATAGACAGTATTGCGACTAAATTAGCATTATCGGGTAAAAGGCATTTCCGGAATTCCGTCTGCCCAGCTGCCCACAGACTGCTACAGTTGAATCGGCGTTTAGTGCGTTAACATAACAATTAGCATTATAAATTATACTTATACGGCGTTTATGTAAATTATAATAGTGTACTGAGAATGGTCAGAAACATTGTTGTTAAAGACGTATCGATTGGCCACAGATATATGAAATGTACGCAGATACAACATAAGAGGTTTACGGCTTGCCCAAATCTTTTAGACCGAGGCTTAAAAGTTGGTTTATTGGGATGGCAAAAAGTGGTAGAATAAAAACATGAAAAAAAATTTTTTTAGGGTAGCTCCCATACAAGTAAATTGGGGGAGTAATTTTTTTTTCTCTATTTACCCATCGTGTGGGGTATCGTTAAATAGGTCTTTCAAAAATATTATGAGGTTGAGAACACCATTTTCCGATTTAGGGATCCGTTTCCGAAATATTTGGTTTTAAAGTGCGAATTTTTGTTAGAGGTAAGTGTCCCCCCCCTCTATCTGCTAAACGGTTATATAAAGATACGTGAAAAAAATTACAGTATACTTCAGTATATATACTGAAGTTTAAAGGAAAACTATCAAAGTTGAGTACTAAGTACAATTTAAAAAGTTATAGGCAACCAACTTATAAACTGTAAAATTTCATACTATTTTCATTGTTAGATGTTTTTGGTCGCTAAACTGTAAGGTGCGAGTGTGAATAGTGTGAACTCAAAGTTGTCATTCGCAACTACGGAACCCTACACTGCGCGTGGCCCGACACGCACTTGGCCGGTTTTTTTTACATAGTATGTATATTTGAACTAATTTTAAAATCTTTCTTATGGCTTACATTTATTACCAAATAGCATTCAAACATATGTTTTTATGTGAGTTTCTGCGTCGTCTACGTAATGTTGAAACTTTCAAATAAGAATACGTTAAAACTCTTTTTAATCATAATTAATTAGCTAAAATAAACCGAATTGCTAGACTAGTATTACTAGCAATTCCTAGTTTATCCATTACTTCTGCTAGAACAGAAATATATCGTAATATTTCACGTCAAATAAGTTTATTTTATTTACAAATATAATTAAACATGTTGCTTTAATTTGAACTCTAAGCACTACTCATTAGACATAATTTAATTTAACATACTTAAATTTAGTAAACGGAATAGATGAGATAAAACATTGCTCCATATACGGACGGACAGCCGTGGTCATTTATTTCGCCA